>CM075978.1:136814543-136936851 GCA_038087875.1 Malacoraja senta
GTGAATGGCGCTGCTGGCTCGAGGGGCCGAATGGCCTACTCCTGCACCTATTGTCTATTGTCTGTTGTCTATTGCCAGCATTTCAGTACAATTTGAGCACTAATGTGCGAGGAAGGTTAACAAATATCGCGAAAAGTCACACAAAGTGCTGGAATAACCCAGTAGGTCAGGCAGCTGGAGAACATGGATGGGTGCATTTCCGGTCTGGACCCTTCAATCGTTTAATGATGGTGGGGGGTGGGGAAGAAATCTGGAAAAGAGGGGCAAGACAAAGCCTGGCAAGTAATAGGTGGATACGTGAAGGGTGGGTTAGTTGATGATCAGATTGTTGAACTAAGGCTAGAGATGAAAAGACGGTTGAAGTGAGATTAAAGGATTGAAGAGTTGCAAATTGTGAACCTAGAGAAAGGAATGCAGGCGAAAAGGGAGAAATATGTCTGAATCTATGTGGGACACATGGGAGAGAGTGATGGATAAGAAATAGGAGGAAAGAAGGGGGGGGGGGTTGGTAGTTGCATAACATTGGAGTATCCAATGTTCATATCAGTGGGTTGCAAACTACCCAAGTGGTATATGATGTCTTATTCCTCCTGTTTGCATGTGGCCTCACCCTGACAATGGAAGTGACCCAGGACATTCATCTTCAATCCTTTTGGCTTCAATCTCTTTAATCATAGTCATAGAGACATACAGCGGGGAAACCGGCCCTTCCGCCCAACTTGCCCATGCCGACCACTAATGGTGGTCGGCATCTGCCCGATCTGCACTTGTCCCACCTGCCTGCATTTGGCCCATAAACCTATCCTATTCATGTACCTGTCCAAATGTGTTTTTTTTTAAACATTGTGATCATATCTGCCTCAACTACCTCCTCCGACAGCTCTTTCCATATACCTACCTGAGGCAAAGAGCCTCAGAAATGTACCCGGAGGAGCGCTCACCAACTTTAAGTAGTGCTACCTTAATCCTGTTCGTATGGGTCAGAGCCAGGGCAGAAGGGCAAGCATGATCTCACCAGTTATGCTGCAACTGCAGCTCATTGACATCCTGAGCCCTTTACATCACAGCAAGAAGTCATGTGTATGAAAAAAATTGGCATCCTATTGTTTCCCTTCTGTCTATGTCATAAATCAAGGGAATAATTATGTAAAATAAAGTGGAAGTATTTTACTTCTTAAGTTATAGATTCTGGAATTATTGAACCATTTTATTTAAATAGCAGTGCAAAATTGGATTGAGATAATAAAAAAAAACTATGAAAGCCCCAGGCAACATTCCTCTTATATAAAAGCACATGACTAGACATAGCTGGTGTAATATTAACAAGAGCAGTGAATTCCAGAAAGCACATGTCTCCATCATGAATATTCATACCACCTTCTTGCTTTAATGACATATAAAGAATAGTCATGATGCTAAAGCCGCAATATATTACATTTACAGTTTCTAATGATCTACAATTTACATATATCAGTATAATAATAAATTTACAGCACCTTTCTGGTGAGCTGGAGTTATGGTTAAAGAGAGAAATCTATTCAAAACCCTACAGATCTCACATACCTTTAACTGGTTCTGTTATATTGATGTTTTAATTAGCCGCACTCTGTGGGTTAACTGTGGACACGGGCTGGAAGTGTGAACTGACTCAAACAGGAACAGTTTAGACGAACCATGCTAAAGTCAAACGTTTGATTTAAAAGGTTGATTCGGATCCATTAACGGAGAATTCTGTGGGTTCCTATTAATTCTTGTAGCTTTCTCTCATAAATATAGCACTGAGTACCAATAAAATGCATGAAGCAAATATCTCTTCCCACAGTGAGGATTGGCAAGTCAAAATGGACATAAAACAGAACACAATCAGAATGACCAGAGTAATATATATTCAGGGACTGGAGTGCAGTATATGTGCAACTTTCATTTATATAGCTTAGTTTAGTTTAGTTTATTGTCACGTGTACCAAGGTATAGTGAAAAGCTTTTTGTTGCGTGCTATCCAGGCAGCAGAAAGGCTATACATGATTACAATCGAACTGTCCACTGTGTACAGATACAGGATAAAGGGAATAACATTTAGTGCAAGATAAAGTCCAGTAAAGTCCAATTAAACATCGTCCGAGGGTATCAAATGATGTAGATGGTAGCGTAGGACTACTCCCTAGTTGGTGATAGAATGGTTCAGTTGCCTGATAACAGCTGTGAACAAATTGTCCCTGTCCCTGTAAGGGCGGCACAGTGGCGCAGTGGTAGAGTTGCTGCCTTTGCAGCGCTTGCAGCGCCAGAGACCCGCGTTTAATCCCGACTACAGGTGCTGACTGGATGGAGTTTGTAAGTTCTCTTTGTGTTTTCTCCGAGATCTTCGATTTCCTCCCACACTCCAAAGGCGTACAGGTCTGTAGGTTAATAGGCTTGCGTTTGTATACTTAGTATAAGTGTAAATTGTCCCTAGTGTCTGCAGGCTTGTTTTAATAAGTTAGTTCCACACTGTATTTCTAAACTAAACTAACCCTTCAATGGAGTGAAGATGTTCTTATTCTCTTCATCAAATCATTGTCAAACAAAAAAATAAGCTGCCATGTTGTGGCAACTAAATAAAACCTTGGTCAGAGAGGTAGGTTTAAGAAGTGCAGGAGATATTTAAGGTTTGAAATCACCACAAACTTGGGAACTGTTACAAAAATAATTAAAAAGCAAATGAAATATTGGCCTTCATCTCAAGCATGATGGAATAAAGAGAGTTAGAGAGCATTTAATTGTCATGTGCATCGGATATGAACTGGAACAATGAAATTCTTACTTGCTGCAGATTTATAGGACATTAGACGCAACAATAACAATGAATATATAATAAATTATCAGTTATTCTCTGTGAACCAGACCATGATATTGCAAAAATCGAAGTAGGCAGAGCAACTATAGTTGTGCAAAATCTGCAGTGGATCAGTGCTGAGGTTAGGGTCATACAGGGTGATTCAAGAATCTGATGGTTGGCGGGAAGAAGCTGTTCTGAAATCGGGTGTTAATGGCTGCAGGCTTCTGTACCGTCTTCCCGATGGTAGCAGCAAGATGAGAGCATTGCCAGAGTGGTGTGGATCGTTGATGATCTCAGTTGACTTCTGGAGGCAGCTCATCCTGTAGATCGCTTCGATGGAGGGAAGGTCAGCGAGTGTGATGGGCCGGGCAAAATCAAACACTTTCTGCGGTCTCCATTTTTTACTGAACCAGACCGTGGTGAAACCAGTTAGTCTGCTCTCCATCGTACACCAGTAGAAATTCGATAGAGTATTACGGGACATGCCACATCTCCTCAAACCTCTGAGCAAGTGCAGGCATTGGTGAACTTCCTTAGTGATTGCATCAATGTGGTGGGCCCTGGACAGATCGTACGAGATGTGTACACTCAGGAAAATGAAGCTGTTAACTCTCTCCACCGCCATCCAACAATGAAGACAGGCACATGGTCCCTTGCTGAAGTCTATAATCGACTTCGTGATTTTACTAATGTTGAAATTAAGATTGTTGTCCTGGCACCATTCAGCCAGATTAGTGATCTCCCACCTGTACCCTGACTCATTGTTACCCATTATTCATCCAACATCAGTGTATTTTGGGCAAATTTAAGGATAGCGTTGGAGCTATGTCTGACTTCACAGTCATGAGTAAAGAAGGAGTACAACAGGGACTGTGCAAGCAGCCCTGAGGTGCCCCTGTGCTGATGGTCCGAGAGTAGGTATTATTGTCAATGTGTGCTGATTGAGGATTGTCAATGAGGAAGTTGATGATCCAGCTGAATAGCAAAGAGCAGAGACCCTGGTCCCTGAGTTTGACAATATGTTTCTATGGGCTGATGACACTGGACGTCGAGCTGTAGTCTGATGTATGTATTCCTGTTGTGTAAATGGTCCAGTGTAGAGTGGAGAGCCAGTGAGATTATATGGATCTGCTGTCGATCTATTGTAGCGGGCCAAGTTATTTCTGAAGCAGGAATTCATTTGAGTCATAACCAACCTCTCAAAGCACTTCATCAAACCAAATACGTGCCACCAGTTAGTAGATGTTGAGGCATGTCACCTTGCTTTTATTGGCCAATGGTATTATGGAAGTCCTTTTAAAGCAGATGGGGACCAATGCAGTCAGAGGATGAAAATGTCTGCAACAACACTAGTCAGTCAGTCCCTTAGGTTTTTAGAATGTGCTGCGTTCACCGTCAGAGCCGAATGCTCTGTGAGGGTTCACCCCCATGAAGGATTTTCTGACATCAGTCTCAGAGTCTGAGATCACAGGGTTGTTGGGTCAGTAAGGGTCTGTGACCATCATTGTTCTCCCTTTTGATGTGAACATACAAAGCATTGAGCTCATCTGGGAGTGATGCGTCACTGTCACTCGGCGGCACAGTGGTGCGGCAGCAGAGTTGCTGCCTTACTGTGCCAGAGACCCCGGTTCGATCCTGACTACGAGTACTGTCTGTATGGAATTTGTACGTTCTCCTCATGACCACATGGATTTTCTCTGGGTGCTCCAGTTACTTCCCACATTCCAAAGACATATAAGTTTGAAGGTTAATTGGCTTCAGTAAAATTGTAAATTTATCCCTAGGATAGTGCTAGTGTACGGGGATCGCTGGTCGGCATGGACTCGGTTGTCAAAGGACATGTTTCCACACTGTATCTTTAAGCGAAACTAACTAAACTTAAGCCATTCAGTTTCACCTTGTAGGAAGTGGGGGCGTGCAAGTTGCCACAGTTGCTGTGCATCTGACTAAGTCTCCAGTTTAGTCCGGACGTATCTCTTTGCATTCATGTTGGCCTCTTGGAGGTCACAGCTGGACATCTTGCCTGACTTGAAAGCCACATATCAGGACCTCAGCAGACAGTGGAGCGCCGGGTTCATCCCTGGCTGCTGGGAATGCAATACTCAGATGTTGGTAAGAAACACTCTCCCCCACACATTTCCTTATGAATTTGGTAACAGCCATAGCGCATGTATTCAGATCCACAGCCGAGTCCTTGAACATGGCCCAATTTATCGAGTTCACACTGTCGCAAAGTTGCTTCTTTGCCTCCCTTGACCTCTGTACAAGTGTCTTCATCGGAGCTGTGCTGTTCAATTGCTGCCTAGAAGAAGGAAGGAGAAGGCTTTGTGAATGATTTTAGAAAACACATCCCCACACAATAGATAGAGGAAATCTGGAATCCTCTTTACGGAAAAGCAGCTGCCTCCAGGTAATTGAAAATTTCAAAATAATTTGGGACGGATTTGCATTAGACAAGGGTGTTAAGAGTTATCAGATAGCTCAGATATGATTTAATGGAATGACTGCAGACCTGAGAGCTGAATGGCACACTACTGCACCAACTTTAGCAAAGAGAAACAGAAAGCATTGGCATGGATGGCAGATATTAATCATGTTAATTAATCTTTCCCTTTCTCACGCTATTTCAATATAATTTAGTTTAGTTTAGAGATACAGCGCGGAAACATGCCCTTCGGCCCAACGAATCTGCACTGACCAGCGATCACCGCACATTAACACTATCCTACACACTAGGGACAATTTGCAATTGTGCCAAGCCAAGTTGCCTATAAACCTGTACGTCTTTGAAGTGTGGGAGGAAACCGAAAATCTCTGAGAAAATCCACGCGGCCACGGGGAGAACATACAAACTCTGTACAGACAGCACCCGTAGTCGGGATTGAACTCGCGTCTCCAGTGCTACAAGTCTGTAAGGCAGCAACTCTACCGCTGCGCCACCATGCTGTTTATCTTGTCTTGTGATGTCTTGCTAACAGTCAGAATTCATGCTCCTTATCACCTGATCTGCCTTAAGTTATTGCAAATTAGGCTTTTGTCTTACACCTCACTCCAACCCCCAACCCTGCTTTGAAGTGCCTTGACAGGATCTTGCCCTGAAACTTTGAGCATCTCCCTGTCGCCGCGGATGCTGCCTAACTTGCTGTGTTCCTTCATCAATTTGTTTTTTTTTGCTCTAGCCAGTAGCATCTGCAGTCTTCATTGTCTCCTTTGAAAACTGTAAACACTCCACTCTTCCTTTAGTACTGAAGAAGAGTCACTGACCCGAAACAGTGACTGCATTTTCATTGAACAAATGCTGCTTGAGTGGCTCAGCAAAACACCATGTGCTGGAGGAACTCAGCAGGTCAGGCAGCATCTGGTGAGGGAATGGAAAGGCAATGTTTCAAACTGATTGAGTAGGGGTGAGAAAGCTGGAAAAGAGTAGTGTGGATGGAGCAAAGCTTGGCATGTGACAGATGGATGCAGGTGAGTGAGTTTAATTGGCAGATGGGTGGAGTAAGTAACAAAAGCTACAGGTGAAATGGAGACAACTTGTCCTCACCCTCAACAACTTCGCCTTTGACTCTTCTCATTTTCTTCAAGTTAAAGGTGTAGCCATGGACACTCGCATAGGCCACAGTTATGCCTGCCTTTTTGTTGGTCATGTAGAACAATCACAATTCCAAATGTACACTGCTACCATCCCCCAACTTTTTCTCTGCTACATTGATGATTGCATTGGGGCTGCCTCATGATTTCATTAACTTTACCACTAACTTCCAACCTGTCCACAAATTCACATGGACTATCTATGGCACCTCTCTCCCGTTTCTTGATCTCTCCAGCTGCATCAGAGTGGACAGACTATCGCCTGACTTCAACTACAAGCTC
This sequence comes from Malacoraja senta, assembly GCA_038087875.1. Taxonomy (NCBI): domain Eukaryota; kingdom Metazoa; phylum Chordata; class Chondrichthyes; order Rajiformes; family Rajidae; genus Malacoraja; species Malacoraja senta. The sequence continues at coordinate 136,821,232 of CM075978.1, forward strand.
ACCAACTCCTACATCTGGACTAAACCTCCTCCCTCCCAGCTTCTTGTAAAGACTCTATCACCATCTCTTAATTTCTCCATCTCCACCATATCTACTCTCAAGATGAAGTTTTCCATTCGAGGTCATCCACGATGTCCTCATTCTTTAGATGTCCCCCCCTGTTGTCATAGAAGGATCTCTCACCCATGTCTTTTCTGTATCCTGTGGTTCTGCTCCCGTTCCCCTTCCCCCCAAATGGAACACAAATATAATTCCCCTGGTCCTCACTTTTCACCCCACCAGCCTCCCCATCCTACATATCATTCTCTGACACTTCCATCACCGTCAATGTGATTCTACCACCAGTTGCATCTTCCCATTCCTACCCCTTTCTGCCTTCCACAGAGATCCCTGCCTGACACCTTACTGGTGTGGAACAAAGGTGTAAAGGGACTGAACATCCATGGTAATGATGAGGTGAAGGGGACTAAGTTAGTAGAAGTTATTAAAGGGATAGTGAGCATGTGAAATGTCTTATATGTAGGTTGGAAGGAACTGGTCAAATGGGGATAAGATAGAATAGGAAGATTAAATGAGAACTTACCAGTTTGAAGTTTGATCTTTATTTTATGAGGAGTTACGATGAGGGATTACGTGAAGAAGCCTGCCAGCCCGCATGCGCGTCAACCTTCAAAGCAGCGGTGTGAAATCACAGATAACAGTTGTTGAACTGATAATAGGAAGATTCAAGAAACTAGAACTACCATTTGACCTTTATGAGAAGAGGGTTGGGAGCGGAGGGCACGTAATCCCTCATCGTAACTCCTCATAAAATAAAGATCAAACTTCAAACTGGTAAGTTCTCGTTTAATCTTCCTATTTTACTTCGGAGTCACGTGAGTGACTACGTGAAGATTTCAAAGCACTGTGATTTCGTGCCGCGAACACGAGTCCATGCCACACACTGCATTAGTTGACCAGAGTTGATTGAAATGATAATGCACTCGGACATGACATAGATTTAAAACATGCTGATGTTTTTTAATAAACAAATGATATATACAAAATAATAGTGACTCCTCATATCCGGGAGTAAATTATAGAACAGAACTTAAAATTGAGTTGGCAACAGCCCCGGCCTGGCAATGGGTTTGTTATAAAAAGATTGGAATGTTCGCTCGTTCGACCATCCTGCAGTCGCTAGGATGTGGTCCAGCGGAACGTCCATAACCCTCGCTGCTGATGCTGTTGCAGCCCTGGTGGAGTGAGATTTGAAAACATCAGTGTCCACTCCTGGACAAGCCAATACACGCCTTAACCACCTGGAGATGGTCTGCACTGATACCTTCTTGTATGTTTTTTTATGTTGTATGTAACCATTCTGTCCAGCCGCAGTTTATGCAACGACTGGACCCGTTGTGCTGAAACCAGCGCCATGAGCATAACCACTTTAAAAGTGAGTTTGAGACTTCCGGTGGCGCCATGTTGGACTAACGGACGTGCACCTAGCTCCTCTCCCGAAAAATGTCACGATTTATCGTGTAAAACGGGTCCAGAAATCGGGATTGTTTTTAAAAACCTTACCGGAGCTTCTGGTCGCCGCGCTGATGACGTCATCATTAAGCGCGATGTTTTAAACGGTGGTTTAAAGCCCTTTAAATGAGTAACCTGCCTCCAGCTGTGAGCCCTCAGAGAACAGTGAAAAAGCTGCTGAGAGACCAGAAGAAGCCTGAAGCAGAAGTTACCTCTGAAATCTCTGAAGTCTCTGAAGTGGCTGCAGAAATGGATACAAGATCTAAGAAAGAGTTTGATGACTGGAAGAAATCAGTGAAAAATATGAAAGATGAGATTTTGGACGAAAATAAAATTATGATGCAAAATATGAAGGAAAATATGAAGGAAGATATGAAGGAAAATATGGCAAAAATGATGGAAGGAATGGAGAAGATGATGAGGGATTTAAATGCTGGTAATCAGAAGAATATGATTGATTCACTGGACATTATGAATAAACGAATTGATGAGGTGAAAGATGGACTATCAGAGAGAATGGACAAGATGGATGAAACTACTACGGACAAGTTCACGGCTGTGCTTGAAACAGTAGCTGCAAGTATGCGCACAATTACGAATTGTAGAAAAACACGGCTCGAGTGGTTGAAGACATGGCAAAAATGAGGCAAGAACATGAGCAAATGAGGCGAGAAAATGAACAAACTTCACTACAGATGGTGACTCTACTCAGTAAAGTTTCAGAGAAATGCCTGGACCTGGAAGCTCGCTCTAGACGTCAGAATTTGAGAATTCTTGGAGTCTCAGAGGGAGCCGAAGGGGAGGATGTGCGTGAGTTTGCCATGGGCTTGCTTAAACAACTGCTGAATCTTTCCAGAGAACCGAAAATCGAAGTGGCTCATCGTGTCCCAAGTTTTAAACAAAGAACTGGTGCGGGAAAAACTTATCCACGACATATTATTGTGAAATCTCGGGATATTTTAGAACTGGAAGATGTTATGAGCAAAATCAAATACGGTGTGCAACTGCGGCTGGACAATGACACTATTAAGATATTCAGGGACTACCCGTATGAAATTGTGCAAAAAAGAAACAAATTCGAGAAGGTTAAGGATCTTTTAAGAGGGAAAGAAGGGATCAGATATGGGATTTTTTACCCCGCGAAAATGCGTATTTCCTTTAAGGGTTTTGAAAAGTCATTTGTTAAGCCTGAAGACGCGTTTAAATATGCCCAAACTATCGTTGAAAAATAGAAATCAAAGGGGGGTTTGGCAGACCTGAACCATTCTAAGCAATGCTTTGTCTGGGGATAGTTAGACTGTTATCTTTGGAATGTTGAATCAAGGACACTTTCTGTTCAAAACGAGTAAACAACTGAACAGATGGGAATGGTATATACTAGAAGCATTTACTTGCTTATTAGATTATAATATTATAACCAATTGTAAGAACTTATCCTATTAACAACTTAATAAGTTATGCATGTTAGATTAGAATACTAACAAAAACAAAAATAAAAAATAACGAACTAACTAACATACTAATATGAATTTTTAATAAATTGAAACCTTATCTATGTGGGAGGTGGGGATGAGAAACGAGCACCTGGCTTAGTCCCAGGGGCACGTCTCGTTAACCCCTTCAACCAACAGTTGATTCTTATTGAAGTCAAAAGTATCGGTTTAATAATTAGTAGTTAAAATTCCGATATACATATATGTTACAATGAAATATCCAGGGTAAAATTGTATTATATATCTGAATGTGAGGCCCCGTTTTAATATTTTAATATGTTATGATTAACCAAGAGAGCGGAGCTATTTGTGTAACAACGCAATGGAAGTCAAAACAAGGTTTTTTCCCCACCTACAGGTGGGACACTCGCTACAGTGCCGACTATATCAGACACTGTATTTTCACTTTTTTAGTTTTTTTTTTATCACATAAAATCACATGTTTGTGTTTTGTGTTTAGTGATTAGCGTAAAATGGACATACCAACAAAACTTAAAAACTCAAAAATTCCCCCAATACCCAAAGACCTGGGATATGGATGCACCACAAGATTTAAAGGTACTATAATTATTCAAAATGCATGACACCAAACAAAAGAACCTAGGAGGAATCTCATTTTGTAGTTGGAATATAAGAGGTATTAACGAACCTATTAAAAGGGGTAAGATACTAGCTCAGCTGAAACTGTACAATTCCGACATTACCTTCCTACAAGAAACACACTTAAAATCTCAGGATCAAGTTAGGTTGAGGGCGAAATGGATAGGTCAAACATACCTTCAAACTGGACTTCCACTGCTATGCTGATGACACCCAGATCTATCTCAAGTCCCCCCACCACCCCCCTCTCTCCCATATCAACTCCTGCCTATCAGCCATCAAATCTTGGATGCAACTCAACTTCCTTAAATTAAACAGTAGCAAAACAGAATTTCTCCCCATTGGCTCCAAATCAACACTCACTAAAATTAACAACCCCACTCTCACTATCGACGGCACCACTGTCTCCCCATCTCCTCAGGCACGCAACCTTGGCGTGATCCTTGACTCAACCCTCTCCCTTGAGCCTCACATCCGCCATGTTGTCAAAACATCATTTTTTCACCTCCGCAACATTGCAAAAATCAGATCGTCTCTCACACCCCCCGCTGCTGAAAGACTCATCCATGCCTTCATCTCCTCCCGACTGGACTACTGTAACTCTCTTCTTTTCGGAATCAATTCCAGCAGCATCAAACGACTCCAACTGGTCCAAAATGCAGCCGCTCGACTCATTACCCACACCAAATCCTGGCACCACATCACCCCAGTTCTCAAAGAACTTCACTGGCTTCCCATTTCCCACCGGATCACCTACAAAATCCTGGTCCTCACCTACAAAGCCCTCAACAACCTGGCCCCCCCTTATCTCATTGACCTCCTCTCCCCCTACCAACCCTCACGGTCCCTCAGATCCACATCAGCTGGTCTCCTCTCCACTCCGAAATCAAACCTCTGCACTTTTGGAGGCAGAGCCTTCTCCAGGGCAGCTCCCATGCTCTGGAACTCCCTCCCACAACTGGTACGAAATTCTGAGTCCCTCACCATCTTCCAGTCCCGCCTCAAGACCCATCTCTTCACCTCTGCATACCCTTAGTCCCATGTTCCCCTCCCCTCTGTCTTACTGCTCTATTTTGTTTTGTTTATTCCTGACTCTCAATTGTAAAGCGACTTTGAGTCCTGAAAAGCGTTATATAAATAAAATCTATTATTATTATTATTATTATTATAACATTCTTCATTTACTTCAAAATCTAGAGGCACGTCAATCATTATAAGAAAAGGTATACCATTTAAAGCAAAGAATATCATAACAGATATAGAAGGGAGATACCTAATAGTTAATGGAGAAATCCATGATACTCCACTTACCTTGGTAAATATATATGCCCCTAACTTTGATAACCCCCACTTTTTCAATAAAATTTTCAACATAATTGCAGAGTCTAACTATCAAAATGTTATAATAGGAGGAGACTTTAACTGTGTTTTAGATCCGTACTTAGATAAATCAAGCCAAAAACAGAGAGGGAATATGAAATCGAAAACCGGGGAACTTCTCAATACCTATATAAACAATACTAATATAGCAGATGTTTGGAGAATTGTCAATCCAACTGGCAGGGAATACTCGTTATATTCAATGGTACATAAGACATACTCACGTATAGACTACTTTCTGCTGGATACAAAATTAATCCCCCAAACATCTAACGCAATATACCACACAAATTCGATTTCAGACCATTCTCCACTAACTTTCTTTTTAAAACTGGAAGGAATGTTTAAGAATAAATCATTTTGGAGATTTAATTCTCAAATTCTAAAAGATCCACAAGCGAGTATATATTTAAAAGAACAAATGGAGGTCTTTTTTCAAATAAATGATACTCCAGATATATCGCCTACTGTATTATGGGAATCTTTTAAAGCATGCATTAGGGGTATTATAATTTCATATCAAGCTTTTCAAAATAAAAAGAATAAGAATGAACAAAGACAGTTAGAAGAACTTATTAGACAAATGGATATAGATAATGCTAAAGATCCATCAATAGATATACATAATAAAATAATAATTTTGAAATTTAAATTAAATAAATTATTATCTGCCAAACTTATAAGACTTTTTCAAATTACAAAACAAGAGCACTTTGAATTTGGGGATAAACCACATAAACTTTTGGCTCGCCAGCTAAAAAAACGAGAAAAGGAACATACTGTACCAAAGATCAAATCAGATAAAGGGGAATTATTAACAACACCGAAGGATATTAAGAAAAGATTTGCGCAATTTTATGAGAATTTGTATACATCTAAAACGATAATTGATTCCAATAATATCACAAAGTTTTTGGATAACTGTAATCTTCCAAAGTTAGAGCTGAAGGAACAAGAGGAATTGGGTGCACAAATCTCAATTAAGGAATTAGAAGATACAATAAACTCACTAAAGAATGGAAAAACACCAGGCCCTGATGGATTTACTAATGAATTTTATAAAAGCTTTTATGATAAAATAATACCAAGATTACAAAAAATGTACCAATATGCTTATAAAAAACGAATACTACCTGATACATTAGCGGAATCAACGATTACACTAATACCTAAGAAAAACAAAGATTTAGAAGAACCTGGTTCATATAGAGCTATAGCATTGTTAAACACAGATCAAAAAATATTAGCGAAAACATTAGCTAGAAGATTAAGTAAATACATTAGTAAATTAATAAACCCAGATCAGACGGGGTTTATCCCTAAGAGATACTCATCTAACAATATGAGACGTCTACTCAACATAATGCACTCATACAAATCTGAAGATCAAGAATTATCAATTATTTCGCTGGATGCTGAAAAAGCATTTGATCAAGTAGAATGGAATTATATGGATAAAGTATTACAAAAATTCCAACTGGGGGAGAATTTTATTCTATGGATCAAGTTACTATATAACAAACCTACAGCTAGAATACTAACTAATAACATATTATCTGCGAAATTCCAACTATCAAGAGGAAATAGACAAGGATGCACATTATCACCACAGCTGTTTGCTCTCATTATTGAACCGCTAGCAGAAAAAATTAGAATACACCCTGATATCCATGGATATAATACTAAAGACTCATATAATAAAATATTTTTATACGCGGATGATATATTACTGTACATTACAAAACCTCAAATCACTATACCAAATATATTAAATTTAATTGAAGACTTTGGATCTTTTTCTGGATATAGAATAAATTGGAATAAAAGTGAAATTATGTCAATAAAACCGAAAGATTCAACACATCTTTTAAAATTCCCTTTTAAAATAGCTACAGAAAAATTTAAATACTTGGGAATCGAAATTACCAGAACATATCAAGGTATGTTTAGGGCAAATTTTGACCCCCTACTTAATAAATTAAACACACTAATTAAATTCTGGAAAACGCTCCCGATGTCTTTAATAGGCCGAATAAACGCAATAAAAATGATCTTTCTACCACAAATTTTATACCTATTTCAATCGATTCCTATATACTTACCAAAGAAGTTTTTAAAAAAACTCGACTCAGATATCACTAATTTTATATGGGACTATAAATCACATAGAATACAAAAAAATCATCTGAATAAACCTAAAGTATTAGGGGGTTTAGCACTACCTAACTTTATGTATTATTATTGGTCAGTAAATATTAAAAATATGATTCAACTGATGGATAACTCCGCCCAGCAAGTGGACTGGATTGTAATGGAGAAAGAGGATTGCTCCTCTGGAAACATTGGAACGATCCTCCTTTCTCCAATGAAATTGAATAACATAAATTATAATAAGAACCCAATTATTCATAGTACAATCTGAATTTGGAAACAAATAAAACAAAATTTAAAATTAAGAAATTTATCACTTTTATTACCTATAGTTAATAACCCTTCGTTTAATCCCTCTATTATAGATAAAGCTTTTACACATTGGGATAGACTAGGAATTAAAACGCTTGGTGACTTGTATGAAACTGGAAAATTACTTTCATTTCAACAATTACAAATAAAATATAAACTCGGAAATAATCAATATTTTAAATATTTTCAAATATGCGACTATTTGAAAAAATATACAAAAGATCATTATAATAACCCAGTAGATGTATTGGATGAGGCAATGCAGATAAAAGCTGAATCAGCAAACTTAATATCATATTTGTATAATATTATCTTAAATGTACAAATACCATCTACGGAGGGTATCAGAAGAGAATGGGAACAAGAGTTAGCTATTAAAATTTCAAAGGAAAGTTGGAATGAACACTTATTAAACGTGCATAAATGTTCGATTAATGTAAGACACACTTTAATACAATTAAAAATTTTACATAGATTATATTATTCGAAAACTAAAATTCATAAAATTTTCCCAAATGTATCATCTATTTGTGATAAATGTCAATCCCAAGAAGCTACTATAGCGCACTCATTCGTTTTCTGTCCAAAAATTCAAAAATTTTGGAATGAAATTTTTGAAATCTTTACAAAGTTATTTAAAATAAGACTGATACCCAAAGCAGAATGGATTATCTTCGGAATAACAGAAGATGGCCCAGAACTAAATGTAAGAAGACATAAGTGACGAGTACTAATGTATGTGGTTGTAATGTAATGTACTTCTAATAAATAAAATAAAAAAATAAAAAATAAAAAAAATAAAAAAAAGTGAGTTTGACCAAAGACAAGGATGTAACTGGAGCCCACCGCCGAAGCAGCGTTAGCACAATGTTGACATCCCATATCTCCGTGTACCTGGGCCTGGGGGGATTTGTGTTGAAGACACCCTTCATAAATCTGGCTATCAGCGGGTGAAACCCGACAGAGTGGTGTCACGATCCCAGCAACAAGTATGACGACAAGACACTCCTGGCACAATTAATGGCACTATAACTCAATTTGTCGTCAAAGAACAGTTTTGAGAGAAATTCCAAGACATCAGTTATACGTGCCATGTCATACGTTATGTTGGACTGCGAACAGAACACTTCCCATCTTTTGATATAAGAGATGTACTGCTTCTTGGTACTATCCCTCCAAGCCGCAGTGATCACGTCCACAGTTCAATCTGACAGTCCGAGCCCCAGGAAAGGTCTTCTTAAAATCTGCAAATCAATAAATTGATTCAATCATGCAGCGGATGGGCCTCCCGAGTCACGGGATGAACCAGTAAATTTCTGCGTTTGGAAATAACCATAAACAGTTCTGTTATCATTCCCAATATCAGCGGGAACCATGGCTGTGTAGGCTAGTCAGGCACTACCAACATGCCTGACGCGGAATCTTGCCGGATTTTTTGCAAGCACCAACTGATGAGGCAAAATGGAGGGAATGCATAGATGAACATTCCTCCCCAGTGAAGCGAGAAAGCATCTATCGCCACTTCCCCTGGGTCTGGCTCCCATGCAACATACTTCGGTAACTGGTGATTGAGCTTAGATGCAAACAAATCGATATCCGGTGTTCCATACGGAGCAACAATGTCGTTAAACACTTTATGATCCAACATCCATTCTGTGTTGTCATTAAATGTTCGTGACCTGGTGTCCGCCACCATATTAAACTTACCTGGCAAATAGGTAGCTGAAATCCAAATGTTTCTTTCGATACACCAGTGCCAAATAAGGTTAGCCAATTTATCACAGGATACTGACTTGATTCCACCCATGTGATTAATATATGCCACTGCTGTAGTGTTGTCAATCTGTAGTTGAACATGCAGATTATGCATATTCCCACAATAAGCTTTCAACCCATAGAATGCTCCCAGCATCTCTAGGTAGTTAATACCATGTAACTGAAGAATTGATGACTCATGCACATCCCATCTGCCACCGCAATTAGAGATGGTATTAGTAGCTCCCCATCCTTGAGCAATAGCATCAGTTTGTAATATAACTGAAGATTTGCTGACCAAAATGTTACTGGAGCAATGCCGAATATTGGTCATCCACCATTGTAACTCAGAAATAGCTTCAGCTGGTAACCGCATAGGCCTGTTAAAATGACCTAATTGGTATTTGAGTGCTTGCTCCTTTGCACGTTGTAAATTTTGATAATGCAAAGGCCCAAACTGTGCAGCTGGAAAAACAGCCACTAATTTGCCAATTATACTGGCTACTTGTCCATAACAACAAGTTTGTTACAAGCTTCTATTAATTCTAATCTCTTGCCCCAGGGCAGAGTCACAGACATAGTAATAGAGTTAATGGTAAATCCCATATAATCAATAACTCTAGATGGTATCAACTTGGATTTAACTGGATGGATGAGAAACCCCGATTTCTCAAACGTGACTTATGTGGCTGAAACAGCTAATTCAGCTAATTTCAGAGTTTTCCCTATGATTAGGATATCATCCAAGTATGCCATGACAATATGACTTTGAGCTCTAAGTAGCCCAAGAACTGGTTTCAATAATTTGGTAAACAAAATGGGGGCTGAAGTTAACCCATTAGGCAACGCTTTAAACTGCCACAGTTGCCCCATCCAGCTAAACTTCAAATATCTCCGGTGATCCCTGTGAATGGGTACCGAATAGTATGCATCTTTGAGATCAATGCATGCCATAAAGCATCCTTTGGAAATTAGTTGTTTAGCAGTAATGAAGTTTTCCATTTTAAAATGTCTATACTGCAAATAAGAGTTAAGTTGGATTAAATCAAGGATGATTCGGCACCCACCATCTTTCTTTTGTCTGGTAAATATATTAGAAACAAATTGGTGATATTCATGACTCGACTTCTCGATTACCCCTTTTGTATATAATGAGTGAATTTCAGCTTGTATATCCAAACCTTCCTGTTGAGAATGAACAAATGTCTGGCTTGGTATATGCTGTGTGGGTGGCAATGAATTGGGAAGGAATTCAATTTGGAACCCTTGTATACTGTGCAGTATAAACAAATCTGATGTTATCCAACGCCATTCATTCAAAAACAAGTGTAATCTACCACCAACTTGTAACCGGTCCAAACACCCCATGTTCCGGAAAGAACCAGACCCACCTACCTCCATGGTTACCGGTGGTTCTATGGAAGGCCCAAAGGTCCCTGATGCAGGTTCTATTTCTGCCCCCGTGGTTTGGGGGGTAGGATTGCTGGAGTGTGCGGATTGCGCATCTTCCATGAATGCCGGCCTGGGCCTTGGCCTAAAAAAGACCTCTGTCCAGAGAATTCGGCTTTTGAGCAGCCACCAGCTCCAGCGAACTGCTTACTGCTGATGGAAGCATAGGGATGCTGCCGCTGAAATGGTGTAGCTTTGCTAGTTACTGGAGCCTTGATCAGCCCGACAGCTTTCGCTTCTTCGTCCAGGTCCTTAACCTGTTTCGGCAGATCTTCTCCGAACAGAAAATTCGGCGGCTGAACATTGCTGGCCCTGCACAATCCCGCAAATTTGGGGTTCAGGGCGGGTTGGATTGCATTCTTCCGAAGACAGTTTATTTCGAACTGTGCATTGCACATCAACGCCAAGACATCCTGTTGTACGTCTGATAGGGGTCCCCCATCCACAGACCTGGCGAATGCCGTAATGCCTGACCCCAGCAATTTTCGGATTCTCTGGAGCTTCATCTCCTGGGCTTTGATGCCCCCTCCAATATATCTCCAGATGGAGCTGTTCACAGCCGGCACGTTGAGTGAAGCACAATTTGCAGGAGAATGGTACTTAGCGGTTGTTTCCACCATCACCTGTTCCTGCAGCTGGTGTGATGTGAGGTAATTAGTGCTTGCAGCTAATTCCTCTTGCAGTGGCTCTCCTGTTTGCGAGGGTATCGCGAATTTTGAACCCATGGCAGGTAATTCCTGTGCCTCACGTATGTCGTGCATTCTGGTATGCTCCCCAGACATACCTCCAGATACGGAGTCAGTCCAGAACTGACCCCGTACACTCCCCTCCTCAGAGTGGGAGACATAGTGCAGCCCTGGACCAGGCGCTGCCGCGGGCCCCCGAGGAGACCCGCGCTGATATAACTCCGTTCCACGGAGAATATCATGATGGAGCATCCTTTCCATAAGGTGCTCCATCCGGGATAATCGCCCGAAGACGCTATCCATTATAGGAGGCGAACCCTCCTGGCCTGACTCGTCCGAGTCAACAGGCCTGTCAGACTTTTTCTTGGCTTTCCCCCCTTTCGGGGTTGCCAAGGCGCTTTCGGCAAGCACCAAGTCTGAAGTCGCTGACCGCACCGTCAGTGACTTGGGTGGCGAAACCGACGGCCGACGGCTACCCGCACTCCCGCGGTCCTCCGTAGCTGGTTTCCCCGCGGCCCGTCTGGACTTCGCCTTGGATTTATCCATGATAGTTCGAACTTGAACTCTGTAATCAAGATTTACAACGAACAAAACAACCTCAGAATAAGTTTAAAACGTACCTGTAGGGCTTTTAAACTTACCGCTGGAGGAGCGACGCGCCTTCCAGCCAGTACGTGCGCCATGCGTTAGACGTATTGACGCGCATGCGGGTGGCCGGGCTTCTTCACATGGTCACTCACGTGACTCCGAAGTAAAATCAAGCATGTTTGGAGATTAGTTCTGTGGGGCAGGAGCATGCTGAACCAATGGGTTTACCAGGGCAGTCCTGCCTGTGGAGGTTGGGAAGAAGATAGAAAAGGGCAGTCAGGGTGGGGAATGATATGACTATAGATTGGTGATGGTTTGTGAGATGGTTGCCTGGTCCTTGTCTGTGGGGTCATGGTCAGTGGGTAGGTATGAGGAGGTGGCAGAGAGCTGAACACCTGGCCACAACAAGATAGCGATCAGCCAGCCAGATGACGATGGCACCTACCTTGTCAGCAGGTTTGATGACAATATTAAAATTGGTACTGAGTGAGCAGGATGCTGAGTTCTTCCAAAATGTCTGTGTTTTTAATTCAGATTCCAGAAACTGCCAGTATATTTGCTTTCCAATCATGCTTGGTCAAAGTAACAAAGAAAAAGTCCATCTTAGTTTATACATCTAGAGAAACCCTGTAATTGGACCAGAGTGGTGTTATTTATTGACGTATCTAGAATGTAATCAAAGAGAAATCTTCCTGAACACAATTTTACAATTTCAAGTATTAAGGATGATGAATATCCAATGTCCAATGTGATCAATTTAAAAACAAACCCTTGTAAAGTACAGTTTTGTGCAATAAAATTCAACTGCCAATCTTCCAAAAAATGAGGATCAGAGGAAATTCTGGTGGGCAAAAATTGAACACCTATTTACCTGCCTAATTCAATTTACAGTGAGACTTACAAAAAGGAATCAACAGTCACCCAAAACAATGAGGAATCACTTAAATATACATTGCCAGTTTAGGAAGCTAGTTAAACTTTTAATCTCATCATTTGACGATTGGTGAAAAGTGAAAGGCTTGGATAGAGTGGACGTGGTGAAGATGTTTCCACTAGTGGGGGAGTCTAGGACTAGAGGTCATAGCCTCATGAATCTGTGGAATTCTTTGCCACACAAGGCTGTGGAGGCCAAGTCAATAGATATTTTAAGGCAGATAGATTTATTCTTGATCAGTACGGGTGTCAGGGGTTATGGGGAGAAGGTAGTAGAATGGGGTTAGGAGCAGACTTGATGTGCTGAATGGCCTAATTCTTCTCCTATCACTTATGACCTTATGACCTTATGATGAAACATATACATCAGATTCTATTCTCATTTCTGAAAGATGGTTCAAAGGCAATGGTTGCGGTATCCTCATGACTGATACTTGAAACAAAAGAATTTAAGAATTGGTTAAATTTGTGCCTTCTGGGGCCAGTAAGTTGCTTTTGATAGCTGTCATTCACTGGCAATGTCCAAATTAGGTCAAAACCTAAAGTGGTTCAATTCTCTGAAATGTGACTTTGGTGGCCTCTGCAATTACAAGGCTGGTCTTATGCTTCTTTTTACGTGAAATTAAAAAGACCTTCCCTAGAATCTTGTATGTATAAAAGTCACAATGTTAAGATGTCCCATATTTTAAAATTACCCAAATGTTAAATATAGACGGCAGGCAGAATCTGAAAAGTGACAATGTAGGTTAGCATTTCACCAAAAGAGACTTTGTTGGAATTTGCAAAAGCAATATATGAAGACAAATTAGAGAATGATTTTGACAGGGCAAGAATCTCAAAGTAAGAAGACAGTTAATTCAACGCATTCATCGTTTGCTTTTTTTGTTGTTGATATTATTGAATATTTCCAGAATTGCTGTTTTCATTGTTAATTTCACATCCTGTGCTTTTATTCAACATTTGTTATACCTAGACTTTGACATGACTTGTTCATCTCAAGCATAGAAACCAAGTGCTGTATGTTAAAGTAAATATTTTTTTAGAGAATAATCTCGAAATTCATTGGAGATCTGTGTATTCATTGTCCTTAATACTTTAATTGTGAACAATGGTAAACAAAAAAAATGCTGATTTTAATTTCCAGAATGCATGTACAAAATTTTAGGATACGAGTAGATATTTCACAATGTTTTTGCACTTTTTGAAAACATATTTCTGTATTTTTCACAAAACATAGTGCTGTAGAAACTCAGCAGGTCAGGCAGCATCTGTGATTCTCCGAAGCATCTTTGGTCTGAAGATAAATCCTGACCTGAAATATCCTCCACCCATTCCCTCCACAGATGCTGCCCGAGTTCTTCTTGCACTTTGCGTTTTGCTCAAGATTCCAACACCTGCAGTTCCTTGTATCTCTGTATTTTCCTCCTTCAATTCACTAAATCTGTTGTTTCCATCTACCAAATCCACTATTGTTTAAGTCTCAATGGGGAACAATAAATCCACGAAAGTATGGGATATACAATTGCTGGGTGTCTGGGTGGACACAGAGGGTGACTCTGCATTATTTAAGGGGACAGCGTCGAAAAAATATTTTAGTTTCTCCTCACATAGTTTATTTTTCCTTCTGCGAGTGACACTATTGAACGGTCTGTTGAAGACAAACATTGTTAAGTGGGAAAAAGAATAGTGCTGGTCGAATTCCCCACTACAAAATGACGAATGCTTAGTAAATGCATTTAGCTTTGAAAGAAGTCGCACAGAAATTTGATGTGGCCCCGTGACCCTGGGTAAGCACATGTATCTTCAGCTGTCACATAACACACTGCTGCTTGCTTACTTTTTCAGCAAAGACTATTGATTTTGCTCATTGGCTGCAGGCTAGTCCATAAAGAACAAATTACAAAGTCAGAGGTCTATTGCTACTGATCGCTTGCATGATAACAGGGGACTCGTTCCTCCAATCCTTCTCACAGTATTTCAACTCATTTGTGCTCTTGGTGAAAAACAATTAATAAAACCAAAATTAACAGTCCAGCCAATGGAACCCAGCTCAACTGTAGGTTAAACACAAAAATACAGTGGGATGGTTGAAAGCTTTAATTAGCAACTGTTTCAGTAATGTTGAGTCCGGGAGGAAGGGATCCTCTGGCTACAACTCCAAAAGCTCTGAATCCCTGGGTTAGATCCCAATCTTAAGTGACATTTGCGCTCAGGATTGCCCCGGGAGGTGTTGTTAATCTTAAACAGGTTGTCTGGGGGGAAAAGGGAATCTGGCTGAGCGCAGCGTAGAGTCCCACCCCGCGGGGGATGGATGTTTATCTTCTGTTGTCCCACTTATAATTTGATAGTCGCCACTCCTCGGGGACTGGGGTGCAAACTTTTCTCTGGGTGCTGTAAGAGCTGATTTGTGAAATGCCGACTTGACTCCTATTTTCTACAAAGGCTGTTCGCTGTTCATACTTACCGCACGATGCTCCACCTAGTGCCCTGGCTGTGAACAAGGCAACGCTCTTCAGTAAAGCGAAGGTGAGTTTGATTGATACACATCCCTGCGACTCAAATCTATGATCATCTCTAGCCAGTGACTCCGTTTCCTCCACGAATAGACCGGTCTAGCAATGTTTTAGAAACGCTGATCCACGTAACCTACCCATTCATGGAAACGTCCCCAATATTGTGAGTGTAAAGAACAATGGCCGTGGTCGGTGTGTACTTTGCTTAATCCACAGCGATTGCACTTTCGAAAGTGCTATTAATAAGCAAGTCTTCTCAATGATTGCACATTGGAAAGTGCTATTAATAAACGAGTCTTCTCATAGGTCTACCATTCCCTGCCTCTGCGAGGTTGAGGAACCTCAACACAAACAGTTGTGTTTGACTACTTAAAACAAGTTGTGGCAACATAGCAGCGTGCGTTTCTGGTTCATCAAAAGTCTGGTTGGTTATTTAACAATCCCATCAGATGGCAAGTGTGAAACGTTAAAATTGGAATTGGAGATTAGGACATGTTTTAGTGTACATGGCATGTTATACTCAAATACCATAACGTTACCACGGAGAAGGGGAATCAAGAACTGGAGGTCATAGGTTTAAGGTGACAGGGGAAAGATGTATTAGGAACCTGAGGGACAACCTTTTCACACAGAGGTCCTGGGTATATGGAATGAGCTGCCAGAGGTGGTAGTTGAGGCATATACTATAACATTTAAAATACATTTAGACAGGTACATGAATAGGAAAGGTTTAGAGGGATATGGGCCAAATGCGGCAGGTGGGATTAGTGTAGATGGGGTATGTTGGTTGGCATGGGCAAGTTGGGCCAAAGGGCCTGTTTCCATGTAGTATGTAGGTTTGGAACTGAAATAGCTGCATGTTGATATCTAGGAGCATGAGTCATAGATTCTTGAAGTCATTCATTTGTTTACCTTGTTAGTAATTTCTTGATTTACTCTTGCTGGGGTTCATAAGTGATAGGAGCAGAAGTAGGCCATTCGGCCCATCAAGTCTGCAACGCCATTCAATCATGGCTGATCTATCTTTCCCTCTCAACTCCATTCTCCTGCCTTCTCCCCATAACCCCAGACACCCGTTCACAATGTGCTGTTGTATATCAGTATCCAAATAAACTATTCTTTCTGTGGTTGGTAGTACACTGTCAATGACATGACTGGTAATGCCCTTTGAAAGTTAAAATGTAAGGATAATGTGTCTTCTTATTGGAAGATTGAAAACAATACCCTACAGTAAAAAATCCAATGTTGTTTTCTTCCCACTTTGGAAAGTCATTCCATGCAAGTTCATAAATTAAAGTACCTTTGTCCCAGAGCAGTCAGTGAGTTAATGAGATTAAAATGGTGCACTAGAGAGTGTAGAATCAATTGGACCATTCATAAATCGCCAACGAAGTTCATATTGATGCTAACTGGATTAAAATTGAAAGGCTGGGTATCATCTGCATTTAGGAAAACAATACAATATATTTATAACAACATTTTTAATTGCATTTCATGATAGTTTTTCTTCTGCATTTTCTATGACATATAAATCATCTTAAGAAGAAAGAAGACAAACATATGTACAGCACCTTTCACATCCCTTTCATGATGGCTTAAAACACTTTACAGCCGATAATGTACTTTGAAGTCACATTGGTAGACGAAATGTGCCAATGTACATTAAGATTGCACACGGAGCAATGTGATAATTACCAAATTAGCCAGTTTTGTGGTTCATTAAGGGAAGAATATTGGTCAAGCTCTTTTTTTAGTAATAGTGCCATAGTATTTTCATATCTATCTTTGAGAACAAATGGGAATTTGGCTTATGTTTGTTTGGAAAGCAGTGCGGTGTTCCGTCAGTGCAGCTACAGAGTAACGTTTAAGAAGCATTTAGACAGTATAGGTTTAGAGCGATATGGGCCAAATAGGCCCATATTTAGACAGATAGGTTTAGAGGGATATGGGCCAAATGCAGGCAGGTGGAAATAGTGTTGGTGGGTCATGTGGGTTGATGTGGGCAAGTTGGGCCAAAGGACCTGCTTCCGTGCTGTATGACTCTAAGATAGAGTACCATGCCAGAATATGTTTATATGTAAAACTTTTAGACGGCATTTGAACCCAGGAACCTTGGGATTAAAGGCTAGAAAATATTTTGCACAAATTTTGTTCTAATTTATTACAAGTTGTTGAAAAGAAGTCTTGGGAAAGTTTTGGTTTCCTTTTTCTTATTTATGTTACCAAAAATACAGTAAATATATTGGACTCAAAATGGAGTAAATATTTCAAAGATATTGTTGATATATTTTAAATAGGGCAAGCTGACAGAAAGATATACTTGTTGAAAAGACAATGAATTCCAGAGAAAATAATTCCAAATTTCATTCTAAATTGTGACAGCACCAGGATAATCCCGAATGGGTGAAAGTGGGTGAATCATAATAATTCATTAAGCATTGGGTGTGCGCCTAATGACCACATTGCAAAATTATGCAATACTAATGTAAGCATATTGATATTTTGCTAAAATGTCAGTGCTATTATAAAACATTGTCAAGAAAGTTTGTATTTTGTCAAGGTACAAGGTGTGAACACTGTTTGGTAATAAGTGCAGGTAATGAACCAAGCAGCAACCCACATAGGTACATAGTGAATTGATACTCTGTATGTTGTGCTGATATGATCTCCCTTTATACTTTGCTAACGACAGTGGAAATCTCTGTACACAATATGACTGTGCAGAAATGATGGTAAGTCAAGATAAGGAACCTCTGTTATGATGTATTTGTTGGCTATGACGCAGAACATATTGACAAACTGCCACTTGTTTATGTTAAAACTTTTGCGTATTTCCCTTGTTTTTATGTCTGAGGAACGTTGATGGTCTAGTGCAAACCACCAACAGGTGCGAGGACACGGGTTTGTCCATAAAATCCCACAGACTGGTCTCAGTCACACCATACAAGAAGATGTGGAGTGGTGATTAAGTGCTTTCCTAAACAGGAAAGAAGGAATGATTTTACTTAGAGAGATGGAGACACAAGGGACTACAGGTGCTGGATTCCAGATAAAAAAATAACTGGTGGAAGAACTCAGTAGGTCTGGCAGCATCTGTGGAGGCAAAGTGACGGTTAATATTTGGGTCAAGATCCTGCATCAGAACTGAGAGTGTCGAGGACAGATAGCCAGAATAGAGGTGAGGGAGAGGGGGTGAGGCAGGAGCTGGTTGGCAATAGGTATTATTAGGTGAGGAGGGGAGTGATAGGCAGATGGAGCCAGGAAGGGGGAAAATAGGAGGCAGATACAGAGACTGAAAAGTTTCAGAATGGCTGCAGGTTCTCAAATCTGGGAGGTAAGAAAGATGATAGGTGGAACCAGATATGGGTGAGATGGTGGAGCCACTGGTAGAAGGAGACCCAGTGGCTTTTTACATCTTCAAATTCCAATTTTAGGTATCACACACTCTGTATTACTTTCTCCTTCTGATCCTCCCAGCTACTCTCACCCTTTATCTTCCCAATCCCATCTCAATCCCCGTTATCCAGAATCCTTCCCCTTCCCCACATGGTTCCACACAATTAACCCACTGAGTCTCCTATCTCCTCCTCCATTGGTTCCATCTGGCCATTATCCCTCTCATATCAGGTTCCATGTCCCATTTCTTTACTTACCAGATGCCTCTGTTGTCTCCACTTATCAGTCCTGCGCTCCAATGAAGAAAGTACTAGCCTCCTCAACCTCTCCCTATAGCTCATGCCCTGGAGTTCTAGCAACACCCTCATAAATCTTCTCTACACTCTTTTCAGCTGAACGGCATCCTTCCTATAGCAGGATGACTAAAACTGAACACAATACTCCAAATGCGGCCTCAAAAACATCATGTGTAACTGTAACATAACATCCAAACTTCTGTACTCAGTACCCTGACTGATGAAGGCCAAATGTACCAAAATCCTTCTTGACCACCCTATCTATCTGTGACACCACTTTCAGGGAACGATGTACCTGCACTGCTACATCCCTCTGCTCTTCAACATTCCCCAGGGCCCTGCCATTCACTGTGAATGTCCTGTCCCAGTTTTACTCCCCAAAATGCAACACTTTGCACTTATCTTCATTAAACTCCAATAGCAATTCCCCATCCATTAGCACTATTGTACACACTAGGGACAATATACATTCGTACCGAAGCCAATTAACCAACAAATCTGTATGTTTTGGAGTGTGGGAGGAAGCAGAGCTCCCAGAGAAACCCCACGTGGTCATAGGGAGAACCTACAAATTCAGTGCAGACAGCACCCATAGTCAGGATCGAACCCGGGTCTCTGGCGTTGTAGGGCAGCGAGTCTACTGCTGCACCACTGTGTCCCCCCCCTCCCCCCAAGCCTGAAATGTCGACTATCCCTTTGCCTCACCTGATGCTGCCTGACCCACTGAGTTCCTTCAGCAGTTTGTTTCTTGTTATGGTTTTACTTAGGCATATTTTTTAGCATAAGCTAGATAAGCAAGGGGAAAATGGACACAGGGGAGAAATGCATGGGAAATTATGCTGCATAAATTGTTTGGTTTAGAGATACTGCGTGAAACAGACCCTTCAGCCCACCAAGCCCATGCCCACCATCGATCACCTGTACACCTGTAGTTCTATGTCCTACACGCCAGGGGCAATTTACAGAAGCCAATTAACTTACAAATCTGCACATCTTTGGAATGTGGGAGGAAGCCGGAGCACCCGGAGCACAGGGAGAATCCACAATCTCCAATACAGACAGCACCCAGTGGCGGACTAGTCAGGGTGTCAGCTTGCCCGATGGCAAGTGGGCCCCTGATGAAGTGGGCCCCCTATATTAAGTGGGCCCCCTATATTAAGTGGGCCCCTGATGAAGTGGGCCCCCTTTGTCTCCTGGCAACCAATATTTTTAGACCCAGTCCGCCACTGATAGCACCCATAGTCAGGATTGAACTTAGGTCTCTGGTGCTGTGCAGTTTAGTTGCACCACTGTGCCACCCTTACTGGATTTAAATTCCTATATAGACATTTCTGAGCTCATCAGCTTTAGATCTAAAACGATAGAACAGAATACTTCCCACTAGTGAAGGATTCAAAGCAGTGGAGTCACAGAAAGATTGATAGGTACACACCCAAAGATCGTTAAAATGTTAAGGGGCTGTCCCACTGCGGCGACCTAATTGATGAGTTTAGAAGAGTTTGCCCTCGACTCATACTCGCTGCATGGTCGACACAAGGTCCTATGAGGTTTTTGCAACTCTCCTTCATGCTCGAGAGTAGTCCCTGTGTACTCGAGGCCTCGGCTAGGTCGAGGCGTATTTTTCAACATGTTGAAAAATGCACGCGAGTAAAAAAAGGTAGCCGTGAAAAAAAAATCAATATTTTTTTTACTCGTAGGTTTAGTCGAAGTAGTAGGTTGGCATGTTATTCGTAGGTAATCGAGGGTAGTCGAAGGTAATTGAAGGTAGTCGAAGGTAGTTGTAGATAGTCTTCAACATAGTCGAAGGGAGGTCGAAGGGAGATCGAAGGAGGTCGTCTTCACTCTCCACTATTCAGTGTCCAATTTTCCCGAAGCTAGTCGAAGCTAATCGAAGCTAGTCTTCACATAGTGGAAGGAGGTCGAAGGAGGTCTTAAACATGACACTTTTTCAAACTCTCCTAAACTCTTCTAAACTCGGCAATTAGGTCACCGCAGTGGGGCAGCCCCTTTATAAGCAGGAACAGGAAACAACCTGGAAGATTATTACACCTTGAACAGTAGAATTTGGTAAATAGAAGAATTACCACATATATAGAGCCTTATAAAAGCCTTTATATAAAGCCTTTATATAGACAACTAATGGCATTTCTTATTTAGACAACTAAAGACATTTTTGAGCACCATAAATTAGCATGAATACCCTGAATGAATACAACTTGCTTCAAGTTGAGCATAGATTTTCCAGGATATTACCTGGATTCCATGGGTTAAATTATGTGGAAGAACTACATGGGCAAGATTGTTTTACCTGACATTTAGAAAGTTAAACCTTGACTTGATAATTTTTGCAAGATATTTCGCAAATTTGGCAAGCAGGAAGAGATGACCCAAATTTCTTTGTTGGATAGAGGACATAATCTGTGTTTAGGAAGGAAGTCAGGAAACCCTTCCACATGCAAGTTTGGAAGTCTCCTCTGCAATTGACAGTTTTAAGTCTGATATTGATAATTTATTTATTAATCAAAGATACGCAGGCAGGTGGGACAAGTGTAGATGGGGTATGTTGGTTGGCGTGGGCAAATTAGTCCGAAGGGCCTGTTTCCACGCTGTATGACTATGACTCTATATCAGGCAAAGGAATTACACTGCAGATCAACCCCAATCTATGGAGGGGCAGAAGAGGTTGAGGGAAAGAAGGAGGATGAAATTTTAGGGGTTGTAATTATGAGTGTTTAATGGTCAATCCTATTGCCATGTTCCCATTTTGCTTGGATTATGTTGAAGGGATAGGTGGGATGAGTGGAGTTCATGTAGAGTGTAGGTTTTGATCCTAGGCCATTTCTGCAAGGCCTATTTTCTTGTGCACAAGAATATGAGAACTGGGATTGGTACATGACCAAGTAAGAAAAAAAATTGAAAGTTAATAAAGGAGCATTTCAAATACCCATTTTAAAATCTTTTACTTAAAGAGGTAAAATATTACAAGAATATGACAAGAGCTCCAAAATAAATGTATTCAAGTATAAAAACTACCCAGTTGTTTAGTATGATAAGTAAAACCAGAGGTCTGCTGAAATGCCTTAAACTGTGTTTGAGTTGGAGGAAAATTAGACATAATCCACACCAAAAATAAATATTAACTACCATCTTTACCTGAAATGTGTAGGAAGGAACTGCAGATGTTGGTTTAAACTGAAGAAAGACACAAAATGCTGGAGTAACTCAGCGGGTCAGACAGCATTTCTGGAGAAATGGGTGACGTTGCGGGTCGAAACCAAAGATCTCAACCCAAAACTTCACCTATTCCTTTTCTCCAGAGATGCTGTCTGACCTGCTGAGTTACTCCAGCTTTTTGTGTCTATCTTTACCTGAAAGGTACAATATGAAACCCATGGTTCACGAACGCATGTTTCCATAGCAGCTGGTGTCTTCAGGATTTGCATTACTAATTTTACACGGCAGAGGAATCCCGCGTGCACATATTGGTACAAAAATAGTCATGGAAACGGGGCCGCACCAGTGAAAGTATTCATATCGATAAATAAAAGTTTTTGCCGCCAGAAACAGAATGATGCCTGACCTGCCTTCGATCAGTTAGGCTATTCCTACGTTTGCAAAATTGAACAAACTTGCAGCAGTGCAGAAGGCGGCACGTTAATGCAAATGGAATGGTCGCGTGGTTGCACGGACTGTTCCAGCGCAGAGACTATTGGGCTTGAAGCGGCTGGAAAAAATTGGTCACCCCACAGAGCCGGTGGCAGCCAAGTCCAAGATGTTTTACACGGATCATGGGTTAAGAGATCCACTGTATGAATGCAATGCAGCAGCTGTGCACGGAATTTAATCAAATATGGCCAGGAGAGCGCGCACACTGTGGCTCGGCTTGTGATGTCAAAGCATTTTCCAGCTACAGGCTAGTTGTAGGTGCAGATCATATGACTGGAATCACTGCCAGACCTCATCACTTTTCATAGGGGAAAAACCTGATGATGGCAACACAATTTATGCTGATGACACATTGATAAAGAAGATAAATATGTGGCTAGGCCTGCTAGCTGTCTTTGAGCGCACATGAAGGAAATGACACAGTCAGAGCTGACAAAAGTTTTTACTATTTTCGCGGGGAATGTCTTACTGTTCAAGATCAGAGAAAAAATCTTTATGGCAGATTTAACAGTGCAGAATAACATCTTTGTTTGGACATTACACGCTATGCTGTAAAGCTGCTTTGCTGAGAATCAGTGAAGCCACTTAAAGAAAGAAAACTAAAAAAAACAGGTGACAAGTGAGGCATCACCACCCCTGTAAACAAAGATTATCTGCTGAGTATCTGAGTGATCAGTTTTCCATTAGTGTGATCAATTGGAGTTTTAACAAGTGATTTGTTATCAGGCCTTCGAGTAAATATGTTATTAAAATAAATAGCTGCAATAATATAAAGATTTTTTTCCAGTTATGTGTTCATAAATAAAATCAAAAACAATGCTTGAAATTGCCATAGATTAGGCAACATCTAAAAGAAAATAAATTGAAATACATAGATCACTGTCTGATTTTCTTTCCGTTTCTGATGTACCACTTTATGCATTTGAAGCACTTTCTATGAGGCAAAACAGTTGGATGTTTTTATTTTCTATTTCCAGTAATTGGAGGCCACCTTTTCCTTAATGCTTATTTTCTACATTTTGCACATTGTGGATAACTGATCCCAAAACAAGAAATGGCTTCATAATTTAACAAACATTGAATTTGAATGCATTTGTATTAGCAGGACATGTGCACACAGTACAAGTTCTAGCAAGAATTGGTGCTTATGCAAACACAAACATGTGCTCAGTGAATTTTGGTTTCATTTATTTATTATTGATGTATGCTTATGCTATTGTTGTCTTGACCACATTCAGGGGAACAGAAGAACATTGGAAGATTGCGACAGGAATAAATAATTTAACACCTTGAGCTTCTCTTCGTTCAAATGATTGTATCATATTTATCATCCAACTTCCTTTGCTCCATTCCTCCATGTAGCTTTGGTTAGTAAATGTCTATCATAAAATTGACAATTTACTTAGTACCAATTGCTCTTTGTGGAAGAGAGCTCCTTCATCCACCTCCCTCAGCATATGCCTCAAATGTCTGGCTCACATTTTTTGACTTTAGTTTCGGACTCCTCATTCAGCCAGAATCGTTCCCTACACCAGTCCTATCGGTTCTCCTTAATATCAGGTCAATAGTTTCCTTCAATTCTGTGGTGTTTAATTTTCTCTAGCAGAGTCTTATAATCAACTTTATCAAATGTTTTCTGTAAGTCTCTAAATAACATTAATGGAAATGCCCCAAATATATCAGTGACTTTTCAAAAATATCATTCACCTGGGCAGGTGGCAGCTTTTTACAAGGTCATTATTTCAGATCAGCATACTGATTTTAATGTGAGCACTAAAAGAGTTTATGAAAAGAAATTTGCAAGGAATATCCAAAACAAAAATTAAAATTAAACAATCCAACACTGCACCCATAACTACAGACTACAAATTTTGCATCGCAGATTCTGTGACAACTGGCCTTTCATTAGTTTATTTCCTTCTCTCAGCTTAAATAGTGGAGTGATAGGTACAATTAAATGAATGGTTACTAAATCAAGAGGATTTAAGAGGATTATACCAAGGACGTCTACAATGTTTTGACCACCTATATCAATTAGACCCTAGAATGGAATCATCTGGCGCTAAGTTAATTTGTCACACTATTTTCTTTACTAGTATTGTTACATTTGATATGCCTCTGATTCAATATTAGTTTTGTCAGAATGTCCTGTGCAGTATCCTCTTTTTCTAATGCGCATATTAATGCAAAGTGATTGTTCAATGTTCCTCACTTCCTTCCGTCATCACAATCATTAACTTTTAAGTGGCCTATACTTCTTCTAACCACATTTTTTCTTAAGTTACAAGTTCACAAGTTATAGGAGTAGAATTAGCCCATTGAGTCCACTCCACCATTCAATCATGGCTGATCTCTGCCTCCTAATCCCATTTTCCTGCCTTCTCCCCATACTCCTTGACACCCGTTCGAATCAAGAATTTGTTTATCTCTGCCTTAAAAATATCCACTGACTCTGCCTCCACAGCCCTCTGTGGCAATGAGTTCCACGGATTAACTACCCTCTGACAAGAGGAGTTCCTCCTCACCTCCTTTCTAAAAGAGTGGCCTTTAATTCTGAGGCTATGACCTCTGGTCCTAGACTCTCCCACCAATGGAAACATCCTTTCCACATCCACTCTATCTCTGCCTTTCATTATCCTGTACGTTTCAATGAGGTCCCCCTCAACCTTATAAACTCCAGCGAGTAGAGGCCCAGTGCTGTCAAGCGCTCAGCAGTTTAGTTTAATTTTTTGTTTTGATTTTGAATTTCTTCGCAAATTTGTTTTCATATCCTGCTTTTATAGTTCTATTCCTTTTACTCTTCTATGTACTTTTCTCAGTTTGTGAGATCTATACCCACTTCTACCGTGCTATTCGAAGCTTGATTTTGTGTTAGCTCTCATTTCCTTTTAGCATTTCTGTAAGTAGGTAATAATGCAACATGCAGTACTGTACCATGGTGATTTTTTTTTAATTGAAATGCTCCCATTAACTCATTTGTTTTGTATGCCATAGACAGTCTCGGTCACTTCAGGCAAATCGTAAGTCGAGAGTCTTCATGTTTGTTTTGTTATTTTCCCTCCTGAATTCTTTGTTGAATTGCATTACATTATGATTACCATTAGATAATGTTCATGATTCATTAGGCTGTTAACCAAATCTGGTTCATTACTAATTATAGGATCGATATAACCTGATCCTTTGTTAGTTCTGGGACATTCTGACTTGGAATTTCCTTGAAGTGGTGGGCCAGCCATGCTAGCAGTCTGTTGACACTGTTTACTTCAAGTAGTGTGAGGTCTTCCAATTGCAAATCCCAAGGTAATACTTGGTTAATACAAGGTAATAGAGTTGGTTAAGTGACACTACCAAGCTGAAACACCTGCGAATGTTTTGGGACAACTCTGTTTCTGTCACAAACATATGATAAATTATATATGCTAACATATAATATATATATTCTATCTATCTATCTATCTATCTATCTATCTATCTATCTATCTATCTATCTATCTATCTATCTATCTATCTATCTATCTATCTATCTATCTATCTATCTATCATTATATGCATTGTACTCAGATAAAATACACACACACACACACACACACATATATATTATCTATATTACTAAAAGTGATCTTGACCACTTCCTGCTGTTCGGTATATTGATTTTAGAAAAAAACGCTGCCACTTACGGCTGTGATTTTTGGCCATCTTACTCAGAGTCCCCCTCTGCTGCGCAGGACAAGAGGATTTTTCCCATCAATGAAAAATAAAAGAGTTATTAGTGTTTAAAAAATGTTGAGATTCTCTCTCCTGAAGGCCATGCCCCTTCCAGAGGGACTATAAAACCCGGAAGTGTTGAGTGCCTCAGTCAGTCTCTGCAAGATGGGGGAGCGAGAGGGTCACGTCTCAGTCTGAGCTGTGAATAACACTGAACACATGTCTACTAAACTGTGAGTGTGGTTTTACTGACCTTGAGTGCCCTTAATGTGGTTTGAAAATGAAAATGTGGTTGCTTTGAAATGAAGCACAGCAAATGGTTGGTGGTGGTTGCTTTGAAACGAAGCACAGCAAATGGTTGGTGGTGGCTGCTTTGAAACGGAGCACAGCAAATGGTTGATGGTGGTTGCTTTGAAACGGAGCACAGCAAATGGTTGGTGGTGGTTACTTTGAAATGGAGCACAGCAAATGGTTGGTGGTGGCTGCTTTGAAATGATGCACAGCAAATGGTTGGTGGTGGTCGCTTTGAAATGGCAAATGATTAAAAGTCTAAACTTGACAACTTCCTGTTTGCATTGTATATTGACTTTAGATAAAACGCTACCATTTACGGCTGTGATTTTTGGCCATCTTACCCAGTCCCCCTCCGCTCATCAGGTGCAGAGGATTCTTCCCATCAATGAAAAATAAAAGTGTTATTAGTGTTTTAAAAATGTTGAGAATCTCTCTCCTGTCAATCATGCCATGAAGGCCACACCCCTTCCGGTGGGAGGGGGAGGGATTATAAAACCTGGAGGTGTGGATGTAGCTCAGTCTCTGCAAGATGGGGGAGGGAGAGGTCACGACTCTGAGCTGTGAATCAACTGAACACACTGAATGTCTACTGAACTGTGAGTGTGGTGTTTATGTGGTGTTTATGTGGTGTTTATGTGGTGTTTATGTGGTGTTTTGTGTGGGTTTTATGGTGGTTTTATGGTGGTTTCACCCTGCTTGAAATGGTATGAAACTGCATTTGAATGTGGTGGATGCACCCTGCTTGAAGTGGTATGAAACTGCACTTGAATTTGGTGGCCTTGCACCCTGCTTGAAGTGGTAGGAAACTGCACTTGAATTTGGTGGCTTTGCACCCTGGTTGAAGTGGTATGAGACTACACTTGAGTTTGGTGGACTTGGACCCTGCTTGAAGTGGTATGAAACTGCATTGTTAAACACAGATCAGAAAATACTAGCGAAAACTCTAGCAAGAAGACTGAGCAAATACGTCAGTAAATTAATAAATGCGGATCAAACGGGGTTTATACCCAAGAGATATTCATTCAATAATCTGAGACGTCTGTATAATATAATGTATTCATATAATACTGAAGAGGATGACATCAATTATTTCATTGGATGCAGAAAAAGCATTCGATCAGGTGGAATGGGACTATCTCTTCAAAGTACTGCAAAAATTTCAAACGGGAGAGAATTTCATTTTATGGGTAAAATTATTATATGACAAGCCGACTGCTAGAATACTGGCCACTGTTGTAATGCAGAAAGCACACAATAAGTACACAGTGAGCTCCTGTAATTAGCAATGTGATAATGGACTCAAATCCATTCATTATTAAGGAATATGTAATGGCTTGGACACTAGAAATAAGGCTTCTATAAAATGATGGCACCAGATCCTTCATGACACCTGAAAAAGAGCAAAAGAACCTTGGTTGACATCTCATTTAACATATTGGCCTAGATTAGGTCGACACTCACAACCTTTTTCCCAGGGTGGAAATGTCCAGCACTACAGGACATAGCTATGAGTTGAAAGGGGGAAGTTTAATGGAGATGTGCGGGGCAAGCTTTTTACCTAGAGGATGGTGGGGACCTGGAATGTCACTCCAAGGTTGTGGAGTAAGATATGTTGGTGAAGCTTAAGAGTCTTTTAGATAGGGACATGGATTTGCAGGGAATAGAAGGATGTGGATCATGTGCTGGCAGATGAGATCAGTTTAACTTGACATCATGTTCGGCACAAACATTGTTGGCTGAAGGGCCCGTTCCTGTCCTGTACTGTTATATGTTCTATGTTCTATCTCATGCAAATTATATCATTTGTAAGAGGGTGACACTCCCTTGGTGCTGCATCGGGAATAATATACTCTCTCCGAAATTTCAACTATCCAGGGGCAATAGACAGGGATGTGCACTATCACCCCTGCTATTCGCTCTTGTGATAGAACCCTTAGCAGAAAGTATAAGAACACATCCGAACATCCACGGTTATAATACAAAACATTCAAATAATAAAATATCATTATATGCAGATGACATATTATTATATATTACAAAATTGCAAATTAGCATACCAAATATATTAAATTTAATAGAGGAATTTGGATCCTTCTCAGGATATAGAATAAACTGGAATAAAAGTGAAATTATGACGATAAAACCTCAAGAATCGACACACCTTTTAAAATTCCCCTTTAGAATTGCTACAGAGAAATTTAAATATCTGGGTATTCAAATTACCAGAAAATATAAAGCTTTATTCAATGCAAACTATATGCCCTTACTTACTAAATTAAATGCTTTGATTAAATTTTGGAAAATACTACCGATGTCTTTAATAGGCAGAATAAATGCCATAAAAATGATTTTTTTGCCACAAATCTTGTATTTATTTCAATCAATACTAATATATTTACCGAAAATCTTTTTTTTTAAACTCGACTTTGATATCACAAATTTCATATGGGACTATAAATCCCACAGAATTCAAAGAAGACACCTGTATAAACCCAAAGAATTCAGAGGACTGACACTACCCAATTTTTTGTACTATCACTGGGCAACGAATATCAAAAATGTAATTTACTTGCTGGACAATTCTGCCCAACAGGTAGATTGGATAGTAATGGAAAGAAAGGATTGCTCTCCTTTTAATATAGGAGCGATCCTTCTTTCACCGATAAAATTGAATAATACAATATACAAGAAAAATCCAAATATTCATTGTACAATACGAACTTGGAAACAAATAAAATTAACTTTCAAATTAAGAAACCTATCGCTTCTCTCTCCCATTGTTAATAATCCGTCGTTTAAACCATCTATTATCGACAAAACTTTTACACACTGGGAAAGAATAAGAATTAAAACGTTTGGAGATATGTATGAAATGGGAAACCTTTTAACATTCCAACTACAACTTAAATACAACCTGAAAAGTAATCAATACTTTAAATACCTTCAAATCCGTGACTACTTGAAAAAACATACACAAGAACAGAAAACTTTGACTTCAGATATATTAGATGAAGCTATGAACAGAAAGGCGGACTCAACAAATTTAATATCATATTTGTATATTATCATTTTAAACATAGAGATACCACTGTCTGATGCAATTAGAAGAGATTGGGAACAAGAATTACCTATAAAAATCTCGAAAGACAGATGGGATAAATATTTGCTACATGTACACAAATGTTCGATTAATGTAAGACACACCTTAATTCAATTCAAAATTTTACACAGATTATATTACTCGAAAACTATATTGAATAAAAAATTTCCAAATGTGTCTCCCATCTGCGACAAATGCTCATCTCAAGATGCAACTATAGCACATTCTTTTGTCTTTGGCATAAAACTTCAGAAATTTTGGAAGGAAATCTTCGAAATTTTTACAAAAGTATTTAAAATAAAACAACCCCAACGCAGAACTGATTATCTTTGGAACAACGGAGGTCGGCCCTGAGCTGACTTTGTTCCAAAAGAGTTTCCTTAATTATGGCTTAATAACAGCAAAAAAACATATTAAAATTCTGGAAAAATGCACCAACACCAACGCTTAAAATGTAGATCTCAAATATGTCTGGAATGTTACATCTAGAAGACATGAGATTCGTCCTAGCAGGCAAATCTGACCAATTCTTAAAGATTTGGTCTCCCTTTATCGATTTATTACAAGCATATGGTGCAACATAACCCTGGAAATTAACTGTTTCAGAACCAGGTGAAGGGTGCGCAAAGATATGAAGCAGCTATATCCCTTTTATCTTCTTTTTAATTTTGTTTTCTTTTTTTTTCTCTTTTCTCTTCTTCTCTCTCTCTTTACTGCACTCTTTCACAATCTATTACTTTCACCACCTTATCTAACTTTCTTTTTCTCTCTTTTTGCCTCTACTACTTTTTTATTATTAAATTTAAAAACAAGAAGTTGTACATGAAATGTATTATATTATTCTTGGTTTATACTATTGTGTATGACTTCTAATAAAAATATATATTTTTAAAGAATTTGGTGGCCTTGCACCCTGCTTGAAGTGGCATGAAACTGCACTTGAATTTGTTGGCCTTGCACCCTGCTTGAAGTGATAGGAAACTGCACTTGAGTTTGGTGGGTTGCATCCTGCTTGAAGTGGTAGGAAACTACACTTGAATTTGGTGGCCTTGCACCCTGCTTGAAGTGGTAGGAAACTGCACTTGAATATGGTGGCCTTGCACCCTGCTTGAAGTGGTATGAAACTGCACTTGAGTTTGGTGGACTTAGACCCTGCATGCAGTGGTATGAAACTGCACTTGAGTTTGGTGGACTTGCACCCTGCTTGAGGTGGTATGAAACTGCACTTGAATTTGTTGGCCTTGCACCCTGCTTGAAGTGGCATGAATCTGCACTTGAATTTGTTGACCTTGCACCCTGCTTGAAGTGGTAGGAAACCTAAAACAATTAAGAGAAAAACACTTAATTTAGATTAGTTCAATTAAATCAAATTACATGACACATCCCTATTCTCCTTTCTGAAAAGAAATGGACAAGGTCACCGATCTGATGCACTTTCAGAGGGCAAACTTCCCAATGGAGCTGATGGAAACGTGATGGAGGTCTTTGCTCCACCACTGTCTCCATGAGTGCCAAAATCAGAGCACCATTGAATGAGTACAGTATTCAACAATGAAGAAGTTTGCATTTTCATGCCTATGCAAGCCTTGCACGGGAATCCTGACAATTCTGGAACAGGGTCGATAACTTAGCAGAGATATCACTTTTTGTGGACATTTTGGGGCATTGTGTAGTAAGTACTTGTAGACATAAGAAATTTGTTGCCTTTCAGTAATGCAAGTTCATATTTCAGTCAAGATGAAAGTTGTATTTCTCATTACAATATTTGAACTCTAGTGTCTCGTTGCCCATCTACTTTTTTCCAGCTGCTGCCACTCCATATATTTACACAGTACCTTCATAATCTCATTGCACCCCAATGGTTTTACAGCTAGTGAAATAATTGGGAAGTGTGGCCACTGTTGTAATGCAGAAAGCACACAATAAGTACACAGTGAGCGCCTGTAATTAGCAATGTGATAATGGACTCAAATCCATTCATTATTAAGGAATATGTAATGGCTTGGACACTAGAAATAAGGCTTCTATAAAATGATGGCACCAGATCCTTCATGACACCTGAAAAAGAGCAAAAGAACCTTGGTTGACATCTCATTTAACATATTGGCCTAGATTAGGTCGACACTCACAACCTTTTTCCCAGGGTGGAAATGTCCAGCACTACAGGACATAGCTATGAGTTGAAAGGGGGAAGTTTGATGGAGATGTGCGGGGCAAGCTTTTTACCTAGAGGATGGTGGGGACCTGGAATGTCACTCCAAGGTTGTGGAGTAAGATATGTTGGTGAAGCTTAAGAGTCTTTTAGATAGGGACATGGATTTGCAGGGAATAGAGGGATGTGGATCATGTGCTGGCAGATGAGATCAGTTTAACTTGGCATCATGTTCGGCACAAACATTGTTGGCTGAAGGACCCTTTCCTGTCCTGTACTGTTATATGTTCTATGTTCTATCTCATGCAAATTATATCATTTGTAAGAGGGTGACACTCCCTTGGTGCTGCATCGGGAATATTAGACTAGATGCAAAGGCTCCAGAGTGAAACTCCTAAGGGCCTGCCCCACTTAGCAGACCTTCACCGCGACCTCTGACGACCTTCAGCGACTTAAAAAAAAATCAAGGTTGCGGTGACCTACGACCTCCTACGACCTTCCTCAAATATGTGTACGACCTCCTACGACCTTCCAAGACTATGCTGAAGACTTCCTACGACTATGTTGAAGACCTCCCTTGACTATGAAGAAGACCTCCTTCGACCTCCTTCGACTATGTTGAATACTGGCTTCGACCATGTACATTGGTCTCTGGCAAATCATTCTGAACCATGCAAGCAAGGAAGGAACTAGTTTGGAGGATGTTAGTAAAAATACAACTACTGCTGTTTGCAGTAGCCCTTTTGCTTCAGCAGCCTTTTAAGAAAGGCAGAAGGGGAAGAGCAAGGGTGAAGAGGAAGCACAAGAAGAGGTCTCAATGGGTTAATGGAGATGATGTGATGGACTGTCCCAGTACACCAGATGACTGGAAGAGAGTGGTGCTGGGCTTTGACAAAAGATGAAACTTTAAGCACACATGTGGGGCAGTGGATGGCAAGCATGCCATTCTTGTCCCTGTCCCTGTACCCCTCATTTTCCTTTTTGTACAGGATGGCATTGTGCTGGAACCATTCCTCAAGGTCCCCCACCTGCTGCCTGGTGAAGGTGTAGGGCATAACCTTCCTCCAGCCCTCCCTCACCACCAATGGGGCATCTGCCTCTGATGCTGTCAGACACAGGAGAATGGGCTGCTTTGCTGCCTTCAAATGAGGCAGTGAAGGATGGGGTGGTGGTGGGGACATATACTACCACCCTGGTCTCCTCCTCCAGGGGTCTCTCATGCAGGTCTACCTGCCACTCCTCCTCCTGGGTGGGCAACACCAGCATGGCAGTTTTTTTTTAGGGTTGTGCCCTCCCCCTGTGCTGCTGCTTTTTTGGTGCCATCTCTTAAAACACAAGTCTTCTCTCCAAAAAACTCTCCAGCTATGAATGAACATGCCTTGGATTGACAGAGGTGACGTTCTGCTGTTTAAATTACCTTTTTTTTCTACTGACCTTTTTTTCACCCCGGAGCTATTACCTTCGACTACCTTCGACCACCTACGACTGCCTACGACTACCTACGACTAGCATCACGACCTACTACGACCTACCTATGACCTACCTACGAGTAAAAAGCATCGATTTTTTTCCATTGCGACCTTTTTTTACTCCTGGACATTTTTTATCAGGCTGGAAAAACGCCGCGACCTACTTGAGGCCACGAGTAAACGGAGACCAGTCATGAGCATGAGGAAGAGTTACGAAGACCTCCTACGACCTCCTACGACCTCGTGGTGACCATGCTGCGAGTATGAGTCAAGGGCAAACTCGGCAGAGGTCGCCAATTAGATCGTGAAAGTGGGACAGGGGCTTTAGAGGGACCCTAACCTAGACTAACCTTTTTTAGGTCGGCTTAACCTAACTTGCTTTAGGTTACATCATCAGAGACCCACACCATGCTGGCCACACATTCATCTCACCACTGCCATCAGGAAGAAGGTACGGGAGCCTGAAAACTGTAATGTCCAGGTTCAGGAAATAGCTTCTTCCCGACAGCCATCCGGCTGCTAAACACTACAACCTCATATAAGCTCTGAACTACAATAGACTATTATTATTATTATTAATATTATTATTATTGCACTATTATTGCTTGTTTTTTTGTGTATGTTTGTATATATATATGTGAGTATGTGTATATATACACACACTGAACTTTTTTTTCCTCTCTCTCATTTATCATATTATTTACAGTGTACTATGTTTACATATTGTGTTGTGCTGCAGCAAGTAAGAATGTCATTGTTCTATCTGGGACATATGACAATAAAACACTCTTGACTCTTGACTCTTAATTGCCTTCTTTCTCTAATATTTTTGGCTTCACTGACTACATTTTTCTATCTTGCTCAAGCACGGTGTTATTTATCTCTGAATCATCCTGCTCGAAGGTACATCAACATTATGTAGTTAAAAAGTCATGCAGCACGACTCATCCTTTCCCTGAGGTACATTTACAATATGTGTAGGAAGGAACTGCAGATGATGGTTTAAACCGAAGATAGACACAAAAAGCTAGAGTAACTCAACGGGTCAGGCAGCATCTCTGGAGAAAAGGAATAGGTGACGTTTCGGGTCGAGACCCTTCATCAGACATTTATATTATGTCATGCAGCATGAAACTCCCTATTTGGCCCATGATGTCCACATCGACCTCAGTGGGCACCCATCCATACTAACCCATTTTCCAGCACTTGGGCTATAACCTCAATGCCTTGTAAATGCTGTCAACAACACTCTACTTCTACCAATCACTCCAGGTACTCACCATTCTCTGGGTGAAAAGACTCTCCCCTCAAATCCCCTCCAAATCTCGACCCCCTTGCTCTAAATCTATGTATGCACTTTTAATATTTAAAAAAAAGAATTATCACCTTCAAAGTCCTACTTTCAACAGATGTTTGATCATTGCACGTCTACCTTACTGCGGAGAAGGCTTCACTTATTGCAAGGCAATGGCGATACACTTTGACACATTGCCTCCCATAAGACAAGTTTTGTAAGTTCGTAGCTGTGGAAAATGTAACACTGTGCTTCCGCTCAGGAGGGGGGAAGCAGCCTTCATGCAATGCGGACATTGTGAAGTGCACCTGCTACAGACCAGTCACGCTTTGGCAGTGACAATGATTGTAGATAAACACACCACAGCGACAGCACTTGGCACAGTGGTAGAGTTGCTGCCGGGTTCGATCCTGACTACTGGTGCTCTCTGTACGGAGTTTGTACATTCTCCCCGTGACCACGTGGCTTTCCCTTGGGTGCTCCGGTTTCCCCTCATACTCCAAAGACTTACAATTTTGTAGGCTAATTGGCTTCGGTAACGATTGTAAATTGTACCTAGTGTGTAGGATCGTGCTCGAGTATGGGGTGATCGCTGGACAGCGCAAACTCGGTGGGCCGAAGGGCTTATTTCCACACTGTATCTCTAAACTAGACAAAACTAAATTAACTACACTGGTCGGAAGAGAATACGTGAATACAGGTAGAGCTACCAGAATAAAGTCAGATGGGAGATGTGTTGCTTTATCACCAGATTACTTCCTACTTTATTTTCCTGTTTCCATGGAGCTTCTTTAGTCTTGTCACATCTGTTTTCTGTGATTAACTGACATAAGCAATACTTATAGTTTTTTTGGGTGGGGGGAAGGAATCGGGGCAGCTGTTCTTTCTTCTGATGTTGAGCCTCCTACTATCATAAAGCTTTCCGCAGACAGTCTGAGCAAGGACTTCACAACTTATGCTCACAGTTTTAAATGTTAGGGTGTGGCTGTGACAAGCCTTTCTAAAATTTATTACCAGCAACGTTTCTGTTAGCAAAGTGAGAAATTAAGTATATTTTCCCATTCTGAGTAACTAATAACTAGAATAACAAACAAATTTGACGATAAATGAGTAGTAGGCCTTTTGGCTCTAATCTGGAATTCTTTTCAGCTAATCCTCTGTTTTAACTCAATTTTCCCATTTTCCCATTTTCCCAGGCAAGGCAAAGCATGATTTTGCAAACTAAAGACACAAAGTGCCGGAATAACTCAATGAATCAGGCAGCTTCCCTGGAGGACATGGATAGGCAATAGACAATAGACAATTGGTGCAGGAGTAGGCCATTTGGCCCTTCGAGCCAGCACCCCCATTCAATGTGATCATGGCTGATCATCCCCAATCAGTACCCCATTCCTGCCTTCTCCCGATATCCCCTGACTCCGTTATTTTTAAGAGCCCTATCTAGCTCTCTCTTGAAAGCATCCAGAGAACCTGCCTCCACCGCCCTCTGAGGCAGAGAATTCCACAGATTCACCACTCTCTGTGAGAAAAAGTATTTCCTCGTCTCCGTTCTAAATAGCTTACTCCTTATTCTTAAACTGTGACCCCTGGTTCTGGACTCCCCTAACATCAGGAACATGTTTCCTGCCTCTAGTGTGTCCAAGCCCTTAACAATCTTATATGTTTCAATGAGATATCCACTCATCCTTATAAACTCAAGAGTGTATAAGCCCAGCTGCTCCATTCTCGCAGCGTATGACAGTCCCGCCATCCCGGGAATTAACCTTGTAAACCTACGCTGCACTCCCTCAATAGCAAGAATGTAATTCCTCAAATTAGGAGACCAAAACTGCGCACAAAACCCCAGGTGTGGTCTCACTAGGGCTCTGTACAACTGCAGAAGGACCTCTTTGCTCCGATATTCGATTCCTCTTGTTATAAAGGCCAACATGCCATTCGCTTTCTTCACTGCCTGCTGTACCTGCATGCTTACTTTCATAGACTGATGTACAAGGACCCCCAGATCCCGTTGTACTTCCCCTTTTCCCAACTTGACGCCATTTAGATAGTAATCTGCCTTCCTGTTTTTGCTACCAAAGTGGATAACCTCACATTTATCCGCATTAAACTTCATCTGCCATGCATCTGCCCACTCCCCCAACCTGTCCAAGTCACCCTGCATTCTCATAGCATCCTGCTCACAGTTCACACTGCCACCCAGCTTTGTGTCATCTGCAAATTTGCTAATGTTACTTTAATGTTACTTGTACACAGGCACCATGTTGAGTCGCGATCCTTCTTCAGGCTGAGTGTAGTGGGGGGGGGGGGGCATGATAGTCGAAGAAATTGGTGTGCATCCATAGGAAAGGGAGGGGTGATATATGAGGTGGTTTGGGGTGTGTGTGTTGGTTAGTCACCATTAATTGGAGAATACAATGTTCATGATGTTGGGTTGTAAGCTACCAAGGAGAATATGAGGCCCTGTACCTCCAGTTTACGTATAGCCTCATTTTGGCAATGGAGGAGGCCAAAGACAAAAAGGTTGGTATGGGAATGAGAAGGGGAATTACTCCAGCACTTTGTGTCTTATATTATAGACCAGCATCTGCAGTTCACTGTGTCTACTTGGTGAATTGAAACCTTATCTGCACCTTCTTAGGAAGAACCCCTAGGTCCAATCTCAGAAGGATGCCATTGCACTAACATACCATTTTCCATTCTTCATGTTGGCAGTGTATGGAATTACTATGAAAGAGATTGTCAATATAGCACAAGCCATGATTTAGCAGGAGTGTAAAGAGAGCCAGAAATGATTTAAAAAAAGACTTTTGGGCCACTGCCAAAATGAGGAAAAGGATTACACACAAAAATCTGGAGTAACTCAGCGGGACAGGCAGCATCTCTGGAGAAAAGGAATGGGTGACTTTCGGGTCGAGACCCTTCCATACAGGATTGCTTGTTCTCAAGACTAGTTACGATGGTGGGAAAGACTCCAGCAGGGCCTGAGGTGAAAAACCAGGGGAGGGTGTGTGAAAAAGTGGAATCAGGTGAGTCAAGCCTCATGGTGCAAGGTATGTTTAGCTAATACTGAAATCAGCAGAAACCCTGGCTTACGGCTGATTTGATTTACAATAGTGGTGTTTTGGAATGCAAATTTACAGTGTCTGGCTTTGCAGAGATTGTGTCAGTGTAAAATAAACTCTGGAGACTCCTTCTTTACAATAACAGCAAAGATAAACAAAGGCTATTGACATCAGACAATGTGACGCATTAACGCCTGCGTGTTCTGTAAACTACCACTGTAGTATTGTTCAGAACTTGGCTTGTGTATAAACAAAACTGTGAGGAATTAATGTAGCGTGGAGTGATCGGATAGGGGTTTGCTCACATGACTTCCCACATAGGATTTCTGAAACGAGTTGTACCATTATGGGAAGTGCTCAGTGGAATCCAGACATATTTCTGCAGGCGTGACGGAAACACTCTGGTGGCAGTGGAGGACGGGCAATGGAGGGAATAAGGATGCAAAAATAATGTGATGCTCCACAGGGCGTGCCTGTGAACCGGAGGTCAAGGAGCAGGTCATGCCTCTTATCAGTTCAGTTACCTGTTCAACAAAGGCCAACTATTTTGAAAGAAAGGGAAGCAAAAATAAAAATCAAATCTTAATTGTAGTTTGGCATCATCTTTGAAATATTTTACAAAAATTATACTTTACATGAATGCAATTTTGAATGTCATTTTTTCTTTCAATAGCTTTGAAAAACAATTTACAATAGTGTCTTACAATAGTGTCTCTAGATGTGCCACTTATAAGCTAAGGTTGTATTTCTAGTTTAGTTTAGTTTAGTTTAGTTTATTGTCACGTGTATCGAGGTGCAGTGAAAAGCTTTTGTTTTGTGCTATCCAGCCAGCAGAAAGACAATACATGATTATAATCGAACCATTTACAGTGTACAGATACACGATAAGGGAATAATGTTTAGTGCAAATTAAAGTCAGTAAAGATGGTCCGATGGTCTCCGATGAGGTATATAGTAGTTCAAGACTGCTTTCTGGTTGTGGTCAGATGGTTCAGTTGCCTGATAACAGCTGGGAAAAAAATTGTTCCTGAATCTGGAGGTGTGATCCAGGAGAGGGAGTGGTCTGGGCGCAGCTCGTCCTTGATTATGCTGCTGGCCTTGCCAAGGGCAGCGTGAGTTATAAATGGAATCAATGAAATGGAGGTGTGTGTGTGTGATGGTCTGGGCTGCGTCCACAATTTGCTGCAATTTCTTGCGGTCTTGGATGGAGCTGTTCCCAAACCAATCTGTGATGTATCCGATAAAATGTTTTCTACGGTGCATCTGTAGAAGTTGGTGAGGGTTAGTCAGACGTTGGTCTGATCCCCTAATCTACCGCATTGCGGCCTTTGGACTTTCATTCATCTGCACTTTCTCTGTAGCTGTAACACTATACTCTGCAT
This sequence comes from Malacoraja senta, assembly GCA_038087875.1. Taxonomy (NCBI): domain Eukaryota; kingdom Metazoa; phylum Chordata; class Chondrichthyes; order Rajiformes; family Rajidae; genus Malacoraja; species Malacoraja senta. The sequence goes on from CM075978.1 coordinate 136,860,420, forward strand.
GGTCTGATTGTATTCATCTACGAATATTTTACTTGGATAATGCACATACCAATAATAATACTGGAGTAACTCACCGGGTCAGGCAGCACCACTCTGAGGAAGGCGTCCCGACCCAAATCTTCACCTATCCATTCCCTCCATAGATGCTGCCTGACCTGTTGAATTACTTCAGCACTTTGTGTTTTGCTTAAGATAACAGCATCTGCAGTTCCGTGTCTCCAACAAAAATATTAATGCTTGATCTGATACGTGGCAGATATCAAGTCCAACAAGGAAGAATGTAACCATATCCTCTTGGCATTCAATGACTTTACTATTGCCATGTTGTTTGCCATTATCATCCATGACATTATGACTGAGCCACCTAAATACTATAGCATCCTGTGCAAGTCTGAGGTTGGGTATTCGCCGACAAGAAACTCACCTCCTGATTTTCAAAAGACCTTTTGACAACTGCAAGGCACAAGTCAACAGTGTGGTGGAATATTTTTCGTTTGCCTGTATGAGTGCAGTCTCAATGGTTCAATGTTACAATGGTGCTTTATTGTCATGTGTACCTAAGTGAATTTTTGTTGTTGCACTGTAAAGTGACAATCCTACTACACACTAGGCACAATCATACTAGATACAAGAGTTTAAGATTGTAGACCACACTGTAAGATTTGCCACATGTTAGGCACCATCCTGTACCCTTCAAGTCTGAAATTTTAAAAAAAAATCTTAACTTGACCATAAAGGTCCATTGTCCTGGCGGTGATACTTGGTTGGAGATGTAGGTTTCAACATTACTCACAGAGATTAACAACATTTAAATCGAAGCTACCTTCATGTATGATATCATATTCTCTGCCTTAAGTATTCTTTAGACTTTAGACTTTAGAGATACAGTGCAGAAATAGGCCCTTCCGACCGTCGTGTCCTCGCCGAACAATGATCACCCATACACAAGCAATCTCCTGCACACAACTTGCCATTTTTATCGAAGGTAATTAACCTACAGACCTGCACGGAGAAAACCCACGCGGTCACGGGCAGAACATGCAAACTCCACACAGACAGCATCCGGGACCAATCCTGGGTCTCTGGAGTTGTAAGGCAGCAACTCTACCACTGCACCGCTGTGCCGCCCCACCACCCATCACCTTGGCTACAGAAGGTACTATTAGAAAATGAACTGTAGATACTCACTAAAACTAGTTTGACAACACCTCCCAAATCTAGTACTATCACTGTCAAGAAAGGGAAGAGTAGTTAATGTAATAGAACAACAGCACATGGCCGTCCGAACGGGGGGTGCGATGGATGCGGTCGCACCCCCCTTTTTTTCCAGAGTAAAAAAAAATCCAGAGTAAAAATGATATTGGGGGCAATATTGTTTATTTCTACACCAGGACAAAGGGAGCCTTGCAGCCGTACAGCCACTGGATGACCCTGGCGTTGCGCTCGATGACCAAGAGGGCAGAGGGCGGGGGTTTGTTCTTCCCCCGGAGCGGCTCTTGCCGCTATCGCTGCTGCTGTGCCGGGACGCTCGCTCTCCAAGTCTGGGCAGCTCACGCTGCGAAACTTGCGGGCAAGGCTTTCGGAGGCGGCATCGGCGGCAGACGGCTAGGTTCTCGATCACCTAGGGCTCGAATCATCAGTGCTCGAAGAAACTGTCCAAGCCCGAACAGGCTTGGGAGAAGCGGAAACTGAGGTCGGACTGCGAGCGCCACAATCTGCCTTCACCAACCCGCCGCTTGAGCGCCTCCTTGGGGCGACCTGCTGCTGCTTCTCGGGGCGCTGCTGGCGTGGTTACTTGTGCACCCTGGGATGCTGCTGGTGTGGCAACTGGGGGGTGGAGAGGGGGGGAGAGGATGGAGGGAGAGGAGGGGGGAGGGGGGAGAGGAGGGGGGAGGGGGAGGGGGGAGCAGAGGGGAGAGGAGGGGGGAGGGGAGAGGGGGGAGGGAGAGAGGAGAGATGCCGGGAGAGGGGAGGGGAGAGGAGAGGGGGGGAGAGGAGGAGGGGAGGTGGGGAGAGGATGGGGATGGGGTGGCGAGGGGAGGGGAGGGGAGGGGAGGGGAGAGGATGGAGTGGAGGGGAGAGGAGGGGAGGGGAGCGGGCGTCAACCAAAGAGGAGGGAGGGGTGGGGTGCGTGACGACACTTACAGCGTGAGCAAGACGGCGCAGACTTCAAAGTTTGTCGGATTTTTGTAGATTTTCATTAATAACTGGAGAAATAAAGCATGAAATTTTGGAATATGTAAAAATTTTACCGTTAGCGCGTCGTTTTTTCGAGAAGATGTGATTATACACAAACAAACACACACGAACAAACACACACATGAACAAACACACACACATCCAAGATCAGACTTTTAATAGTTAGTAGACCAGGTGGGACCCTTAGGGTCCTGTCCCCTCAACGCGCGGTTGTGGGGGTGGGGGGGGGCGGCCTGTGGTGTCACACACATACTAACCTCCCCCCACACACAAACACACACGAACCACCCCCCCACACACACACACATTAACCACCCCCTTGATATTATATTAATATTATTCATTCGCTCCTTTTACCCCATCCCCGCCCTATCCACTCACGCATAGCTCCCAACTCGCAGGCGCATCTAGAGAGGGAGAGGGTGCAGAGACAGAGAGGGGGCAGAGACAGAGAGAGAGGGGCAGAGACAGAGAGAGAGGGGCAGAGACAGAGAGAGGGGCGGAGTGAGAGAGAGAGCGACGGAGAGAGAGGGAAGAGGGGGAGGGGGAGGGGGAAGGGGGAGCGAGGGAGGAGTGGGGGAGAGGGGGGGGAGGGAAAGAGGGGGGTGGAAGAGAGAGGCAGGGAGAGAGAGCAGGGGAGAGAGGTGGGAGAGAGGGGGGAGGAGAGTGGAGGGGGAGAAGGGGGAGGGGAGGGGAGGGCGGAGAGGGGGGTGTGTAGAAGAGAGGCCGGGGAAGGGGGTTGGAAGAGAGGCCAGGGGGGTGGTGGAAGAGAGGCCCAGGGGGGAGAGAGGCCAGGGAAGAGAGAGACTGGGGGGAGAGAGGGGCCAGGGGGAGAGAGAGGAGCCAACCGAGGAGCTGAGAGAAGGCGCAGAGAGAAAGTGATCCCTGAGAGAAAGCGACCCCCGAGCGTCTTTTGAATAACGGGGGAGAGGAGGGGGGGAAGAGGAGGGGGGGAAGAGGAGGGGGGAAGAGGAGGGGGGAAGAGGAGGGGGGAAGAGGAGGGGGGGAAGAGGAGGGGGGAAGAGGAGGGGGGGAAGAGGAGGGGGGAAGAGGAGGGGGGGAAGAGGAGGGGGGGAGAGGAGGAGGGGGAGAGGAGGAGGGGGGGCGGGAGGAGGGGGGGAGAGGAAGGGGGGAGGGCTGAGAGGGCTGCGTCTTTTGAATAATGGGGGGAGGAGGGAGAGGTGGGGGGATGTCACTCGCTGCGTGTGGAAGGCACACAGGCACGCAGACGGCTGGCATGCAGATCCATTGTGACGTCATCAGCGAAAGAGTCGTTTTATTTTCAATGTTTCTTCAGATTTTTGAACATTTTCATTAATAACTCGTGAAATAAAGCACATTTGCAGATCAATTTTGGACTCCACGGAAAATATATCTACCGGAATATGTAAACATTTTACCATTAGCATGTCGTTTTTTCGTGAAGATGTGATTATACACACACACACACACACACACACACACACACACACACACACACACACACACACACACACACACACACACACACACACACACACACACACACACACACACACACACACACACACACACACACACACATACAAGATCAGACTTTTAATAGGTAAATTATATGATTGATTCAAAATCAAGAATTCTAAATTCACATTTCAAAAATGGTTTTACAATTTAGTAGTACTGATTTTCAGTATTCCATACTGATATTTGAGAATACATGAGGTTGCATGCAAAATACTGATTTTCAAAAATCCAGTTTTTGTGTAGTACGTTCTATTTTCAGCCATCAAAATAAGGAAATGCTCAGTGAAACGGCAGCACTGCAATTATTCACAATCACATTGTGTTTGAGAATTCAAAATCTTGTTTATGAGTCATCATGGAACTAGAATTTGTTATAATAGTATGACAGTAAAATAGGTTAGTTTGAAAGCGATCATAGTAATGTAAATGCACCATTTAGTGTGACTTCCATTTTCATGATGGAAATTGAAGTTGAACTAAATGTTGTATTCACAACACTATTCCATGTTGAAATTGATGTGATGTGACGTTATTAGATCAGGAGGACCATTAAAGGTGCACTGCACACACTAACACAGTCTAACAGTAACAGGCAATCAAATCAACACAAAACATTTTCTAAAAAAAGGTTTTCTTTACTGCAAAAACTTACAGTATTTTATTTGCAGTTTTTGCATGCTCCTTTATAACATTTTACATAACATTTTACAACAGTACAACTTGATTAGTAAAACAAGGACAACTTTAATTCTTAATTTAAAAAAATGTATACAACAATGACTCCAATCATCCCATTCCACCCACTCATTACTCTTGACTCAACCAAAATTATTTCTGAAATATTGGTCATAAATTTGGTGCAAAAATTCTCCAAAATAAGGCTCAGAATGCGCCAGAGAACATCTAAAACCCCAGAGCTTCCAGGGCCCTTAAGCGGGCCCTGGACCCCGGCCGCGAGGGACTTCGCGCTTCATGCTCATGATGTGTGCACATTATTTCACATAACATTTTTGTAATCCTGTCATGCCACGCCCCTTTTTGAAAAGCTTCGTACGGGCCTGCAGCACGACACATTTCCCTCCAAATTACACATCTTCCTCACTTACATGTAACCCCTAAATACAACTACATTCTGGGTGTATCTTCAACATGTTGGTTGCAAAAGACTGGGGGGGGAAAAGTATTTAATTCATACAAGATTAAAAACTAAGATCACATGATCTCATTCTTCTCTTGTAAAACACAGTTCTAGTCTAGTAGAGATAAAATTCAGTTTGCTGAGCATATATTTTAACAGCAAAATAAATGAAATAACATGTAATATTGTATTACATTGATATTGTAATATTGAAATAACATAACAAAGTGCTTAACACCAACCTGATCAGACAAAGTTAGCGAATTAAACATTAAATGAGGTTAGAAACAAGGAACTGCAGATGCTGGTTTATAAAAGTCCATAGAGTTGTGGGGTAGCTCAGTGGGTCAGGCAGCATCTCAGGAGAATATGGATAGGCAAGGTTTCAGGTCAGCGACTCCAGCATTTTGTGCCTTATTAAGTCAGGTTAGCATGGTTGACACAAAAGCTTTATCCAATATGTAATTTTAAAAAACCCATCTTAAAGAGAAGAAGAAAATTGTAAATATTGCGTCCTGTTTCAAATGTTCAGATTTAAATTAGGTGTATCAACACGAGTAAATAAAATGCAATGTTGCATAAAGTCCATGTATTTTCCATGATGCCTAACAGTCAGCTGGGCTTTACATGGTGTTCTTGTCTTCAGTTGCAGCTATAAAATTGGCATAATGAACTCACTGACATTATGGAAAGTTGCCTTTATCTGTAACTATGGGTGAAGATGCATTAAATGAATTGCTCATTGCGTTAGGTTAATGTTGTGAAACAGTTGTAACCCATTCCATTCAGTGGTATCAATGCCAATTATTACATCAATTAGGGTCTGTTGCTGTCAGTCCGGCTGGACAAAGTATTTTCGTCTCAACCATCTAGTGCTAATCCCTGGATGCAGCTGGCCTCAATAATGCCAAAGTCATATAAAAGAACATAAGGAACTTCAACCAGCAGATATATCACAGAAATGGGAGAATATAATTTGATTCATGTGGCAGATGCTGGCGCAGAGCAGAGCAAGAGAGCCTGAGTGGACAGATGTTTGCTGACATGGTCTCACTTAAATCCTGAATTTACTTTTGAAATGGAACATTATGCAGGTTATGTAAATACTAAATAGCATGTTCATAAGATATTGGAGCAGAATTAGGCCGTTCGGCCCATCGAGTCTACTCCTCCATTCAATCGTGGCTGACCTACCTTTCCCCTTCAACCCCATTCTCCTGCCTTCTCCTCGTAACCTTTGACACCCTTACTAATCAAGAACCTGTCGATCTCCGCTTTAAAAATCCCCAATGGCGGCTTCCACCGCCGTCTGTGGCGATTAATTCCTTAGATTCACAACCCCCTGGCTAAAGAAATTCTTTCTCATCTCCATTCCAAAGAAACGTCCTTTTATTCTGAGGCTGTGCCCTCTGGTCCTCGACTCTCTCACTAGTGAAATATCTTCTCCACATCCACTCTATCTATAAAGTACATTTCAGCAATGAGGTCATTGGCAGCCCATCCCACCCCCCAAATAAAATACTCATGGGAAAGAAATAGGCATGCACAGTTTGAACCACTACATTTTCCATTGATGATGAGGATAGCAGGTGAATAACATATTTTCTCCTGAAATTAAGTGCTGTTAGAGGAGGTACACTTGCATTTTCTAGGGCAGTGGGCAACACACCAGTTTCGTAATTTCAAACATGGATGTTCTCGTAATGTTGTTAAGAGATGCTTGACAAGCTGTAGTAGCCGCATTGTCAGTTCTCCGATAACATTATCCAATTCACAATGTAAAAAGCTGGTAACAATGTTACTATTCCTTGCAGAGACTCCACTGCTAATGCTCAGCTTTAAAATGTCCCAAGTCAGACTGTTGCCTTTCAAATATGCTTAGCTTGAGCTCTATAGACGCTCAAGGATTAGGTGATAGGAATTGCTCGCCAAGAAAAGGCCAAGTTCCATTCAGCTCACCGTTTTTCAATCCTGTTAGTCACAGCGAACAATAATGATTGAGTTGTTAAGTTGTTAACTAATCACATCAATCAATTTCTATCGATGAATCAGTAACAGGCCCAGAAATGACAGGAGAGAAAATCTCTGTGGTGTGGAGCTTTGTGAAGAATAGATTGGAAGTCATTTTTTTTCCATCGAAGCATTTTGCACTGCCTTCTGTATTCCAAAATGTTATTTGCTGGAGGAAATGTATCTAATTTACATCTGAAAGACTTAACCGGTGGTTTATGGTTTACTGTATGGTCTCTGTATGGTAATCAAACGGTCTTCATTATGGACCAACAAATTCCCAAAGAGTTCCTACAAATCTTCAAACATCTTTGAATCAGTCATAAAGCAGATTAACTGGTTATTTTAACATAGTCTAAATTCAGCTAAAACGGACAAGATGAATGTTCCATAAGCATCACAGTTGTCAAGGTACTTTATAAAATGAGTTTTGAGATTCTCAACTAAATTCCTCATGTCATGTGTCAGTTGTCGACACCCTTGCACAACGGTGTTGGTTGGAACAGTATTGGGTAGCAGGTAGTGCTGTTGCATTTCAGCTGCAGTAACCCGAGTTTGATCCTGACCTCTGGTGCTGTCTGTGTCAAGTCGTATGTTCGCCTTGTGACCTTGACAGATTCCTCTGGTACTCCAGTTTCTTCCCAAATCCCAAAGGTCAGCTTGTTGGTATGTTAATTAGCTACTGTAAATTACCCCTAGTGTAGGTGGCTTATGAGACAATTGGGACCCAGTTAATCGGCCATGTTACTGATTCAAAGATTTTTGACAAATTTGAGAGAAAGAATGGATTACCTAAAAATAAGTGGGGAAATGAGATCTGTGTGTTTGTTCTAAGGGCTAATACAGAATTGATGGGCCAAATGGCCTCTTTATATGTTGTAATAAAATATGGTAACAGTCCCTTATTTCCAAATCATGAATCTGGTAAGTTCAGTCTAAAGCCCCTGTCCCACTTTCACGACCTAATTCACGACCTCTGCCGAGTTTGCCCTTGACTCATACTCGCAGCATGGTCGTCACGAGGTCGTAGGAGGTCGTAGGTACGTCGTAGGAGGTCGTAGGTACGTCGTAGCAGGCCGTGATGCTAGTCGTAGGTACTCGTGGCATCAACTGGGTCGGGGCGTTTTTTCTAGCATGATGAAAAATGTCCACGAGTAAAAAAGGTCGTGAATTAGGTCGTGAAAGTGGGACAGGCCCTTTACACTGCTCCTTTAAGCTGAACACACAGGTGCAGTTTTGAAATTAATTTTGTAGTAAAGCAATGTTTTTATCATAGGCTACATTTGTTTCTAAGTCAACACCATTAAGGTAACTTTGTTCGTCTTCTGTCTGATTGTTACAGTGGAACCTTGCCATGTGGAAAATTGGCTGCCAATAATCAGAACCCAATTGGGTAGAAAATGCTCTGAGACACCCATACACGCTCAAATTTATTTTTCTCTCATGCACCTCAACCAAAATAAATAAGCAGAATAGGGCTGCTATAAACCATATTTTGGGTAATTGTGGTGCAAGTTCATAGGATTTGAGAGTTTTTAAACCAGATTGGACAATTTCTGGTACAGGAAATATTATTTGCATTATCTTGTTTCTTCCCTTTCAGTATTTATTTTCCTCCCTTCACCATGGACATAGGTATTACCATCAGTTTAATCTAATGTCCTTACTTATTAATTCATATATTGTTTTTGATTCATTTTCACTGAGCACTGACAGTACAGAGTGCAACAGAGTTGTAGGTATAGTTATAAATTCAAGCCTTGTAAGATAATAAGCAGTTACAATCTCAAGCTTGTGCCAGCATTAAAACAAATGGCTGGGCAGTGAGAGATTGGGCCTAATTCACTTCAGAATATTTTTTACTGTTGTTATTGAAAATGAAGAGGCATTGGAACAATTTTGTTCCGTAGTGTCTTTGCTATGAAGAGACAATCACATTAAATTAATATTCCAGTCTTCTTTGCATAAACTAATCTCTTTAGATTAATTACAGATGCTAGTTTTGATGAACAGTATCGATTACCTTTCATCATTTTAACTTTATCTTTAATTAATTCTTACATTTTATTTTCTTGCAATTTGCTGATTTTTAATGTTCCATTATTTTAATTTTTTTTGTTTTTTACGTAATCCTTTGGACATTTATTGTCTTTTCATTTGTAGTTTGTGTCTTCACATATAGAAACATGTGTCTTATAATAACGTAAAGCTCTTCGACGATGATTTCTTTACAAAAAAATATTTGTTATGCTCACCCTCCGAGAAATGCATTCTACAGGAATTACAGTCATTTGGAATCATTATTGTCGAGTTACTGTTTTTGTCATTTTTTTTTGTCTTGGATAACATATTGGTTGTGACAAATGATAAGAGAAGCTACTGCATCATGAAAATATCTACTACTCAACAATCAGAGCCCACCGGATAAACAGGAAGGGAACAATTCAACCATCGGAGGCCGTGTCTGTGTGTGGCGGGTCATTGTTGCAAGCCTTCTTGTGTCTAAGTAATGATTGAAAAAATGCATTTATAATGTCATTTGGAAAACTGTTTAATTTTAGAAAATACATTTTTGTGGAAAAATTATATTAAGCTTGCTGAATAAAAATAAAATTCTGAATAGCCTCCTGCATTATGTGTAAATGTTACTTGCAGTGACAGTGATATGTGTTTAAGCGAGTATACAAACGCACATAAACACGCATAAAGTAAATATAGACACAGACACAGACACATAAAAAGCCAACACACACACAAATACAGACAATGGTATGCACACAAAACTCCATTCACCTATGGGCAAACGCACACGCACTAACACATACGGTAGTTATTTCTATTTCCTTTGGTTAACGAGTAATTCCTGTTACGATTTATGTATCAAATGTCACGTGGTATTTTCATTTCTGCAGTCTGGTGTGTTTTTTACCAGAATTCTTACCATGACTGCTACCGAGTTCATTAATAGGTTTTAGATGAGCCTAGTCCCACCTTCACCACTTTAGTGAATTCATTGAATTTCATTTACAATTATGGAATCGTAGACTCTATATGGCACAGAAGCAGACTATCGAGCTTCATGCCATTTCTCTGTAGAACAACATGCACAATCCAATTCCCCCATTTTTTCCCTGTATTCATATTTTCTGCAAGTACCTGTCTCAGGGATCCATTTTATCTAATTCTCCATTAAAAATACTGACTCACTTCTCACTGTTCTTACACACAGTGGCCGGGGGTGCAGTTGTGAGATATTCACACTTCAGGCTGATGTATTTCATCAGAACCCGGAAAGATTTGAAATGCTTTTGGCAGCAAGACTAACATCAGATGAAGGACCGATGTGGAAGCAGTTATGTGGTTGTCCTGAAAGAGTATTGGCAGCATGTGTCCCTATAACAAACTACACAGGTGTGGTAGTTTACTCTAATTCCACCTTCTACATGACTTCACTCAGTAATAGAGAAATTCCCTTAGTTCAACCTATTCCCCTCCAGGTACCTGAACTAAGTTGTTTCAATCCCTCTCAGGTCTGATGAAGGGACCCTCATCTGAACATTACCTGTTTTTTTAAACTCTTTCCACAGAAGCCTACCTATCTGACTTTTCCTAAAATTAATTTTTTTTGTTTTACATCACGCTCAGTTTTTTTTATCCTACATGTATAAGTGTGGCCTGTTGTGCAGGTCCAACAGATTTACTATTACTAACAAATTACCCAGACCAAGAGCTTAATATGCTGGTACCTGCCCCTCTTAAGCTATTTTGCTTTATCACAGACAATCCCTTTGTTCTACACGTCCCCTCCCGCACCTTTTCCTCCACTGACCATCAACTTATGAAACATTCTTCACAATTCCTTTTCCCCTAGCTCTTCTTGCCTGTATCCACCTATCACTGGCGAGGCTTTATTCCGCGAACACACCTTTTCCAGCTTCCTCCACCTCCCTCCCTCAGTCTGAAGAAGGGTCCCGACCTGAAACATCACCCACCCATTCTTTCCACAGATGCTACCTGACCCGTTGAGTTACTCCAGCACTTTGTGTTTTATTCATGATTCCAGCATCTACAGTTCCTTGCAAATTTAGAAACCTGTGTCTTTTTTTCCCCTCAATTCTGACAGAGAATCGCAGACCTGAAAAATAAACCATTTCTCATGCTACGGATGCTGCCTGACCTGCTGAGTTTTTCCAGCGCCTTCTGCTTTTATTTTATATGCCATATAAGTCTTAAGGAGCTTTCCTCTCAGCACTAAGGAGAGCAGAATGGGGGAGTGCCATGTCATCTTGGAAGTCCATATTCATGTTAAAATCCAAGCAATAATCTGAATGCAAAAGTGAAGCCCACAGTCTGTATGACCTCAGTAAATGGATCCCTGAGATGTGATATCACGAGAGCCAGAGAATTCTCAATAGACATTCCCCTCTCCTGAAATGTTACAAAAAGCCCCTCTACATTAGCAGTCCTTGTTACATCCTTCACAACACTCTTAAACCTGAATTAAACAACATTAAAACCATCCAGCCTGCTTCTGTATCGATGACACATACTCTCACTGCAAATTCAGTAGCTGCTATAAAATAACACTGCGGACCAAAGTACCAAATGTGATAAAGGTGATTAATTTAATTACCAACACAATAATTGCTTTTCATTCATTTCTCACCCAAGTGCCAATCCATGATGCCATTCCAGCGAAGGCTTCCCCTCATGCAGCTTCTCCTCTGAGCCATGGCCTCGGTGAGGTTATGCTTCTTGCGCTGGTAGTGTGGAGCTGCCTTTGACCAGCAACTCTTGGGCAGCCCCAGCTGCAGACTGCAGCACTTCAACCATTGCCGGTGCGATCTGCCCCAGCTGACACCGCAGCTGTTGATTCCTGCTGTGTGTGTGTGTGTTTCACATCACAACATACAATGGGGCCATTTTGCCCACTGAATCAAAGCCAGCTCCCAGACAAAGTCCAAATGTGCAAGAAAGAACTGCGGATGCTGGTTTACACTGAAGATAGACACAAAAAGCTGGAGTAACTCAGCAGGTCAAGCAGCATCTCTGGAGAAAAGGAATAAGTGACGTTTCAGGTCGTGACCCTTCTTCAGACTGAGCGTCTGGGGAGAGGGAAACGAGAGATATGGAAAGGTACATAGAACAATTTAATGAAAGATATCCAAAAAGACAGATCAAAGCCAGCCACGATGATCAAGGAAATGTGGCCACAATGGTCCATCACCTGTTCTTATACCTCCTCCCTTGACTGCATCCGGGGCGGCAGAGGGCACTCGCACCTCCTCCAACTTCAACAACTGTATCCGCTGTTCTGAGTGTGGACTCCTATGTATCGGCGAGACCAAGCGCAGACTGGGCTATCGTTTCGCTGAAGACTTTTGCTCAGTCCCGCTGATCTCCCATTTGTCAAACATTTTAACTCCCTTCCCTTTCCCATACTGGCTTTTCTGTCCTGGGCCTCCTCCACTGTCAAAGTGAGGCCACATGCAAATTGGAGGAACAACACCTCATATTTTGCTTTAGCAGCTTAAAACCCAGCAGTACGAATATTGATTTCTCCAACTTCATGTAACCCTTGCATCCCCTTCCTTTCCATTTCTCCCCCACCTTAGTCGCCGTACTACTTTCATTGTCGTCTTGCTGAGTTTCACTGTTTTACTCGTTATCACCTTCCTCACAACCAACAATGGGCCATTGTGGGCTCCATCTCTCCTTGATCATTGTTGATGGGTTTGATCTGTGATTTTTGCATATCTTTCATTAATTTCTTCTATTTCATTACCTTTTCATGTTTCTCCACTCCTTCTCCCCTGACTCTCACTGAAGAAGGGTCTCGACCCGAAACATCACCTATTCCATTTCTCCAGAGATACTGCCTGTCCCGCTGAGTTACTCCAGCTTTTTGTATCTATCCCAGAGAAGTCCCATCAATCCATTCCACCAATTATTCCCTTGTACCCTATTCTCTTTCACAATTCCCCCCTATGTCCCATCTACATCAGGAATGATTTACACCAACCATATTACACCAATTAACCCTATAAACCCACACTCCAGATGTTGGGGAAAATCTAAGGGGTCACAGGGAAAAGTTAAAGCTGCATGTAGATAGCACCAGAGGTCGCGGTGAAACCTGTGTTGCCGGAGATTTGTTATTGTGCTGCCCTTGTAATATCCTCTCATTTGCTAACTCATCGATGGGAAATGCTTTCTCTGGAATACTGTCCTGCAAGGCATCTTCATCTGGGAGAAGTGTTTGGTTGGCAAGTATCAGGCAACGGACATGAGAATTGCAGCTTGAAGTGATCAAAGTTTGTAGACCACCAGATGAAGTGAGGGGAAAGGTTACTAGTAATCGGTCACCACTCTACTCAGCCAAGCTGCTTGCTTTCCCTTCCCTCATGCTCACGCGCCTGTCAGCATCCTTCCCGGGATTTGAGCAGAGCACTGAGGAGCATGTCCCAAGGCAGAAAATACTGGGGTAACTCAGCGGGACAGAAAGGAATGGGTGAGGTTTGGGGTCGAGACCCTTCTTCAGACTTTAGACTGTCCCAAGGCAGCTCTGATCATGCGCACCACCTGCTCTAAAGACCACCCATGATTTGCTGCAGCCCATCCAGGGACTGCGAACATCAGGTTAGATAATGTAACTATAATGCCTGCTCCTCCTGGTTGCCCTGGTTGAATTATGGGGGAAAGCTGCCTGTACCTGATAGCATTCACACTTCCTCTTTTGATGAGAGCTGTTCCCAGAGCATCAGCCAGTGCAAATTGACCCTCTGTAGACCTGTCATCAGTTTAGTTTAGTTTAGAGATACAGCACAGTAAACAGGCCCTTCGGCCCACTAAGTCTGTGCCGACCAGTGATCCCCATTACAATAGCACACACTCCACACTAGGGACAATTTACAATTATAACCAAAGCCAATTAACATACAAACCTGCCCGTCTTTGGAGTGTGGGAGGAAATCGGAGCTCCCAGGGAAAACACAAGCGGTCATGGGGTGAACGTACAAACTCCATACAGCCAACACCCGTGGTCAGGATCGAACCCAGGTCTCTGATGCTGTAAGATTCTACTGCCGTGTTGCCCTGCCACCCCTAGTTTGCAACCAATTTTTAGCTCATTGCAATAGACAAAATATAAGAACATTAATCTTGAAAGGAATTCTGCTTGATTCAAATGGTGTAGTGTATAGCTTTTATAATTTTTCTTAAGGATATTCAGCTGCTAAGGTTAAAACCATTAAAATTCTTGATTGGTTGGTTACCTGAAATTTTGAGACTATTGAATTTTTTTGCAAATCTCCAGCCATCTTTAAATTGAAGAAGTTTAAACACTGATTTCGATCAATTTTGGAAATTTTACATTCTGCCTGGAATGCACTTCGCATTTATTAATAACCCCCTGACATCTCCTGTACTAAACTGGTAATCATACCATCATAACTTGCTTGGGGTTTCTCATCGAGACAGCCGGAAGAAGTTGAAAATGTGAGTATTTTAAACAATTTTTTATCTTAATCCTGAATCCAAACCTCGATCCTTTATTATGATTTGCAGTTAGATACTGAGTTATTCACTATCTTATGCATATTATGAGATATAACATAATAATTGAAGATGTACTAGACACATGCTATTATTAATACAATTTGATACTAACCTCGTGCAGCTGCTCAGCTGTAGACAATTTAAAAAAAAATCCATATTGACCTCATCTCCATCTAGTTTCTATCGGCAGTTGTCAGTCAAGCTGTGATATCACGTTAACATTTCTGATTCCTATCATAGGTTTCCATAGCACAGCAAAATCCTGTTAACTTCTGACACTGTCACCTCTATAGCACTCTCCCTGCAGCTTATGAACAGTGGCTGAACTTTACAGCACTGCAGCTTGAAGTGATATAATAATATTACCATGTTAGTTTTATTCTATATGTTGGATGAAACTCCAAGTTTCAAAACTGTTGCACCTGACGGTTTTAAATCTATACATATTCAATGCTTCCTTTTCAATTGGATGAGAAGTTGCTGATTTAAAAAAGAACATGTCCTGTCTTTAAATTTTTAACATCAGAATTGTTGCCATATTTTGAAGATTCAAAAACAAAACAAAGCAATTGTATATACCAGTTTGCTCAAGATGCTTCAGGGAAACAGAACTTTATAACAACCAAAGCTCACTGCCATAAAAAGTACATTAGCGTAATCACAAGGGAAAGATAAAAGGGCTCTAGTCCCTGTGTGTTTTAGTGGAATTATTAACCTTTAAATCTCCAGTGAGATATGATGGAATGTTTGGGACTTACTATAGTTTGAGGCAAAGAAAATACAAGGTCTCATCTTCTTAAAACATTGGTGAGTTCCATTCCTTCATTGCTAATTCTATTGTTGTAGAAAAGCACAATGAGAATTTGGCAAGTATTTCAGGGTAAAACCGATTCAACTTAACCCAGATTTTTTGAATGGAGTCCTTTAACATCCTCTGGAAAATGACAATAAAAAATCATTCATGCAATCTTTGGTGAGTTTTCCAATTCCGCTGTGTCTGAATCAGTGATCTTTAAAGAGTCCACTGAAAGCCAACAGGGAAATGAAACAAAAGTTTTGTTTGTACTTTACCTTCTGTGGAACCTGGAATAGCAGCACTCCTCTCTGTAAATAACCAGTGGTGACCATGAATAATAGCCCTCGTGTTCCTCCCATTCCAAACCGTGTCTTGAACATAATCGTGTGACGTAGAGTGAGGCTATTTGGCTATTTGAGTTTATGCCAGCTCTTACAGCAATCATAAATTCATAGAGCAACAAATCAGGCCATTCAGCTCATCACCTGCACATAGATGTCTATGCAGAGGTGATACAAATGCACATCTAGTGACTTCCTAAATATTGAAAGTGATTCTGCTTCCACCAGTCTCTGAGTGAAGAAGGTCCCCCTCAGACCCTCTCTAAATTTCTTCTCTGTTTTCCTCTCTGTCGTCCATTCTTAGCAATTCTACATCTCCAGCTATTACCCTGTAATATGTGCTCCCACGCATGCTCATTAACTCTAATTCCCTCACCAGCCAACAACACTGGGGTTAATATAACCCAATAACCATATCTTTGGCAGGTGAGAGGAAACTGGAGCACCTGGTTGAAAACCTGGTGGTCACAGGCAGAACATGCAAACTCCACGCTAACAGCACCAGAGGTCAGAATTGCACCTAGGTCGATGGGGATATGAGGCAGCAGCATTTCCTGCAGTCCCACTATTGTGTCTTGTTCTACCAGCACATGTATTGCAGAAAGTCCAGCCATGTCTGTGTCCTGCCGTTGTTGAGCAGAGTGCAAATATGGCCAAATACTAAAAGAAAGCCTCATGTCCAATTTCTGACATGATTTAGCTTTCTAGCATGCAACAACTCAGATCATGAGAAACTGAAGCAGGAACAGGCCATGTGAACCGCTGCACCACTGTGCAACCCTTCTGTAAAATGAGACCATAACTTTTGGTTATGCAGCAGGTTCGTTGTTTCGATTTTTATAGTTTTTTTTAGTTTGTCCAAAAGTATGTTTTAGTGTTTCTCTGTGTTTCTTGTGCGGGGAGTGGCAGGGGGGAATAGGGGGAAATCATTTTCAGGCACCTACCTCGACGGAGAGGCGACTTTCTTCCTTGTCACTTCTTCGCCCCCCCTCCTCGCAGCCTTACAGCTGGTCTGGTGCGGCCTTTCCCAGAGTCTGGCCCAGAGCTTCAGCTGCGGCACAGCGGGGACTTTAACAACGCAGACCCCCTTGTCGGGCGTCACCGGAGAAGTACTCCGACCGCTGCCCTGCGGCCTACAACATCTTGGAGCCTCGCTCTGTGGAGCTTCTGGCGGCAGGTGTGGAGTGGAGCTTTCATCGTGGAGAAGAGCTCTGACTGCCGGCCTGTGGCCTACAACATCTGGAAGCCGCGGTCTCCGGTAAGGAGGTGGCCAATTTGGGAGCGCCAGGCCACGGGGTGTGCTCGACCTGTCCCGACTTCGGCGTTCCGACCATCCCGACCATCCCGACCATCCCGACCATCCCGACCAGATGGCCTGAACATCGGGCTGTCCGTAGCGGCGACTACGGAGGGTCAGGGCCCAGACCACGGGTGAACAAGGGAAGAAGAGGAAGAGGAGGAGGACTGTCTGCACTGTATTGTCTTCCACCACAGTGAAGAATGCTGTGGTGGATGTCTGTGTTGAATTATGTTGTATATTATGTCCTTTTTTACTTGTAACGCTGCATGGTAAATTCATTTCACTGCACCTTATGGTGCATGTGACAAATAAATTTGAACTTGAACTCGAACACATATTATTTTAGACTTTAGAGATGCAGTGTAGAAACAGGCCCTTCGGCCCACTGAGTCCACACCGACCAGGGACACTAGGGACAATTTACAAGTTTGCTGAAGCCAATTAACCTACAAAGTTGTACATCTTGGATTGTGAGAGGAAACTAGAGCACCTGGAGAAAATCCACGCGGTCACGGGGAAAATGTACAGAAACCGTACAGACAGCACCCGTAGTCAAAATCGAACCTGAGTCTCTGGCATTGTAAAGCAGCATCTCTATCTCTGCACCACCCTTCTGTAAAATGAAGCCATAACTTTTGTTTTATCTTGCATTACTTTTCTGCAATAACCTCACAACCCTTGATTTCCTTAATATCCAACAATCAATTGATCTCCATCTGAAATTCCAAAGACATACATCTCAGAGGGAAGGAATTTCTTCTGAATGGTGGATCCTTTAGATTGAGACCATGATCTCTGGTTCTAACAAGAGTCAGGTTGAGTCAGGGGAAACATCATTTCTAATCCTACCCTATCAAGCCCTGAAATAATTGTATACGTTTCAATGAGGTCTCCTCTCATTATTCAAAAGTCTGTAAAGTGTGGGCAAGTGTATGAAGGAATACAGTGCATTCAGAAAGTATTCAGACCCCTTCACTTTTTCCTCATTTTGTTGCGTTACAGCCTTATTCTAACATGGATTAAATTCATTTTTTTAATCATCAATCTACACACAATACCCCATAATAAAAAAGCAAAAACAGGTGTTTAGAAGTTTTTGCAAAGTAATTAAAAAGAAAAAACTGAAATATCACATTTACATAAGTATTCAGACCCTTTACTCAGTACTTTGTTGAGGCACCTTTGGCAGCGATTACAGCCTCAAGTCTTCGTGGGTATGACGTTACAAGCTTGGCACACCTATATTTGGGTAATTTCTCCCATTCTTTTCTGCAGATCCTCACAAGCTCTGTTAAGTTGGATGGGGAGCATCAATGCACAGCTATTTTCAGGTCCCTCCAGAGATATTCGATCGGGTTCAAGTCTGGGCTCTGGCTTGTCACAAAGCCACTCCTTCGTTGTCTTGGCTGTGTGCTTAGGGTCATTGTCTTGTTGGAAGGTGAACCTCCGCCACAGTCTGAGGTCCAGAACGCTCTGGAGCAGGTTTTAATCAAGGATCTCTCTGTACTTTGCTCCGTTCATCTTTCCCTCGATCCTGACTAGTCTCCCAGTTCCTGCCACTGAAAAACATCCCGACAACATGATGCTGCCACCACCATGCTTCACCGTAGGCATGGTATTGGCCAGGTGATGAGCTATGCCTGGTTTCCTCCAGACGTGACGCTTGGCATTCAGGCCAATGAGTTCAATCTTGGTTTCATCAGACCAGAGAATCTTGTTTAGGTGCCTTTTTGCAAACTTCAAGCGGGCTGTCATGTGCCTTTTACTGAGGAGTGGCTTCCGTCTGGCCACTCTACCATAAAGGCCTGATTGGAAGAGTGCTACAGATATAGTTGTCCTTCTGGAAGGTTCTACCATCCCCACAGAGGAACTCTGGAACTCTGTCAGAGTGACCATCGGGTTCTTGGTCACCTCCCTGACCAAGGCCCTGCTCCTCCGATTGCTCAGTTTGGCCGGGCGACCAGCTCTATGAAGATACCTGGTGGTTCCAAAGTTTTTCCATTTAAGAATGACGGAGGCCACTGTGCTCTTCGGGACCTGCAATGCTGCATGAATTGTTTTATACACTTCCCCAGATCTGTGTCATGACACAACCCTGTCTCGGAGGTCTGCAGACAATTCCTTTTTCTTCATGGCTTGGTTTTTGCTCTGACATACACTGCCAACTGTGGGACCTTATATTAATTTACCACTGGTGGACTCCAGTCTAGTTGTAGAAACATCTCAAGGATAATCAATGGAAACAGGATGAACCTAAGCTCAATTTTGAGTGTCATAGCAAAAGGTCTGAATTATGTAAATGTGAGATTTCAGTTATTTCTTTTTAATTACTTTGCAAAAATGTCTAAACACCTGTTTTCGCTTCTTCATTCTGGGATATTGTGTGTAGATTGATAATTAAAATAAAATAATTTATTCCATTTTAAAATAAGGCGGTAACGTAACAAAATGTGGAAAAACTGAAGGGGTCTGAGCAGTTTCTGAATGCACTGTACATCACACTTAGCCCATCATCCAAAGCATTGATATAAATTGAGATCAGCTGGAGTCCCAGCACTGATCTCGGTATCAACCCTCTTGTCACAGCCTGGCATTCCAGAAATGACCCATTTATTCCTACCATAGTGGCACAGCTAGACAGGGTGGCGAAGAAGGCTTTGGACATGTTTGCTTTCTTCTGTCAGGGCACTGAGTACATGAATTGGGATGTCATGTTGCAAATGTATAAATTGTTGGTGAGACTACGCTTGAAGTTCTACATTGGTGAGTATTACCCTTGGAGACTACGCTGCATTTCTGGCCACCCAGGATAGGAAAGATGCCATTAATCTGGAAAGGGTGTAGGAAAGATTCACAGGATGTTACCCAGAGCTGGAGGCCCTGAGTTATAAGAAGGGACTGAATGGGATTCTTCCCTAGAGGGTAAAAGGATGAGCGGTGAACTTATAGAAGTATATTAAATCATGAAGGGGATAGATGCAGTGAATGGTCACAATCTTTTTCCCCAGCGTAAAGAAGTCTAAAACTGGAGGACATAGATTTAAGTTGAGAGGAGAAAGAATTAAAATGGACCCGTGAGGAATCGTTTGCTCACAGAAGGTATATGGCAAGTATGATTACAATGTTTAAAAGACATTTGGATCCGGTGATGGATGGAAAAGGTTCAAATGGATATGACCCTGGCAAATGGGAAGAGGTTGGATAGATATCTTGGTCTGCATGGGTTTTTTTTCCTTCATAAAGCCAAGTATCCAGAAATGTTTAATTCCCAGCTTTGATCATTTTGCAACCGTCTCTACGATGGCTATTCAATATAGCTATTTATTTCCATCTGTGTCATCACTTGTCTATCTTGTGATGAATTTCACATGTATTCGGACAAAGAGCCTTCCATTTTGTCTTTTTGATTTTTTTTCCTTTTCTGACTCAAACAAGAGATATGCCATATCCATTCCTGACAGTGTCTGGTCACGATTACTCATCTTGCTATCCTGCTCTATCAGTTTAACGTTTTGCTTTAACTTAAAAAATTCCTACTCACCAAAACCCTCTGATTACCCCTCCCATCCATTCCCTTCCTCCATACCCCCACTTTGCCTGATCAGCTGCAACAAATTATCGTAAACATGAAAGAATCTAATGATTATTTATTACGTTTGTTATTTATTCATTCACGTAACAAGTCAATTTTATTGCCCTTCCCCATTTGCTCTTGAGAAGCTGCTGGTGAGCTGTTTTCCTGGACTGCTTCAGCTCTTCTGCTGAATGTTTTCCCACAATGTTGCTCAATTGAGAATTCCAGGGAGCAACAGACTGATGAATAACTGGCTATTGAAAGCAATTCAACTACAGATGGCACAGAATCACAGCCTGTAGAGCCGCTACCTCCTAACGCCAGAGACCCGGGTTTGATCCTGACCTCGGGTGCTGTCCATGTGACATTTTGAATGTTCTCCTTGTGACCGTGTGAGTTTCCTCCAGGTGCTCTGGTTTCCTCCCACATCCTGAAGACGCGCGGGTTTGTAGGTTAATTGACCTCTGTAAATTGCTGCTGAGTGGATGAGAAAGTGGGATAACATAGAACTAGTGTGAACGGGTGATCGCTGGTCGGTATGAACTTGATGGGCCGAAGGGCCTGTATCCATGCTGTAAATCTAAACAAACTAAAAAAACGAAAACACTTTTCGTCACTTTGTTCAAGATTAAGAGTAGCCCAATTGCAATTGTGCTGCCTTTTTGGACTGGACTTGAATGAAAATGTTCCACCTTTATGAATTGGCTGGCTTCTATGTAAGTAGGGATTTCTCGAGGGGGCCAAGTAGGATCATCCAGGATCGTCAATACATCTCAATGAAGATGCTTACCAGTGCCTTAACCTTGTGTTTTGCATTCACAATACTCAAATCCACTACTTATGAACATATGGATTTTAATGTTTAGAAAGGATGCAGATGCAAAGGCAGCATCTCTGGAGAAAAAGGACTGAGATGTTGCCTGACCCACTGAGTTGCTCCAGCCCTTTGGGTCTATCTTTGGATTTGAATGTAACTATTTCCCTCCGCTAGATAGTTGTGTGATTCCTTAGCTCTGCCAAAACGGTGTTAGAGTTTCACTAGGTTGGCACTTCATTTTTGATATATTTACAGTTGTTCCTGGCTTAATCTACAATCCTGTCGTATTCACTCCCTACATATCAGGTGCAATTTTTACAGAGGCCAATTAACCTACAAACCTGCATGCCTTTTTGGATGAGGGAGTAGACTGGAACACCCAGAGGAAACCCGTGTGGTCACAGGGAGAATGTGGAAGCTCCACACAGGCAGCCCCGGAGATCAATATTGAACCCGGGTCTCTGACGCTTCGAGGCAGCAGCTCCACCAGCTGTGCCATCCAATATTGAACCAACTGTTGAACTCTAGCTTTGTGGAATAATAAGTGAGGTCTGCCTGGCTATGTGACTGTGATTTGTGGCAAATTACAACTGTACTGCTCCTGTAGGGCCAGAGAGATGACCCCATGCTGACCCATAGTATATATATACTGCCAACCTGTTTCATGTTAAAGTCACTACATTCCTCTCAAAAATAAGTGATGGGAACTAGGATATTGAGATAGACAATCTGTCAAATCCAAGGAAAATATTCCTTCTCTCCACCTGTGGCTTTAATGGTCTGTGACAAAAACAATCAACTTCAGCTCTTCCCTTAAAATTTGTTTTCATCAGAGTGCACTTTCAAGTAATCAAGTTCTTTTTTCCCATCCTTTTTATGACCTGAGGGCGGCTGAGGTCAGTATAATGGCAATCACCATGAGCCAAACAGGTTTGCCGTGTAACCTATCATATTACTGCGGTGGCATTTACTACAATTTCTGTTCATATTTTGCATGAGTAGAATTTGTGAAAATGCTCCTTTTTAGTCAAAAATTATTCTCATAGAAACGTTTTAAATCCCTAGTCTAAATATATCAGGTGGCTTAATGTATTACTAAGTAGACTAAATAAAAGGTATCACTGGATATAAGGCAGCATGCACATGCATGGGCATTCTTGCTTCTAGCATAGCTCATTCCAAAATTACTTCCTTGCTGCTGAAGTTCAATTCAAATAAATACTAATGGCAAAACAAACCCACACAAGGAAGATGGCATAGATTGATTTTCTTCTCACTCCTCACGTCTTCGGGAAACAGAATGGCCAAAGGATCAGTTTGATAACTATAAATTAATAATTGAAGGGTCAATAGATGAATATTCAAATGAACTCTGAGGGAGAAGAGAAATTTCCAGAGTGTTGAGTATAAGGTCACTTCCTCCTCGGTAACCATCAGCACAGGAGCACCTCAAGGCGGTGTTTTCAGCCCTGCTCTACTCACTCTAACTCTTCACCCTTGACCATGTCGCTGGACACAGTTCTAACTCCATCTTTAAATTCACCAATGACACCACCATTGTTAGGCCAATTAAGAATAATGATGAGTCAGAGTATGGGAGAGAATTCGATCATCTGACTGAATGGTGCCAGAACAACAACCTTGCTTTCATCATCAGTAAAAGCAAGGAACTCATTGTTCACTCTAGAAGAGGAAGACCAAGGAACCACAAACCTGTCTTCATCAATGGGTCAGTATTGGAGAGAGTCAACAACTTCAAATTCCTGGGCGTGCATTTCTCTGAAGATCTGCCCTGGACCCAGCACATAATACGGTCATAAATGATTGGAGCAGAATTAGGCCATTTGGCCCATCAAGTCTACTCTGCCATTCAATCATGGCTGATTTATTTCTCCCTCCTAACCCCATTCTCCTGCCTTCTTCCATAGCCCCTGACACATGTACTAATCACATTGATGCAATTATAAAGAAAGCCCATCAATGCCTTTACTTCCTTTGAAGATTGAGGACATTCAGTTTGTCAATGAACATTCTCGTGAATGTCTCCGGATGTACAGTACGTAGACAGCATATTGATTGGTTGCATCACCGCCTGGTTCTGCTACTCGAACACCCAAAAATGAAGGAGATTTTAAAAAGTGGTAAAAACTGCCTAGTCTATCATGAGGACTGACCTCCCCACGATAGAAGGGATCTACAGGAGGCACTGCCTCAAAAAGGCAGCCAGCATCATCAAAGACCCACACCACCCTGGCCATGCTATCATTTCACTCCTGCCATCAGAAAGAAAGTACAGGAGCCTGAAAACTGTAATGTCCAGGTTCAGGAACAGCTTCTTCCCAATAACAATCAGGCTATTGAACACTACCAACTCCAACTAAACTCTGAACTATGGACTGCCTTGCTTGCACACTAGGGACTTCGAGATTTGTTGTTTGTACAAATTGTTTGTTTGTATCTATTGAACGTTTTAAAATTATGTTTGTTAATTATATTATCTATTGCGTACCGTGTTGACAAACCTATTGTGGCTGCAATTAAGATACATATAGAAATAAAACACTCTTGACTCTCTTGAGTCTTGACTCTAGACAGTTGTGCCTTCTGGATTCTGCTCAGATTGCATAGAACCAATACACTGTTTTTTATGTTTCTGTTTTGTACCCATGCAAATTTTAACCAGCTGGCATTATAGAAAGGTGCTGTGTTTATATCTACAAATGAGCCACTTGCCCTTTCAATGCAAATGATGTTATTTATTACTTGACATTACCCGAACAAAGTTAAGGATAAGCCTCCAATGCTTCCCAAGGCACACAGAGAGATGTCATTCCTTCATATCTGATAGATAGATCAGCTTTTATTTCACTAGACAAGCTCAGGGCTGACTGCCCTGTCCTCAGGGGTTTTTGTAATCCATTCCTTCAGGATGATTTTGACAAAGCCATTCCGAAGAAATGGATTTCTGATCAAGGTGAACTTAAGTATTTTCTACAGAATTTAATTAAACTTCTATGTTACTGCGGATATAGCATTGGAACTGAGGATTTATTTCACCATAACAGGATTAGTATGAAAAAGTTTTCAATATTAATGTTTTGCTGCTATCAGTGCCTAAATGATATTAGTATAATGAAGTGTGAATGCTTTGTACATTTACATAAAATTCTTTTGTCAACTTGAAACATATTTACAGTCTTTCCAAGCACCACATTGATGGTAAAGTGCCAAAAGTCTTGTGATACATGGAGATCTGTCAATGAGGGTTAGCATCAAAGGAATTATAAACTGTAAGAAAGAGAACGTGTTATCTTTCTAACTTTATTATTTGGTGAAAACTAGTTGAAATCCAGCAGAATATATTCAAATATGTAGAGATCCCTGTACAGTGACTGATAAAATGGGTACGTTACTGAAGGGGATCTTGGTGCAAATTAAGCTGTGGCAAAATGTCGAATGTAACTTTTTAGAAACAAATAAATAGAACATTGATGCTTAGAAATGGAAAACAATTAAGAATAAACTGCAGAATACACAAAATATGGAATCAATAAGTATGTGCGGGAAATGGAGTGGGACAAATGGATGAATAATTTGTGGAGTCATAACAGATGGTGAGCATTACCTTTGAACTGAAATGGGCAAATGCTTTAACTATATAAAATGAAATATGATATGTATTACTTGAATTATCTCAGAAAAATTGTAATTTAGTAAATAATTTGATTCTTAATAGTTAACATGTCCTTCATGCTGGGTCAATACTTTTTGCTTGTACCAGTGTTTCCATTATTTCTCGTCTTGGTCCATTGCATTCCTCCAGTGACCACTTATGTTGTGCTATCTCTCAATTGCTGTGTCTGGCCATTTTGTTCTCTGTTGTCCCAGTTGTCTCTTTCCTTCTGTTTGCAATGTAAAATCTTTCAGAAAACACATCTGTCCGTTATTATGAGAGCATATCCCAACCTGCTGCATCTTCACCAAAGCTTGACAGCTCAATACCTTTTAACCTTTTTTAATTTTTTTTTTTTTTTAATTTTCAACCCAAACTACAGTTAGTTTTAACAATGTTTTTTTCATTTACTAAAAATATATTTTACTGTCGGCTCTGAATACAGCTTTCTGTTGCTGTATTCAAATTGAATATGAACTGACTGAAATAAGTAGCATAGTTAGAATATATATATATTTTTTTCAGCTTTATATTCCAACTATGCTACACTGAAAAATAGTCTTTGTCAAGGGTTGCTGTCAAATAGATTTGGCCAGTATCAACCCACAGCAGGGGATCACAGTATGAAAGTGTCTTCAATGGAACATAAATTGACACTAAATTGTCAGTCTCACTCAAGCAGATCATAAGGGCAGCCAGTGTGAGAAATAGAAAGGGAAGAAGTTATGATGGTACACAGGTATGTTCTTCTCAGTTTGTGGTTTGAAATGCAATTTAAAGATGCTTCATGGAGACACAAGAGACTGCAGGTGCTGGAGCCTTGAGCAAAACACAAACTGCTGGAGGAACTCAATGCAGGAAATAGACGGATGATGTTTCAGGTCAAGCCCTTTCTTCAAACTGAAGTTTGTCTTTTGCTTGAAGATGCCTCAGTTACCTGCCAATACGAGGTTTGTTAAAGTTAAAGATCTTTATGAAAGATCATTGTTGCAGATATTGGAAACAAATTCTCAGTCACAGCAGTTCACAATTTTCACTTAAAATAACCCAAGAATCCATCAAATTATCTAAAATCAAACTTGCTGTACTGTATTTCATAACTCCCATTTTTATTTCTATCTAGCTTATTTTGTCTACATTCTCACCTTCTAACTGCTCCCATTTACTGCTGAAGAATCAATCTGAAGAAGGGTCCCGACATAGAACACTGTCTGCTCATTCCATCCTCAAATACTGCCTGACCTGCTGAGTTCTTCCAGCAGTTTGTGTTTTGCTCAAGATTCCATCACCTGTAGTTTCTTATGTGCTCCCATTAACTCATTGGCTGGATAACCTTGTTTACACCTTATCCCAGGTTTTACCCTGCCAGAGATGTACAACTCCATCACCCTTCCTATAGCCTTTCAAGCTTCATTTGCCCCTTTTTCCACTTCTAATGAAGGATATCCACCCTGAAACTTTGACCCTGTTTTTCATCCCACAGATGTGGCCTAACCAGTTGCGTATTTACGGCATTTGTTTTGCTTCTCTTTCTGGATTCATGTATAATTCTTACTCACAAATAGCATTTTGGGGAAGGGATGATAATGTATTCACTCATGTTCTCCTCAGTCCACTGCTTAACATGGTCAACTTCAGAAGCAAACCTCAATAAAAAATGAAATTAGAATGAAAAGCAAGGAATGAATTACTTAGCAATTAATAGACTGAATTAATTCTCCATAAAGATAATTATAAACACGTTGCTCTACATTTAATCTTAAGTTAGTTAGGGAAGTAAAAAGAAACTCTTAAAAAACACATTTATTCATATCCTGTTGGAAAAGTGCATGTTGAAAGAGGGGAAATACACAATGAATGTAGTTCAAAGCGTATTTGTTTCTATTGCAGTTGTTTAAATTGTTAAACTTCTTCCTTGGTTATCTGTGTTCCCTTAAGCTGTGAAAGGGTTAAAAATTCATGCTGTATAGGATTCATAAAACATGGCATAAGCTATTCAGCTTCTTCCAATATTCAGTTTGAATCTTAATTTTTAATATCCAGTCTTAATGCCAAACATTTTATGGAGCAATAAAAATGACTGTGACTGATATTTGCAGTATGCCCCATATTTTAATATGCCCTTCTGCAGTAATGGACCCATATTCCACCATATTCCAGAGTACACTAATGATTGCTGTATTTTGCAGCTTTTGGAAATGACCCATTTTTTGACTTAAAGAAGCTTCATTTGTGCGTTTAATGATAGAATTGCTAACTCTCAAGATTTTGCCATCAATCTACACAATAAGTAACTTAAAGGCATTATTCTAAATTAGTTTAATGTTGGCTCATATTCTTACGAACCAGTGAAAGCCACTATTGTCGATACAGACAGGCTGAGTAGACTGCAGCTACTTATTCCTGACTATATGCAGTCTGAATCAGAGACAGACCACATAACGTTAGGACCAGCTGGATTAGAGAATTGAATCCCTGATTATTTAAATATACAATCAATTTGAGAAAAAAAAGCACCGTTCCATGATCTAATAATACCATTAACAGCATAAAGCAATTGCATAAAACATTTCGTAGCTACACCAACTTGCTTGTCTATTTGAAGTAATATAAGTGTTAATAATTAAAAGAAATTAGAGGAAGAAGATTCTATACACATGTCAATTCCTCCATTTCTGCGCGAGCAGTAACTGAATATAAAGCTCCCCAGTTTCAACCTGCCATCTCCTTGTTTTGTTTGCTTCTTGACCCTATTCATACAAAAATGGGAGGAAAAGTAGGGGATGAGGAGGATAGGAAGAGTCTGCAAAAGGATATAGATAAGCTAGGTGAGTGGGTAACAACTTGGCAGATGAAATTTAATACTAATAAATGTGAAGTCATTCACTTTGGGAAAAAAAATGATAGGGCAAGTTATTTTCTAAATGAGGTGGAGCTGCGTTGTAATGCAACGCAAAGGGATCTAGGGGTAGTAGTACATGAATCACTAAAAGTTAGTATGCAGGTGCAGCAAGCAATCAGGAAGGCCAATGGAGTTTTGGCCTTTATTGCTAGGGGGATTGAGTATAAAAACACGGAGGTCTTGCTGCAGCTGTACACAGTATTAGTGAGACCACATTTGGAATACTGTGTACAGTTCTGGGGTCCATACTTAAGAAAGGATGTACTGGCCCTGGAGGCAGTGCAGCGAAGGTTTACAAGATTAATTCCTGCAATGAGGGGATTGACATATGAGGAAAGGTTAAGTAGGCTGGAACTCTACTCTTTGGAATTTAGAAGAATGAGAGGCGATCTCATTGAAACATATAAGATCGTGAGGGGCCTTGATCGGGTGGATGCACCGAGGATGTTCCCAATGATCGGGGAAACTAGAACTAGGGGACATAGTTGTAGAATCAGGGGGGGTTCTTTTAAAACTGAGATGAGGAAGAACTTCTTCACCCAGAGGGTGGTTAATTTATGGAATTCACTGCCCCAGGGAGCAGTGGAAGCAGAAACATTAAATATATTTAAGTCTAAAATAGATGGTTTTTTAGCTGCCAAGGGGATAAGGGGCTACGGGGAGAAGGCAGGGATATGGACCTAGGTATGGTTAGTATAGTAAGACCTGAGTGATCTCCTGGACAAGTGTCGATCGCCTGGATTGGGGTCGGAGAGGAATTTCCCGGATTTTATTCCCGAATTGGACCTGGGTTTTTATCCGTTTTTTTGCCTCCCCCAGGAGATCACGCGGTTCTTGGGGTGGAGAGGGGTGATAGCGGTATAAAGGGGAGGGTAGTGTCTTGTGTTCTGTGTCTTGTGTCTACTGTTTGTGGGTAAGGGTGTCTGTTTAGTGTTCAGCCATGAGCGAATGGCGGTGCGGGCTCGATGGGCCTGGTGGTCTACTCTCGCACCTACTTTCTATGTTTCTATGTTTCTATGTCTGTAATGGCTTTCTCTATACAGTACATACAAAGTTAAAATTGACACACGTTGAAAACTTGATAATATATTTTACTGCTACTACTAGCTACACTGTGGAAATAATGACAGGACAAAATGAATTACATTTTAAGAAATATCTGAAAGTGATTCTAAATTCCTGGTATCAGAAATAATGATGCAAGTTAATATGGGTATGTGTTATGGTAGTAAAACAAGGAAGTTGCTTGCACACTGATTGCAAAATACTGAAGGGCACAGATGAAGAAATAAGAAGTCAAAGTTAATAATTCCTTGAAAATGTAGTTGTGGAAAAAGATAAAATAAGAAACAGGACAGGCTTTATAAATAACAGTGTAATGTAAAAACAAAATCATAAATGCACAAAGAAATTGGGAATACATCATACGTAGCATAATACTTGAGTTTATCGTAGAAAGTATTTCAAGCCATATAATTCTGTACATTGCATACATTCATCAGGATGATGATAACAGTAGAAAACAAGCAGAATAAACATGAGACGTAACAAAGGGTTACTAGTTTAAAAGTGTCACCAATGGTTGAATTGTAACCGTCTGCCTGTCTGCAACAGAGAGGGTTTGATTTTGCTCGGCATTTTATATCCAAGCATGAATGTGCATCTATGGAGGGCATTAGGAGCCTTCCACTCTATTTGTAGGATTGCCATCCAGCGTGTCTATTTATTTTTGTGGCTTTATATTCTGCAAATATATTGAATCATAGAATCAAAGAATGTTACAGCTCTCTAGATGGCCACTTGGACCATGTCAAGTCCATGCTCGCTCCCACGAGAGTAATCCTGTCGATCCCACTACCCTGCTCATTCCATTGACCTGCGAGTTATTCTCTCTCAAGTGCTTGTCCAATTTTATTTTGCAGGCACCAGTTGGTTCTGTTTCCACCACGCATACATCAGTGAATTTCCGATCCTAACTATTCTCTGAGTCATTTCATCCACTCCCCCAAACCTACCTTCATTCCCCTTGGTATAAACATTGAATTCTCCAGTTTCATGAAATTCCCTGTCTAACCATCCCCTTCCAGGTGTGTGCACATTTCTCCCTCCTTCTCCCACCACCCTGGTCACCTGCTCCTCTTCCTTCCCCCGTATGTTCATTTACCATCCCACATTTTGCCTTTATCCCCACACTTCCTCCTCCCCACTGTCCCATTCCACTCATATCCCTCCCTCTGGCTTCATATTTCACACCTCCTCGCCTTTCCTATCTGACACCCTTTTATCGCCTTTTCATCTCCAGACTGATACCTACTCCACCCATCTGCTATTTACACCTCCTTCCCTAGCCCTGTATCACTCAGTCCGCCTGGGCCTACTCGATCTCTTTAACTTGGCCTCCCAATCCCACACTGACCTTTCTGTCCTGGGCCTCTTCCACTGACAGAGTGACCAAATGCAAATTGGAGGAACAGCACCTCATATTTAGCTTGGGCAGCTTACAACCCAGTGGTATGAATTTTGAGTTCTCCAACTTCTAGTAACCCTTGCCTTCCCTCTCTCTCCGTCTATCCCCCACTCTTGTTCTCCAATTAGTTTTATTGCCCACCTGATTAATCTTCCTCAGCCAACAAGGAATCATTGTCCATTTCCTTAATCATCACCTGCTTTGATCTGTCCTTTACACACCTTACATGCTCTTTTTACCCTTCCATATCTCTAGTTTCCCTCTCCCCTAAGTCTGACGAAGGGTCTCGACCAGAAACATCACCATTCCTTCTCTCCAAAGATGTTGCCTGTCCCGCTGAGTTACTCCAGCAACTGACAGACGATAGACACCCATTACACAACCATGTGCCCCCTCCGAGGCGGTTAAAATCCCTTAAGAACTTCCTAACCAACATCAGTCACCCCATTGGAAACAACACCAACTGAAGCTTGCCTCCAGATGTGGAAGAACACACTAGCCGCTGTCCCTATTTCCACCAGATGGGCACATACCAGCAGCAGAGCGCTTACTACCAGGTGCTGATGAACACTGGCTGAACTGGAGATATTTCAACCGACTGCAAACTGGGGTGACAATGCACAGATGGGGCTACATCGAAGGTACAACAACCTGTGACTGGCACACAGACCCAGACAATGCAACACCAACTGCAATGCCCATTGCTGGATAATCCATGTACTACTGCGGACCTTGCACCTAAAAGGCCGGTCTCACGAGTCTGCGGTCATTGGCAGCGAAACAGGAAGAATCTACCGCTCCTGGGCCGCCATAGACCGCGCACTCGGTGAAACGCACAATTCCGAGGCCGTGCGGCGTTGTTCCCAACACCGCACGGTGCTAAAATAAAACCAACACTGTTCAAAAAACTTTTCCTACCGCACAGCCTCCGCCAGTGAGGCACGACCGCCGCCACAGCCGCCGCCACAGCCTCCGCCAGTGAGGCACGTGTGCGGCACGGCCGCCGCCACAGCGCCGCGATCAGCACGGCCGCCGACACAGCCCCGCAGATCCGAAATGACGTCATCGCAGTCGGCCCGCCCTTGTTTTTTACTTACCGCAAGCTCGTGGGACCAGCCGTACTTAGATCACTCGGCCCCCGCGCAGCACCCGTGCGGCGCTCCAGTGGCATAGGCTCGGCGCTCTCGCCGTTGCCGTGCGGTCCCCTCTACCGGCGACGCCGCGCTTCACCGCCGATGACCGCAACACCGTGAGACAGAGCCTACACTCCAATAGCGCAACAATGTGTACAGCAGTGGCAAGCCACTATATAGCATAAGGACACGAAAGAAGAAGGCTCCAGCATTTTGTGTCTATCTTCAGTGTGAACCAGCATCTGCAGTTCCTTCCTACACATATCACAAGCCAGGCTTTGCCCCAGCTACATCTCTCTTCTTCAGCTTTCTCCCACCTACTAAATCAATCTGAAGGGCCCTGACCCGAAACATCATTTCTTCATTCCCTCCACAAATGCTGCCTGACCCGTTGAGTTTCTCCAGCATTTTGTTTTTTGCACGATTCCAGTGTCCGCTGTCTCTTGTGTCTATATCCTCTAATAGAATTCCTGGATTCATCTTGTTCCTTTGACAGGGCAGACCCATCAGATGTGATAGCATAGTATTAAACAAGTGGCAGAGTGTAGGCTTCCTGTCAACAGTGACTTCAGGGCCCATGAATTCCTATGGCAGCAGATCAAATATGGGGAAGGGGTTTTCCATCTGATTACCAGTTACTCTTCTATTTCAGCTGATGAATCAGCATCTTGAAACACACTAAAACAAGAAGAGTCACAAAGTGAATTCTTGACGTGGAAGGTCATTGTCCTTCACCAAGAGTGGGATGATAGTGCTATCATGGACTGATCTAACCTGGCTGTGGAGCACATAAATGCAAGACTGACACTGTGGTAGATTTCCAGAAGGCATTGGGCATCACGGTGGTGCAGTGGTAGAGTTGCTGCCTGACAGCGCTTGCAGTGCCATAGACCTGGGTTCGAACCTGACTACGGGATCTGTCTGTACGGAGTTTGTATGTTCTGCCCGTGACCGTATGGGTTTTCTCCAAGTTCTTCGGTTTCCTCTCACACTCCAAAGACAAAGTAGGTTAGTTGGCTTGATATTAATGTGCGGGGGTCTCTGGCCGGTGCGGACTCGGTGGGCCGAAGGGCCTGTTTCCGCGCTGTATCTCAAAACTAAATTAAATTCAGATAGATGCCCTGGAAAGGGCTGACACAGAAGAGATGGTACAGTGGCACAGTGGTAGAGTTGCTGCCTTACAGTGCAAGAAACCTGGGTTTGATCCTGACTACGGGTGCTGTTTGTGTGGAGTTTACACATTCTCCCTGTGACTGCATGACTTTCCTCCAGAAAGTCTTGTTTCCTTCCACATTAAAAAAAATGTACAGGTTTGTAGTTTAATTGGCTTTTGTACATTACCCCTAGTGTTTTGTATGCGAAAAGTTGGATAACATAGAACTAGTGTACGGGTGATTATTGGTCAGAGTGGACTTTGTGAGCAGAAGGACCAGTTACCACGCTGTAGCTCCAAACTCTAAACGCTAAGTAACCATGAAGACAATGGCATATTGGCCTTCATTATTCAGAGTTTTAGAGTTTCAAAAGGTGAGATGTTGCTACAATAGTACAGAGTGTTGGTGAGATAACACTGCACACTAATTTGTAAAATATAAGAGTATATAAAATATAAGAGTATATAAAATATATATATATATATATATACGTATGTGGATATATATATGTGTGTGTGTGAGTGTGTGTGTGTGTGTGTGTGTGTGTGTGTGTGTGTGTGTGTGTGTGTGTGTGTGTGTGTGTGTGTGTGTGTGTGTGTGTGTGTGCGTGTGTGCGTGCATGTGTGTGTGTGTGTGTATGTGAGTATGTGTATACACACTGAACTTTTTGTTTCTCTCTCTCGTTTATCATATTATTTACATTGTACTATGTTTACATATTCTGTTGTGCTGCAGCAAGTAAGAATTTCATTGTTCTATCTGGGACATATGGCAATAAAACTCTCTTGACTCTCTTGGCCTAGAAGTGATTCACTTGGCTAATTCCTGGGTTGAGCAGGTCATGAACAGCTGAGGCCGTTAAACCTGTATTCTTTGGAATTTTGAAGACTCTTATTAAAGATGGCAGCTTGGATGTTGTGATTTCTCCGCTAGTAGGAAGGTATCGAATGAGAAGACGTAATTACGAGATAAGGAGGCTGTCATTTAAAATGGAATTTAAGCAGTTCCACTGGTGTAGCTGCAAATTTGCCCCATGATATCGGTCCTAATATCTATTTCACTTGATACCTGACTCCACAAGAAGTGGCTCAAGCAACATGTCCAGGGCCAGATTTAGATGAAGAGAGGCCCTAAACTGTTCCACTTGTGAGACCCCCCCCAATCCCCCACCCCCACGACTAGAGGAAGATAGTCCACCAGATTGACACCGATTTGCTGCCGAGCGTGGCCAATGAGATAAGGGGCTGGAAAGCTGCGCTTATTTATTTATTTATTTATTGCCAGTGTTAGTGTCGAGTTATTGGCTTAAAACACTATTATTCTGAAATGGAGGGCAAGGAAAATTACTGAAGGGTTGTTTAGAGACTACAGTGCGTTGTGACAGCATATGTAAGAAAGGCCTATGACAGTGTCAAAAATATTATACACCTTGCAGGGCTCTCACTTAACTTTTTTTCTCTGTTGTCAGCCGGGCAACCTTGGCAGCTTTTAAAGTTGCCAAAAGACAGTTTAGGTGGTCATTTAAGACGGCTTGCATGACGCGTGCGATAATGTGCTCGGACGAAGTGCGTAGTTACCAGTCGGAATTATGCTCAATGAAGCATTCACATATTATTTCTGCTTCAAATAAAGTCACAAAAGGAACATATTCACCAATCAAGACATGATATATACCACAATGGCATGCAGCAAAATTATAATACAGTATCTCAACTCTTTTTACACATTGCAATGAATGCAATTTCTATTATTTCTTTCCACTTCCAAACAAAAACGTGGTTGGATTATTCAGCGTATGATCAACCTCAGTGAGACCAAGCGCAGGCTTGGCGATCGCGTCGCACAACACCTCCACTCAGTTCGCAATAACCAACCTGATCTCCCGGTGGCTCAGCACTTCAACTCCCCATCCCATTCCGAATCTGACCTTTCTGTCCTGGGCCTCCTCCATGGCCGGAGTGAGGCCCACCATAAATTGGAGGAGCAGCACTGCATATTTCGCTTGGGCAGTTTACACCCCAGCGGTATGAACATTGACTTCTTCAATTTCAGGTAATCCCTGCTTTCTCCTCCCCTTCCCAGCTCTCCCTCAGCCCACTGTCTCCGCCTCTTCCTTTCTTCTTCCCAAACCCCCCACCCTCACATCAGTCTGAAGAAGGGTCTCGACCCGAAACGTCGCCTATTTCCTTCATTCCATAGATGCTGCCTCACCCGCTGAGTTTCTCCAGCATTTTTGTCTACCCATTCACACAAGTTCTGTTATCCCACTTTCCTCACCCACACTCCCTGCACATTAGGGGCAATTTTACAGAAACAAGTTAACCTACAAAGCCAATGCGTCTTTGGGATGTGGGAGGAAACCACACGCTTGCAGGGAGAATGTGCAAATTCAACACAGACAGTGCCTGAGGACAGGATCGAACACAGATCTCTGGCGTGTGAGGCAGCAAGTCCACCAGCTGTGCCACTATATTTTGTTTTCCAACACACAAAAAATGATACGTTGATAACTTTGGTTACTAAAAAAATGAAAATATCCATTTTCAGTTTTAAATCTCCAAGTGACTCTATGTCCCCCTTTACAGCTACTGTATGTTTTAATTAAGTTCAAGACTATGGGGCAGTACATTGGCCATAAAGTTGCTGCCTAAAAGTGCCAGAGACCCGGAATTGATCCTGAATATGGGTGCTGTCTGTATATGGAGTTTGCTCCTTTTCCCTTTGATCGCATGGGTTTTCTCCGGGTGCTCTTGTTTCCTTCCACATTCCAAAGGTGTGCAGGAACCTATTTCGGACCTAACCCAAAACATAATATTTTCCTTTTGTCCAGAGATTCTGTTTGACCTGTTGAGTTACTCCAGCTTTTTGTGTCTATCTTCAGTTTAAACCAGCATCTGCAGATCCTTCCTACACACACGATACTATGCGATAGAACTTTATTAATCCCAGGAGGGAAATTGTGTGTGTGTGTGTGTGTGTGTGGGTATATATATTAGACACACACACACACACACACACACACACACACACACACACACACACACACACACACACACACACACACACACACACACACACACACACACACACACACACACACATAGTTATATATTCATATATAAATATACACCATTTTATTTTCTTGTTTATAACATTGTTTACAGAGTACTATGTTTACATATTCTGTTGTGTTGCTGCAAGCAAGGATTTCATTGTTCTAACTGGGACGTGAGAGAATAAAACACTCTTGACTCTTGACTTACTCCACTAATGTGTGGGATAGAACTAGTGTACGGGTGATCGGTAGTCGGCGTGGACTTGGTGGGCCGAAGGGCCTGTTTCCACGCTGTATCTATAAATTAAACTAAAAATACTAAAACCAGAGGGAGTCTAAAGAAGGGTCTCTACGCGAAACTTCACCCAATTTCTTCTATCCAGAGTTGCTGGCTGCGCCATGGAGTTCCCCCGCACAATTAAAGCATGGAATAATCTTCACCCTACCATAGTTACCCAACCAGATGCAACTAAATTTAAGGTACCTCTTTTTTCCCCAAGAACCCTTTTTTGCTTAAGTCAAGAGTCAAGAGAGTTTTATTGTCATGTATCCCAGATGGGACAATGAAATTCTTGCTTGCTGCAGCACCACAGAATATGTAAACATAATACAGAACAGGAGATAAAAGTTCAGTGTGTTTATATACCATAGACCATATATATACACAATAAATAAACAGATAAAATGCAATAGGCTGTTATTGTTCAGCCCTCCACCACCTCCAGTATAAATTTCATTTAGAATATTTATGGAGGACCAGAAAACCAGAAGCAAGAGTTACTCCAGGGAGTTACTCCAGATCCAGGGTCAGGGAATGATTCTGCGTTGGTTTTCAACGGTCGCGGCGAGGCAGCGACCGGACAGCAATGGTGGCCAGGTCTCCCACAATTCAAAGCGAGGGAGAAAGTGCCAAGCGCCGACCAGTTGCCGTGGCAATGCGCATGCGCAGGGCGGCCGATGATGTGCTGGCTGTGGTTGTGCGCATGTACAGGGGAGGATGTGCTGGCCGGAGCAGTGCACATGTGCAAGGCGGCCTGCCGTGCCGGCGAATGAGGAGCGAGCGGAGAGCGGAGCCCGGCAGCCTGGACACGGATACGGATGGCGGGCGGAGACGGAGAGTGACAGAGAGAGATAGAAAGGAGGGCCTGCCCAGAGTTGAAGGGCAGGTGTCCTGCCTTGGCCGGAGGCCGCCTAGATTTCGAGGCCCTAGGCTTCACCCTATGAAGCCTAATGGTAAATCCGGCTCTGCGAGGCCCCCCTAGTTCTCGAGGCCCTAAGCTTAAGCTTGTCAAGCTTATACGTAAATCCGGCCCTGAACATGTCTCATCCTTAAATGGCTCTATTTGAGACCAATTGCTGTAAAAAGTTAGTGAATCTACCTTGTTGTCTGTAATGTGCATGCCCTCTGTCATCTTGTCAGCCACTGGAACAAACAGATAGCCCATTTATAATGATTGCTGGCATATTTTGACAGCTGCCGAAGGTAGAGGTATTGTTAAAAGCTTATCATTTCCAGGAAAAAATGTGTGCGAACGTCATTCAGGAAGAGAGAGATGAAGAAGAACAATGCACCAATCACCTTGATTGATTCATGTGCAAGTGACATATTGGAACAAAGACCATTTTTCGCATTATTCACTGAAAGAATTCTCAAAAGTGTTCAGTCTTCAGGATTGACAAGGAATTTCTCTCACTGCAATTTAGGACCCAAGGGAAAAGAAAAGAATTTCTCTGACCCTAGAGGGGCTGTCCCACTTGGACGACCTAATTGGCGAGTTTAGAAGAGTTTGAAAAAATGACATGTTGAAGACCTCCTTCGACCTCCTTCGACTATGTTGAAGAACAGCTTCGACTAGCTACGACTAGCTATGACTAACTTCGGGAAAATTGGACACCGAATAGTGGAGAGTGAAGACGACCTCCTTCGATCTCCTTCGACCTTCCTTCGACTATGATGAAGACTACCTTCGACTATGATGAAGAGTATCTACGACTACCCTCGACTACCTTTGACTACCCTTGATTACCTACGACTAACATGCCGACCTACTACAACCTACTACAACCTACTACGACTAAACCTACGAGTAAAAAAAGTATTGATTTTTTCTATGGCGACCTTTTTTTACACGCGGGCATTTTTTAACATATTGAAAAAAACACCGCGACCTAGCTGAGGCCTCAAGTACGCGGAGACCACTCTCGAGCATGAAGGAGAGTTACAAAGACATCCTACGACCTCGTGTCGACCATGCTGCAAGTATGAGTCGAGGGCAAACTCACCAGAACTCGCGGATTTGGTCGCCCAAGTGGGACAGGCCCATAACAAATTCCACAAGCACACCCATCATCCAAGGCACAGATAGATAGATTCTTGATTAGTACGGGCGTCAGAGGTTATGGGGAGAAGGCAGAAGAATGGGGTTAGGAGAGAGAGATAGATCAGCCATGATTGAATGGCGGAGTAGACTTGATGGGCTGAATAGCCTGAATCTGGTCCTATTCCAATGATCCTTATGAAATCATGCAAATATTCTCGTTGAAATATCAAACATTCCACTCCCAAATGGCCACTCCATGTAAACCTTCTCCATAAGTCAACCAAATCTCTTCCTGGTGATATTATCAGACAGCTATCATGGCGATATCGTCATTCTTGTATTACTATAGTCATGCTCCTACATAAGCATCATCCTGATGAAAACACCCAAGCTTCATGCTGGCGATGCGATTATACTGTATTTGCCTCACCCACATTTCATTTTAGCAATGTTCCTATAAACACGTGTACAGGTATATCCATCACACATACATTCTGCTGATGTTTTTATCAGACACAGGATTGCACCATCTTGCAGCTATTATCACACATGCATTGCCCAGATGAACAGTATTCAGCTGTTGACATTGTCAAAATAACATGCCCTGGTGAAATTATACCGTTTCCTATGCTTGAGGACATTATAAGCATTGGCCAAATAAGTTGATCAGACACGTAGCACACTCACGTCATTAGCAAAATCCCACTGCTCCGGTGACATTATCAGATACACATTCTGTGAAAATTATTGGTCAAAAATCAGCCTGGCCACGTTATCAAAATGCATCAGTTTGATGAGATGATAACACACATGCCGCAACCAGTTCTTATTATCACACAACCATTATCCTT
The DNA here is from genome assembly GCA_038087875.1 of Malacoraja senta. Taxonomy (NCBI): domain Eukaryota; kingdom Metazoa; phylum Chordata; class Chondrichthyes; order Rajiformes; family Rajidae; genus Malacoraja; species Malacoraja senta. Next base: position 136,899,211 of record CM075978.1, read on the forward strand.
GTGACGTTACCAACTACGGACATACCCAATGACATTATCACGGTTGCTTTGAACTAATGATGGTATAACAATGAATTGTCCTGATAACATATGCTGTATAACACATATTACTGCTTTATATGTCCATATTGTCATGGTGAGATTTTCACACATGTATTACGCTGGTGACATTATCACACACATATATCCCTGGTAGCATCACATGTGCATTGGTCGGGCAGCATTTTTGTGTGCAGAATTGTTCTGGTGCCATTTTCACTTGTGTGTTATTTTGTGAAATGATCACACACACACACTATAATGTGGTGACATTGCAATGTTCTGGTGACATTATCACCCATTGCCCTGTAATGTTGTGATATGCATATTTCCCTGGTGTTTTTATCAGATGCATATTCATTTGTTAATGGTAATGTACATTACCCTGATATATATATTAAAAAATCACATTATTACAGAACCATTTTCCTGCTGACATTACCACGCACATAAGATGTTATTGCGTGTGAATTGCCTAGTGGAATTATTAAACAAACAATGCCCAGGTCAAATCAACACGAGTGGCTTGTCCTGGTGGCATGCAGCACACACATTGTCCTGGGGGGACATCGCACGAGTATTGCCGTGATAACATGACTACACTGTCCTGTTAATGGCATTGTGTCTGCAGGCTGACCCTGCAACCAACACAATGGGCATCCATGGCCAGGTTAAGAACTGCACTTATATCAACTGGGACTTGAAAATGGTGCCAAAACCAGCCAACTTTTGTATGCTATCTCAGTGTGCTATTTCTGTACACTGGTACTGGATCTAAGATGTGCTTATGTATTAGTAATACTTTTACTGAACTGTATGCATAAAGTAATTTCACTGTACCTTGAACCATTGAATCAGTGTATCAATAAAGTACCGTTGAACCATTGAAACATTTTCCTTGTAACACTATTATATTGCCCACTATTATATTAAGAGTATCAGGGTGCATTGTGCTGATGATGGTATCAAACGCATGTTGTTCTGGTTGAGATTATCATGTTGATCATCCTGATGATATTAACACCCGAACAGCATTGCTGTAATGATATAATTTCACAATTGTGCTGGTGACCCACAAGCATTGACCTGATGATGTTATGACACATCTATCAACCTTATTGACCACATATTTGCTCAGGTGATAGTATCAGATAACCCTTTCCAGGTGACACTACCACACACATGTCTTCATGGCCATGTTATCACATACGCACCTGGAGGGTTATTATATAAACTTGTCTGAGTATTACAAGCACATGCACATGCCTTGGTAACGTTGCCATCCATGCACTCCCTGGTGCCATTGTAATACTCACATTGCTATGCTTACATCATTACAAAGACATTGCCCATGTGATATCACATTCACACCACTCTGGTGATATTATCAAACGTGAGATGGACACAAAATGCTGGAATAACTCAGCGGGACAGGCAGCATCTCTGGAGTAAGGAATGGGTGACATTTCGGGTCGAGATCCTTCTTCAAAGGGAAACGATAATGTCGAGAGATAAAGAACAATAAATGAAAGATATGCAAAAAAGTGATGATGATAAAGGAAACAGGCCATTGTTAGCTGTTTATTGGGTGAAAATGAAAAAGCTAGTGTGACTTGCGTGGGGGAGGGATAGAGAGAGAGGGAATGCCGAGGTTACTTGAAGTTAGAGAAATCAATATTCATCCCACTGATTTAAGGGCCTGTCCCACTTTCACGACCTAATTCACGACCTTTTTTACTCATGGACATTTTTCATCAGGCTAGAAAAACACCCCGACCTACTTGATGCCACGAGCACCTACGACTAGCATCATGACCTACCTACGACCTACCTACGACCTACCTACGACCTCCTACGACCTTGTGACGACCATGCTGCGAGTATGTCAAAGGGCAAACTCGGCAGAGGTCGTGAATTAGGTCGTGAAAGTGGGACAGGCCCTTTATAGATCTTGAATTGTTTCAGTGAAGTTCCCTGGCACACTTTGCCTGATCACGCAGGTGGAATTATCATGCACACATTTTCCTGTTACAACATTATTACACATACATTGTCCTGGTGACGTTATCACACAAACTTAGTCTCATTATCACAGAAGAGTTGACCTGGGAGCATCATCACATTGCACAGGCCTGGAACCGTTATCATCCATGTATTGTCTTGATGTCATTTTCACTACTCAAAATTGAAATTATTCTTGATTTTGTAGTATTCATGACAGTTTTAAATGCAAATTAAAAATAAAAAAAATTTCCTCTTCTGTGAAGAATTATTGAAAGTGTCAGTGAGGCTAATAAAATGGTAGCTGAAGCTGGTGATGTTTTTGCTTAACAAAGCCTTGTTACTGTCCAACAAATTTCGATGCTGACTTTTATCTATCCATATTTGAGTTAATTTCCAGCTCTGAACTCTCCTTAATTTCATCCTGACTTTGGGTTTCACAATTAAAATTTGTGAAACACAGAAGAGGTACAGTTTGTTCTTGAGTAAAATCAAAGTTTAAAGACTTTTGATTTTGATTGATGTTTGTTCACGATGGAAATATGTGATTGTAAACAGACATTACTGTTATTAGAACTTAACATGACATAAAAATAAAGAATGGTGGCATCAAACAAGGCAATCACTTCCTGAAAGAAAAATAAAACAGCCATTCTTTATCAGGCACTAACATCCTGACCAGCCCCCTCTCTGCCCCCTCCCACCTGCATGTTCTATAAGCTAGCTTATTCCATATGTCCATACCTACACTTTAACTTCAGCTATGTTCTAGTCACTTATTATTCTACATTTGCTCCTGTGCTGGTTGTAAAATTTACATTCTTGTTTTCAAATGGCATCATTGCTTTGGTCATGCCATTTCTTTGCAATCCTCTAAGACCCAAGCTTTTCATCCATTCTGTCCGCTTGCCCAATCTTAGTTTTCACCAACCCATTATGCCTTTAGCTGTAATCCACTAATTTCTGGATATTTCTGCCTGAATTTCTCCCTCTCCTAAATGTTAACAGTGGCGGATATCTAATCTCATTAGAGAGTTTTAGCTTTCAATGTTTCCTCTTTTTCTCTGTTTTCTCTGTTTCCAAATTTCAGATTTTAGTTTCCAAACTTTCCTCTTTCTGTTTGAAGGCTTTTTTGTCCCGTCAGATTTGCAAACTTTATTTGAAAAGCTCAATTTTTTTTGTCCCTTCCATTCCCTCCTCATGACAAGCATGCTTGGATAAGTGATTTAAAAGCAGAATTGTTAACAATATTGCAACAACACTTTTCAATAGCTAGCAGTTAAAATGTTGATTACAGAACATGGAAGCAGTTCAAATGCAATCCAACCCTATAACCTGTCTTTCTATCACCTTTAAAAAGATTGGTGAGCTTTCAGTGCCTTTCTGTAATGATGCAACCAGATAGGGTGGTGAATAGCAAGGCTACATCCATGTCTGCCTTCTCTTGACCAACCCATGGCTATGTCAGCATAAGAACCGATCTTCCATAAAGAAAAATCTTGGAGTGTGCTGCAGCCAATTAAAAGGATAAACAATGACAGAGTACTGATAAAAGATGGTAGAATACACCTTAGTTCCTACTCTGTGCTGAATTGGGTTGGGCAGCAGTTAGGGTTCTAAAATTAGCTTCAGTGTCCCAGGATGGGGAGAATTATAGTAGCCAGCATTTCCATTTTTAATTTGTCTAATTCTTTGGGTTGGACAGAGTATGATCACTGATTGAAGGCAGGATTGGTTCCTGCTACGATGGCCATGCATGAAGAATAGTCACTTTGGCGAATTATTGAAGACTAGGGATCCCCATGGAACTGCACCTCAGCAGGAATTAATGCTTTCAGAAGAAAAAGGGTCTAAACAGTATATAAATTCTTTTAACCTAGCGTCAATATATTATTAATATTGAAGAGAGTTTAAGCATTTCTACAATTATTTGGAATACAAAAATAGCAATTTATTATATTATCTAATATATGATAACTTATTTCCCCTAGGATATTATCTTTGTTCAGTTTATTTTCTGATTTGAAATGATCACCTAAAATTTACAAGCAAATACGTTTTGCAATCGAAAAATTACTAAAATGTATTTATCTTGACAGATGGAACGGTACTTTGGTTTTCAAAATTATTAATTATGAAGCAAAAGCTGCAACATGCTTCTTTAAAATGTTCATCTTGTTCATTCATTTTTGAACATGCTGCCAAAATGATACAGTGTTAAACAAAATACTTCAAATAAGCAGCAAGTTTTGCTTCAGTTGGGTTGCAATACTGTAGCAACGTTGTACAACCAAATTTTGAGAAAGAGATACGAAACAGGGTTTTCAGTAAGCAATCCCACTTAATCCAATTCTGCCATGCTGTGAGAGATTCTGAGGTTTGAGGATAGTGACATTTGAAAAGAACAGTTGTGATGAGACAGCTAAGATGCTTCTATCCCTGCCAAGGCTTGTGGAACCCTATTTTCCATTACCTTGTCAGAACTCATCTCCCGCTGTCACGATGAAGAGATAAGTGTGAAGTGATGGAAAGTGTTGATCAGCTGGTCAGAGAAAGAAGACAGCGGTAAATGGATCAAGGCCTTTTCAAGAAGGATACAGTTGTTCTCAAGCTCTTAATCCTGACTAGTGGGCTTTGGCAGCACAAATGTTTTACCAGTGCACTAAGAATACTACAATAGTTCTGCTTCATTTTTTAAAAGCACTATTATTGCAGTATTAGATTGTAACTTTATGAAATGCAATTCCTTCCAGTGATCTTTAAGTCACTGAGAGAACCGCTGTATAATTTTGTTTTTAAATTAGGAGGAATGACAGCTATTTATTATGTACAGGAAGGAACTGCAGATGCTAGTTTAAACCGAAGATAGACACAAACAGCTGGAATAACCCAGCAGGACAGGCAACATCTCTGGAGAATGGGTGACGTTTCGGGTCTGAAGAAGGGTCTCGACCCGAAAGGTCACCTATTCCTTCTCTCCAGAGATGCTGCCTGTTCTGCTGTGTTACTCCAGCTTTTTGTGCCTATTTACTATGTATTATATCAGCATGCTTGTTCGAAGGCTAAGCATAGCAAATCTAGTCTATCAATTCAGTATACATAAACTGGCCATAATATAGCATTTTTAGGTCAGTTTTGACATAGGTACCATTTTAATATAAACACAGTCATTGCTGAATTTGGATTAACTCTGATAGCATAAATTGCATATGCATCTCCAGTACTTCTTGACTCACTTCATATGTATGGGTCCCTTTCCTATGTAGTGCAATTGTTAATCCTGGCTACATTGGAGAGGCTAGGACTTCAAAATGGGGTAAAAGTTTCAAGGCTGCTGGGAGATTTGGTCAATTTGGAATTGCTCTCTGCAGAGCTGGGACAAGCTGTGGAGTGGTGCCAGTGTGTCTAGAGCCTAGATACAATTTGCAAGAAAAGAATAAGAACATCTGCAGACCCTGTCAATTAGGTGCAAAATGCATAAAATGGATTGGATAGCTGCAAACCAGACATACACCTTGTAAATAATTGTAAATAATGTTGCAGTTCAACTTTGCCGAGTGTTGATTGGATGAGGTATTGAGCCTTGTCTGGGTTTCTGGCAGATCAGGGTAAATGTTTCTAAGTTGGCTTCCTTGCGAAGTCCAGTTTGAATACAATGTATTGAGCTGCTGTATTATTGGGTTAAGGAAATGTCTGTTATGTATGGGGTTAATTGATATCTGTAATTGGATTATTAAGAGACCACCCCCATGTGGTTCGGCCCCTCGAGGTCCCGGGACATATAAAAGTCTGCTGCCACGAGGTCCAGCTTCTGGGAGAGCGCTTGGGACTGCATGACTTTCTGGAGTGTCTCTGTCTAAGTGAGGCCCAGAGGGCTTGATCAGGCAGATACGAGGATCGAACCCACGGTGGGATAGGTACAGTAGTTGAACTGTAATGTGCTTTTGTTAAAATAAAGATTAGTTGTTTCCAGTGCTTGATTTAGTGTTTTTTACTGAAACTAGACTGGGGGGGAGATTAGAAACAAGCAATTTACATTGGGGGCTCGTCCAGGATCTCAAAAGACCCCCAAACACAAGTTTGCGATCAAGGGTGTTGAGCTGTTTCTATCGCGAGTGCAGAAATTGGGCCCATGGTGCGTTTTTCGCATTGATTTTTGGCACTTCATTAGTCGGAGGGGATCGATCATTCGCGGGCTTGGGAAAGGGTCTAATCGAGATCATTAGAACTGAGTCTAGCAAGCACGGGGGAGTGTTTAGCGCGCCTTTGGGTTAGGGGCCCATAAAATCAGAGTGGGGTTAGAGGCCCTGCTGGGGTTGGGTTAGAGTCCCTTTCCTGGATTAGAGGCCCAAAACTTTGGTCATAGTTGGCAGACTGCAGCTGCTTTAACGAGAGCCAAACGCGCTTGATTGGGTGAGGAGTGGCCCAGGGTTAGACTTGGTATCGAAATTGGTGGGGTATTAAAATACAGGTCTGGCCTTCGATCGGATTTTTGCCGGGAGCGCGAATTGAAAAGGTGTGCTCTGAAAATCAGCATTGATAACTCACAGCGCGAAGCGGCTAGGCGCTGAATCCTCGGTGCCCAGCAGAGAGGAGTGTCTGCGTGAAGGTATCTGAGTCTCTCCCTGAAGTGACGGACGAAGAACCTCGTAAAGGTGCTGGGCTTGGACGGACAGAGTATAGATTGGCTGGAATACTCCAGTCCGTTCCAGAATTCAATTGGGCAATTTTAGTTTGATTCGAGTGCCCGTGTAGTAGAAGAGATACGCACTAAAATTAGTTCGAGTTCGAGTCTATATTTGCAAAGATAAATTTTCAAATACTGAATTTCATATTGAAGTTCTGCCAGTAAGATGGAATTCGAATTCCTGTATATAGAACTTCGGAGTTGGTGCATGTCCGTGATTGATTCTGAATAGTGGCTGATCAACAGTGAATAGTAACCCTCTGGTCGATTGTTGACTAGTACCTGATAGCGAAGAGTACCTGAGAGATGGGAACCTGATTTACTTGGTGAAAAGTAATCCGAATAGCGAAGGGCACCCCTAATTCTGTCGAACTTAGAGAGGAGGGTTAGAGGTCCCCCTATAGAAGTCCTGTCTTAGCAGAGGGATAGTAACATTCGGGAGGAATAGTAGTCATTTAAGGAGTAGTACCCCTCAGCAAAGAGTAAACTAGGAAGGGGAAAATCTTCGGTATCTGAGGGAGAGGGTCACTGCGTGATAACAGCGTGACGCGTCGTCGAGATCGAGTGTTCGTGAACTGTGCGCTAGTGCTTGAAATCATTTTGTAAATTGTAAAAATCTAGCTTTTCGTATTGTCATAGGATCCGGATTTTGTAAATATTCTGTGTATGTAAATAAACTTAGAGTATATTAAAAATTAAAAGTTAAGATTTAGATTGTGTTAAATCCGTGGACCGTCATTTGTGTTGCTGCTTGTGTGAGTGTTTACGGATTTAGAAACTTGAAGTCAGCATGTGTTTGAGTTAAATATTAGTATTTGTTTAAGATCGTATTGTAAGAATCTGAATCAGGGTAGTTCGATCAGGGGTTGTACTCCTTCGATCTCTGTGTCCGGGGGAGGAGTCATCCCGCTGATTGATTGCATCACGAGGAAGATTAATTAGAGTGGGGTTTACTGGATGCTTATAGTTTATATTGGGGTGTGTTTTGGGTTATTGATAATCGGGGGAATATTTTCGTTCTTAATTATAGTTTTGTTAGCTTGGTTTGGATTTGTCTGTCTGTGCAAACTTAAGGTGGATTGAGTGAGAGAGAGATTGCTGCGTGAGAGACTGCGATTGAGAGTTAGCCTTGGATTGAGATCCTTTGTTTGAAATTTTGGAATTGAATGCAGTGATTGTGATTTAACTGATAAGAGAGTTGGGAGAGAGACTGAACAGGAGCGAGTGGCTTGAATAGGAGTGATTGAATAGGAGTGACTGGGAAACAGTTGAAATGGAGCGATTGCTAGAGTTAAAGGCCTGTCTCATGAGTCTGCGGTCATTGGCGGTGATACAGGAAGTATCTACCGCTCGTGGACCGCCAGAGACGCGGGTTCGGTCAAACGCACATTGCCGAGGCCGTGCGGCGTTGGTCCCAACACCGCACGGTGCTCACAAAAAGTCAACAATGTCTAAAAATTATTTCTTACCGCACAGCTGCCGCCAGTGAGGCACGAGTGCGGCACGGTCACCGCCACAGCCGCCGCCAGTGCGGCACGAGCGCCGTGAGTCAAACTTTCACCGCCACAGCCGCCGCCAGTGAGGCACGTGTGCGGCACGGCCGCCGCCAAAGCCCCGTGATCCGAAAGACGTCATCGCGTAGCGCATCGCGTTGCGCGATGACGTCATCGCGCGATGACGTCATCACCCGACGCCGCAAGCTTGTGGAACCGGCCGTACGGAGATCACTCGGCCCCCACGCAGCATCCGTGCGGCGCTCTCGTGGTTGCCATGCGGTCCCCTCTTCCGGCGACGCCACGCTTCACCGCCAATGACCGCAACACCGTGAGACAGAGCCTTAAGTGTGAATCGGAAAGACCATTGACCATTGTGTGGGAGAGATTCCATTGACCTTGGAGTCTGTCAGGAAGGAATGATAGGAAGAGGTGTTAGTGTCTGGAACCATTATTTTGCAATTTGTGTTGTGACCACTGTTCCGAGAATGGGGAATGTCCCTGAGACGGACCGATCAAACAGATTAGAAAGCCCGATAAGGATAATTTGCTGGGGGGGGGGGGGGGGAGCTTCCATATGAAGAGGATAGACTAAGAGGATTATCTGGGGAATTAAATGCAATTTTGAAAGATGAACTTTGGCTGTTGGGTGGACTAAAATCTGTAATAGGAATAAACTATATAGAAACAATAGAAACTATATAGAATAAAAATCTCTAATAGAAATAAACTATATAGAAACAATAGCAACTATCGTTAAAAAATATGGGAATAGTGAATAAGGAAATGAGTTAATTGGGATGTGGAGAATGTTCTTCACTAAAAGAAAAATAAAGAAAGAAATTGTTTTGCTGTCCACCCTAAGAATGGTGGCTTTTAAATTGGGAATAGGAGAACACGATAGATCTGATCCTTCTCGGGACATTCCAGAGCAGGGACAGGGAGAACTAGTAAGCCAACAGCAGGAGCAGGAGCAGGAGCAGGAGAGAGAGTCATCTTTTGAAAGAGAGACTACTGAGACGGCTCTTAAAGGGAATGTGCCGACGAAACCTAATCTGTTAAATTCGGTAAGAGTGAAACAGGGTCTGCATATCTTGAAGGGGAAGATATTTATAATATGCCAGGGTGTGCAGAATTCTTCAGAGTGGAGCTAGAGCCACAGTATTCCCCACAGAATTCTCATGTTCCCAATTCGGAGAAACCATGCACAGCTTGCGAGCAGGGCACACAGGAGGAGTCAGCATTGTCTTTGGGCCCTCCCCCTAAATTTAAATCTGAAGTAGAGACATCTGGGAGAGATCCTCTACCTCCTATGATTACCCCACAAGTGGAGGACAGTAGGGGAAATCAAGGAGCTAGAAGGAAGACTCCATCTACATGGGTGCCAAAATTAATTAGGGACTCCAGAAGCGGGAGGATGAAAGAATCCTTCTTGAAGTACCGGGATAGAACGAATAGCCTTTCAGAAGGTGAGATAGGGGGAGAGTATGGATGGATTGATCCGGACATGAATAATATCATTATGTCAGAGCAATTCACCGATGAAGGGGATTTAGAACGGACTCCCCGTAGACAGTGTGTTTGTAGGGAGATGCCCGCATTAGGTATGAATGTTCCCCAGACCACAGACATTCAGACCTCAAGGCAGCGTGGTTCAATGGCAGCCCGGAAATTAAAGGTTCAAATAAAAGAAATAAGAACAGAAGAGGATAAGGAGGAAGAAGACCTCAAGGCTGGATAGACTTCCCATTCAGAGAACCGACCTTTCCTCGGTTTGGCTGGAGAGGTTATAGAGCAATCCGGCCTGACCAGTGTTTCAGCTGTGGGGGATTGGGACACTGGAGTCAGTTGTGTCCTATGAGAGAATATTATCAAGAAAGAAGGGGGCAGATAAGGAGGTCACGGAGTTACAGAAACTGATGGATTCCAAGAGGGTACCGAGACTCTTGGGACCCCGAAGGTAGAGGACGAGGACACTGGCAGGGAGGTCATGGGGCAGGGACATTTTGGCAATCCAACCCATTTCGGTAGCCCTAACTGGCAGTTAATAGTAATACCATCTATTAAAATTAAAGGCGTCCTCACATGGCCTGAGAAACAGCACTATAAATCCGAAAGAACACCACCCCTTCCGAGTAGGAGAAGACATATAGAATCCAATTCTCAAGAAACCCTCACTGAAAGGAAGAAGCAAAACAGGGAAACACAGTAGCTAGCGTGAGAAGGAATGACAACTAAGGAATAGAAATGGCACTAGGGAGAGAAGAAACAAACTTACTGTGCAGGAGGAACGGGAGTGGGGAAAGAAGATATTATATTAATGTGTTACTGAGTTTGTGCCTGCAGGACAGTATATCGACGAGACACTATCTGGGAATGAGGTAAAAGAATGCACAGACCCCTTAAGAACGAGAAGAAGACAGCAAAAGGTAGTGTAGCTCCCCAGAAACAGGTGACCAGCAAGAGGAACTGATACTGTCCTGATATTTGGGAAGGCCAGCAGACAGAGCAAGATGCTCCTCAGTATCCCTACTCCCTTGTAATTGAAACTGCCATCAGAAAAGAAGAAGAAGAAGACCTACCCTGGTGCCCAACTTTAATATCACCGAGCTATTGGAGAAAGAAAAGGAAGGAGAATAAAGGACACTTTAATCATCTTTGAAAGAAACAAAACCAACGACCTATAACGACTTTTGGGACAAGCCCTACTTTAAAGGACTGACTTCAAATAAAAAACATTACTCTGTGGTTTGGAGTAAAATACCTAATTTGCGTCTAAATTATGGTTATTAGAAATACATTTATAAATTTTGGATTCGGTCTCGAAATTGTATGGTAATGAATTGGAGGGACTTTAAATTTGAGATTTGGAATAGACTTGTGGAATCTGGCTTAGGAATAATTGGAGTTTGATTATTAATTGACATTGTTATTATCTCATCCCCAGAAAGGCAGCCAAAGATGGGAAGGATTGTTCAAAGGACATCAAGAAGGATGGAACTTGGGAAGATTTGGTAACGTGGAATTACTTAGGGAATATGAGAGTTGGAATAAAAATTGGAATTAAAATTGGACATAAAATTGAAAATTAAAATGGGAATTGAAATTGGAGTTGGAGTTGGAATTGGAAATGGTCAAAAGAGGAACTGTGAGCAGCAGGACTTCCCTTTTAAAGACCGGACTAAGGAATTATTCAATAGTTAATAACTCGTACCAGCAAGAACTCCTAGACAGAGAACGAAGCCAATAGAATAGAAGCGAGAACCCTAAGGCAGAGAACAAAGCCAATATAGTAAAGAGCCAATAGAGTAAAGAGCCAACATAGTCGAGAATCGACATAGTAACGAGTTACCATAGTGAGGAGGCATACATAAATAAGAAGAGGTACTGGAGGAAAGACTTAGTAAATTGGAGGGAGAAACTTGAATAGGTATTGAGAATAGCAGAGCCGATGCATATTTGCCCCATGGATTTGAATTGTTTAACCCTTGATGATAAAGCGGCTTCTATTATCAAGGTGGAAAGAAATTGTTCCTGGATTCAGCAATGTTGATTGGATTTAGGATAAAATTAAAAGCATATGGAAATTGATTGTTTAAATTTGAACAGCTGGGAATTCCACAGGAATTGGAATGGAATGGACAGTGAAATTTGAAATAATAAATTGAAGGCTGAGACTGAATTTGGTTAAATTGGAAAATTTATCATGGTTTGCTTTAAATTAGAGTCACGCCTGTAGGGAAATCTGGACTGAACCCAGCTGAAATTTATATGATTGCCCGTCATCAGATATACATATTATAACATCATGTGAGTATGAAGAAGGCTAATTAGTGTCGATCCTAGACTAATAAAGAGTATATTAGGGAACAGAATAGGAATAGGGATCTAGTAATAGGGTAATATAATAGGTTAGAATAGGGATAGTATTGCAGAACTATGGTGAATGTATGGGAAAACATGGGTGCATGATGGTAACTTGCTTTGTCCCATGTTTTTCAGGATTTTTAGTTTTTAGGTTTGACTGTGGAAGGTGAAGGAAGACTAGGCAGCTAAGCGGATGGAGGGAATTCGCGCCCACGAAAACCCGGGAGGTGAAGACTCATCAGACGGAACTTGTGAAGTCATGCCCATGAAAACACGGGATGCTTAACAAGATTCTGGGAAGAAACATCATCATCTTGTGTTGCTGATAGATGGAAAATGTAAAGAACACACATGTATATCTGGTTAGCTGATTATTGAGCTATTTTGGTTATCATAAATGATGGGTTATCATATATGATAATTAAAAAAAGGAAGGAATGTTAATCCTGGCTAAATTGGAGAGGCTAGGACTTCAAAATGGGGTAAACGCTTCAAGGCTGCTGGGAGATTTGGTCAATTTGGAATTGCTCTCTGCAGAGCTGGGACAAGCTGCGGAGTGGTGCCAGTATGTCTAGAGCCTAAATATAATTTGCAAGAAAAAAATAAGAACATCTGCAGACCCTGTCAATTAGGTGCAAAATGCATAGAATGGATTGGATAGCTGCAAACCAGACGTACACCTTGTAAATAATTGTAAATAATGTTGCAGAGTTCAACTTTGTCAAGTGTTGATTGGATGAGTTATTGAGGTTTGAGGGGGGCAGTGTTAGCTGTGAGGAGGGTGCTAGGAGGCTGCAAGATGACTTGGATAGGCTGGGTGAGTGGGCAAATGCATGGCAGATGCAGTATAATGTGGATAAATAAAACAGGAAAGTAGACTATTACCTGAATGGTGGCCGATTAGGAAAAGGGGAGATGCAACGAGACCTGGGTGTCATGGTACACTAGTCATTGAAAGTAGGCATGCAGGTGCAGCAGGCAGTGAAGAAAGCGAATGGTATGTTAGCATTCATAGCAAAAGGATTTGAATATAGGAGCAGGGAGGTTCTACTGCAGTTGTACAGGGTCTTGGTGAGACCACACCTGGAGTATTGCGTACAGTTTAGGTCTCTTAATCTGAGGAAGGACATTCTTGCCATAGAGGGAGTACAGAGAAGGTTCACCAGACTGATTCCTGGGATGTCAGGACTTTCATATGAAGAAAGACTGGATAGACTCGGCTTGTACTCGCTAGAATTTAGAAGATTGAGAGGGGATCTTATAGAAACTTACAAAATTCTTAAGGGGTTGGACAGACTAGATGCAGGAAGATTGTTCCCGATGTTGGGGAAGTCCAGAACAAGGGGTCACAGTTTAAGGATAAAGGGGACATCTTTTAGTTTTGAGATGAGAAAAACATTTTTTACACAGAGAGTGGTGAATCTCTGGAATTCTCTGCCACAGAATGTAGTTGAGGCCAGTTCATTGGCTATATTTAAGAGTGTGGCCCTTGCGGCTAAAGGGATCAGGGGGTATGGAGAGAAAGCAGGTACAAGATACTGAGTTGGATGATCAGCCATGATCATATTGAATGGCGGTGCAGGCTCGAAGGGCCGAATGGCCTACTCCTGCACCTATTTTCTATGTTTCTATGTTTCTGGCAGATCAGGGTAAATGTTTCTAAGTTGGCTTCCTTGCGAAGTCCAGTTTGAATACAATGTATTGAGCTGCTGTATTATTGGGTTAGGGAAATGTCTGTTATGTATGGGGTTAATCAATATCTGTAATTGGATTATTAAGAGACCACCCCCGTGTGGTTCGGCCCCTCGAGGTCCCGGGACATATAAAAGTCTGCTGCCACGAGGTCCAGCGTCGAACTTCTGGGAGTGCACTTAGGACTGCTTGACTTTCTGTGTCTCTGTCTGAGCGAGGCCTAGAGGGCTTGAGCAGGCAGCTTCGAGGATCGAACCCGCGGTGGGATAGGTACACTAGTTGAACTGTAATGTGCTTTTGTTAAAATATAGATTAGTTGTTTCAAGTGCTTGATTCCGTGTTTTTACTGAAACTAGACTGGGGGGAAGCTTAGAAACGAACAATTTACACAATAACAATTATGTGAACTCTTGCATAATAATGTTACACATAACAACGACTGAATTTCAAAAATACCTCACAGGTTGCAATGAGATTAGGGACATCCTGAAGATATGAAGGCACATGTAGGCACAAAGGCATGATGTATTTGTATTTCACTTAAAACATTTTCATGCTATTCTAAGGCATTTACTTCAGGAAAAAAACCTTCCTTGCAGTTAGTAGGATTGCTCAGGTGAGACTTGTCATTTGAGTTGGAAATAAAATCATGAGAATTTGCCTCCAAATTATTCAATCAATCATATATTTTCAACATTGAATAAATAGTATTGAATTCATTGATTAAATAGTTATTGATTTCCCTTTCTCCCATTCCCTACCATTCTGTGTACAGGAATGGGAAACCTTATTCTATCCTTAGTAAAAGATCAATGGTTATGGGAAGAAGGCAGAAGAATGAAGAGGGAAACAGATCAGCTATTATTAAATGGCAGAGTAAACGATGGGCTGAATGGCTTAATTCTGCTCCTATGTCTTACGGTCTTGGAGGGACGTTTTTTGTTGAGTAAATTTGCAGAGAACTTATTTGCTGGCTTAAATTCAAGAATAAGTGAATAATTAGAGCCAGCAAACAAAAATAGAAGAAGAGATATAATGGGCGGCATGATGGCGCAGTGGTAGAGTTGCTGCCCTACTGCGCTGGAGATCCAGGTTCGGAGTTTGTACATTCTCCCCGTGAACGCATGGGCTTTCTCCGAGATCTTCGGTTTCCTCCCACACTCCAAAGCCGTACAGGTATGTACTGTAGGTAAATTGGCTTGGTAAATTTATACAAATGTCCCTAGTGTGTGTAGGATAGTGTAAATATGTGGGGTTTGCTGGTCAGTGTGGACTTGGTGGGCCAAAGGGCCTGTTTCCGTGCTGCATCTCTAAACTAAACTGAACTAAAGAGCCTAACATGTATTAACATTGTCATGCATGGCATTTTAAACCAGCTCCCTGCCCCATAATATCTCCAGGATTTGCTCTGTGGCACATCATGTTTGGAAAATTGAGAATTCTTTCATCTTTTTCTAAACATCTTCAAAGTCTCACTTGAATGATTTGGGTGAACTTTCCTCTTCCTTCCCATGGAAGAATGCCAGGTCTTTATTCTGTGCCTCTCTCTACAGGGGTGAGAATGGAGATTGAACATCTGGTGATTACAAGCATGAGCTGTGTGCAGATGTTTCCATCTGAAATGAATGACCAAGAGCAACTCGATGTTACAATTGACGGTAGTGTACTGCTGTGTTGCTTTTCAAATGGCTGCATTCTAATGCATTATCTTGCAGTGGTATATTTCTGAACAGTGTTTCGGGTTGCTGTCACTGCATCACTTCACCGAGAACCTACAATATTTTTAGAACATTGTGTGTATCTACTTTGCTTCGTGTGACTATTTTGCTGCATAACAAGGCAATTTTATAATAGGTTGCTTTAGTTTATAGATCCAGCATGAAAAAAAGGTCATTTGGCCCACTGAGTCCACGCCAACCAGCAATCACTCGTTCACACTAGTTCTATGTCATGTCACTTCCGAAATTCACCTCTTGCACACTAGTGGCATTTACAGAGGCCAATTAACTAACTACCAGGATAACACGTCTTTGTGATGTGGGAGTAAACCCACGCAGTCGTGGGGAGAATGTGCAAACTCCAGGCAGAGAGCACCCAAGGTCAGGATCGATCCCTTGTCTCTGGTGCTGTGAGGCAGCAGCTCCACCAGCTTCACCACTGTGCCACCTATTAGTAGGCATAAAAAATGACCTTCACCCTTGTCCCCTTTCACCCATATCCCTCCCTCTGGCTTTACATTTAGGTTCTCACCATCTTTCCTTATCTGACACCTTTTGTCTCCTTTTCACCACCAGCCTTTGTCAGCAGTATCTATTTGCCAGTAACCCCATCCCCATTCCCATCCCACCTCTCCTGTATCCATCTTTCACTTGCCAGGCTTTGCAACACTCATTGTTTTCTATTTGAGCTCCCCCCCCCCCCCCCCACTCCATCAATCCTAAAAAAGGGTGCTGACCTGAAACTTTGTCTGTCTCTTTCCCTCTACAGATGCTGCCCGACCAACTGAGTTCCTCCAGCACTTTGTTTTTTGCTCAACTTCCATTTCACACTGATTCCAAGCACATTGCGTGACAGACTGGGAACTCTCCTGAACTGAATTTTTGGTGAAAATTCGATGCTGAAGATGGAAATATGGTTGGAATATTTTTTGTTAAGAAAGTTAAAGATGTAGAAACATCATTGCCCAGAATGTCTTTAGCACTTGAAAATGTATGATGTGGAGTATCAAACAAATTTACTATGTAAGTAAGGTCCCACTGCTGCAGAATTTTATTGTGTATTAGGTCCTTGGCATTGTATGACATGGCATGCTGAGGAAAGAGAAATGTTCTATGTTTTAGGTCCAGGACCTTTAATCAGATTTGCTTGCTTTAAAGGATGCACAGTGCTGGAGTAAATCAGCAGACCAGGCAGGATCTATGGAGAACATGAAGAGGTGACATTTTAGGTCCCGCTCCTTCTTCAGACTTACACTAAAAGACAAAAAGTGCTGGAGTAACTCAGCACATCAGCCAGCATCAAAGGAGAACAAGGATATGTGACATTTTGGGTTGAGATGCCTCTTCAGACCTATGCAAAAGGACACCAAATGCTGGAGTAACTCAGCAGATCAGGCAGCATCTCTGAAGAACATGAATAGGTGCTGTTTTGGGTCGAGATGAAGTCTCACAAAGGGTCTCAAGCCAAAACGTTACCCATCTGTCTGACCCGCTGAGTTACTCCTTTTGTGTCTTAACCAGAATCTGCAGTTTCTTGTTTCTACTGCTTGCTTGATGTGCTCAAGTGTCTTTCCTAAACCTGCTCGATAATTGCAAATGAAAATATGCAGGTGGTAGGTTTGGCTTGCAGACTGTGGTGGGGTGTTTGGTGGATCAGGGAGATGGGGTAGATGCTCAAGGCATCAGTTCTGTGTAGTGTTTCAGGACCACAGAGTCAGATGCATGAGTGGATGGCATGGTCACAATTGACTGGCGGGGGAGCTAAGTGTTTAGTTGTCTGCTTGGAGTAGGGAGACAGGACAATTGCCTTGGCTTCAATGCTACCAGAAATATCAGGCATTCAGAAAAGGGAAACTCAGTCAAAACTCAGCCAGCTGTGCCAAATGGAACAAAGAACCCCAAAACCTAAAGACTCAAAGATGCCACTGCATATCTTGAATGATTTTATGCACCATTTTGGAATGGTGCCCTAGTTATCTTATTTTATGCACAACAAGGCCTCGAAGGTTGATAGTGGTTCCACAGAACTGTTATTGTCTGCATGTCAGTGAAAGACTTTTTAATAAGGTTGTGCACATTTCAGAAGTGTGCCTTTTAGCATTAATGTTTAATAACTCAAGACTCTGGTAGTTGGGAGCATTCAGATGCATGACTATCCGAGAGCAATTAAAGTGGAACAGCTTGATCCTTACAAAAAGTTCAGGCGGGATTAATGATCCTGCAGCTGAACCACATCTGTTGAAAATTTGATTTCAATGAAACTATGGGGTAGTAAAATATCCCAAACCCAACCAAAATACCTGTTAATATCATATCCTACACCTATAATTTATCACTTTTTTCAACAGCAATGTCAATGTGCACTGATTTTATATCGAGTACGTTTTAATTATTACATGGATAGTATCACTTTTTGCTATTTATTCAAGTTGACTCTTGGAGTCAAAGTTTCATCTTACAACCTGAACAATCATCTCTCACTGGTACACAAACATAAATGTTGTTGACAGGTCAGTCTTTTGGGTGTTTTGCACTAATTCTTTCTGTGAATCGTAATACAGTTTAATTTACTGACAGCTCTACTAATTTCAGAAGATGAAACTGAAAGCTGTTGCCTAATCTGGACACCTGGCATGTTGCTATTGTTATCCAGACAGAGAAAGTCTCAGATGTAAAGTTAAATAAACTCTTAAAGGGCAATTTCAGTAGTTGCTAATCTTAGAGTCTTGATATTCTGTTGCATAATCGTCCTGGCATTTATTCCCACTTAACTTTCTGTAGTGGCTGACCTGTGCCTGTTGTGAACCATTGTTTCTGTGGCTGTGGGGAGAACCCAGGAAATCTCTAATGCAGTTTAAGAAGATGTGACTGAGCTTTACTTTGTCGCTATCAGGATTAAGGGTAGTATGTGTAGAGCATGCGCTGTCTGTGGATACTCTGCAGTGAGGCCAATACACACGAGACACATGGAGCTCAAGACAAGATGCGCCCTCTGTTTCTCTTGATCTCCCTTTTAATATTGTTGCAGCCAAGAGAACTACTGGTCACATGACATAATCCTCAAAGAGCTAACAGCCTTAAAGGAACAATTAGTGTTCATGACCAATAGAACAGATACTGGCACTGCTTCCCATATTTAAATAAAATGAAACATTCGGATTAATCAATGTTTTTATGAATTTCACACATTTTAAAAATGTAAGTAATTTTTGGCACAATGGTTTTGGTATCACCTACAATGAGCTTGTAGATACACTGGAAGCTGTTGGAGTACCGTCTACCTCGAGATTCGATGATTTTGCCTCCTCATGGCCCTCACCAGCAAATTCACAGGTCAGATCCTCCGAAGCAATTTGGGAGCCATAGATCAGAAATACCTTTGATCTCACAACCTTTCTTGTTATGCTTCTGGATATCATGTGCGAGTGGAATCTATCACCAGTTTTCATTAGGTAATCCCTCCCGCATGCCTTCACAATCTCTTTTATCCCTGTACCTTTCATCTGCTGAGAAGTTCCAATACAGAAATTCTGTCGTGCAGACTGAGCCGCAACTCTTTGAGCCACCACCCTTACATCACCCTCACTTCCTCTCCTCTGCCCTCCCCTCCAAATTGGTTTAGCTTATGCTCAACCTGGCTCCGAGTGTGCTCTTCAGGAGGAGTCTATCCTGTTGATGAATGGGCTGTAGCTTGATATCTTAGAAGTTACAGTGCATACCAATATTTCAGGGCCATATTCAATCAACCCTGCAGAAGCCATTTCTTCAACGTTTCCATCACTGATACAGCTGAACTTTCTGATTTTCTGTTGGAAGATGGATGGTTAAACAGTGCTTTATTCCACTGCGTTTCATAAATTATTCGGACTGTAGAGATCCAAACTAAATATCATGGTTTAACATGACTTCTTCAGACCAACCCTAAGAGGCAAAGATGGATCTTAATTATTTAATCATATGATCAGTAGTGGTGCGTAATAGGCCTGTCCCACTTACGCGACTTTTTCGGCGACTGCCGGCACCCGTCATAGGTCGTTACAGGTTGCAGAAATTTTTTAACATGTTGACAATCCAGCGGCGACCAGAACAAGGTACGACTCTTTGGGCGACTACTCATGACCATACAGGCTTCAACCCGCGACATGTTGCCAGGGTGTCGCCTGTATGGTCGTGAGTAGTCTCCTCAGTCGCCCAAAGAGTCGTAGCGTCTTTCTGGTCGCCGCTGAATTTTCAACATGTTGAAAATTTTCGCCGACGTGCGACGACTTATGACTGGTGCAGGCAATCGCCGAAAAAGTCGCGTAAGTGGGGCATGTCCATAAGTTTATACATTTGACTTCTGATCACTCGAATTGCTGCCAAGTAGTATCAATCTCTACAAAAGTACGATGTACGAACAGTGGAACAAATACATTTGTAATTGCTACAGCTTTACAGGCCCATTAACACAATAATACAAATAAATAGAAAATAATCAATCATACAGCAATTAGTCATGTAAGTCCAAGCAATCAGTTCATGATAGCACAAAACTAAAGTCCATAGTGTAAATAAAACAAAGTCCAGAGTAGATCATAGTTGCTGAACAAGGAGTGGTTGATGTTGTGCAGTGTTCAAGTGCTTGAGGCTGCTGGGAAAAAGTTGTTGTTGAATCTGGAGATCACAGTTTTTAAGCTCATGTATCTTCCTCCATTGATAGTAGTGAGGTAATAGTGTGGCCAGGGTGTTGTGAGCCTCTAATGATATTAGCTGCCTTTTTGAAGCTGTCCCTCCTGTAGATCCCTTCAATAGCGTGGAGGTTAGTACCCGTGATGGACCGGGCAAAGTCTTCCACTATCTGCAGCTTTCTTTGTTCCTGGGCATTCGAGTTACCAAACAAGACCGTGATGCAACCAACCACACCATTCAGCTCCATACTGTGCACTTGTAAAAGTTTGACAGAGCATTTGATGACAAACCAAATTACCTCAATCCTAAGAAAGTAGAAGCAATGAAGAGATTTTTTTTGTGATTGCATCAATGTGATGGGCCCATATTCATGTCCAGAAACTTGAAGTTGTTGGCTCTCTCCACCACCATATTATTGATGAAGATAGCTTGTGGATCCCTTGCTTTCTCTTTCTGAAGTAAAACATCAGCTCTTTGCTTTTGCTGATGTTGAGAGCAGGATTGTGTATAAAGGAACTGCAGATGTTGGTTTATTCTGAAGATATACACAAAATGCTGGAATAACTCAGCAGGTCAGGCAACATCTCCTAATTTGAGGAAGGACATTCTTGCTATTGAGGGAGTGCAGCGCAGTTTTATAAGGTTAATTCCCGTGATGGCGGGAGTGTCATATGCTGAGAGAATGGAGCAGCTGGGCTTGACCACTCTGGAGTTTAGAAGGATGAGAAGGGATCTTATTGAAACATATAAGATTGTTAAGGGTTTGGACCCGCTAGAGGCAGGAAACATGTTCCCGATGTTGGGGGAGTCCAGAATAAGGGGTAAGCCATGTAGAACGGAGACGAGGAAACACTTTTTCTCACAGAGAGTTGTGAGTCTGTGGAATTCTCTGCCGCAGAGGGAGGTGGAGGCTGGTTCTCTGGATACTTTCAAGAGAGAGCTAGATAGGGCTCTTAAAGATAGCGGAGTCAGTGGATATGGGGAGAAGGCAGGAACAGGGTACTGATTGGGGATGATCAGCCAGATGAGGTACGAAGGTAAGCTAGCCAAGAATATAAAGGAGGATAGTAAAGGCTTCTTTAGGTATGTGAAGAGGAAAAACATAGTTAAGACCAAAGTTGGACCTTGAAGACTGAAAAAGGTGAATTTATTATGGGGAACAAGGAAATGGCAAATGAGTGGAAAAGGTACTTTGGATCCATCCACTAAGGAGGACACAAATGATCTTCCTGATGTACTGGTGGCCAGAGGATCTGGGGTGACGAAGGAACTGAAGGAAATCCACATTAGGCAGGAAGTGGTGTTGGATAGACTGATGGGACTGAAGGCAGATAAATCCCCAGGACCTGATGCTCTGCAACCCAGGGTACGTAAGGAAGTGGCTCTAGAAATTGTGGATGCATTGGTGATACTTTTCCAATGTTCCATAGATTCAAGATCAGTTCCTGTGGATTTGAGGGTAGCTAATGTTATCCCACTTTTTAAGAAAGGCGGGAGAGAGAAAACAGGGAATTATAGACCAGTTAGCCTGACATCGGTGGTGGGGAAGATGCTGGAGTCAATCATAAAAGATGAAATAGCGGCACATTTGGATAGCAGTAACCGGATCGGTCCGAGTCAGCATGGATTTACGAAGGGCAAATCATGCTTAACTAATCTTCTGGAATTTTTTGAGGATGTAACTAGGAAAATGGACAAGGGAGAGCCAGTGGATGTAGTGTACCTGGACTTTCAGAAAGCATTTGATAAAGTCTCACATAGGAGATTAGTGGGCAAAATTAAGGCACATGAAATTGCGGGTAGAGTGCTGACATGGATAGAAAATTGGTTGGCAGACAGGAAACAACGGGAAGAGATTAACGGGTCCCTTTCAGAATGGCAGGCAGTGACTAGTGGGGTTCCGCAAGGCTCAGTGCGGGACCGCAGCTATTTACAATATACATCAATGATTTAGAGGGATTCAAAGTAACATTAGCAAATTTGAGGATGACACAAAGCTGGGTGGCAGTGTGAACTGTGAGGAGGATGCTATGAGAATACAGGGTGACTTGGACAGGTTGGGTGAGTGGGCAGATGCATGGCAGATGCAGTTAAATGTGGATAAATGTGAGGTTATTCACTTTGGCTGCAAAAACAGGAAGGCAGATTATTATCTAAATGGTGTCAAGTTGGGAAAAGGGGAAGTACAACGGGATCTGGGGATCCTTGTTCATCAGTCAATGAAAGTAAGATGCAGATACAGCAGGCAATGAAGAAAGCGAATGACATGTTGGCCTTCATAACAAGAGGAGTTGAGTATAGGAGCAAAGAGGTCCTTCTGCAGTTGTACAGGGCCCTAGGAGACCACACCTGGAGTATTGTGTGCAGTTTTGGTCCCCTAATTTGAGGAAGGACATTCTTGCTATTGAGGGAGTGCAGCGTAGGTTTACAAGATTAATTCCCGGGATGGCGGGACTGTTATATGCTGAGAGAATGGAACAGCTGGGCTTGTACACTCTGGAGTTTAGAAGGATGTGAGGGGATCTTATTGAAACATATAAGATTATTAAGGGTTTGGACATGCTAGAGGCAGGAAACATGTTCCCGATGATGGGGGAGTCCAGAACCAGGGGCCACAGTTTAAGAAAAAGGGGTAAGCCATTTAGAACAGAGACGAGGAAACACTTTTTCACACAGAGAGTTGTGAGTCTGTGGAATGCCTCAGAAGGCGGTGGAGGCTGGTTCTCTGGATATTTTCAATAGAAAGCTAGATAGGGCTCTTCAAGATAGTGGAGTTAGGGGATATGGGGAGAAGGCAGGGACCGGGTACTGATTGGGGATGATCAGCCATGATCACTTTGAATCGCTGGAATTTAGAAGATTGAGGGGGTATCTTATAGAAATGTACAAAATTCTTAAGGGGTTGGACAGGCTAGATGCAAGAAGATTGTTCCCGATGTTGGTAAAGTCCAGAATAAGGGGTCACAGTTTAAGGATAAGGGGGAAGTCTTTTAGGTCCAAGATGAGAAAAAAAAATTCACGCAGAGAGTGGTGAATCTGTGGAATTCTCTGCCACAGAAAGTAGTTGAGGCCAGTTCATTGGCTATATTTAAGAGGGAGTTAGATGTGGCCCTCGTGGCTAAAGGGATCAGGGGGTATGGAGAGAAGGCAGGTACAGGATACTGAGTATTGAATGGCGGTGCAGGCTCGAAGGGCCGAATGGCACCTATTTTCTATGTTTCTATGAATGGTGGTGCTGTCTCGAAGGGCCGAATGGCATACTACTGCACCTATTGTCTATTGTCTATTGAACGGAAATATTAAATTTTTAATTAAA
The DNA here is from genome assembly GCA_038087875.1 of Malacoraja senta. Taxonomy (NCBI): domain Eukaryota; kingdom Metazoa; phylum Chordata; class Chondrichthyes; order Rajiformes; family Rajidae; genus Malacoraja; species Malacoraja senta. The sequence continues at coordinate 136,922,692 of CM075978.1, forward strand.
AAACAGCTAATTGCTGTTGAGATTTAGCGTTACTGTATCGATGTGCAATTTATTTCAGTCATATTTCACGTCAGTATTGATATTGCAATTACGAATATCATACACATTTACCAGGCTGCTAGTTAATGCCGCCTCCCGGTGAGTACTGGACTCGTTCTTATAACATTCACGTTTTGGACCCACGTATCGTGTTTGTGGAACCTTGATTTAAGTGCTTGGATCCATGAAATTACACCATGATACAAGGGAGGGTGGCATGTACGCAAAAGGGAACCACATAAAAAAACACAGCATTTTAAGCCTTCTTCTGCTTACAGAATCTATTCAGCATTCTGCTGACTATCGACCAGTTGTTGTTAACCTCACCAGCTATACTCTCTAACAGTTCAAAGACTTTATGGGGAAAGGAAAGTGAATGAATAAAAAGAAGCAGTTATTGACCACGGGGAAGCAATGCAAAATCTAATCACAGCAGTGCCAGGAAAGCTGAACCTGTCTGAAGATATCTGTAGCTCTCAATGTTTAATTGCTGATGATGGCTGCAGGTCAGCCAAGCATGACAACATGAGTGTCGCACTGCTTTCTGCCTCTTCTTCTTCCTGTCAGCTTTCACTCCAAGTGATGGAACGAGAGTCTCAGATGTCTTTGAATATATGTCTTGTTGAAAACAGCAAATTCACATGCTGGGATACAAGTTGAACGCAGGAAAAAATGATGCAATTTACTTTTATATCAACTACCAGTGTTCTCCAGGGTGCTTGCTATTGAATCAAACGTGCATATATGCTCAATGATTATAAGTATTTTTTTGGTCAGAGTATACATCTTTATCCATCTTATGTAATATTTTCAATGTTCTAGATATTTCCCCATATTGACTCCATTTCTAAAATAGCAAAAACATGCTGTTCATTATTTTGTGATATAAATTTTTATTAGAAGCAAACATATTACAGTGTAGAGTAACATATTATAATAGAAGAAAAAACTTTTCATATACATCAATCATTCATACATTATTAAATTTGTCAATTGTCAGTTAATTCTGCTTCTAGTGTTTTTTTTATATAGATAGAAAAATAAAAATAGAGAGAAAGAAGAGAAAGAAAGAAGAATTTCAATATCAAAAAAGAAAAAAAGGTGGAATGAATAACTTATAATACATCATAGGAGATAAGTTCGTAGGTTATGAAATATAATTACATCTAATCCTGAGTTCAAGCTTCAGTCGGGCTTTCGCGCTGGGCCACTCTATCCCTTCAAATAGGCAATGAATGGAGCCCATATTTTAACAAAAAGTTCTTGCTTGTCCATTAAGACGAGTCTAATTCTTTCTAGATGTAGGGTCTCCGACATTTCCACAATCCACATTTTAATTGTGGGGGTTGTAGGGCCTTTCCAGAATTTTAATATTAATTTTTTCCCTGTTATTATACTGTAGTCAAGGAAGTTTCTTTGGCTTGTTGTGAGTGTTAAACTTTGTTCTGATATCCCAAGTATTATTAATTTTGAGTCTGGAGCTAGTTTGGTATTAACAACTTCAGAGATTATTTGAAAAATATCAGTCCAGTAATTTTTAATTTTTATACAATTTGCAAAGGTATGTGTTAAATTGGCCTCTAGATGCAGGCATTTATCACATATAGGAGAAATATGTGGGAAAATTCTATTTAGTATTATTTTGGAATAATGTAATCTGTGTAAGACTTTAAATTGTATTAAAGCATGTCTGGCATTTAACGAACATTGATGTATATGTTGTAAACTTTCGTCCCAAATATCTTTCGTAATAGGATAACCTAACTCATTTTCCCATTTATGTCTATATAGTTCCATCGGTGGTTCCTCATTATTTAAGAGAATGTTATAAATATAAGCTATTCATTTTTCAGTTAGGATGCTTATTCAAACATTCATCAAGAATTTCTGGTTCCCTAGTCCTATAAACTTGTGTATTGGATTTAACATAATCTCTAATTTGTAAATATCTGAAAAAGTTATTTGAGTGTAGTCCATGATTCTGTTGTAACTCTTGAAATGACAGAAAGATGCCTTCCCTATAAAGATGTCCAATCATTTTAATTCCATGATTTTTCCATTGTATAAAACCTCTATCCAATATGGATGGCTTGAATAGAGGATTATTTACAATGGGAAGACATAGTGGTATATTATTCAGTTTTAAAGCCTTTTTTAATTGTTTCCAAATTCGTATTCCACTATGTATTATAGGGTTTTCCTTATAGGTTTTTTTATGCAATTTTGTGGTAGCAAATATAATCGAACCTACTTCAAAAGGTAAACAGTTTTCCTTTTCCATCCTTAACCATTCTGGTTGTTGGTCCATTTCTTCCAGCCAGAAATTCATGTTTTTAATATGGACTGCCCAAAAATAAAATAAGAAATTTGGCAAAGCCAAACCTCCGTTGCTCTTTGACTTACATAAATGTTTTTTACTTATTCTATGATTCTTATAATCCCAAATAAAGCTTGTAACAATGGAGTCAACTTTTTTGAAAAAGTTTTTTGGAATACATATTAATTGAAATAAATATAGTAGTTGCGGTAAGAAAATCATTTTTATAGCATTAATTCTACCAAGCATTGAAATAGGAAGTGTTTTCCAGTACTGAATATGTTTGTGTAATTTATTAAGTAAGGATGGAAAATTTTGTTTAAATAAAGAGGTATATGTCTTAGTTACATAGATTCCTAAATATTTAAGTTTATCTTTAACTATTTTAAAAGGGGATTGTTGTATTGTATTTAAGTTGAATTTTGTTATTGGCATAATTTCACTTTTATTCCAATTAATCCTATATCCTGAGAACTGACCAAATTGTGTTATTAGATTTAATAGATTTGGAATACTAGTTTCTAACTTTGTAATATATATTAATACATCATCTGCATATAAGGAAATTTTATTCCTTGTATCTCTAGTGTTGTATCCATGTATTCCTGGATGGTTTCTAACGCTTTCTGCTAATGGTTCAATTGCAAGAGCAAATAATAGTGGGGATAGTGAACATCCTTGTCTACAACCTCTAGAAAGATTAAATTTGGCTGATAACATTTGATTTGTTAATATTCTAGCTGTTGGATTAGAGTATAACAATTTAACCCATGTGCAGAACTTCTCTCCCAATTGAAATTTTTTCATTACCGAAAATAAATATGTCCATTCTACCTGGTCAAATGCCTTTTCAGCATCTAACGAAATAATTGCTAGATCTGCATTTGGAATTCTATTTGTATATATAATATTGAATAGTCTTCTCAAATTATAAAATGAGTAACGTTTTGGAATAAAACCTGTTTGGTCCGGGTGTATTAATTTATTAATCACTAAGCTCAATCTATGAGATAGGATTTTGGTTAATATTTTCTGAACAGTATTTAAGAGAGCTATTGCTCTATATGAACCTAGGTCTTCAGGATCCTTATCCGGTTTCGGTATAAGTATGATTGTAGATTCATTTAGAGTTTCTGGAAGTTTCTGTTGAGTATATGCTTGTTTGTAAAGTCTCTGTAGACGTGGAGAAATCAGATCGTAAAATTTTTAATAAAATTCAGAGCTTAGACCATCAGGACCTGCGGCCTTTCCATTTTTTAAAGATCTAATTGACTCCTCGATGTCTTTTACCGTAATTTCTACATCTAGTGATTCTCTCTCTTTCTGATCTAGACCTGTAAGATTACATTTCTGTAGAAATGTTTCCATTCCTACTGGTTGTTCTGTTGTTTTAGATGAATACAATTTTTGATAATATTGTAAAAATCTATCATTAATATCTTTAGGTAGTGTTAATGTTTCTCCCTTATCTGATCTAATTTTGTAAATTGTTTTTTCCCCGTCCTGTTTACGAAGTTGACGCGCCAATAGTTTTTGTGGTTTATCTCCAAATTCAAAATGTAATTGTTTTGTACGTTGATATAGTTTTATTACTTGGTCTGAGTATAACTTGTTTAACATATTTCAGTACTGCAATTTTATTGTGTTTTACCATAGATGGTGCTATTGCATTTTCTATGTCTAATTGCTTTATTTCCGTTTCCAAAGACTGTTGTTTGGCCCTATTCTCTTTGTTAATAAATGATTGGGAGGATATTAATGCTCCTCGCACAAATGCTTTAAATGTTTCCCAAAGAAGGGAGGCGGAGATTCCAGAGCTGTCATTAGCCTCGAAAAACATATTAATCTGTTTTACGAGGTATTCATTACATAACTTTTCTTTCAAGATTTGGGGGTTAAGTCTCCATTGTGTCTTTATCTCGGTCATTCCTTTTAGTTTAATCATAAATGTAAGTGGAGCATGGTCTGATATTATAATATTATGATATTGCGAATTATAAGTAAATGGGATAAGTTTAGAGTCTACTAAGAAATAGTCTATCCTTGAGTAAGTTTTATGCACGGGTGAGTAGAATGAGTATTCTCGACCAGATGGGTTTTCAATTCTCCAAACATCCTTAATGTTTGTAGTATTAATATATGAATTTAGGAATTCACTTGACTGAGATTTTAATTTTCTTTGACTTGATGATCTATCCAAGTAAGCATCCAGTGTACAATTTAAGTCTCCACCGATAATTAAATGATGTTGTGTACATTCCGGGATAATGTTAAGTATTCTCTTAAAGAACAGGGGGCTATCAAAATTTGGTCCATATACATTAAGGAGTGTCACTTTTTTTGAGTATAACTCCCCTACTAATACAATATATCTGCCTTCAATATCTTCTGTCGTTGATATATGTTTAAAGGGCATACCTTTACGAATTAATATTGCAACCCCTCTAGATTTATGTGAAAATGAAGAATGATACGTTTTAGCAATCCATTTGGCTTTCAATCTATGTTGTGCTTCCTTTTTAAGATGTGTTTCCTGGAGAAATATTATATCTGCTTTAAGTGATTTTAAATAGGCTAATACTTTACCTCTCTTGATTGGTTCATTAATTCCCTTAACATTCCAGCTACAAAATTTAATTCCTTCACCCCCAATTTTCATATTAACGTCTTGCATCTTGTGATTAAAGTGGTGTATGTTGGAGCAGCTGGATCAGCGCACTAAACCCTACCTTATACTTGAACCTCAGGTAGATGAATTCTAAGTCTCGTCGGTTTTTCATCCGGACATATCTCCCTAGATAAAACATATAATTCCATTCCAAATACAAAATATAATATAACATAAGATAGAAAAAGTAATGAAATGTTGTATTAGTAACGTGTAAAAAATAGAAAAAGAAGAAAACCACAACTATGATTAGTGCAGTTAGTGATAGCCACCTAAAGACTAAACATCTAAAGACTTCCGTAGCTTTTGTTAAAAAAAAATATTACTAGCTCTGTACTTTCTTTAAAAGAAAAGTTTCAATTACAATGAAAACAATTTATGGGGGGGAGGGAAACAATAGTTTTATTCCATAATTGAAGTATTTGTTAGTCTCCAATTCAAATGTTAGTATCATATAGCAAGCTAAAAATATTTTTCCTCCCTTTTTTCTTAATTTAAAAAAAAAAATTAAAAAAGGGGGAAGACACTGTTAAAGAGTAATCAAAAAACATTATTAAAGAGTAATCAAAAAACCATTATTAAAGAGTAATCAAAGTCCAAAATATCCAAATATCCAAAATAGCAAGGAAAAAACTTCCTATATTTTATTAATTAATTATTTGGATCACACTTTACTTATATTTCATACTTTTAATCAATTCTGAGTTGGTCCAGTTAACAACAATTAGTATTGATTAGTAGTCGTGATTGGAGTTAATTGTTAGAAATTAGTACTAAAATATAAATTTTATGTATCAGTAGCGAGATAATTGCCCAATTCTTCCCGCAGATCTTGGACAAAATCTGCAAGAAGAATGGGGACAGTTCTTAAAAATTATAGTTTAAAGTTCCATCTCTTCTCTGCAGGATAACAGTTTCCACTGTCTTCAGGTGAATGTTGGGTGTAGAATATTATTCAATCTTCGGTCTTATTCACAATGCTCTGGGCAAATTCAAGTGCCTCTGTATGCTTGACGAAGAAATGTTCCTTCTTCTCATAGGTCACTCTTAATGTTGCGGGATATAACAGTCCATATCTCAGATTGTTTATATTCTTAAGTATTCTTCTTGTTTCTGTAAACAGCGCTCTCTTCTTGGCGACTTCCACAGGATAATCTCTAAATATGCTTATCTTGTCTCCTTCAAATGCGAGGTTTCTGCTTTGAACAATTATCTTCATCATATCATCCAAAACATGGTCATATTGCACCTTCACTATCAGTTGCCTTGGGGGGGCGCCCACCCCTGGGCGACGTCTTGATACTCTGTGCGCTCGGGCAATTAACGGTGCTTGATCCAGATTCAAGACCTTTTTCAGCAGATCTGCAGCAAATTCGCGAGGGTCACGATTCCCCTCTCTGCCTTCCTGGACGCCTACGATTCTTAAATTCTGCCGTCTCTGTCGTCCCTCCAAGTCAATACATTTTTCAGTTATTTGATGTAATAACTTCGATAGGCGTTTGTTCTCGGCAATACGTTTTTTTGTTGTTTCGGTGCTTGTCTCAGCAATTTCCTCCAATTCCTTTACAGCCTCGTGGTGTTGATTTAAAGTCTGGAGGATCGGCTCCAACTTAGCATCAAATCTGGATTCCATCGCATTCAGTTTATCATATACTTCTACAGTATTTTGATGCATATTTTCTTCCATGGTTAATTTCCAGTCTTCCAGAACTTCATGCACAGAAGCTGTAACCTCATCTTTAATTTGTTCTTTAATTTCATCTTTTAAAGATTTCAGCTCCTGTTAAAGATTTTTAAATTCTATCATTATTTTAGAGATTTCCTGTGTCAGGAAGGTTCTTAATTCTTCCACATCTGTTTTTTTCTTCCTTGAGATATCTTCTTGGGATGCTGTTAAAACTGAGCCCGAGGCTTCAGTTGGGCCTGCCTCTTTTCCCTTACCGATTTTTCTCGTCTTGGGGGGGGGGGGGTGTGTTGAGTCGACATGCTGCCGGTGTCGCGCGCCTGATGACGTCACGGACCTGTTGCAAACACTCAGTGCCGTTTTCCAGAGGTAGGTCCCGTCTTTTTCCCCCGTTTTCAGCGTTTTTTTCCCGGAGCTAGTCGGCGCGAGTCTCTCCTACTCCATAGCGCCACCGGAAGTCATGCTGTTCATTATTGAACGCCACATTCGGTGACTGTTAATGCTAAGAAAATAAAATAGTTTAAATTAGTTTGGTTTATTGTCACAGTGAAAAGCTTTTGTTGCCTGTTAACCAGTCAGTGGAAAAAGTACATGATTACAATCGAGCCATCCATAGTCCATAGATACATGCTGAAGGGAATAGCGTTTAGTGCAAGATAAATTCCTGTGATGTTTGTTTAAAGATAGTCCAAGGCTCTCCAATGAGGTAGATAGTAGCTCAGGACTGCTCTCTGGTTGTTGATAGGATAGTTCAGTTGCCTGATAACAGCTGGGAAGACACTGTGCCTGAATCTGGAGGTGTGCATTTTTACATTTCTGTACCTCTTGCCTGATGGAAGAAGAGTGCAGAGGGAGTGACTGGGGTGAGACTTGTCCTTGATTATGCTGGTGGCCTTGCCGAGGCTGCATGAAGTGGAGTCAATGGAAGGGAGGTTGGTTGTGTGATGATCTGGGCTGCGTCCACGAATTTCTGCATAATGGAAGTAAAACAAAAACATCTCATCATAGCCAAGTTCTTTAGCAACTTGATTCATAAATTAGTACATTGATTATGTACTTACAGGGATGGTTTGCTTTTTGCCTGGGGCTCTTTAATCCGATAAAAAGAGATACTCAGCAGACTAATTCTGCATTATATTAACATTTATACAAACATTATAGCCCCGTATAACAGAAGGAACATTTCAGCTCTAATAATATGCATTATGGACATTAGTTGAGTGTCTGAGAGAAATGTAATGGTATATTAATGAGCACTTGGCTTCTTCCAAAACCCAAGCAGCGCTACCCACACATTCAATATTTGAGGCTGGATAGTGTGTGGCAGGGTTATTGTACATTTTAGAGGAAGCGAATTGGTCATTGGTCTGCAATAGACAGTTGCTCGCAATACTTTATTACAATTTCTCTCTCAAGTTCAAATTGTTCCACTATGGTTAAGAATGCACACAGATGCCCCTGTACTTAATTCTCTGTGTGATTCCATCAAGCAACAAGGTGATGGCTCTTGCACATGGCAATAGAACCATCACAAAGGGAATGGATACACAAGCAGTCATAAGGCAAAGGATCGCACTTCTTTAATTTGTAAGGGTGAATGCTGAGACACGATTTTTTTCATAGAGATTACGAAATGAATTACAGTTCCTGCACTATTCTCACCCACGCCATATCTGTGCCCATGAATCAGAGATGTACGATGTGAAATGGTAGAAATCCTCAAAGTCAGCCTGCTTCATTCCATTCCTTCTTCCCATAGCCAAGAATCAGAACTTGTACAACGATGACACCTTTTACATTCCACTTGTGAACGCATCCACTTTGGACTCTGGGCGCAATGGAATTCAGGCCTCATTGAATCTATTGGAGATCTGAATTTGAATTTGTGCATTTTAGAAAGAAACAAAGTTACTATCAGATTCATAGATCTGAAAATTTAACGTCACATTCCAGATTTCTCCGCAGTAAGGTTAGAGGAATCAGGTGGGGGAGTAAAGAATCAGAGGACATAGGTTTAAGGTGAGAGGCGAAAGATTTAATAGGAACCTGAGGGGTGACATTTTCACTCAGAGGGTGATTGGTATACGGAACAAGCTGCCAGAGGAGGTAGCTTATAACAGCATTTAAAATACACATGGACAGGTACAGTTCGGAGGGATATGGGCCAGACAGAAGTAACTATGATTAGCTTAGATGGGGCATATTGGTTGGCATGGACAAGTTGGGCTGAAGGGCCTGTTTCATGTTGTATGACTATGACTCTAAGAGAATGATTACTACTTGAATTAGGATGAGCATTAGCTTTATGTTTTGTCCCCAATGATTGCATCAATTGTTCATTTTTTCACCTCGTTTTAGTGCTTGCTGAGATGGAACCCCAACCATCTTTAAATACCCCCACACCTAACATTTTCTGAACTCTCTCCATTCATTTTGTTTGAAAAGAACAGATCATGAATGAAATGTTAGCTCTTCTGCAAAATGTGTGAAATACTTCTGTTTAAATTTGCTTTCGGAATGCCTAAACCATCAAAGGTACTGAGGAGAACAAGTTATTTGACTGAAAACATTAACTGACATCTTCCTCTCCCAAATGAATTCGTTTTTTGTTATTGTTGATATTTTAATGTTGAATAATTAGGATTACTCATAATAACTTTACACTTGTGTAGCGACAAGAAAGTAACAAACTGTTTAAATAGGTGGAAGCCATCACAACATTCTGAACGATTTCAATTAGGGGCAGCATGGTGGGGCAGCGGTAGAGTTGCTGCCTTACAGCGCCAGAGACCCGGGTTCGATCCTGACTACGGGTGCTGTCTGTAGGGAGTTTGTATGTTCTCACTCGTGACTGCGTGAGTTTTTTTCCGAGATCTTCGGTTTCCACCCACACTCCAAAGACGGTTTTTAGGTTATTTGGCTTGGTATACGTGTAAATTGTCCCTAGTGTGTGTGTGGGGTAGTGTTAATGTGCGGGGAGTGTTGGTCAGTGCAGACTCGGTGGGCCGAAGGGCCTGTTTCCGTGCTGTATCTCTAAACAAAACTAAACTAAAATTATAACTTCATTCCACAATGAGCACAGAAGCTCCAACACCCGCTGGAAAGACCTTTACAACTCATTTGTGAATTCGGGGTCCTCCCTATTTGTGAAAAGCAAGGGTCACACTGTCACTTGTGCAGTCTTCTGCATGTCTTTCAATGTAGATTCACATGGTTGCTCTTTCAGCTTTCAGTTGGTCAGAGGCTGGGGTCCCTAAAGCTATCAAGCAGAAGACACACCTTCTCCATATGTTCAATCCACACCAGCAGATGCTGAACCTGGAGGCCAAGGGAACCCCTCAAAGTGAACGACTGCAGCAGATAGGTTCAAAGGGTTTGGCATGACAACCTGCTCATGATAGTTTAAAAACCAAGCATACTCATTCAATATGGGCCCAGTACAAACATAAATGAACCAGCTACCTCAAAGCCCCTGTGGAATCCACAAATTAAAAAGAAATGTGCCAAGTTAGATGTATACTATTCTTTTTAAATGCATTTAAGCTATATTGTTTATCAGCAATTTTTCCTGATTTCTAAATCCAAAAGCATGATCCTTAGATTGCTCAATCAGCTTTGATAATCCAGAACTTTATTAATTTGAAATGTTTGAATACAAAGTCTGTGGCAGTATCACCGACTGTTTTGTAACATCACGTTTTTATTTTAGTTCCAAAAATATTAGATATAAGATGCAATTAAAGTGGAAATTAACTCCATTGGGAACAGTGACCTTAATTTTTATTAGTTTCCAAATAGTTAAGCAATAGGGTTACAGCTGGTCTAAATGTTGAGTTCCTAAATTGGGGCAAGGCCAATTTTGCTGATATTGGACAAAACTTTCAGAATTTGATTGAGGGAGGTTGATTGCAAGTAATGGGAGGTCTGGTAAGTGGGATGATTTTAAAGATGAGACAGTGAGAGTTCAGGGCCAGCATGTTCCTGTTAAAGTGAAAGGCAAGGCTGGCAGGAATAGGAAACCATGGATGAAAAAAGATAGCGAGGCTCTAGTAGAAGGAGGCATAGGTCAGGTCATTAAGTCGTAGAGCCATAGCATTAAGTTGTACAGCATGAAAATAGGCCCTTTGATCCACTTTGCCCATACCAAGCAAGTTGACTTACTGGGCAAGTTCTATTCGCTTGCATTAGGCCCATAGTTCTCCAAACACTTCCTATTCTTATATCAGTCCAAACAACTTTAAAAAGTCAGAATTGTGTCCGCATCAATAGCTTCTTTTGGCAGACAAAAAATTGTCCCTACCCTCTCACTTTAAGCCTTTGTCCTCTAGTTTTAGTACCAGCAATGGCCACATTACTAAATTATTTCATACTTAGATCCTCTGAGTTAAATCATTCAATAGCTGACGGCAGGCTTGAGAATTGAAATATTCGTCGAACTACACATGTTCAAAATGACACAGTGTGAGATTTGGAGGGATGACGGAAGGCTTTCAAATGCACTGGAGGTAACGGAGCAAGTTGTGAAGAGGAAGAAACATCTTGTAACCGCAGGAAGGCAGATACTTCCAGGCATATGCTTTGGAGGCATTGGAAACGAGTGGTGGCAAGTCAATGACAAGGACACTGGAGTAATAATATGGTTGCAGATGTAGAAAAAAAATATCTATAACGGGGATAGCTTGGACACGATAGCAGCACAGAATCAGGCAGGTATAGTTGGTACTGAACTTTATTCCGATACTGGAACATAGGAATGGGTACATCGTGCTCACACAGAGACTCAGGACTGAGCGAGGGTTCCGAAGAGGGGCTGGCAGGTTCGAATCCTTGTAGGCAGTCAGGAAATCGCTGGAGAGTCTTGCATGAATGCTGAGAACAATCTGGCACTGTGGGAACGGTGAGGAGAGTCTATATACCGGATTAATTGGTGATCAGAGGCAACTGAGTGCCACAGGTGAGGAGAGTTGGGCTGATGAGAAGGGAGTGGCAGGCAGGCAGGAGAGGGCAGACTGTGACAGAACCCCCCCCCTCAAGGGACGGCTCCCAAAACAAAAGGAAAATAAACCCAATCCCACGCAGAGTTGGGTGGGAGGAGGTGGACCGGAGGAGGGCTAATATTCGTCCGAGACATCCATGTCCGCATCCTCCTCCCTAGCATCAGAGGAAAACTCCGTCTCATCGTCACTGGGCGCCTCAGACGGAAGAGGGGACAGAGTCTCAGGGGCGGCGACCCCTCTAGGAGTGGCGGACTTGGACGGCTGGTCGGGATGACGCCGGTGAAACTCCCTGATGAGGGAGGCGTCCAGGATGTGTCGAGCAGGAACCCAGGACCTCTCCTCTGAACCGTAACCCTCCCAATCGACCAGGTATTGGAGACCCCTTCCGCGACGGCGGGAGCGCAGGAGGCGGTGCACCGTAAAGGCGGGGCCTCCGCCGATGAGACGAGGAGGTGGAGGAGGAGGGACTGCGGGGACCAGGGAGCTCTCCCGGACCGGCTTTACTCTGGACACGTGGAACGTAGGATGGACCCGCATGGAACGAGGCAACTTGAGCCGCACAGCCACTGGGTTGATGACCTACTGGATCTCAAAGGGACCGATGAACTTGGGTGCCAACTTCTTGGACTCCACCCTCAAGGGAAGGTCCCGGGTCGACAGCCACACCCTCTGGCCCGCGAGGTAGGTGGGGGCCTGGGTGCGGTGACGGTTGGCAGTCGTGGCGTAACGGTCCACGGAGCGGAGAAGAGCCGCCCTGGCTTGGGTCCATGTCTCGCGGCAGCGACGAATGAAGGCCTGGACGGCCGGCCAGGAAACCTCTTTCTCCAGCGCCGGGAAGAGTGGAGGCTGGAACCCGTAGGCACACTGGAAAGGGGAGAGCCAAGTGGCTGAGCTTGTCAGGGTGTTGTGGGCGTACTCCACCCACAACAACTGCTGGGACCAGGAGGAGGGATGCTTGGACACCATACACCGCCGCGCCGTCTCCATCTCCTGATTCTTCCTTTCAGTTTGGCCGTTGGACTGGGGATGAAATCCGGACGTCAGACTCACGGTGGCCCCCACAAGCGTGCAGAACTCCCTCCAGAACACAGAGGCAAACTGGGGTCCTCGGTCGGAGACCACATCGACGGGGAGACCATGGAGCCTGAAGACGTGGAGTAACATGAGCTCGGCAGTTTCCTTGGTTGACGGAAGCTTGGGCAGGGGCACGAAGTGAGCCATCTTGCTAAATCTATCGACCACGGTCAGGATGGTGGTGTGACCCCTGGATGGGGGCTGGCCGGTAACGAAGTCCAGGGAGATGTGGGACCATGGTCGATGGGGTACAGGCAGTGGAAGCAGATGACCCGCAGGAGCTTGGTGTGAGACCTTGTGCTGGTTGCAAATGGGACAGGCGTTGACAAATTCCCGAGTGTCCTCCTCCAACGATGCTCACCAGAACCTCCATAGCACCATCTCCTTGGTCCGCTGAATGCCGGGATGACAGGTGAGTCGAGAGCTGTGGGCCCACTGAAGGACGTCGGACCGCAGGGCAGAAACCACAAACAGGCGATCAGGAGGGCATGCGCTGGGTCCCGGCTGGTTCTCCAAGGCCGCCTTGACCCTCTCCTCCATCTCCCAGGTGAGGGAGGCAACCCTGTGCGAGGACGAGAGGATGGTCTTGGGGCCAGAGGCAGACTCCTCCTTCGCCAAGAACTGTCGAGAGAGGGCATCGGGCTTCACATTGCGGGACCCAGGTCGGTAGGAGAGGGAGTCAAGGCGACCCCTAGGAGGAGCGGAACCAGGCAGGAGGTCTATGGCGCAGTCATAGGGCTGATGAGGAGGAAGGGAGGTGGCCCTAGATTTGCTAAAAACCTCCCCAAAGTCATGGTACTCGGCTGGGACCCCCCGTCAGATCCGGAGCAGCAATGGAGCAGGTGGCCGGTTGAGGAGCTGAGGCTTGCTTCAGGCACACTTGGTGGCAGGAAGGGCTCCAACCCAAGACGACCCCCATCCTCCAGTCGATGTTGGGGTTGTGTCGCCGAAGCCAGGGGTAACCCAGGATGAGGGGAAAACGGGGAGACTGCAGGATGTGGAACTGGATGGTCTCATGGTGATTACCAGACAGGAGCATGCGCACTGGGACCGTCCGGTGAGAAACAGTCCCCAGGCGATGGCCGTCGAGGGCGTCGGCGGGAACAGGTTCAGGCAGGGGAACACAACTGATGCCTAGCTGGCAGGCTAGTTCCTTGTCCATAAGATTAATGTCACAACCAGAGTCTATGAAGGTGGCGAGGGTGTGAGGACCATAAGACAACAGCAGACGGGCATGAAAAAGAGGGCGTCGGGCAGAGGAAAGTTCAGAGGTTCGACGTTCCCGTTCCTCGGGGGTGAGACGGGTGCGACCCACCTGCATGGGTTCGGGTTGCCTCGACGGTTGCCGCGACGAGGGTAGTCCAGTCTCCGGAGGAAAACG
>CM075978.1:136937051-137097267 GCA_038087875.1 Malacoraja senta
TTCAGCTCTGAAGTTGAGAAGGATTCAATCAGCTTTTCAAGGACGTTGTCGATGGGGAAGGAACAGAGGCAGAGGGCTTCATAGTTTAACTTATTGTTGGACTGGTGAAACTTTTCTCTGCTCTAGGAATTCTCCACAAGTGCGAACATTCCGGAGATATTTTTCCATTGTGGAGGGTGCGGTTGTCGTTGGCGGACTGCCAAGAGTGCCTGGAGATCGAGGGAATGCCCTAAAGTCATTTTGCTCCGGCGGATGCCGGGTTTAATGTGAAGATGGTACTTTTGAGTCCGGCAAGACTGGGATAGAGCTTCCCAAAAGCTGCTCTAGGCTGTGGACGTCTTTGGGGATTTTCTGGCTGTAGCTGGAGGCTTCAGAGTTCTGCTACTTGTTGACTGTGACTGTTTGCGGGAATTAACGTGGAGCTGAGCTGCCGGGGTCGATTGGAGCTGGTTGTGCCTCTGTCAGGAGGGCGATGGCTGGGGCGAGGCCGAAGAACCGGAGCTACGCAGTGGCGGCATCAGAGGCGGATGCGAGGACATTGGAGTATGAGCCTTATGTGGACTTGGATTGGGGCAAGTTTGGTATCTCGGTCCAAACTGGGCCCCAGATGTCAAGGGGAGTAATTACCAAGGCCGTGAATGACCTTATTGGGGGCGGGCTGTTGTCTCTTCCGAGCTTGAAAGAGGAAAGGTGGAGATGATATTAAAGACCCGGGAGGGTGTGAAAATGGCGTTGGAGAGGGGATATCAGTGGGGGGGGATCCAATTACAGGTGGATCCGTGGTTATCTAGGGTGAGACCGGTTCTCCTGCGGAGTTGCCCCACATTTATTCCGGATGCTGCACTTATGCCACACCTGTCTAAGGTTGGGGAGGTGAGGTCTAAGTGCTTTAGGCTCAGGCACCTCGGGGGGGATCCGGAGGAAAGAGGGATCTTGAGTTTTAAGAGGAGGGTATTCATGAAGGTGGATGAGGGTGAAGGCGGGGAGGGGAGCTTTGAGGTGGATTGTCAGGGTCTCCGTAGAACCGTGTATTGGAGTTGGGGAAGGCACGGTGTCATGAGTGTGGAGCATATGGACATCTCCGTAAAGAGTGTCTTTCTCGCGGGGGCAATGCTAGAAGTTCTAGTGTAGTGGCCCAGGATTGCAATGCTGGCCCATGGTACATCATGCCTCGGTGGCGCGGGGCGGCACTGCTGACCTGGCTAGGCGGCTAGCTCTACCTCGGGGATCCGGGGCGGAAGTGATAGGCCATCTGGGTCTGAAAGTTCTGCCTTGGGGACCCGGGGCGGGGAAGGCCTCAGGCCCCTGCGTCCTGAGACTGTGGAGGTGGTGGTGGCTAATGGTGAGGGGAGGGAGAGGGTGGAGAGGGGGAGGAAAAAGATGGGTAGGGGGAGTGGGAGGTGAAGAAGTCGAGGGAGGAGGGGAAAGGGCCATCCAGAGAGTAAAACGCAATCTGAGAACGGGGTGCGTGTCAGATCTAGTGAGGTCCAGAGTGTGCTTGATGTGGCCCAGCAAGGCGATGAGGTCGCTCAGACGGGGGAAGGGATGGTAAAGTGTGCGGGTGGTATAGTGGATAAGGGTAGTGAGGGGTGGAAGACCCTTCCTTTATGGAGGTCACCGTATTGCCGCATGTTAGTGGGGTAAAAAGGAATAGGCCTGGCGAGGAAGAGGAAGGGCGTGAGGCGAAAATTAGGGCAGGTGAGGGGGTTGATTCCGCTGGAGTTGTGTCCTCTGGGCGGGTGGCTGTCCCTTCATTTCAGGGGCCCTCCGATGGAGTTATCTCACCGGGTGGTGAGGTGAGCTCCCCTGGGGGTGTGTCCTCTGGGTCGGAGGAGGTCCCCTCGTTTCAGAGGCCTCTTGAGGGTGATGGAACGCCAGAGGATGGGGTATGTGCCCCTGGTAGTGGGGCCCCTGAGATGGGGGATGAGCAGAGTCAGCCTGAGGGGGGTGGTTCGGGGGCTGTGGTGTTCCAGTCTATGCTGCACATCAGAGCCAGTGGTGGTAATGGGGGGTGTGCTGCATCGCCGGATGAGGTGGAAGGGGAGAGGCTAAAAGAAAGAGGAGAGCCTCTGGGTGTTGCTAGTGGTGGGGATGCTCTAGGTGGTGTGGAGGTCGGGGGAGTATGGGGGTGGTGATTTCCCTTTAGTTTCAAGGGGTGGCAGTGTATCCCAGGCCCTGGGGGTGCCTAGTGTTTTTGTTTCCCCAGGCCAAGGCGTGGAGGGTGATGGTAGCGTGCAGGTGCCAAGCCAGTCAGGGGGATGCTTGTTGCAGTTGGGGGTTTCGGGGCCCTTACCTGGCATTGATCCTGGGGGTGGTTTCTTGCTGGAGGAGGGGGAGGGTGAACAGGAAAGTTTGGGTAGTGGGGGTGGAGAGCTTTTGGAGAGCTCTGGGCGTTCAATTACTGAAAGAGACCTTGAACGTTGTGATGTGCAGTCTGATGGTGCAGGTGCAAGTGCGTTGGCCGAGTGCCCAGGGTCCAAGGCCGAGTCTCTTGAATGTGAGATAAAGGTGGTTCGAGAATTTCTCAGAACAAACCGCTCCATCAGAACAAGATTGGATGCTGCTAATAGGTGGTGGAAGGAACTGCCAGGTTTGATTCAGGCTCTCGAGGCTATTCTTGGCAGCAGGGAGAGTGATCTTACTGACTTAGAGGAGAGGCAGTTTGGGGACTTTTTGGTGTTCCTCAGAGAGAAAGTTGTTGTGTCTATGGGGAGTGATGGGGTTTAATATAGTGGGCCTTTACATTCACCGTCGCAACATTAAACTTAAACGGGAGTAGAGCGAGTTTTCGTAGATTTCAGCTTTTATCAGTCCTTAAAGAGGGGAGATTTGCAGTGTGTTTTTTGCAGGAGACGCACACAGTTGTTAGTGATGAACCTACCTGGAGACTGGAGTGGGAAGGGGGGGTTTACATGAGCCATCTCAGCTCGAATTCGAGTGGGGTGGCCTTTCTGTTGGCCCAGAATTTCCTGCCAACGATTTTAAAAGTGAACGAAGTTGTGCCAGGACGGTTGCTCCATCTGGCAGTGAGCTTGGATGGCATGCCGTTGCATTTCATTAACGTGTATGCCCCTAGCTCCGGTACGATGCAGGCTGGCCTAATTCAGGAGGTGACTGCTCTGTTGAGCACTATTGATAGGGGAGAGTGTGTTTTCCTTGGTGGGGACTTTAATTGCACACTTGAGGCGCGAGATCGTTCTGGTACTCAGTGTGCCCCTGCTGTAGCGAAGAAGTTGAGAGGGGATGATTGAATCCTTTGAGTTGGTTGATGCATGGCTGGAACCTCACCGGATTCCAATGCTTTTTCGCGGAGGTATGAGGGTGGTGGTTCCCGTATTGACAGAATATATATTTCCCGAGCGTTTGTTGCCCGTGTCTCAGAGGCTTCAATGCGGGTGGTGCCATGTTCGGATCACTGTTTGGTGCGTGTGGACTTCAATCCGGCGCGCACTAGGGCTGGGTCCGCGTACTGGCACTTTAACAACCGGCTGCTGGAGAATCGGTGTTTCCGGGAGTCATTCAGTCGGTTTTGGGGGAAGTGGAGAGAGGGGCGGAGGTACTTCTCTTCCCTTAGGCAGTGGTGGGATGTGGGGAAGGATCACATTCGTCTATTTTGTAAGGAGTATACGTGGGGGTCGACCGGACAGAGGGACTCAGCGGTCGCGAGGGTTGAGAGGGAGCTACTGGGTGCAGAGTCTCGCCTGGGTCGGGATGGTGAGGACTCCTGTGAATGGGGAGAGTTTCAGGAGAAGAAGGAAGCCTTGAGGAATCTGCTGCTTGAGCAGTCCCGAGGCGCTTTCGTGAGGGCGCGGGTACAGATGATGCAAGATCTGGACCGAGCTTCGCCTTTCTTTTTCTCTTTGGAGAAAGGGAGGGGAGCCTGCAAGCAGCTCGTAGAGCTGCTCGCAGATGATGGATCCTCAGTCACTGATCCGGAGAGGATCAGTGAGGAGGTCAGGTCCTTTTATGGGTCCCTGTTCTCCGCAGGGGGATATAACGGGGAGGCTCAGCAGGACTTGTGGGAGGGTCTACCGACTGTTGATAGGGAGGTGGCCGATCTTCTTGATGGCCCCTTATCTTTGGAGGAGTTGACTTGTGCATTGTTTAAGCTCAGGAAGGGTAAGTCACCCGGGATGGATGGGTTGACGGTGGAGTTTGTTAGAGCTTTCTGGGATATCCTGGGGGGTGATTACATGTTGGTGCTGGGGGAGAGTCTGGCGGCCGGGGCGATGCCCCTCTCGTGGCGTAGGGCAGTTGTTGTCTTGTTGCCTAAGAAGGGTGAACTCCGCTTGTTGAAGAACTGGAGGCCGGTCTCTCTCCTATGTACAGAGTATAAAGTATTTGCACGGGCAATGGCAAATCGCCTGGGTCCTGTGCTGTCTCAGATGATTCATCCTGACCAGTCCTATACAGTCCCTGGCAGGTCCACTCAGGATAACATCCACCTGGTTAGGGACCTAATTCATCTAGCCCAGGGTACTGGTCAGTCAGCTGCTTTTCTGTCTCTTGATCAGGAGAAGGCTTTTGATAGGGTAGAGCATGATTACCTATTCGGGACGTTGCAAGCGTTTGGATTTGGACCGCATTTTGTGGCCCGGGTCCGGCTTCTGTACGCTGCAGCGGAGTGCCCGGTGAAAGTTAATGGTGCGTTGTTGGCTCCCTTTCAGTTTGGGAGGGGGGTCCATCAGGGGTGCCCCATGTCGGGTCAGTTGTACTCGGTCTGCGTGGAGCCGTTCCTGTGTCTTCTTCGGAGGAGGTTGACAGGCCTGGCCCTACCTGGGCCGGGGTTGGAGGTGGTTCTTTCAGCGTATGCAGATGATGTCCTCCTTATGTTCACTGATCCTGGTGACCTGCGGAGGATGCGTGACTGCCAGGAGATTTTCTCAGCTGCATCTTCTGCCAGGATTAACTGGAGTAAGTGTTCTGGTCTTTTAGTGGGGCAGTGGCAGGTGGATTCCCTGCCGGAGGAGATGGAAAGGTATGTGTGGAGCACCACACATCTCCTCTATCTGGGGGTTTACCTGAGTCCCACTGAGGATGCTTGGCCGGCGAACTGGCAGGAGTTGGAGACGAAGGTGGTTGCCCGGCTGGGGCGCTGGTCGGGCTTGCTTGGAGTTCTTTCTTTCCGGGGGAGGGTGATGGTCATAAATCAGCTGGTGGCCTCTATGTTATGGTACCGGCTGGCTACTCTTGTCCCACCTTCCATATTTGTAAATGCTCTTCAGAAGAAGCTGGTAGATTTCTTCTGGGGAAATAGGAAGCACTGGGTCTCTGCAGCGGTCCTGAGTCTCCCGTTAGAGGAGGGCGGTCAGTCCTTGGTATGCGTGCGTACACAGGTGGCGGCTCTCCGTCTCAGGACTCTGCGGAGGTATATGTATGTAGAGAATCCCCCCAGATGGCACGCTCTGGCCACGTATTTTTTTCGTCGTGGTCGTTGCCTAGGGGGGTCTCGCGGCTCCCGGTGGCGGGCATCAGTAGACCCGCCCTAAGGGGTTTGCCTGTTTTCTACAGGGATGTGATCAGAGTGAGGAATTTGGTTGTTTTCAGCCAGCGTGTTGTTCCACGAGGGGAGGGGGATGGTGCGGCTGCGGGAGTGGCCGGTCCTCGCCCAGTCATGGCGGGTGTCGAGGAGAGGCGAGCGCCTAGAGTGGTTCTGGCTGAGCTTTCAATTGCTCCATCAGATCTGCTCATCGGGCCAAGGCTCCGGGATATATCTCAGGAACCGGCTCCACACAACCTGAGCTGCCTTTCTGAGATGATCAGCATACCGTTTCGTGATGCGAAGAGACGCACATTGTATAGGATGTTCCTGCACATTCTGCACCTCCTTGCCTTTGTTTCCCGTCCTGACACACCTTGGCGGACGGTGTTACCACCTGACGGTGGGGGGGGTCCCTGGTGGGGGTCCTTCTATACGGGAGTTGTCCCCCTTTACATGGGGACCTGGGGTGGAGACTGTTGCATGGAGCGGTGGTTTGTAATAAACTTTTGAGTCGGTTCACGGGTTCGTCCGCCGCGTGTATTTTCTGTGGCGAGGAAGAAACCGTGTTCCACGTGTACATGGAGTGTGAGAGGTTACTGCCCCTGTACCAATATCTGAAGGGGTTGTTCCTTAAGTTCTGGTTGCATTTTAGTCCCACGATTCTAGTGTGTGGGCATAAGGTAGGGTGTGGGGAGAGCCAAGTGGGGGGTTGGGACCTCCCTGTCAGTTTGCTCCTGGGCCTGGTTAAGATGGCCATTCGTGAGTCCAGGCAGCGGGCGGTCGATGGTGAGGCGAGAGTTGGCTGCCTGCCCCTCTTCCGGGCGTACGTCCGTGCACGGGTGTCCCTGGAGCGGGAATATGCGGTGTCCACGGGGACTCTGGAGGCCTTCCGTGGGCGATGGTCACCGCGTGGGGTGGAGAGTATAATAAATAATGAATGTAATGTTGTACTATAATGATGTGGTTTGATATAATGTATCTTTTGATTATGTATTGATGTGATGTATCGTTGGATAAAGTTTTTTGAAAAAAAAAAAAAAAAGAGAGAGAGAGAGAGAGAGAGAGAGAAAGAAAATCAGTATGTGCACAGATAGACTCCATCTATGATAATTAACCAGACAATCAGTTATTCTGATGCTGATTGAGGGATACAAATTGGCTAGGGCTCTGGAGATAGTACCTCTGTTCTTCTTCAAAATAGTTTCATTAAATCTTTCATTTCTATCTGTGGAGTCAAAGTCTCATAGAGGCATAAAGTGATACGATGTGGAAATAGGCTCTTCAGCCTAACTTGCCCACACCGGCCAAAATGTCCCAGTTGCACGTCCCACCTGCCAGCATTTGGTCCATATCCCTCCAAACCTGTCCTATCCATGTACCTGTCTAACTGCTTCTTACAGTAGATGTTGGGATAGTCCCTGCCTCAACTATCTCCTTTGGCAGGTAGACAAAAATGCTGGAGAAACTCAGCGGGTGAGGCTGCATCTATGGAGCAAAGGAAATAGGCAACGTTTTGGGCCGAAACCCTTCTTCAGATGAACCTCGCCGCCTCACCGGGCCCGCTGATTATCGCTGCCTCACTGGGCCTGCTGAACCCCGCCGCCTCACTGACCATCCTCCCACTGGGACCTCCCACGATCTGCCCGCTGACCCGGACTCTACTCCCCGCGGGCCTCCACCATCGACTCCACCGACCCTCGCCACTCCCCCGCCCTCCAGCAGGCTGCAGCTGTCACCTTACCTGAATCCTAGGCTCAGCACCGGGCCTGAAGAAAAAACGTAAACATTTTGTCTACCTCCTCTGGCAGCTTGTTCCATACATCCACCATCCTTTGTGTGAAAAAGTTACCTCTCAGATTCCTATTAAATCTTTTCCCCTTCACCTTACACCTATGTCCTCTGGGCCTCAATTCACCTAATCTGGGCAAGAGACTGTGTGCATCTACCCGATCTATTCCTCTCATGATCTTATGCATCTCTATAAGATCACTCTCATCTTCCTGCACTCCAAGGAATAGAGTCCCAGCCTACTCAACATCTGCCTATAGCTCAGACCTTCTAGTCCTGGCAACATCATCATAAATGTTCTCTGAACCCTTTCCAGATTGACAACATCTTCCCTATAATACGGTGCCCAGAACTGAACACAATACTCTAAATGTGGTCTCATCAACATCTTATACAACTGCAACTCCCAACTTTTATACTCAATACTTTGGCTGAAGAAGGCCAATGTGCCAAAAGCCTTTTTGACTACCCAATCTACAGTACCTGCAACTTCACCTTCAGGGAGCTATGCACTTGCACTCCTAGATCCCTCCACTCTACAACACTACCCAGATCCCTACCATTCACTGTGTAGGTCCTGCCCATGTGAGACTTCCCAAAATGCAACACGTTTTTCTGCATTCAATTCCATCAACCATTCCTCAGCCCACTTGGCCAATCCTGCAGCAAAGTTTTTCACAACCATCTCATATGAATAAAAGAACCTGCACCAATGCAAGACTCCCTTAGTGCTGCTTGAAGCATACAATGGACATAATGGTCCAATTTGCACAATGGTTCAAGCCATTTATTTGTCTGCATCCATGTTATGCTTCTCCCTGGTGTCAAATATAGAAGTCCTTTCATGCCAATGTAAGAAGGACTCCACAGGCACAACCCAAATAGTTGTTCTTAGTCTCAATGTTCAAATTGTACCTTAATTGTACCTTAAACAGCACCTTAATTGGTACACGTGACAATAAAAGACCTTTGAAACCTTTGAAACTTTTGAAATTCTGGGCCAGTGGTAAATAGATTGTGGATATGTGAGGGACAAATGCTTTGTGTTCCTTCCCTCTGCAGACAATATTTTTCCACATGATCCACAACTTGTCGGACTGGGAGGAAACACTTTTGCAGCAGGATTAATTCCTGCTAAGACTGGGGCGACACCAATTGAGCTCTCAGCAGTTACCATGCTGGAGTTTTCCAGATAGGTGGTAGGAGGCACTGAATTCATAGAAAGTGGAATACCAGTACCAGCCTGCCTCCGCAGCCAGCGGATTTGATGCCTGATCTCTAATTAGAATAGACTTATATGGGTTTAAACTAATGTATATGGCTTTGGTGACCAGAAATGCACACAATACTCCAAATGTGGTCTCACCAATGACTTGTACAGTTGTAAAATGACTCCAAGCACAAATTCTCTTCCTATTGCTTGAGTGGTCTTGACTCCACCCCCCCCCCCCCCCCCCGGTTATCCTTTTGTTTTGTACATTATGTATAAATGGCTAATCAATTATTTAAAACAGTTAAATAAGTAAAAGGGAATAACCCCTCTTACCTTTCCTTCCTAATCTATAGTTCAGGAATATCCATTCAAACCAACAATGTTTCTGATCCAATTTGTGTCCATCTGGCAAGGAATGGAAAGGCAAACTCCCTGATAATGCAGGAGTACAAGTAAGTTCTACCACTGGACCTCATGAGGAGTCCAACTGCAGAGCAGTGTCACGTTTCCACCAGAAAATGTGGGCATAGTAACTCCAGGATATATCGACCTACGACGGCTAAACTCCAACTGTTCCCTTTGCAACTGCTGCCATGACAGCTGAGTTTGTAATGCTGTTACTACACTAATATTCAGCGGTCCTGGTTCAACAAAGATTCATGATTTGATGATTTGGTGACTCACAGGAGAAACCTCAAAGAGAATAATGGATGCCAAGAATGATTGCAAGGCAGAAATTTAATCAAGAGTTCCAACAATGTCATAAACTACGAGACTAGTAATTAGATTTGATCTAGCCCATTAATTAGAAGGCAGCCTCAAAATAACAATTGAAATGTTGTGCATTTAAATGCTTGTATTTAAGTAGAAATTTGTCCTTGATATTGTAGCTTACATTGCTTCAAAAATTCCACAAAAAGCAGGATAAATTCGATCCAGCTAATTGTTGCCCAGTCAGACTATCATCAATCTTTAGCAAAATGCTGAAAGATGTTATGGACAGTAGTATCAACTAGCACTTACGTGCAATGACCTGCTTACTGATACCCAGCTTGGCTTTGTCTCAACCATTTGACATTAACCCTCATCACAGCCTTTGTCCAAATATGGATCAGAGTAAATTTTAGAGACTGACACAAGATTGACTGCCCTTTAACATCAAGACAACATTTGACAAGTGTAACATCAAGATGCCTGGGTAAATCTGAAGTTGGCGTGTGTCAAAGAAAAAGCATTCAAATGGTTGGAGTCATACCCGAGGCAGAGGAAGATGATTGTGGTTTTTCAAGCTCATTCCCAATGGCATTATGTTCAATTCCATTCATAGCTCCTCAGTAAATGAAGCAGTTTACGTCTACACACAACTAAACGTTGACAACACTGCATGACAAGAAAGGTATATGCCATACACGTGCCAGGCAATGTCAGATTAAGACTGCAGAGTGACCCACCATTCACATCAGAGGGTTATCTCGGGCCAGTTACTCTTAAAACCCATGGCTCCAAGGCAGTGCAGCGTAGGTTCACGAGATTGATCCCTGGGATGGCGGGACTGTCATATGAGGGAAGATTGAAAAGACTAGGCTTGTATTCACTGGAGTTTAGAAGGATGAGGGGGGGATCTTATAGAAACATATAAAATTATAAAAGGACTGGACAAGCTAGATGCAGGAAAAATGTTCCCAATGTTGGGGGAAGCCATTTAAGACTGAGGTGAGAAACAACTTTTTCACCCAGAGAGTTGTGAATTTATGGAATTCCCTGCCACAGAGGGCAGTGGAGGCCAAGTCACTGGATGGATTTAAGAGAGAGTTAGATAGAGCTTTAGGGGCTAGTGGAGTCAAGGGCTCCATGGGGAGAAGGCAGGCACGGGTTATTGATAGGGGACGATCAGCCATGATCACAATTAATGGCGGTGCTGGCTCGAAGGGCCGAATGGCCTCCTCCTGCACCTATATTCTATGTTTCTATCAGGTCAGAGGCCGGGCCATCATGTGATGAGCGATTTACTTTAAAAAAAAAATTATTTAAATATTTTAATTTTATTAGAAGTAAGTACAATCGTATGGCACCAAAGTGCCTAATATATATTTTCATAATACATTTTATTTTTTATTATAATAAAGAAGAATAAGAAAAATAAATTAGATAATAAAGGATAGAAAAACATAAGATATATAGTGTGTGAAAAAGAAGAAAAAAAGATTGAAAGAAGAAAGTTGAAGAAAAGAAAATAGGAAAAAGAGAGTAAAAAAAAAAATAAGGAGTAAGGAGATCATTATTTATAATCTTGACCATCCCTCGCCCAGTCCTGAGACAGTTAGCTTTTACAATTGTGTTGCACCATATGATTCCAAAAAGACGACAAATGGAGACCAACTCGTTATGAATTGGTCTGATTTATCTATTAGGAGGAATCGCATTTCCTCAAGATGTGCGGTGTCCAACATGCTTGCGATCCACATTTTAAGCGTTGGTATTGGTGTATTTTTCCAAAATTTAAGTATTCATTTTTTTGCTATTATTAAACCATAATTTAAAAATAAATTTTGAGATGAGTTCAATTTATTCCCATCTTCCATTACTCCAAATATAATAATTTCCGTATTAGGTTCCATTCTTATCTTAAATAATTTTGTAAATATTTCAAAAATATCACTCCAAAATCTATAAAGTTTTATGCAGGAAACAAAAGAGTGTGTTATAGTTGCGTTTTGGGATAAACATTTATCACAAATGGGGGATATATTTGGATAGTGATTTACTCTCTAACATCTCATAGGGCCTGTAAATAGTCATTACACACGTGTAGCATTATAATAGTCTTTAATAAGTATACAGAGTTAAACATCACATGAGTAGTCACGGACTCCAGTCTGCTACTGTACTGCGCAGAAGGAGAAGCAGGCGTTATTATAAATGATACTTAAGGCGGGGTTAGTAGTGGGGAGGTTGCTATGTGATTGGTTGCATGCATAAACCATCTACGTCCTTCCCCTTAGAAGATTAAACATGGTGGGTAACTATGGCAACGACTTAAACAAAATCACCATACCGAACAGGCGGCTTGCTGACACGGCCCGAGCACGTACGGACCAACCCTTCCCCCCCCTCAACAGAAAGACCCAGACCCGGAGGCGACGACGCCGGAGGGGAAACAGAAAGCGGCATGGGGGACAAACGTGCAGGAGGGCTAGAAGCAGGCATTATTATAAATGATACTTAAGGCGGGGTTAGTAGTGGGGAGGTAGCTATGTGATTGGTTGCATGCATAAACCATCTACATCCTTCCCCTTAGAAGTTTAAACATGGTGGGTAACTATGGCAACGACTTAAACAAAATCACCATACCGAACAGGCAGCTTGCTGACACGGCCCGAGCGCATACGGACCAACCCTTCGCGTGGGTTTGAATCCCACTTCTGACACCATGTAAATAGTCATTACACACGTGTAGCATTATAATAGTCTTTAATAAGTATACAGAGTTAAACATCACATGAGTAGTCACGGACTCCAGTCTGCTACTGTACTGCGCAGAAGGAGAAGCAGGCATTATTATAAATGATACTTAAGGCGGGGTTAGTAGTGGGGAGGTAGCTATGTGATTGGTTGCATGCATAAATCATCTTCAGGGCCTTTCTATCATCTATGAGTCAGGTAAGGAGTGATATCATGAGTGTCTCTGTAGCATTGTTCATCAGATATTATAATGATTTGGTGGGGCCGCAGGTGACAAGATTCATCATTTGCAGATGACACCAACATTTGTGCTATAGTGGACAGTGAAGAATGTTGTCTATGGTTACAGCAGGATCTAGATAAACTGGAAAAGTGTGTAAGGGAATGGTTGATGGAATTTAACTCAGGCATGTACGAAGTGATGCAATTGTAACACTGGAGGTGTATGTTAAACCAGGCAGAACATACACAATGAATGGCATGGCACTGGGAAGAGATATTGAACTGCTGAAACCTGGGGTACATGTAAGATAGACACAAAAAGCTGGAGTAACTCAGCAGGTCAGGCAGCATCTCTGGAGAAAAGGAATAGGTGACATTTCGGGTTGAGACCCTTCTTCAGTCTGAGAGTTAGGGGAAAGGGAAACTAGAGATATGAAAAGGTACAAAGAACAAAGGTAAAATATCTAGGGTATTTTATTACAGAACAAATGACAGATGATGAGGATATTTATAGGCAACGACGCATGCTGTATGTACAGGCGAATATTCTCTTGCGTAAGTTTGGTGCGTGTACAGATGTGGTGAAGATGTCACTGTTTAGAGCATATTGCGCACCACTCTATACTGCGCACCTGTGGTCGAACAATGGAAAGACAAGTTTGCAGAGACTAAAGGTGTCATATAATGATGCCATGAGAACACTGCTAAGGAAACCTAGATGGTGTAATGCTAGTAACATGTTTGTGGCTGCAGAGTCAGTACATTACAAGCTATCCTAAGAAATCATATGTGTAGCGGCAGATTTTCATATCTTTCAGGTAATTAGCACCCTAGCCGCTATTTGGATGAGAATGGTTGAAGGGGGTGTCTTCTAAACGCATGCGAGCTCACTCACGGAGACCTTCAGAGCTTCTTCTCAGATATGGCTTCAAAACACAGTCTTTTGATGAATAAATGCTTTATTGTTGATAGAAAACAGTGAGATACATCCACATTTCTTCCGACTCGTTACTACAATGTTCTTCGATGTCCAGCTTATTACTTTAGACATTAGAAAACTCCTCGTATCTCCGTAACATTGGCATGATCTGGCATGTGGCCCCATGACCCGCATGATCCCGCATGGTAGAAGGGTTAACCTTCCCCATCGTCTCTCCAAACTAATCTAAAAACTAAACTTCTGCGCAAGCATCTAAGCTCCAAACACGCCCCAAAACACGTCATAAATCCCACCCACAATATAACGGGCAGTCTAAAATTTAAAGGCACATACCATCTTCAATGGCATGCAAAACAGGCCAAATGGCCACTACATACCGGCCCCTAATTGTTCCGAGTAAATATACGAGGCAATTACTAATAAACATAAAAAACGTGGCCATAAAGGCTTAACATATATCAAAAGCAAAAGGTCAGGGAATAAAACCCTGTGGCTCCTCGTCGGGAAATTGAACCCCGGTCTACCGCGTGACAGGCAGGGATACTAATCACTATACTAGCGAGGAAAAAATAGCATGCACTATATATCTGCAATCCGAATTCTTCATTGACTCTTCCATCTTCACTTTCGCCCTCTAGAAGCAAGCACAACTTGGTTATTAATCTTATTACAACAGTGGTTTTAGTTCAAAGTCGTATTGTGCATACCAAACCCTTAAAATCAGGCATGATACCCATTATATAGTGCAAAAGATAATAGTCCAAAGCTTTGACAGCATGAAACGTCTTCCTCCATGTCCGATCAAACCATGGATGTGTTGTAACAGCAATGTTGAAGTATGAAAATCCTTCACAAGAATAACAGGATCTTTAACAATAAAGTTCACCATTAGATTTGATTTAATGTTCGGATCATTAGCAGAGATTTCAAATCCCAACTCAAGCTTTGGCCATTCTCTGTCTGGCATGCAGAGAGATTTTAGTTCATTGATCCATTTCTTCTCGCTTAAGAAGCGGTTCACTGTCAATTCTCTGGAACCTTCATTTGCAGAGTTTTCTTCTGTGTCAACATATTTCAGTTGTACAACATTAGTAACTCCTAATGCTCTATCCATTGGCAGATTGTCTCTGTCCAAATCCAACTCTCTGGTTTCTTTGACTGTCATCTAGTGGAATGCTTTCACAATTGTCGCTGTTCCACTTAGAAAGTATGAATCCTCCCTTATAGCAAAGAGGTCAGATGTTCTACTGGTAGAATTGCTTCCTGCTCAGTAGACATAGATTTTAAGCAATCCTTATGGAAATTATTCTTCAAAGAGATTCTTAATTCATGAAATTTACTCTTCTTGCCAAACTTGCGTTTCAAAGTCTGGGTAGGTTGCTCTGCCATACTATGAAAATTTGGCAGATTAACACTTTCTTGTTTGAAAGGTAAGTCCCCACAACAGTGTCCATCAGTTTTCACTGAGTAGTTCATAACATCCATGAACTTCAACTCTTCTTTCGACATCTCTTCAGATTCCTTGCTGGTACTTTCATTAGTCATGATTGTATAGCTTCATCACCGGCTTTTCTAATTCATCAGTAGACATTTGATTAACAGCAATGGCAGGACAGTTCTTCTGATTTCCGATTTTGTGGTTCCTTTTCAAGGAGCCATAGATAACCCATCCAAGTCGGGTTTTCGTAGCATACGGTCCTTCGCCTTTGCTCCTAACAATCTGTATAGGTTCCAAAGCCTTCAAAACATTCATTCCGATAAGTAGTTCAACACTAGAATTTATTTCAGATATCGTGACATCCTTCAGGTAAGGCCATTGCTTCAAGTCTTCATGTCTTGGTATATTATGACAACCAACAGGCATAGTTCTATGCGTAAACACTTCAGATATCGATATGAAATTATCTCCATCCAAACTGGATATCTCCATACTCGTAATGTAATAACTCATGCTCTCTTTATCTTTAGTCATGGTACGTAATCGAATCTCCGTCTCTTCTCCTGAACTCATCATCCGTTTATTCCGGTTCTTCTTCTTCTTCCCAGTGCTCTGGTAGCTCTTCTTCAGTGTGAAGTGCTTCAGGATGATATTGCCTGCACTTATAACAAATTATAGGACTCTTACAGTCTCTCACCATATGTCCTCTTTTCAAACATCCAAAACAGATTCCCTTCTCTTTCAAGAAATCCATCTTGTCTTCATATTCATTCGTCTTGAATCTTCGACACCATCTTATGGTGTGACTAACTTC
This sequence comes from Malacoraja senta, assembly GCA_038087875.1. NCBI lineage: Eukaryota > Metazoa > Chordata > Chondrichthyes > Rajiformes > Rajidae > Malacoraja > Malacoraja senta. The sequence continues at coordinate 136,952,411 of CM075978.1, forward strand.
ATCACATAACAAACAAAATACTATTTGCTTGCTAGTAGATACATTTCTTTTTCTTCCATCAGTCTTTTCCACAGGTACGGTCATGATAGCAAAACTACTTCTCTTAGATTCCGATCTTTCTTCAGTTTTGGAAAAGGTAGAACCTTTGTTAGTTGCCATCGGTTTGTGATCTTCAATATTCCCGTAGTGTGGCTCTAACATGTACCGTACTTCCCTGTCCAAGAATTCCACCCGGTCTGGTAGCCTGGCTACTTGTCTCCTTTCATGTCTAATTTTGCCTGCTTCATCTCTCCACTTTTCTCTCAGTCTTCTGGGCATCTTGCTCAAGATGATTCTAGTATTACTCACAAGATTCATTTCTTCCATGTGGTCGAGATTCCTCATCGAGCTGCAACAGTATCTCAGAATTATTGCATAATCACTCAATGCCTCCCCATCTTCTGGCTTGATTTCTTTCCAAGCATGGGCCTTCTCCATGTAAGCCTTAACAATCCTCTGTTCATCACCAAAACGTTCTTCAAGTAATCTTCTCGCCTGTTTATAACCATGGCTGCCTGGCTCCTTCTGACAACTTTCTACAAGTACCTTCACACTTCAGCAGAACGTGTACTTCACCAGAAATCGTAAGCGCTCCTTCTCATTCGTAACTTTCGTTTCTAATATTTCTTCTAATGCCCTCACGAAAGTTTCATACTCCAAAGGATCTCCACCATATGTAGGAATTTCTACTGGTGGTAAAATGAGAGAGGTATTTTGTCGAGCTATGCTCTCGTTGAATTCAGATTGCCTATTCAACAGTGCCAATAATCCATCCTGATTCCCTTGGCTTGACGCCACCTGTTGATAAATAGGTCGTGGCTCAAACTGGCTTGCTCGAGCCCGTGCTCCAGGCCTCGAAAAAGCATGTTCCGCAATTGGTTTGTCTCGAGCATCCACAGACGCTCCAATAGTAATTGGTTTCGATCTAGCACCCATTTGCTGAGATGAAGTTTTACCCATCTTCCTCTGTTCCAATGGGTTTTCAAAGCCTAGAAATCGGGTGGACCTCGGTTGTGGAAATGATCCAACTGCTGATTCACTTTGAGCAGTTTTTCTTCTTGGTCCAGAGCTCATCGTCCTTGACGATCTAGAACTGCATCTTGACCCCTCACTTTCCAGTATCTCCTTCTTTGCTTTGGCCACCGCCATCTTTATGTCTAATTCCAGTTGTTCCTTACGTCGCCTCATCTCATCTTCTTGTCGCCTCATCTCATCTTCTTGTCGCGTCATCTCATCTTGTTGTCGCGTCATCTATTCTTGCTGTTGCGTTATCTCTTCTTTTTGTCGCCTCATGACTTCTTGATCCCACTTGATCTCATGTTTCTTCTTCATGGCATCCGCTTCTATTGAGAGCGCAGCTAGCTCAGCTTTAACTCCCAATTGAGCAGAAGCCCTTGAAACTGAACTGGCTGAAGAACCAGATTTATATCCTGAACTATCTGAGCTGCTACTGCAGCCTCTGCTGCTGCTGTCGGCTTTTTTGGCCACAGACTTTGCAGGCAGTAATGAAGCCTTGGTCTTTGCCATTCATAGTTGGGCTACGGGGGTCTTCAACTGAGGCTCTTCATCGCTTGAAGATTCTTCGGTACTTTCAGAATCGGACTCGCTGTCCGAGCTGGTACTGGCCTTCTTGGCAGCAGCCGCCTTGGCCAGCGTGGGGTCAACTTTCCTCTGTGCAATTGTTGTGGCAGGTTTTAGGGTTGCCTCTTCATCACTACTGTCTGAGTTGTCATCTGACAAGTCACTGATTTCCATTTTACTCACTCCTGCGGCTAGTTTCTTCTCGGTCACGCCTGCTTTTCCGTTCTGGACGTTGGGAGGTGGTACAGCACTGTATGAACCTTGTTGCGCCTTGACTTCCGCAGGAGACTCATCATCTGAACTGTCAGACTCTTCACTGCTTGAATTTTCATCTTCAATTCTGGCACCTTGTTGCTTCGCACTTCCAGCTACTAAGCTCGTAAGTTGTGATATAATTTCAGATAACCACATCTCTGCCTTATCCATGAAACCATTAAATATCTTCCACTTGTCTTCCCACCACTGGGTGTGTCTTCTGGCTTCTTCCCGAGACAGCTGTGAACACAGCAGTACATTCTGTTTCTTTGCAACCTCTTCGCAGAGGTTCCATAGTTGGCTCATATTAGATTTCACCTTGATCACGTTCTGTTCTGATTCCATTAGTTTTTTCTGTGTATTAATTAATCTGTTAACCTGTAACCATAATTCATTTCTCTCTCTCTCGGTTTCCCTCAAGCAGGCAGTATGTGTATTATCTGTTTCTTTTCGATACACGAGTTCTCTGTAGCTATCAATGGATTCGTTAACTTCTTCCCATATCGAGTTCTCCTTTCTTTGGGTTTCTTTAAGTTGTCTGGGTCTTTCTTCACCGCCACGTGGTTCATCTGGTGTAGCTCTTTCTTCATCTTCTAATTCCATGATTTTAAAGAGGTCTTGGCAGATTGCCAAGTCTTTAAATTAATCGGACAAATGTCTCTGCTAGTAGCTGTGGCTCTGTTTTGTCAACATTTTTTCAAAACCATAACATACTGATAATGTAGAGAACATCTCTCTAACTCCAGGTGCAAAAAGATGATGCTGATTCAAATGGAATGCGCTTATCACAAGCGATTCAAAACAATCCAAGGTCGGTCTGCTTTCCCCAGACAAGCTGGAGAAAACACCTTCTGAGTTCTGTGTTACAGAAGTCTTTTAAAATAAAGCTGTGATTTCAATTCAAAGAATAATAATCGATTTGTACTCACAAATCCAGTGATGTCTTCAGATAAGTCTCGATGCTGTCTATAGACCTCAAGGCCTCATCTGGCCGAGATCTTTATCTTCAGTTCCTCCTGGAACCACTTTCTCCTCTGGCTAAGCTTCTCTGAGAATCTTAGCCAATCTCCTGTCCTAATCTCTGGGACTGGTATTTCCACGACTGGAACCAGTCTTCTTCTGGCTAAACCTCACCAAGATCTTAGCCTGGTCGTCCTGCTTCGATTTAATCTTCTGTCCCAATCTCTGGGACTGGTATTTAACCCCCCTGCCGCAGGTTTCCTTCGACTTAATGTTCTGTCCCACTCTCTGGGACTGGTATTTAACCCCCCTGCTGGAGGTATCCCTTCTACTTAATGTAGCGGCAGATTTTCATATCTTTCAGGTAATTAGCACCATAGCCGCTATTTGGATGAGAATGGTTGAAGGGGGTGTCTTCTAAACGCATGCGAGCTCACTCACAGCGACCTTCAGAGCTTCCTCAGATATGGCTTCAAAACAGTCTTTTGATGAATAAATGCTTTATTGTTGATAGAAAACAGTGAGATACATCCACATTTCTTCCGACTCGCTACTACAATCTTCTTCGAACTCCAGCTTATTACTTTAGACATTAGAAAACTCCTTGCATCTCCGTAACATTGGCATGATCTGGCATGTGGCCCCATGATCCGCATGATCCGCATGGTAGAAGGGTTAACCTTCCCCATCATCTCTTCAAACTAATCTAAAAACTAAACTTCTGCGCAAGCATCTAAGCTCCAAACACGCCCAAAAACATGTCATAAATCCCACCCACAATATAACGGGCAGTCTAAAATTTAAAGGCACATGCCATCCTCAATGGCATGCAAAACAGGCCAAATGGCCACTACAATATGTATAAAATCATCTGCAGGATAAATGACTCTAAACATGTAATTATTGTTGCCTTGTCAAACATAAGGGTTAGCACTACACGCTACGAATCCCAGTTGTGGAGACACTGGTATCGTTGTCTCGTTGTAGGACATTGATCATTCTTTTTATACTGGATTTTAATTCATGTATTGTACTTTTTTTTTAATATATAATTTATGATGCTTTTATAAGTGATATGCTATGATTTTATATGTATTTTATGATGTTTTTAATATGCAATGTATTTTTATGTAATGTTGTCCCTTCTCTGGACCTTGAGTCCAAAATAAAGTTTATTATTATTGTTATTATTAAAGGAATGAAAGGTATGAAAAAACCAAATCAAAGCCAACCAGATGATCAAGGAAAGGTGGAGCCCACAATGATCCATTGTTGGCTGTGAAGAAGGTGATAATGAGTGGATACAACCAGTGGATACAACTAAGCAGGACTACAGTGAAACTACTAGGATGACTATAGGTGGGGACAGAGAGAGAGGGCATGCAAGGGTTACTTGAAGTTAGAGAAATCAATATTCATACCGCTGGGTTGTAAGAAGGAACTGCAGAGGCTGGTTTAAGCTGAAGGTAGACACAAAATGCTGGAGTAACTCAGCGGGACAGGAAGCATCGCTGGAGAGAAGGAATGGGTGACGTTTCGGGTCGAGACCCTTCTTCAGAATTAAAGGCCTGTCTCACGAGTCTGCGGTCATTGGCGGCAAAACAGGAACAATCTACCGCTCCTGGGCCGCCAGAGACTGCGGGCTCCGTCAAACGCCCACTGCCCGGGCCGTGCGGCGTTGTTCCCAACACCGCACGGTGCTAAAATAAAACCAACACTGTTCAAAAATCTTTTCCTACCGCACAGCCGCTGCCAGTGAGGCACGAGTGCGGCACGGTCACCGCCACAGCCGCCACCAGTGCGGCACGAGCGCCATGCGTCAAACTTGCACCGCCACAGCCTCCGCCAGTGAGGCACGACCGCCGCCACAGCCGCCGCCACAGCCGGCGTTAGTGTGTCACGTGTGCCGCACGGCCGCCTCCACAGCCACCGCCACAGCGCCGCGATCAGCACTGCCACCGCCACAGCCCCGCAGATCCGAAATGACGTCATCGCAGTCGGCCCGCCCTTTGTTTTTACTTACCGCAAGCTCGTGGGACCAGCCGTACTTAAATCACTCGGCCCCCGCGCAGCGCTCCCGCGGCATAGGCTCGGCGCTCTCGCCGTTGCCGTGCGGTCCCCTCTACCGGCGACGCCGCGCTTCACCGCCGATGACCGCAACACCGTGAGACAGAGCCTTAAGCTGTCCAAGTGCATGTACATGGTTTCCTGAAAGTGATGACGGCAGTGGACAGAGTGGTGAAAAAGACATATGTTATGTTTGTCTTCATCGGCTGAAGCATTGGGTATGAAAGTTGGGACGTCATAGAGCATGGGGTGCAGTTCCGGTTGCCATGCTATTCGAAGGATGTGATTAAGCTAGAGAGGGTGCAGAATAGATGGATTGGAAGGCCACAATTACAAGGAAAATGCATAGCCTGGAATTGTTCATCCCAAGAGCAATGAGGCTGAAGGAGATTTATTGAAGTATGAGAGGCATACTTAGGGTAAATAGTTGCAATCTATTCCTTCAGGTTGAACAGACCAAAACTTGAAGGCATAGGTTTAAGGTGAAAGGGGAAACAAAGCAGCCACCAGGATTGGCACCCAATCCACCATATTACACATCCATTTCCTTCACCAGTGGCACACTTTGGCTGTACTTTCCACAGAATGCACTGCAATAACTTTTCCAAACCAACATCTATTCCAGAAAAGGCTCACCACTATTTTCTCAAGGACATTTAGGGATGCGTAATATATGCTAGTTTCTCCATTAACGTCCTGAAAGGTGATTTTTTTTAAAATACGTCAATTAATAGAATTTGGAAATAAAGTGCAAAAGCAGGCATAAATATCTTATGTTTAATTAATGCAAACTTTAGTGTGTGTTGTTGAATTTCGTTTTATTGTTTCTTCTGAACCTATCAGAACATATGCTAAATTATTATTCTGCAAACTCCACGTGTTCCCCAGTTCCTCATTTAATAGGCCATTTTTCATTTATGTGTCTAAACAAGGGAGCGTTGGTGACTATTTGTTCCTGGGAGATGTTAGCAAAGTCTGATCCTGCACTTTTTAATGCAAAAACCTTCCAGCAAAGGTTACAGGTTTACAATCCAGAATGCAAACTCTGAATAAAGAGTAAAAAAGCACAGGGAAAGCAAGATCTTTGGTGATCTACATGCCTCACTTTTACACTGCCCACTGCATTTAATGGCTATGTCTTTGGGAACTGCTTGCTTGGATCTTTATTAACCATTTGGTTGGAAGAAATTATGTTGTACGTGAACAAGATAGACAATTGAAGGCAATTGCTGAAATTACACTTCAAAGCATGTAGTTTCCCGATTACCAAAATGACCTTACTATTACCAAGAATTTTAGAGAGGCCTAAAGCAGACTTTAGAGATACAGCATGGAAACAGGCCTTTCAGCCCACCAAATCCATGCCGACAAGCGATCACCCCATACACTAGCACTATCCTACACACCAGGGACAATTTACAATTTTACTAAAGCCAATGAATCTGCAAACCTGAACATCTTTGGAGTGCAGGAGAAAAACCATGGAGACACAGGGATAAAATACAAACTCTGAACAGACAGCCCCCGTGGTCAGGATCAAACCCGGGTCTCTGGTGCTGTAAGGCAGCAGCTCTACCACTGAGCCACTGTGCTGCCCTCAACCTTGGCCAAAAACATGGGTAATGGAGCAAATACTTCAGCTGCAGGATTTACAAGTGCAACCCAGAACATTACATATATAGTGCTTGCAGAGAATAGAGAATAGATAGATGGAAACTGGAATATTCCCATAAAACAGCCATTTGACTGCCTGGTGCAAATACAATGCCATCATCACAGTATGTATTCATGTGAGGGAGCTAAATAAATAGTTATTTATTTAGTAGAAATTGGCTGTGCTTTTTCAGGCCACGGGCTTTTTATTGATCCAGAAAATGTGGCCCTCGGCCTCACTAGTTTGGCATCATGTGAAGGCACAGTGATAAGTTTGTGGAGGATGGCAGCAACAGCTGTGGTATTCCTACCCCACGTCTGGGGTGAGCCTATCAGCACAGCATGCCACTCTCATCTGCTGAGCAGCTTGCATTTCTCAGCATTGTGAAGCTATGATATGATTAATGAAGAGATGTCAGATAGATAATTCTTTGTATCACGCGATGGTGGACAGAATTGTGAAAAAAAAAGTCTGCCTTCCTAGAGCTGCACTGGTGGAGTAATCAGCTGTCTTCGGTCTTATAAATAGCAGCACAGATGTTGACAGAGAAATGGTCCCTTAATTATCATACAAACTGCTTTACTTGAGTGAACAGTTTAAACCGGCCTCCAAAGGAAATTCACTCAAGCAATTCCACAGATTACAGCTAATGAACAATATTTCTTTGTGCCTATTTAGTGCTCATTAAAATGTAAAAGCCTTTCATTTCAACAGGCCTGTAATAAATATTCCTCTCTGCAATGCGAGTTGTATGAAGTGGGGCAAATAAGTGGTTGAAGCAGCTTCAGCCAATTTATTATCATCGCCTGTTGGGCAAATGGAGTCCATTTGTATTCAGGTTGGTGGATGTGTGCTGCATCTGACTGCAAGAAAGTAAAGCAAACATTCAAACTAAACAGTAATTCATTGTTTTACAGTTGTTTAGGGGTTCAGTAACATTTAATTTAAAGAGACTGACTCAAATATATTCAATGCAAATATAAAATTTGAACACTTTCCAAATGGAAAATGGAGCTCACTAAAACAAATGCAAAGAAAAGCAAAATATGACAAAATATACAAAAAAACAATTGTGATTTTGTAAGGATTCATGTGGATCTGCTGTATTTATGTTAACCTTTTTTTATTATTTTCCCAAGAGAATTCAACACATGCTGTTGCCAGCCTAGGTTTATTGGTCTACGGTGGTTTGAATTTCTCATAAATTGGATTCAAAATTTAAAAAGTTATATTGTAACAATGCACTTTTTAACTTCTCAGATCTCATTGCAAGGAAAAAGCATCTGATGAATATATAAAGCTGATGTTTATGAGATTCTGAAATAATAGGGGTATGCTGTGTGCCGATGATTTTCCTGTTGCAAAAATTACCCTCAGATTCAATGAAGAAAACAATGAATATATAATGTCTGATGCAGCTTCAAAATAAAATGATTAAAAGTCAACTGAAATGGGATGGGCTCCCTGTGGATTGTAGATGTCCAATCTGGCACATATGTTAAATGAAATGTACCTGTAGGTAGTGTGACCTACTAGTTGAAATGGGTCACTGCTTGATACTGAAACAGAAGGTTGTGAATTTAAGCCTCAGGACTATATGGTATTTGAACTCACTTGCCCCTGGTGGATGACTTTTCCACTTCTTGGACCAGACACTGGGTAAAATTTCATATGGAGGTGAAATGTTCAACTCAATCACTTAAACAGTGCTTCGTGCCACTGCTAGCTATCAGTGGTAACATTCGGGCACCCCTCTCTTACTTCATTCTCGACTGGATCACTGCACTGGATAATAAATGAATAGAAAATAGGAGGAATCGGTAATAATATATTAGTTATTCATACCACGTTTTCTGATTAATACGGCGAGTTTGTAAACATATCATGCACACATATATTTAATTTATATCATCGTTATTCGACTGTGCTAAAGATTGGTGAGGAGTATCTGTAAGAAATGAAAGGTTGCAAATTTAATTTTTGACACTTTCAGAAGCACAGCCAATGTTTACAGCAAAAGGGACTGTCTCCTTAACAGCAGTCTTTTCCGATCACTTCAACACCTAACGGAAGATTTAGCAATGACTGACAATTCTAACTCAATATCTCCATCATTGATAATTGATCCTCTTGAGATGTAGGTTGCCTTGTTTTTTTCCCCTTGCTCTGATGCTTTCAAAAGAAGAGAGAGTGAGCGGAGCATTGTCGGCCTGAGTGCTGGGGAGCTTGCTTACGTTTGCGTGCCTGCAGTAGTTGGATGCCAATGATGGCAGTCTATCAGTGCACCCTGCCTGCATATGAACAACAGATTTGTCAGCCTGTGACAGGCTGACAGCACTGCTCCCAGCCGCTTGTCCACTGTTATTAAATCAGTACCTCTTCGGAGCATGCAGGCAAGAGACAATCTGCTTCCTCCATTTGTGGAGGCAGGTTGCCAGTCAAAACCAGATCATCATCTTGAAGCTGCAACCCCAATATTCCATATAAAACAGACACTGCACTCAACTTGCTTTACACTTCAGGCTACGTATATAAATATTGGACCTTAAATTTCATTTCCTTTGCAGAAGGATATTTCAGTTGCATGGTAATTTTCAAGTCTTTTTTTTTTTAATGGAGAATTCTAAAGCAACAAAAATGTTGCATTGTTAATAATAAATCATGGAAAATCTATCCTTTTGAGGCTGGCACCTGGTGTATTCAATTCGCAAGTATACAGCAAATTTTTATAAATTATTATTAGCTGATTCTAGCCAAAGGGATGTTAGCAAGTGTTTCTTGCCAAATCAAAAGGGTCAATTAAAGTTCTAGACAAATACATAATTTTTGCTCAGACTTGGCACATAAAGAGCTATTGGCTTCACAGATGCCCTGCAAAGCACATCAAATATGTGCAAAAACACTTGAGCAAGTAACAAAATGCGATATTAAATTCTATTGTTGATGCACATAAAAATTAGAATGAAGTGCATCATATTTATCATGGAAATGCTCACTTCAGGGAAAAGACAAAATCTGCACAAAGGCATCTCCGTGGTATCTTAACATTATAATGGATGTCCTTTGCTTGGATCAGTGAATTCTACTCGTGAGGTGAGTCAAAGAGAGGAATCTTTACTGAGTGCAGCTGAGCGTTTTTTTTTGTGCAAACTTTTGCAATGTTTCAAATGACATGTTGCTTCTTAATAATAACAGTGGGGCTTTATTTGGATACGGTAAATCCTGTAAGATTGAAAAGAAATAAAGAAAGACCTGTCTTTCACAGTGCCTTTATAAAGCCCCTGAGCATCCTAAACTATTTTACAGCCAATTAAGCACTTTGTGAGGTGTAGCTATTGTTGTAATGTAGGAAACGATAGACTATTTGTGCACAGGAAGCTCACGTGAACAATTATTTGCTGCTGACCAGGAACTCTGTTTTAGTAATGTTGATTGTGATAAATATGGGCCGGGGATCAACGAGTATTGTTCAAAATACAGAGCTGCAAGGTCTTCTACATCCACGAGAGTGAGAGCAAAATGGACCTCAATTTTCATGCCAAAGATAAAACCTCTAATATATTCAGCAACACACTGGACCGTCAGCATGGAATTTTATCCTTGAGGTTCAGTGGCATTTTACCGTTGGCCTCTCACTTTCCACAGAGTATGTTTTCTATCTTTAAAAAAACAAGCAATTTAAATCTTAAGACGTTTTAGAAGAGGGCTACTGACCATAATTTGGGTATGGACGCTGCAATATGTTTCTCTCAGCTGCTGGGTGGTCTCAGCAGGGAAGTGAAAGCAACTAGATAGTTCTGACATTAAACAGAAATGAGAGCCAGCACCTCTGAGCTCAATTTCTAACCCAGGTTCCATCTCTACAACATAGACGACAGACACCCTAGCCTCACGTAACCCTTGCATCCCCATTCTCTCCGTCCCTACCCCACCCTAGCCATCATACTAGTTTCACTGTCTTCCTGTACCGTTTCACTCATTAACACCTAGCCCACAACCAACAATGGACCATTGTGGGCTCCACCTATCATCGTTTTTTTGCATATATTTCATTCAATTGTTCTAAATCTCTCTCTATATCACCATCTATAGCTCTCATTTCCCTTTCCCCTGACTCTCCGTCTGAAGAAGGGTCTCGACTCGAAACGTCACCTATTCCTTTTCTCCAGAGAAGTTGCCTGACCTGCTGTTACTCCAGCTTTTTGTGTCTATCTTCGGTTTAAGCCAGCATCTGCAGTTCCTACACATTTTATATGTTACAGATGTTTACTGGTTCAATTCCTGTTGATTGCTTTTTTCTGTTGCAAGGACGAGCCCGCGTGCTTAAATAACCCAGTGAGAAGACTGTGCTATTTATTCAGTGTAATACAAACTACATTAATGACTGGTCAGTGGTGGAAGTCCAGCTTATAATCATTGAGTGAATCTGCAATAAATTTCCTTGCTACCGAACTATGCAGGTTTTTCTTTCAAAAGGATTTTTTTTAATTCCAGTTTATTTAATATCTTGAAGGTTTTGCTTTGTAGGTAATTCAAGGCAGCGTTAATCATCACCATTATCGAATGACTCACCCGGCAGTAGCAACAACACATTCTCCAGTCATCAAGCAGCACTCCCCCTTTGTGCAGTGGCAGTCGTCATCACCAGAAATGAAGGGAGTTTGGACAATTATAGAAGAGCACAAAAATAACAACACTGACTCGACATTCAATTTCAATTGGGTGGCACAGCAGATAGCAACAAAGTGGCAGGGTGGAGCAGTGGCAGAGTTGCTGCCTTTCAGTGCCAAAGACCTGGGATAGATCCTGTCTACGGGTGCTGGCTGTACGGAATTGTACGTTCTCCCTCTGACCACGTGGGTTTTCTGCGGGTGCTCCAGTTTCCTCCCACACTCTAATGACATGCAGGTTTGTAGGTTACTGGGCTTCTGTAAATTGTAAATTGTCTCTAGAGTGTAGGATTGTGTTAGTGTACGGGGTGATCGCTGGTCGGCGCAGACTCGGGAGGCTGAAGGGCCTGTTTCCACGCTGTATCTCTAAAGTCTAAAGTCTAAATTGGTGTGAGACGGCACAGTGCTGCATCTAGTAGAGCTGCTGCCTGATAGCCCCAGTGACCCGGGTTCAATTCTGACTTTGGGTGCTATCTGTATGGAGTTTGTATGTTCTCCCAGATGTGCAGGTTTATAGGTTAATTGGCATGTAAATTGCCCCAAGTGTTTAAGGAGTGGATGAGAAAGTGGGATAACATGGAACGACACAAAGTGCTGGAGTAAACACAACAGGTCAGACAGCATCTGTGGATAACATAGACAGGTGACATTTCAGGTCAAGACCTTTCTTCAGACTGAACATAGAACTAGTGTGAATGGGTGATTGATGGTCAGCATGGGCTTGATGGGCTGTGGGCCTGTTTCAATGCTCCATTATTAAACTAAACTAAACTAAAGTAATGCCCATAATGCAAATTTTAGTGCAGCATTACCTGATGGAAACAATAGAATCAGAGAATAATTATGCATTAAAGGAGGCCATTTGGCCTGTTGAGTCTGTACCAACTTAATGTAAAAGCAGTAGTTGGTTCCATTCCCGTGTACTGTCTCTGTTGCTCTGCAATTCTTTATTTTCAGAAATTTATCTAGTTCCTTTTTGAACATGACAATTGAACCTTCCTCCACAGTTTCTCTTGGAAGAGCATTCCACACACTAATCACTCACTATACACAAAATATTTTTCCTTATTTCATTTTGGTTCATTTGTTTATCATCTTCAATTAATAAGCTCCAATGAGAACAATTCCCCTCCATCTGCTTTCAGGATTTTAAGGTCGAAATTGGCAGGTACTTGATTAGTAAGTGTGTCATGTTATGGGGAGAGGGCTGGAGAATGGATTTGAGAGGGAAAGACAGATCAGACATGGTAGACTCGATGGGCCGAATGGCCTACATCTGCTCCTATGACTTATGAACATGATTTTAAGTCCCTCTTCCATCTCTTCATTACCTCCTTAATTCCATGGAGAGCAATCTCAACTTCCCCAATATACCCACATAACTGAAGACCTCATTCCTTGAGCCAATTTGATAAATCTCCAGTCTTCACATCTTTCCTGTAGTGTGGCACCCACATTTCAACGTAATACTCCATTTGTGGCTTCAACCATAGTTTATAAAGATCCATCATGTCTTACTTGCTCTAATATTATACAACTATATTTATAACACCCACAAACCTGTGTGCTTTGTTAACGACTTTCTCTACCTGCTCTCCCACCTTTTATGAACTATGCACATTCACCCTTTATGCTGGGACTCCTTTTTAAAATTGTACTCTCCAGTTTATATTCTTTTTGAATTCTTCCTACCAAGAGAACACATCACTCAGTATTAAATTTCTCTTCTACCACCTAACTGTTTACTCCAGCAACATATCAACTTAAAGTCCATTACTGTCTTCCTCATAATTCACTATGTCAGCTGGAGACCCTGTACATACAAAAGAACAAATCAGCAAACAAAACACAAAGTGCTGGAGGAACTCAGTGAGTCAGGTAGCATCTGTGGAGGGAATGGACAGACAACGTTTCGGGTCATAGAAACATAGGTGCAGGAGTGGGCCATTGGGCCCTTTGAGCCAACACCACCATTCAATATGATCATGGCTGATCTTCCAAGATCATCAGTTGTTTAAGAAGGAACTGCAGATGCTGGAAAATCTAAGGTAGACAAAAATGCTGGAGATCCAAGATTATCAGGATCCTTCTTCAGGCTTATTGGAATAGGAAGCAGAAATCCGGAAAAGAGAGGTAGGGACAGGGCAAAGCCTGGTAAATGATAGCTGGATACAGGTGAGGGGATGGAGGGTGACAAAGGCTGGAGGTGAAAAGGAGACAAAACAATGTCACATGAGGAGAGATGAGGAGGAGTGAGAGGTAAAGCCCAGTGGGACGGACAAGGCTAGAATGGGACATGGGCGAGAGAAAAGGGGGATGGGGATAAATGAAAATGGTGGGATTTGGGGACGGGAGATGAATGTACGAAGAAGGGGAAAGGATCAGGATGACCGGGGGAGGGGTGGTAGATGGTTGGAGAAATGTGCACGCACCAGGGTGGGGTGGGACATACAGAAAAGAGAAGGGAGGAGAGGGGGATTAATATTGATATTTCAATATTGAAATTGGAGAATTCAATGTTCATACTGTTGGAAGTTAAAATGGTTAGCAACTGGGAAATTCAGCCAGCCTCAGCAGGTAGAGCGCAATTGGTCTGTGAAATGGTCACCTAGTCTACACGTAATCTTGCCAATGATTAAGGTGAAGGTGAACACATTGGGAGCTTCAAATGCTGTGGACGAGGTTCAAAGAGGTGTATGCGAACCTCCGTATCACCTGGAAGGGCTGTTGGACGCTGGATGGAAGAATGAAAGGAGGTTTAGAGATAGATGTTATATCTTCTATCTTTATGGAGATCATTATAAAGTACTCAGTTATAAATCGAAGGTAGACGCAAAATGCTGGAGTAACTCAGCGGGTCAGGCAGCATCTCTGGAGAGAAGGAATGGGCGACGTTTTGGGTCGAGACCCTTCTTCAGACTCTTCTCCAATTTTGGTGTCATCAGCAAACTTACTCACCAACCCATCCACATTTCATTCCAGTGAAAATTAGTACTTGCATTTCTACCGCAATTGTTTTCAAACAAAACGTACTGTACTAACCTTATTTTGGTTCCACCTTGGCACAGGTGTGAGAGGTTATGGGGAGAAGGCAGGAAAATGGGATTAGGATGGAGAGATAGATCAGCCATGATTGAATGGCGGAGTAGACTTGATGGGCAGAATGGCCTCATTCTACTCCTATCCCTTATGTCCTTATGACCTTCCGGTGGTTTAACCACAAAACAAATTGCAAATATTTGAAGTACGGGCAACCAAAATAATTCACTAAATGACAATATTGAAGAATCAATTACACAACTTCTGAAGAAATCTGAAGAAGGGTCTCAAACTGAAATGTCACCCATTCCTTCTCTCCAGAGATGCTGCCTGTCCTGCTGAGTTACTCCAGCATTTTATATCTACCTTCGATTTAAACCAGCATCTGCAGTTCTTTCCTACGTACTCAGTTATAAATATTGGTATCTCACACCATGGCTACTAAGTCCATGTGTACATTTTCTTTCGGGACCCTGATTGGCCCCGCTTACAATCCTTTTCTGCTCATGGCTTTAGAATATTTTTGGATTCCCTTTGATGTGTGCGGCCAGCCTTTACTCATGTTCCCACTTTGCTTCTCTTCTTTTCTTTTTAACTTCCCCTCTGAACTTTCCATATCAATCTGATTCCCACTTGTGTTGACAGCCTGGCATCTGTTACACGTTCTTTCTTTTCAACTCTCGATTTGGTCAACCGAGGAGCTGCGGCTTCACTTTCCCCACCCATTCCCCTCAGAGAATGCGTCTAGAATATACAGTTTGGATGAAGTGAGATGTAATAACCACTATTTTCTGTCACTGGAATGTCAACTGAGCCCACCCTGGTGTGAGCAGTCTTTGCAGATTCAAAGCAATTTCACAATCAGGGACACCTTAAGTATAGGTGGGATCAGCCGCTGATATTCCTCTCTCTTCTGCGACAGGGCACCTGCTTCAATCTCTTCACAGGTACCACCTCACTGAACAGGCTGAAGTTAAGTACTGACTCTCTAGAGCATCTGCCGAGAGGAAATTATACCCCAACACTCTGCAGTATAATGCTGGAGTAACTCAGTGAGACAGGCTGCATCTCTGGAGAGAAGGAATGGGTAACGTTTCGGGTCGAGACCCTTCTTCACACTGATAGTCAGGGGAGAGTGAAACTAGAGGTGTGAAAAGGAACAGAACAAACCAGAGCCTGCACCGATGGCCAAGGACAGCTGAAGGCCCACAATGGCCCATTGTTGGCCATGTCTCCCATGACTCTCAGTCTGAAGAAGGGTCTCGACCTGAAACATCCCCCATTCCTTCTCTCCAAAGATGCTGCTTGTCCCGCTGAGTTACTCCAGCATTCCACCATCTATCTTCCGGTTTTAAACCAGCATCTGCAGTTCCTTCCTACACTCTGCAGTATAATATGTCCACTGATAAACCAAACCGTGCCAGTAGCTTCCTAGAGCACTTTGTTTGTCCAAGTGCACAGACACACCACAGACCACTTTGCTTGTTTAATATATAGCATCATGAACAACAGAACTAAACAATACAAATGATTACTGAGAAAATCCTGTCAAGATATTAAATCTTGCCGTTGACTTTTCTCATCCAGTCCATTCCCTCTCTGACCTCAAAACAGATTGTATCATCAAACAACTGAATTTCAGAAATGTTTTGATAATTTGATTACCTATCCTATTCCAAATGGAGTTATGACTCCTTTAATATTCAAGAGCAACTGATGTAACATAGGGCAATCTCTGTGTGCAATAAAAAGTCACTTGAAAGATAATTAAATATAGGCCAAAGATTGAATCCCTGCCAAATCAGACTGGTGGCACAGCAGGCAATTCTATTTCAGTGTGGGATTGGATAACACTGACAATGGTTATTTGGAGAACTTTATTTACCATCCAATTTGAGTCACAACACCTACCGTTGAGATTGTGGCACAGGATTGTTTACCCCAAATTATCTTCGAAACATACAGCAAACCTGGCAAAACAAACTCTCCCGACAGCAATGTTACACACGCTGCCTCCTATTACCTCTAAACACAGTTACACACTATTTTCCTACATGATTAAGTGAAAGCAAGACTTTGTACATAGAGACCCATCACCCTACCACTATCCTTTCATAGCTGCCAACCTCAGGTGTGGCAAAATTAACTTAAACCCCTGTCTCACGGTGCGAGTCGACCCACGAGTGACCCCGAGTTTAAATCAAATTTAACTCGTGGTAATCACGTACAATTAGCGTAGCGGGAACGTTGGAACTCGTGGACGCAACTTAGCGACTCGTGGCGCTAACGGCAGGTACCCGGGAAACTTGTTAACTCTTGAAAATTTTCAAACATGTTTAAAGATTTCCACAAGTCAAATTTACTGTTGAAGTTAAAAATTGAAACATTTAAACTCGTTGTAAGAACGCAGTGGCCAGTGCAATTACCGTAGTGATTCGTGAGTCTACCGTGGGCACTCTTTAACTCAGCGGGGAGGCAGCAACTCTGGAGAGAAGGAATGGGTGACGGGATGACGTTTCCATATTTCTGCTGCGTCTTTGGTGTTACTCCAGCACCGTGTGGTCACTTTTTGTCAACCAGCATCTGCCCTTTCTTGTGTATGACATTATTTGTATCCGTGGCAGTTGATTGTTGCTCCCTTCAGTTTCCCAGGGGGTCGGGACGGGACTGGTTGGGAGGGAAAGGTGGGGGGGTGCGGAGGAGGAGGGGAGGGGAGGGGAGGGGAGGGGGGTGGTTGGGGTGACTTAGTACGGGAGACAAGTGTACTGACTGTGTGGGCAGACACTTTGGTAGTGATTGCCCATGGGGTTCACTGTCGAGGACTTCATAATGCAGAGAGCATTATAAACAGTGGAGCGATTAACCCTGGAAAGGGGGGAGACTTCTCTCCGAGTGGACCCAGGAAACTGTAGCAGGAATTTTCTTGAGGATGATTAATGACAGATAAATGGATGGGAAGGGTTTAGAGGGCTATGGGCCACATGCAGGCAAATAGGACCACCCCAAGATGCCAACTTGGACGGCACGGCCAAACTGGGCCGAAGGACCTGTTTCCGTGTTGTACAGCACCATGACTAAGGCCTATCCAGTGGAATTAACATGTTTTGTATTTTTCCTTTCTAAAGATGCAGTGTATTTTGGTGACTATTGCACACTGCAGACCAGAAGCGCCTTCAATACCCATAGAGAAGGGATGGGCGGGTTAGGTGAGCAGGAGAGTGGGGTTGTTTGCAGTTGCAGAGGGAGGGGGCAAGGGCAGTACAGTTCCCAGTCTCAGCTCCTGTTCTACCGAGCGTGTGGACGTGGACGGGTGGCTTGGTTGGCGGCGGCCCATGATGTGGCAGAGCCAGCATCCCTGCTGACTCCCATCCCCCCACCCCCCCGGTCCGGGGCCACGCTGGGAGAGAGCCCCCGAGCACCTGCCCCGGGGCGACTGGCACTGACGTGCTGGCGTCGCCGATGTGAAGACGGTGCGAAGCCCCCGCGCCCGGTGCAATGGGCGGGGAGCTGGAGAGGGGAGGGAAGGGGTCACACACATGGCCGGGAAGCAGAGGGGTGGGGGTGGGGGTGGCGACAGACAGGGCCAACAATGAGATGGAGAAAGACAGAAACACCGACGTGCAAAGGAGACCTACAATAGTGCATGACCTCTCTCGTGTTATGGCGGGTGATTGTCGCCTGCCCGCTGTTTCTGACGCTAAAGCCTTGTTGGCGTGGAGGGGGAGGGGGGTATTGTGCTGTTTGATCGCCCCCTGCTATCCCAGGGACAGGGAGACACAGCGGCTTTTGAGACTGGTGGGCAATCACTACAAAAGTATCTGCCCACACAGTCAGTACACCTCTCCCACACTTGTCTCCCATACTAAGTCACCCACCCCTCCCTCCCCCCCCTCACTCCCCCTCCACTCCACCCCCCCCCCCCCCCCCACCTTTCCCTCCCAACTCCAGTCCCGTCCCGACCCCCTGGGAAACTGAAGGGAGCGACAATCAACTGCCACGGATACAAATAATGTCTTACACGAGAAAGGGCAGATGCTGGTTGACAAAAAGTGAACACGGTGCTGGAGTAACACAAAGACGCAGCAGAATTTTGGGAACGTCATCCCGTCACCCATTCCTTCTCTCCAGAGATGCTGCCTGCCCGCTGAGTGACCATACTGAGGGAATTCCTACATATATGAAGCAGAGAGAAACGTGAGTTCTACACGGCTCTGCCCGACTTTTGAGAATGGATTCGGTGGTTTGTACCCACTCCCCCTCCTTGGTACATCGCAGAAATGAGAAGTAAACGGCAAACTTAGACATACACGTGAGAACTCGTTTAAACTCGTGAACATAAACTTGGAATCTCGTAGACAACCACGAGTGTGTTTTTTTTCTTTCACTCGGGATCACTCGTGGGTGGACTCGCACCGTGAGACAGGGCCATTACTTTGGTATCAGTGTCTTCAATTTAGTAAAGACCAGAAGTGCTGATTGATCCAACTCCTCTTATTTCCACACAATGCATCCCCATCCTTTGCCCCCCCCATCCACCCCGAACCCCCTCCTATACACCCTTGATAGAACACTTGCATATCAAACAGATTAAAATTAATTAGAGGGCTAGGCTAGGAGGAGATGTGTAGGCAAATACTCGTTCAATCTTACTCGACAGATTCATTAATGATGCCTGGCTGTGTTTAGAAGGGTCACCCATACCTTCAACCATTCCTTCAACTTCAACCATTCCTTCTCTCGAGAGATGCTGCCTGTCCTGCTGAGTTACTCCAGCATTTTGTGTCTGTCCTGGCTGTGTTTAGTTTAGCTTAGTTCATATGTTCTAGGAGCAGCATTAGGCCATTTGGCCCATCGAGTCTACTCTGTCATTCAATCATGGCTGATCTACCTTTCCCTCTGAACCACATTCTCCTGCTTCCCCCCATAACTCCTGACTCTTACTAATCTAGTTTAGTTTAGTTAAGTTTAGTTTAGTTTAGTGTAGAGATACAGAGAGGAAACAGGCCCTTTGGCCCACCGAGTCCCCACCAACCAGCGATCACCCGTACACTAATTCTATCCTACACGACAATTTTTAAAGAAGCTAATTAACCTACAAACTTGCAAGTCTTTGGAATGTGGGAAGAAACCGGAGCACCTGGAGAAATCCAACGCAGTCACAGGGAGAACCTGCAAACAGAAGGCAGACAGCGCCCATAGTCAGGATTGAACCCAGGTCTCTGACGCTGTGAGGCAGCAGTTCTACTGCTGTGCCACTGTGCGAGTGAGATATCAGGATGTTGCCTGTCTTCATGCTGCTCTCTCCTGGACTGAGTTGCTGCCTTCAGCCATTCAGGTAAGAAAGTGGGTTGTAAATGTTTTTAGAGGTATTAATAAACAGAGTGTATGTTGCTTTAGTGAACAGTGGTGCTTTCATTGGGCCTGCTTTGAATTTCAGGTAAATCATGTACTGCAAGCTCTCAGATGGCACTTGACCCAAGTAAGAATCACAGTGTGACCAGCTCCGTATGCTTTTAATATTGGCGGCTTTCCAACTTCATCTGCACTTCTGCATAATTGCCATGCGCAGCCAGCAGTAACTGTGTCGTTCATGAGGGATGTGAGGAAATATTTCTCTACTCAGTGAATGGCTCGAGTCAGGATTGTACTTCTGGAAGGAAGTAGCAACAGGCTCAACTGAAGCATTCAAAAGTGAGCTGTATAAATATCTGTAAGGTAAAAGGAAATGGTGGGCTATAGGCAGGATGGGAGAGTGGCGTTAGCTAACTTGCTTTTAGTTGGTACAGAATGTCTGGGCTGAATGGCTTTCTAGTCCATGACCATCCTGCATGGCTGTGATTCTGCATCCCCCAACAGGGGTCCAATATCAAGAGTGGTAACAACAACTTAAACCTAGCTTAGTTTAGTTCTGTTTAGAGATACAGTGTGGAAACAGGCCAGTCGGCCCACCGAGTCCGCACCGACCAGCAATCCCCGTACACTAGCACTAACCTACACACACTAGGGAGAATTTACAATTTTTACTGAAGCCAATTAACCTACAAAGCTGCACGTCTTTGGAGTGTGGGAGGAAACCGGAGCTGCCGGAGAAAACCCACCCCATCATGGGGAGAATTTACAAACTCCGTACAGACAGCAGCCGTAGTCGGGATCGGACCTGGGTCTCTGGCCCTGTAAGGCAGCAACTCTACCGCTGCTCACATGATTCAAAAGCCGACTTGTATCGTTTAAAGGTCGGCAGCCACAGCAGGTGGTTGAACGCCTCTTGGAGATTAGCGTGATGTGGGAAAGGAGAGATGTGTCTATGCCAGAGGGCCAGGACATGCACATCAAAAGCCAGTTGCAGAACGGCTCTAAAAGGATCTGTACCGCACTGCTGCAAACCGTGCAGAGATCTTGCCTCGATATTCAGGATCACTGAAAAGACATCACCAGTTGCACACCAGAAAAACACGTTGCTTGGTTACTACCTGGTTACTACATGCTGCAACATGGTTTGCACACTGCAGTCATGAACCTTGTCAAAAACAGATGGCCTTTGTCACTCAGGATGCTGCTCCTCCTCCTTCTTGTTCTGGCAGTTACTCTGTCCTGTGTTCTCATTCTCCACGTCATGCTTACTCCAGGAGATGGACATTGATCCACATTTGCCTGAATGCATTTGTTTTGAAAGTAAGGAAATGTCCGTCAGAACCTGCCGCTGCACCCCTGTACACCTCTGCACATCGAAAGAACTTGTAAAGAAATATCAAATATTTGGAGAACCATAGCAAAAGCCTGAAGGAATCAATCAGTAAGTTGTGGCTGATCCCTTTAATCACACTGGTGGGGGTCTTTCCAGCTGCTGAACGAGTTCCAAACTGGCAGAGCTAGTGTCAAATCAGAATTACACGCTGACTGATGTCATGAGCTGTCTGATCTGCATGCTTCCAGTAGTCAGTGGCAGTGTAGATGCCATAGGGATCAGAGCAAGAGTGATCCCTGCAAGTATCACGTGCCGCGCTGAAACCAATTTTATAAAATGCATGCTACAGAGCCATATTTTGCAGATCGTGGATTCTAATTATTAAGATAGACCCAAAATGCTGGTGTAACTGAGCGGGACAGGCAGCATCTCCGAAGAGAAGGAATGGGTGACGTTTCAGGTTGAGACCCTTCTTTAGACTGAGAGTCAGGGGAGAGATAGAGATAGAGGAAGGGTAAGGTGTGAAAACAACCGATCAAAGCTATCTGTGCTCACAGCTTGTTTTTCTCTCATGTTGCAAAGCCAGAATTTTGTCGACCATCTCTGTTGCCTTTACTGCAGTATTGTAGTTCTCTTTCACAGCTCAAGATCTGTGTTTGTCTCTTTCTCATGTGTAATGTAAATCTTCCTTTCTAAAACATCACTGTTAGCCCTTCTACATGTTCCAGAATTTTATATCTCGCGCAGCTTGCCTCTACCACATGTCAAGCATGTCTTTTGCTCAATAGTCCCGAACTCTTTGTAAAGATCATACACATGCACATTTGAGAAACATAGAAACATATAACAATAGGTGCAGGAGTAGGCCATTTGGCCCTTCGAGCCAGCACTGCCATTCAATATGATCATGGCTGATCATCTAAAATCAGTACCCCGTTCCTGCTTTTTCCCCATATCCCTTGATTCCTTTGGCCCTAAGAGCCAAATCTAACTCTCTCTTGAAAACATCCAGTGAATTGGCCTCCTGTGGCAGAGAATTCCACAGATTCACAACTCTCTGTGTGAAAAAGTTTTTCCTCATCTCAGTCCTAAATGGCCTACCCCTTATTCTTAAACTGTGATCCCTGGTTCTGGACTCCCCCAACATCGGGAACATTTTTCCTGCATCTAGCCTGTCCAATCCTTTAAAAATTTTATATGTTTCTATAAGATCCCCTCTTATCCTTATAAATTCCAGTGAATACAAGCCCAGTCAACCCATTTTGTAGAAGATCTCCTAGTTTGGAAGTTTTTCCTGAAGCATCCTGCTGCAAGTATGAATTTCATTGTTCCTTGTTGCTACATAAGACAATAAGACATTGTCTTCACTCTAAAGCAACATTTGCACAAAAAGCAGTAACAATTTCAGAGGATGTGCACACTCCCACTTCTAACCTCCCAAACCCTCTGATAGAGCCATTTGTAAATTGAGTTTAGTTTCAGTTCAGTTTATTGTCACATGTACCGAGGTACAGTGAAAAGCTTTTGTTCATATATCTATTGTCAATACGCCAGTGAATTTTCGTACGCCACATTTTGGTATGCCAGCGAATTAGCAAGTATGCCACATGGATTATCTTCATCCTCCCTCCATTAAGATACTCAAAAATCTACTCTACGCAGAAAATCTTACCGAAAAATTCATGTTCAGTTAATAACAGTGAACACACTACTGTATATAACAGGCCATATACTGCAGCCTGCCTCTCAGATTCAGTTCCTTTAACTTCAATAACATGAACTTTGGAGTCAGATTACAAAGCACTGACAAAACCAGATAGTTTGTTCGCACGACTGATCAGGGATGAATTTATAGACACTTACACTCATCAATTTTCCGGCTTTTAAAACTAAGTAAGTAATCATAGAATCCCTACTTCTTATTTTCCCTTACCTTCTCTTTTACTGTTTTCAACCTTAGTGGTGCTTTGGCATCATGTCTCAGTTTCTTAATTAAAACAAAACACTTAACCCATAAACCGTGATCACTTCATAAATTATATGGTAGTATTATATAGCCCCCTTTCACCCCATGCATGTTTCTTTAGTCCCATAAACTGTTATCTAAATCTATACACACTTCTCTAACTTCATAAACCACTGTCTATCCCATGCACCTCTCTTTAACCCCATGTAACTTTTTAATTCCCATATATCATTCATCATTCCCATACAGTAGTCTCTTAGCATATTAAACTCCTTGACATCATATACCAGTATAACTTTCACCTTATACCTCAAACTTAACATTCCACTTCTTGCCATGGTGAAACACTTTGTAACATCAATAGCAAATTAGTTATTTGTGCTGGAACGAACTACAGATGCTGGTTGTTTAAATCAAAGATAGACACCAAATGTTGGAGTAACTCAGCGGGACAGGCAGCATCTCTGGAGAGAAGGAAATGGCGACGTTTCAGGTCGAGATCCTCCAGTAATTGTGCTGTTGCCTGAGTGGGACTTTCAAATTTCTGTTTAGTAATTAATAACATTTCTTTCAGGGTAGGCCCTGCATGCAATGAATGACATGTTTCTTAGCAGTTATTCCATCGTTTACATGACTGCTGGCTTGAAAGTATAAAATGAACCCAGAAAGTCCCTCTGATGAAACATTTACATCACTGAAAAGCACCCTGAGCTTTCAGTCCAATATTGATTCGCTAATTAATGATGTCACGCCCATTCTAGGAGCAGTCATCTGGCTACAAGAAACTGTAGCTGGGAACAACTGAGAGCAGATATGATGGTGTTAACATGGATTATGATAAGGATCAGGGAATTGGAAATTCCATTGTAATCTGGATCAGTCTGGGTCTGGGGATGCTCAAGGGGTGTTCTGGCCAGTAAGCTCATGCAAACGTATCAATGTGGAACTCTCCACAACTTACCTTCAATATTACATTGTGGTGCCAATGATATCATTGGGCCACAACTTATATAACAACAAACGGTCCTCCTTTTAATGTGACCATTGTGTATGACCTGAATTGCCATTTTACAAGGAGATTGGGTACATGATATCAATAATCCTAACATTGGTGGAGCAATATCTGATGGATGAGCTAAATCAAGCAAGAGATGCCCAATTTTTGGAAGAAGCTACAAACAACAATACATAGATAGGACAGGTTTAGAGTGATATGGGCCAAATGCAGCCAAATGGGGTTGGTGTAGATGGGACATGTTGGTCGGTGTGGGCAAGTTGGACCGAAGAGCCTGTTTCCACACTGTACGACTCTCTGACTCTATGACCATCAGTACACGTGACAATAAACAGAAAACCGCTTAGACAAGGTAAGCACATAGAAATCTGGGATTTGGACCACAACTTATAAAGATGTGAACTTTGTCATGGAACAGATATTAGATGTTATGAGGATATTTAATTGTCTGAGCAGTAATTCCTTGGGTCTTGTTCTACTTTGATGTCCCTGTAGTTACAGATATAGCTAGTTGGGCAACAATTATTTCACAGCTGATTGGAAACTTAACTATTTATTACTGAAATTAGAGTTACACATGTCCCAACCATGCACGAGAATTTAGATGAAATGTTTAAGAAAGAATTGCAGATGCTGGAAAAATCGAAGGTAGACAAAAATGCTGAGAAACTCAGCAGGTGAGGCAGCATCTATGGAGCGAAGGAATAGGCAACGTTTTGGAAATGTTGCCTATTCCTTCGCTCTATAGATGCTGCCTCACCCGCTGAGTTTCTCCAGCATTTTTGTCTACCAACGGGAAAGTAGATATCATTTTTTTAAAAACATCGTTATAATTGGGGTTTTAATGTCAAATGGTAATTTTAATGATCATTCTTCTATCTGCCAGGCTTACTGAACTTTCATAGTGGCAATTGACCTCCAGATACCATAATAATTCAGATAACAACAGTGACTAAATATCCAGCACATAAACCCCCCCACCAAAAAGGACCATTGTATCATTTTGTACTTCCCTATACTTTTTCTAATTCTCTGTACCTTTTCTAAGCACTATTTCTTATTTTCTTCACAGATGTTGCCTGAACTGCAGTAGATTTACAGCATTTTATCTTCTATTTCAGATATCCAGTGTCTGCAGGATTCTGGAACATATACATGTCATATATGTTGAACATTTAAAATTCTATATAGTACTATGGCTCTAGATAAGAAGCTCTGTCATCACGTATTACTCTCTAACCTCACATTTATAATTTTAATTCATGCATCAATTTTCTCCAAATCTATTTACCATTATTCGTTCTTTCTGCATCATTCTTTCACCCGATTATCTCATTGTGTGCTGCATAGACTCACAAAATTGGCTACAGCCTATCCATAAGTCAGCACATATGTAATCATGGGTTACTTGAAAAAGAAATAACCCACATTTTAAAACGTTGTTAATAGTTTCCAGCTTTAAAAAAAAGAGCTATATTCATCCCTCATGTCCTTGCAATGAGGAAACATGTTAGAATTTGAATAATTAATCTTGCTAAATTAAAAAATCTGAATTTTTGGTATAGAATACGAAGAGCAGACTTACTGGCTAGTAAATATTTAGATTTAATGGCATCTGGCTAGTAAATGTAGAAATTATCTTGGGGCCCTTTGAAATGCATAACTTCATTTTTATTTTTGTAATAAATTGTATGATATGATGCTTCTGCAGGTTGATAAACTTTATTGTTCCCTCTGTAATAGACTAAATGAAGCCTGTGAAACGTGATGTTCTGCTAGACAATGCACTGAATCTCATTTTAGTATGTTAAAGACCTCTCACTTAAACTTAAATGGAATGAGGAATAAGGTGAAATTGTCATTGTGGGTGTTAGGAAGAAAATACATTGCAGACAATCATCATTTAATATCCAGGGCTGACTTTTTGAACATGTGCTTTCTCTAAATGATAAATCGGATGACTTACCTCCAACAATAATGTCCAGAATACAAATGAGAGAGCAAGTGCATTGTTAAGACACACACCAGAGGCATTCTCATTGTAAATTGTCTCTGTACTAATTAAAACATTTTTTAAATATAAAGCCTTATCTCTAAATGGTGGAAGAGCTGCATTTAAAAGGATGGTATTCCTTTCATTAGGCTTAGATGGGTTACTTTTTTAAGTAATGAAGAATCAAATCTACAGACCCTTCTCTTTTACATATTCCAACCTTGTCATGATGCGAAGGGTACTTTAAGCAGATTGTCAATGAAGATAGCAGCTGCATCACATAGAATAACTCACATTATCATTTGCAGCCTGGCAAAATCTGACTTTGCTGCATTAAACATGTTTTAGTGTAGGGAAGCCTGGTGGCTCTACTTGTGGCACAATTGACTCGCATCCAGAGGGTCGTCAATTTTAATTCAACCTTCAAGTGAAATTAGAAATCATCCGCACTGGAGCTGAGATGGTATAAGAAGGTTATCGCACAGTCCCGTCTCTCTAGGAACTGAATTAGAACCGAACAAAGACAAAATAAATGTCCGTGTTCAGGTATGAAGTAAAATTCAAGTCCAGGGGGCAACATTACAGAACAAAGGTTAACGTGCTTTCCTCAATACTGTAGGCTGCTGTTTTCATTTGCCAGACTTAAATGGCACATATTCCACTGTTAATAGGGAAATAACAGAGGTGTGAATTATGAATTTCCAAAAATTGTTTGGAAAAAGGAATTGTGACAAATGATGGGTAAATATATAAAAAAACTTTCTTCAAGAAATAGGAAATATAAATAAATGGCAGAGAATTATCAGCCAAATGCTTCATTTCAATCGTAGCTAGGTAACTCTTAAGGAGTAATTTTTTATAAGGGCATTCCTTTCCCATTAGCAGTAGACATTGGAAATTTAGGTGGGTATTTGGATAAAAACATAGGGAGGATGCAGTCAAATGTTTCCCTGTAGCAGTACAAATTTGTAAATATATCCTTCTGGAGTTCACAGGTAAGTTAATGAACAACAGTGAATCAGTAACACTAAGGATGGATTCATGAGAGATAAAGTGGAATGAATGAAAAATATGAATTAACTGTGTATGTAAACTGAATTAGGCACTTTGTTAAACATACATTTCAGGCAACATTTAATATGAAACCTGACGCCACATTTGTTACATAAATTAAGGCAGCACATGGACACAGAATGGCAAAGTGGGGAGGAGAGCTAAATGGATCCAGATATTTTGGAAAAGGTTAGTGATGTCGTTTTCATGTTCATTTTTGTTTATGTAAATTATTGTCTAGAAAGGCGATTACGCATGAACTTAGTGCCGGTTGCTCGCTTTGAATAGGCCCGTGGAAAGCTATCGTCCTCCCCATCTACCTCGGTGCATCGGTACCCACGGTCAATGTAGCAGATGTAAGATCTGCCTTCCTGAGAGTGAATTAACTGGCGCAGATGAAGTCCCCGTCCACGTCTTCAGAACCTGCATGTACCAGCAGACAGGAACATTCACAGACATCTTTAACTTCTCATTACTCCATTCTGAGGCCCTGACCAGCTTTAAGAAGACCATAATCATTCCAGTGCCAAAGAAAAACAAGCTTGCGTGCCTCAATAACCGTTATCCAGTGACTTTTTTTTTGGAAACCATCATGGTGGTTTGAGAGGCTGGTCATGTCGCACATTAATGAGAATGCAGGGTGACTTGGACAGTGTGGGGGAGTGGGCAGATGCATGGCAGATGAAGTTTAATGCGGATAAATGTGAGGTTATCCACTTTGGTAGCAAAAACAGGAAGGCGGATTACTATCTAAATGGCGTCAAGTTGGGAAAAGGGGAAGTACAACGGGATCTGGGGGTCCTTGTTCATCAGTCTATGAAAGTAAGCATGCAGGTACAGCAGGCAGTGAAGAAAGCGAATGGCATGTTGGCCTTTATAACAAGAGGACTCGAATATAGGAGCAAAGAGGTCCTTGTGCAGTTGTACAGAGCCCTAGTGAGACACCTGGAGTATTATGTGCAGTTTTGGTCCCCTAATTTGAGGAAGGACATTCTTGCTATTGAGGGAGTGCAGCGTAGGTTTACAAGGTTAATTCCCGGGATGGTGGGACTGTGGGATGGAAGATTGCAACCTTCACGTGGACCGCCCTGTTTCGACAAATGCAATCAACCTGGCGTACACAATCAAATAAGATCAAAGAGAACAAGTTGTCAGACAACTTTAGGCTGTGCACGCCATATGCAAGAAGAAGTGGGACTGTCATATGCTGAGAGAATGGAGCAGCTGGGCTTGTACACTCTGGAGTTTAGAAGGATGAGAGGGCATCTCATTGAAACATATAAGATTGTTAAGGGTTTGGACACGCTAGAGGCAGGAAACATGTTCCCGATGTTGGGGGAGTCCAGAACCAGGGGCCACAGATTAAGAATAAGGAGTAAGCCATTTAGAACGGAGACAAGGAAACAATTTTTCTCACAGAGAGTGGTGAGTCTGTGGAATTCTCTGCCTCAGAGGGTGGTGGAGGCAGGTTCTCTGGATGCTTTCAAGAGAGAGCTAGATAGGGCTCTTAAAAATAGCGAAGTCAGGGGATATGGGGAGAAGGCAGGAACGGGGTACTGATTGGGGATGATCAGCCATGATCACATTGAATGCTGGCTCGAAGGTCCGAATGGCCTACTCCTGCACCTATTGTCTATTGTCTATTGTCTAACTTCAACCTCAATGACAGCCTTCATCCATTGCAGTTTGTCCTCCTTTGCTACTGGTCCATGCAGATGCAAGGCCCTGACACATCTCCCAAACATCTCGATAACAAGGTCAGACTCCTATTTATTGACTAAAGATCTGCCTACAACACCATAATTCTATCCAAACTTATCTTCAAACACCTGGACTTAGGAGTCATTAATCTCCTTTGTCACTGGATCCTTGACTCGCTGATCCACAGGACACAATCAGTAAGGATAGGCAACAAAACATCCTCCACAATAACCTCAACACCAGTGTCCTGTGAACACTGGACAGTCCATCATCAACTCTGACCCCCCACCATCAAAGGGATTTATCAGAACTGTATCATCCAGGTTCAGGAACAGCTTCTTCCCTCCAGCCATCAGGCGACTAAACACTACAACCTCAAATATGCTCTGAACTACAATAGATTATTATTATTATTATTATTATTATTATTATTATTATTATTATTATTATTATTATTATTATTATTATTATTATTTATTATTATTATTATTATTGCACTACTATTGTTTGATTTTTTAGTATGTGTGTGTATCTATATAATATATATACTGTATGACTTTTTTTTGTATATGTATATGAATGAATGAATGATGAATGAATAAGTTTATTGGCTAAGTATTCACATACAAGGAATTTCTTATATATCTATATGATTAAAAGTCTCATCTTGATCACTTCCTGTCTGCACTGTATATTGATTTTAGAAAAAAACGCTACCATATATCGCTATGATTTTTGGCCATCTTACTCACAGTCCTCACTCACAGACTCACACACTCACACACACACACACACTCACACATACACTCACACATACACTCACACACACATACATACACTCACTCACACACACACAGACACAAACTCACATACACAATCACACACACCCACATACACACTCACACTCACATACACACACACACATGCACACACTCACACTCACACTCACACACACAGACACACACCATATATATGACAGTAAACCTTCTTGAATCTACTCACACGGCTCAGCGTGGCCTCTCCACTTTTGGGCTTCCTCAGTCAGCGACACTTCCGCAATCAGCATGACTTCTGCATTCACCGAAATTTACGCAATCAGCGAGACCTCTGCACTCACCGGAAATTACGCAATCAGCGCGACCTGTCCACTAAGCGGAAGTCACGAAATGAGCGGGATTTTTGGATTAAATACAGTCGGACATAATAAAGCATTTATTCCTTCCAAACACAGTCAGACCTAATAAAGCATTTATTCCTTCCAAACACAGTCGGACCCAATAAAGCGTTTATTCCTTCCAAACACAGTCGGAGCTAATAAAGCATTAATTCCTTACAAACACAGTCGGACCTAATAAAGCATTTATTCCTTCCAAACACAGTTGGACCTAATAAAGCATTTATTCCTTCCAAACACATTCGGAACTAATAAAGCATTTATTCCTTCCAAACACAGTTGGACCTAATAAAGCATTGCAGTTTGAAGCACAGGCAGGGCAGTAGGCCAAACAACTCGTGGCATTGTCATTAAGGGCTAACAAATCATTTATTGCAAGTACATTGCAGACTCACAGTTCAGTTGATTCACAGCTTGGAATGACAGTCGAGTCCTCTCCCTCACGATCTTGCAGAGTGACTGACTCACATCCAGGCATCTGGGGTTTTATAGTCGTGCCCCCCCCCCCCCCCGGAAGGGGCAATACCTTAATTGCGGTGATTGACAGGCGAGAAGACCAATCAGCTGATCTAAAGGTTTCTTAAACACTCATAACTTTTATATTTTTCATCGATGGGAAAAATCCTCGGGGCTAGCTCAGCGGAGGAGGACCGTGAGTTAGATGGCCAAAAATCACAGCAATACAGGATAGCATTTTTTCTAAAATCAACATACAGCGCAGACATGAAGTGGTCACGATGAGAATTTTAATTATATACATATATATATTTGTGTGTGTGTGTGTGTGTGTGTGTGTGTGTGTGTGTGTGTGTGTGTGTGTGTGTGTGTGTGTGTGTGTGTGTGTGTGTGTGTGTGTGTGTGTGTGTGTGTGTGAGAGAGTGTGTGTGTGTGTGTGTGTGTGTGTGTGTGTGTGTGTGTGTGTGTGTACTTGTGAGGTGTGTGTGTGTACTTGTATGTGTATATATACACACTGAACTTTTTTATCTCTCTTGTTTATCATATTGTTTACAGTGTACTATGTTTACATATTCTGTTGTGCTGCAGCAAGTAAGAATGTCATTGTTCTATCTGGAGCACATGACAATGTGACACACTCTCTCTCTTGACCCTCTTGATGTGTGCTCAGCCCCTTACTAAATTCCCTCAAGACTCGCGGCTGTACGGCCAAATTCTGCTTGAACCACAAGTTTGCAGATCACATCACTGTAGTGGACTGAATTTCAAAAAATAATGAGACAGAGTACAGGAAGGAGAGAGAGAAAACGTAGTAACATGGGGTCAAGACAACAACCATTCCCTCAATGTTAGTAAGACAAATTAGCTAGTTATTGACTTCAGGAAACGTGGTGGAGTACATTCCCCAATCCGCATCACTGGCACCAAAGTGGAAATAGTCAGGAGCTTTAAGTTCCTTGTCATAAATACTATCATCAATGAGAGTAGCACGGTGGTGCAGTGGTAGAGTTGCTGCCTTACAACCCCAGAGACCCGGGTTGGATCCCTATTATGGGTGCAGTCTGTAGTGAGTTTGTATGTTCTCCTTGTGTCCATGTAGGTTTTTTCCGGGTGCTCCAGTTTCCACCCACATTCCAATGGCATGCAGATTTGTAGGTTGATTGGTTTCTGTAAATTGTCCCTTGTGTGTAGGATAGAACTAGTGTGTGGGGATATGGACTCGGTGTGCCAAAGTGTCGGTCTTGCTGTATCTCTAAACTAACCTAAATCTGCCCTGTATCAACCACATTGAAGCTAAGGCCAAAACCCAGGTTAACACTCTATATTCTGCACTCAGGAGACTAAGGAAATTTGGCATGTTTCTGACAACTCTTACCAACTTCTATAGGTGCACCATTGAAAGCATACTATCAGGTTGCATCACAGCTTGGTTTGACAATAGCTCTGCCAAAGACCACATGGAATTGCAGAGAGTTGTGGATGTAGCCCAGTCCAGCACATAGACTAGACTCTATCTACACTTCAAGGTGCCTCAGGAAAGCAACCAACATAATCCAGGACCTTCTTCACCCTGGTCTTCCCTCTTATCAGGCAGAAGATACAATAGTTTTGCAGCTATTCTCAGGAACAGCCTCTTCCCCTCTGTTATCAGACTACTGAATGGATCCTCTAATGTTAGGGAGTGGTCCCAATCTTCGACCCTACATTCATTGTGAACGATGGACATTTTCTCTTTTATTAAAACGGTATATTTATTATAATACTATATTCTGCACTCTGGCATTTTCCTCTTTGCACAACCTGTTATACTTATGTATAGTATGGTCTGAATTAATTTGATAGCACGCAAACAAAAGCTTTTCATTGTATCTGAGTACACGTAACAATAATAATAAGCTAACCAAAATCAGAAAGTGTGTTACGTGGTCTTGCCACAGCAAATAATATATTTGTGTCCCAACTGATAGGAAGTTAATTGATGAATGAAGCCATGTTGACTTTACATGAAGTAATATCTTGTCTTTGCCAGTGCAGAACACACAAAGGAATTGGATTAATCTGGAGCCAGGGCAGGAACAGGGATAGACACAAAATGCTGGAGTAACTCAACGGGTCAGGCAGTATCTCCAGAGAAGAGGAATAGGTAACATTTTGGATCAAAATGTCTCTTCGGACTGACCAGGGTCCAGGTGTCCATGGGTCAAGAGATCATGGAGAAGGGCAGCTTTGTGGTGTAGCAGTGGGTCAAGCATCTGTCCAAGTGCTGTGGTCAGGTTGAAGGTTGCGAGGATGACAGTCGGCTGTGGGCTTCAGTAGAAAGTAACCACAGTGGGCAGGAGTGCCAATAGGTGGGTCGTGGATTGGATACTGAGTTATTGTCCTTGAGTGAGGGAATGTGTTCAAGTTTATGGCAGTCTTTTCAGGGGATGTAGGTGGGTGCTGGAGTTTGGGGTGATCAGGGAATGCAGTTTAGTTTCCAGGATCAATGGTCAGCGACTGTGAGTCAAGGTTAGGAAATGGAGATCAGTGGCTATAATGGCATCACTTGCTGGGAGGGAAACCAGGTCAGTTCAGGCAGCAGTGGGCTGGACAAAGGTCAGGCATTTGAGAGGGCTTGAGGGGTGGAGTAAAGAGCAGGTCATTGACTAGAAGTGGGAGGGTGTGGGGAGGTGAGGAGGAAGTTGAGAGCCTGTGTAACTTGCTTAAAGGGGCTCTCCAGGGTCATATTCTGAGCACCAGCCTATGGGAGACGCAGAGAGTTAGAGTAGCAATGTTACAAAATTTTGAGATTTAAAAAATAAAGTCTGCAATTTATCCCATCAGATAAAGCATAAAAAGAAGTTTAATTTGACACTTAATTCACTTTCATATCTTCAGTATTAAAAAAGTTATGGCCATTATCATACTCAGAAATTAGCATCTAGTTCCCTATTGCTTTTCCATTGACTTAACACAAAAGCTGTGATCGAGGACAGTTAAAAGCCCATAACTTTCTTAAAAATTATGGTAACTGAAAGAAATTTTCAGGTATTATAGATTGAAGCATTCTGAAACAAATATGAAACAATCTTACTTCGAAGACATGAAAGTAAAGCATATAATTAGTTAGTTACCTAATTGTAGCTAATTACAAAATTCAATTACTAGATCTAAACATCTATCAATTTCTTAAGAATAGATTAACATTTTTAAATAGCCTAAGTGTCCAAATAACATTCACACAATAATTCACAATATAACATAATTTTTAAATCTAATTTTCATGAATTTATAGGCCAAATGAAAGGAATTGAATGTTTAATACCTGTAAATTAATGGGGATTTAATTCATCTTGCGAGTGAGAATTTCTGGAACGCGATCTTTTGGAACGTTGATTTGCGGTGAATTTAACCCCGTATTGGCATGAAAAATACTGCCGTTAATTCGGGGAATAAAATCACCGTGTCGCATGACAAAATGTGAATTAAAGGCTTCTTAAGAAGCACTTTTATACATTTAAAGAAAGCACTTTCGTTTACCTGTCCATTGTGTGAAATCCGTCCCCGTTATTGGCGTTGACGCTTCAGGAGCTGCTTTTAAAATGACTGTAGCGCTGACATTGACGATTTAATTTTAAAAAAAAAATCACAAAACGGCGGTAGGAACGATTTTGTCAGCGAAGTTTTGTACTCCAACAAAATATTTCCAGGACAAGCGAGGAGAAACCGCGTTTTAACCCCGCCCCCCCCTTAAAGGCGCCAAAATCGCGCACACAGCCAGTGGCAGAATTACAGCGCGACTGAAGGTAAGTTTTGTAACATACCTAGTTAGAGTAACTCAGCAGGTCAGGCAGCATCTCTGGAGAACATGCATAGATGACGTTTTGGCTCAGAACCCTTCTTCAGACTCCAATCCGAAACGTCACCTATCCTTGTCCTCCAATGAAGAAGGGTCCCGACCCGAAACGTATCACTGTTCTCCAGAGATGCTACCTAACCTGCTGAATTACTCCAGCACTTTGTGTTTGTTTATTGTAAACCAGCATCTGCAGTTTCTTGTATCCACCTGCCCAGGGAGATTCAGTCTGACTGCAGCCAAATTGAGAGTCTTTTTTCTGAATCAGTGGCCTAGCAACTGGAAAATTAGGAAGAGCAAGGGGCAAATTTATACCCCATGGAAAATTACTGATATGATACCTAAGACTGTTCTACAGCACAGGACACTATTGGACACTACTGCTTGTATCTGGTGTCCTCCACGCATTACACAACACACACCCGGAGAAGCTTGGGTGGAAGATTGTGCTCTTTCCGTCTTACCCAACTTTTAACCAAGGTTTTATTTTTATTTTTATAATTGCCGCATGCAAAAACATGGTAGTACCCAATCTAACTTCTGGGCAAAGGAAAGTTGTACAAGGGAAGCTGATTGCATTTTCATTTCATTTCCATTGCCATTGCAGTTTCAAGCACAGGGTAGGCCAAACAGCTGATTGCATTTCCATTTCATTTCCATTGCCATTGCAGTTTCAAGTACAGGGCAGGCCA
Source organism: Malacoraja senta (assembly GCA_038087875.1). Taxonomy (NCBI): domain Eukaryota; kingdom Metazoa; phylum Chordata; class Chondrichthyes; order Rajiformes; family Rajidae; genus Malacoraja; species Malacoraja senta. The sequence continues at coordinate 136,987,246 of CM075978.1, forward strand.
AACAGCTCATTGCATTTTCATTTCATTTCCATTGCCATTGCAGTTTCAAGCACAGGGCAGGCCAAAGAGATCATTGCATTTTCATTTCATTTCCATTGCCATTGCAGTTTCAAGCACAGGGCAGGCCAAACAGCCGATTGCATTTTCATTTCATTTCCATTGCCATTGCAGTTTCAAGCACAGGGGAGGCCAAACAGCTCATTGCATTTTCATTTCATTTCCATTGCCATTGCAGTTTCAAGCCCAGGGCAGGCCAAACAGCTCAGTGCATTTTCATTTCATTTCCATTGTCATTGTGGTTTCAAACACAGGGCAGGCCAAACAGATCATCGCATTTTCATTTGATTTCCATTGCCATTGCAGTTTCAAGCACAGCGCAGGCCAAACAGATCATTGCATTTTCATTTCACTTCCACTGCCATTGTAGTTTCAAGCACAGGGCACGCCTAACAGCTTATTGCATTTTCATTTCACTTCCATTGCCATTGCAGTTTCAAGCACAGGGCAGGCCGAACAACTCATTGCTTTTTCATTTCACTTCCATTGCCATTGCAGTTTCAAGCACAGGGCAGGCCGAAGAGTTGATTGCACTTTCATTTCACTTCCATTGCCATTGCAGTTTCAAGCAGAGGGCAGGTCGAACAGCTGATTGCACCTTCATTTCATTTCCATTGCCATTGCAGTTTCAAGCATGGGGCAGGCCAAACAGCTCATTGCATTTTCATTTCATTTCCATTGCAATTGCAGTTTCAAGCACAGGGCAGGCCAAAGAGCTCATTGCATTTTCATTTCATTTCCATTGCCATTGCAGTTTCAAGCACAGGGCAGGCCAAAGAGCTCATTGCATTTTCATTTCATTTCCATTGCCATTGCAATTTCAAGCACAGGGCAGGCCAAACAGCTCACTGCATTTTCATTTCATTTCCATTGTCATTGCAGTTTCAAGCACAGGGCAGGCAAAACAGCTCATTGCATTTTCATTTCATTTCCATTGTATTGCAGTTTCATGCCCAGGGCAGGCCTAACAACTCATTTCATTTTCATTAAGGGCTAACAAATCACAGTTCAGTTGATTCACAGCTTAGAATGAGAGTCGTGGCCTCTCCCTCGTGATCTTGCATTGTGACTGAGTCATGTCCAGCCATCCAGGGTTTTATATTCCTGCACCCCCCCCCCCACCCCCGGAAGGGGCGTTACCTTCATCGCGGTGATTGACAGGCGAGAGGATCTCAAGGTTTTTTAAACACTCATAACTTTTTTTTTTTCATCGATCGGAAAAGTCCTCAGGGCATATTCAGCGGAGGAGGACTGTGAGTACGATGGCCAAAAATCATAGCGATATATTGTAGCGTTTTTTCTAAAATCAATATACAGCGCAGACAGGAAGTGGTCAAGATGAGACTTTTAATTATATAGATGTCAGTGTTTCATAGAACATACGTAGAATAAATAACAGTACAGCCCAGGAACTGGCCCACAATCTGTGCTCCACCACCACACCCGGCAGTGCATACTAAGACTCCAGCACTATCTGTGTAAAAAACTAGTCCCAGCACATCTCCATTAAATTCCCCCCCTCACCTTGGAGCTATACCTTCTAGTATTGGACATTTCCATCCTGAGAAAAAGGTTCTGACTATCTATCCTATCTATGCCTCTCATAAATGTATATATTTCTATCAAATCTCCCCTCAACCTCTGACATTCCTGAGAAAACAGTCCAAGTCTACCCAAACTCTCCCTGTAGCAGAAATCCTCTATTCCAGGCAGCATTCTGGTAAACCCCCTCTGCACCCTCTCCAAAGCTTCCACATCTTTCCTGTAATGGGGCAACCAGAACTGCCACTAATACTCCAAATGTGGCCTAACCAAAGTCCTATAGAGCTGCATCAAAACTTCTGACTCATATATTTAATGCCCCTAGCAATGAAGGCATGTCATATGCCTTCTTTACCACCCTCTCAACATGTGCTGCCTCTTTAGTGAGACATGAACTTGGATTCCAAAATCTCTTTGCACATCAATGCTTTAAGTGTCTTGATATTAACTGTATACTCTGTCCTTACATTCAACCTCCCAAATTACACCACCCCTCACTGCCATTTTAACACCCATTTCTGCAGCCGACCAATACACTGCTGTATCCTCTGACAGCTTTTCCTCACTGTCTGTAACTCCTCCAATTTTGGTGTCATCAGCAAACTTACTCACCAACCCATCTACATTTCATTGCAGTGGAAATTAGGTACTTGCATTTCTACAGCAATTGTTGTCAAACAAAAAGTTCTGTACTTGGTACAGGTGTCAGAGGTTATGGGGAGAAGGCAGGAAAAATGGGATTAGGAGGGAGAGATAGATCAGCCATGATTGAATAGCAGAGTAGACTTGCTGTGCTGAATGGCCTAATTCTACTCCTATCCCTTATGACCTTATGACCTTCCAGTGGGTTAACCACAACACAAATTGCAAATATTTGAAGTATGGGCAGCCAAAAGAATTAACTAAATGACAGTATAGAAGAAGCCTCAACACAACTTCTGAAGAAGTTTGAAGAAGTGTCTCAACCCAAAAAGTCACCCATTCCTTCTCTCCAGAGATGCTGCCTGTCCCGCTTAGTTACTCCAGCATTTTGTGTCTATCTTTGATTTAAACCAGCATCTGCAGTTCTTTCTAACACAACTTCTTCAATTGGACGGATGCTTTTATCACATTTTGCCAGCAACTCTGATGCAGGCTGTTGTCTGGAGAAATATGATCATGCAGGATACTTCACACTAAGCATCTATCTTTTCAGCTTGAGCTCAAATCCAACGACTCTTGGGATGAAAGGTGTTTCCATAAGTTGGCTCTAGCAAACCAAAATGAAAATAAATCTGGACAATTTTATCGCAATTGTGAATATATCTTCAGTGCAAAATTTTCCGTAATTGAAATGGAAGAATTTGTGCAGAGAGCAACAAGGTAAGTAATTATGGGAAAGATAGGTTGATGCTGAAGCAGTGGAGAAGCAATCGTGTTAGGATGGTGCTAAGCCATGTTATCAAATGATAGTTTCATTCTACAGCTGGCTGTGCTATCCCTGGCCAAGGAATGTCTGAATTAGGTACCGAGATTGGGAAAGTGTTCAATTCCCCTCCTGGATACCTCTTTCAGTCTTGTGCAGAATACAACACCGTGCAATAATTCTATTGAGGCTACTCCTCAGCACACTTACAATTAACAAGTCTGCAAGTGTTAACAAACATAGCAACAAAAATCACAGAATGGACAAAATCTTATTCACACTCCTCTGTTCATCCACGCTCATCCTCCAGTGACTTCAACACAAAGAAAAATCCCATTGATTTGAACAGCAGCCAGCTGAAATTACAGCACAAATGGAGCCTTACTCTTCCAGTGTCTGCATTTCAGCTCGCGCCCCACATTCCAGAAACATCAAATGATTTTTAACCAATAAGTATCCGAATCCTCAACAAATTGTTTTAGAGTCTCTGCCCAGCGTGGCAAAATGTCGTAGTTATTGAAACTTTCTGTGTGAGAAAGTAATTTTAAGTCACCTCATTGTTCTTTCGCACAGCCTATTCCCCCTTCCTACTGAATGATCAACCAACTCAAACAAGCTACCACCCACCAATCACCCTCTCGGAAACTTACATAATTTTCTTCCTTAGATTTCAATGGGTCAATAGTACTTTTTGGTCATGTGTACCTAAGTGCAGTGAAATCATTTGTTTGCATACATTTCAGTGACAATCATACTATGCATTGGGTATAATCATACTAAGTATAAGCATGTAAGATAGTAGACCACACTGAGTCAGTGCACAAGAGTCACCAAGTTTTAGGTGCCATCTTGTATCTTACAATTCCCACCTTACCTGTATCCATCTATCGCTTACTAGCTCTTGCCCCAACCCCATCTCTTTATACTGGCTACTTCCCCTTCCTCTCCGGAAACGTCAACTGTCCATTTCCCTCCACACTCACTGATCTCCAGCTGCTCTCCTCCTTTCTGCAAGCTCATGTATTTCATGCATTCTGGACAAGCCCACCATTACTGTAGACATTGTCTGCTGCCATGCTCTTGTGAATTTTCGAGGTCATCTCTTCAAAATAAACTCAATCAAATTCATTAGACATGCTCTCTGCACCTTCTGAGTTACAATGTAAAAGATATAGGTGAAAATTCAACCTCAATAGTGACTGTGAAACATTTACTATAATTAATGATTTAGGCACATTAAACTCCTGAAACTTTGCACAATTAAGTTAATGGAACTAAATACTAGAAGCGGAGTTTAATGCACAATGCTAATGCAGCATATGTTTACGGCATTAAACCTCATCATACCTTTTTTTTATGATGAAATATTTTCTTTCCTGGTATCATTGTCATGTAAATGTAGTTACATTTTCATTTATGTCCCACAATGACATGCCCAATGATATCACCAACCTAAGAAACCTTACTGGATCAAATCACTTCTAGCCTGAAATTCTGTGGAGAACTGTCAGTGATTTATTCTTTGTAAACAAGCTTGTCTTTGTTTTCCATTAAAGCGCAGAAGTTGACACATCTGACCTATTGGTCCATCACTAAGTACAGGGGTGAAACTCTAAAACCTTAGCCAGGCCACATTTGGAGTATTGTATGCAGTACTGATCTGCCCATTACAGGAAGGAGGTGAAAGTTTTGGAGCGGTTGCAGAGGTTTACCAGAATGCTGCTTAGATTAGAGGGTTTCAGCTACAAGGAGAGGTTGGATAAACTTGGGTTGTTTTCTCTGGAATGTCGAAGGCTGAGGGGATATTTGATAGAAGTATATAACATTATGATTTTTATAAGTATGAAAACAACACCATAATTCCATCCAAACTTATCTCCAAACTCCTAGAGTATAAAAACATGCCGAAAATTATATTGGCATCTCTGTTTTTGTTTTAAATTTTACGCATCTGCATTTCTTTGGTTTCCAAAATTCTAAGAATCTTTCTGCCAACACTTCTCCAAGACAAAGTCAATCCCGCCGATAAAAAATACGGGTTGGGCACTCATTGCTAGGATTCTCTGACAACTAATAATGAAAGTCGTCCTGCTACTTCCGCTGTCCACATCCATAGTAAAGTTGGATATTGGGCAAAGAGAAATTAAAAGAAAAAAGTGCAACAACCCAACCCAGCAATACAATTCCAAGATGTGTAGGAAGGACCTGCAGATGCTGGTTTAAATCTAAGATTGACACAAAATGCTGGAGTAACACTGCGGCGGGACAGGCAGCATCTCTGGAAAGAAGGAATGGGTGACGTCAGTCTGAAGAAGGGTCTCGACCCGAAACATCACCCTTTCCTTCTCGCCAGACATGCTGCCTGTCCAGCTGAGTTACTCCAGCATTTTGTGTCTATCAACAAAATTCCAAGAGCTTTATTAGTCATAGACTTTATTTTTTTTCACTGATCTATATAAATTATTTGGTATAGCAGAATAGACAATGCAACAAATTGATCGATATATCTCCTCAGTTAAGCTCAGAGTGGAATGAAAATAATAGGAGATAAAGCAGCATAGACGTTTAAATTAGAAAACTCACCAGTGCCATACTTTAATGGTATCTCTAATTTGCAAATGTGATTGCAACTGCATTAGTTCAACAGACCTGAAAGTGCCATTAATTCTAGAAGGGGACAGCAAATCTCTGAAGATTAGTTGCTTAACTTTCTTAGTGAGTGAAAAGAGTGGAATAGGCACAAATCCGTGGAAACAATACTATGGTATAAGTCACTGACAACTTAATTTGCAGCAATATTTGTGTCATCTAGGAGAGGGATTAACCAAAATAAAAAAGTGGATTTTCATTATACTGTTGGCTAAACTGCTCCACACTGTAAAAGGAATGGAAGGATCTGTGTGTATATTGTGAATAGATTTTTGAGAGCATTGAGAGTGAGTTGCAAAGCAAATGAGAATCTAGGCTTTGTAACCAGAGTCTGTAGCCTGGATTGTGCATGATCTGGTCTTGACTTGGTGCTTGCTGCTCTTATTAATTTCACTAGTCTTGCCGCCCAGTGGGCCAAATGCATTCCAGGCCTCTCTGATGTGACTGTTTCACAGGAGAACCAATCTACAAGCAGGTCAGGAACATGTTGACCCAGATTCAATGGGTAGCCAATGGTTAACTAAGGAATCAATTGCTTTCCACTGGCATAATCCATCCTATTAAACATAAAAGGCTGGGTTTTTATGTTCAAAATTCATAAAGGACTAGTCGTGGTGTATCCAGTTCTGGTCAACACAGTTTAGGACGGAGGGCCCAATGAGAGGTGGAGAAAAAATTATCAGATTGGTTCTGGGGATGAGGGATTCCTGGTCTATATTAATAATGGAGACATTGAGCTTATTCTCCTTGAAGCTGCGGCCTCTGCAGTCCGTCTGTCTTTTTTATTTTATTTTATTATTTATTTATTTTTGTTTCGTTTGAGTTTCGTTTATAGTGGGTTTTTTAACTGGGTATGTGTGGGGGGGGGGCGGGGCGTGGGGGAAACTTTTAAAATCTTTTCCCTGCACGGGAGACCCGACCTTTTCCCTGTCGGGTCTCCGTTGTCGTTGGGGCCTAGCATCGTGGAGCGGCCTCCAACCGGAACGACCTGGGGCTCCAGTCGCGGAGTCGGCGGACTTACTCACCATCGCGGAGCTGGCCGAGTTCGGAACGGGAGGAGCTGTGGTGGAGCGCTGCTGCGGCCCGACCCCGGAGATTCGGAGGCTCCAGCCGCCGGCCCGGTGGACGGTGACATCGGGAGCTCGCGGGTCCCTGGTTGGAGACCGCTTTTCGGGGCTCCCGCAACGGCAACTTCTCCCGCCCGAGTTGCAGGGTTGGAAAGGACCTGGAGCGGGGCCTTACATCGCCCGGCGCGGTTTAACGGCCGCGGGACTTGCTAGCGCCCGCCGGAGGCTCCAACATCAATACCCGAAGCGCGGCCTTGCATCGCCCGGCGCGGCCTTAATGGCCGCGGGACTTATTTACTATCGCCCACCGGGGGCTTTGACTTTGACATCAGGAGGAGAATGGGGAGTGCAGGGGAGAGACAAGACTTTGCCTTCCATCACAGTGAGGAGGAGATTCACTGTGATGGATGTTTGTGTAAATTGTGTTGTGTCTTGGTTCTTTTTACTTGTTTGTATGACTGCAGAAACCAAATTTCGTTTGAACTTAGGTTGAAATGACAACAAATAAATTGTATCATTGTATCATTGTTTCATTGTATCAAGTTGAGGGGAGATTTAATCATGACCATTTTAGACCAATTAAAGAGAGAAAAGCTATTCCCAATGAACTATGGTTCAAGGATCAATGACACAGATTAAATTGAGAGGCAAATGTTTATGGGAAATGAGAGGAAATAACTTTTTAATGCAAAGACTAGTTATGGTCTTAAATTTACTGGCTAAGGCTGATGGAAACAAAGTCAATGGTGGTTTCCTTAAGGGAAATGGATGGGTACTTAGGAAAAAATAGTTTGAAAGGCCACAGAGTAATGGCAGGAGTATGAGACTGATAGGACTGCACTATAAACAGCCAGCACAGACTTGATGGACTGATTGTCCCCCTGTGCTGGAACAATTCCTTTGATTCTACGATAACAGGTCTAGAAATTCTAAGTACTTTGTGCGATTGCAAAGTAGGTATAGGTCTAATTACTTCATTATTGGATCTTCTTCCATTTTCATTCAACAAACAGATCTTTCCAACAATAGGCATGTTTCTATGCTTGTAAGCTGCAAGATCTTGCATGAAGTATGAGGCAACCTGGAGCTGTGAGCAGATAAAAATAAATTGCATTTCCTCCCCTCATCACAGTCAGAGGTTTGAGGATTCCCATTTCATTCTCAGGCCTTCTAATATACTGACTTGGATGGAAAACATTTCAGGCTTTCCAGCTGATTCGGAGCAATTTATGGCATGGAATAAGACCATTTAATCTCTCGCAATTTTAGCTAAATCTTCCATCAGGTGTAAAAAAGTTTACTCTTCCTGGATAGTCTCTTCTCACAGCTACGTCTCCACTCTCAAGAAAAATCAAATGCAGTTTCTTTGTACCACTCCAGTGTCTTCACATCCTTACTGCATTGTGGAAACCAGAATTGCAAACAATACTCCAGCTGCTTTATCCAATTCTGAAAAAGACCTCCCTACTGTTGTGCTCTGAGTCTCACTTAGGAAAGCAAGTACTAAAGTTACTTTCTTCATGACCATATCTGCCTGCCCTCCCACCTTGGGCAATTTCCCAATTTGCTTTCCACTACCCTCCTCAGTATCATACCTTTCAAGTGTATTCCCTTGACTTGTTTGTTTTGTCATAAGTGATAGGAGTAGAATTAGGCCATTCGGCCGATCAAGTCCATTCCGCCATTCAATCATGGCTGATCTATCTCTCCTCCTAACCTCATTCTCCTGCCTTCTCTCCATACCTTTTCACACCTGCACTAATTAAGAATCTATCTCTGCCTTAAAAATATCCATTGACTTCTTCTGTACCAAAGAATTCCACTGATTCAGCACCCTGTGACCAAATAAATTTCGCCTCATCTCCTTCCTAAAAGAACGTCCTTTAATTCTGAGGCTGTGAGCTCTAGTCCTAGACTCTCCCACTAGTGGAAACATCCTCTCCACATCCACTCTATCCAAGCCTTTCACTATTCTCTATGTTTCAATTAGGTCCCCCGCCTAATTTTTCTAAACTCCAGCAAGTACAGGCGCATTGCCGTCAAACACTCATCATAGGTTAACCTACTCATTCCTGGGATCATTCTTGTAAACTCGATCTTGCCAAATGTTTTACCTTATTGATTGAATTCCATTGAATTCCATTTTCCACGTCTGACTCCACCTAACCAGTCCATTTAGATTTTCCTTAGACCTGAAACCTTTGTGCTAGATTTCAACCACACTGCCAATTGAGGATTGTCAACATATTTCTGAATTGTGACTCCTATTAAATCCCCCCCCCCCACCCCCAATCTTCACTCCGCATCCTTGCAAGTAGCTACTCCGTCTGCAGGATGTCCATGTAGACCTCAATACCAAGCTCTCTAAGATTCTTTGCCTGGAGAACGTCAGAGCTGCAGTGTTCTCAACTTCCATCATCACAACGAGTTTGCTGCATACCTTTAGATGCTAGACTGCCACAATGTGACCTGCAGAAGGTTTCTTGTGTTCTTTGTCTGCTGCCTGCCCATCTGTGGCTCCAAAGCCCAGAGGCGCCATTTCAGAAGCAATTCGTGCTGGTTTAAGACAGTATGCGATGATATGAACAAATAATTGAGCAAGATTGGTCATTCACTTATTAGAATCCCAATGCAATCAACAAAATTGGAGCTAAGTGTGAATTTGAATGCGCACTTTTATCTAATGTAACACAATAGGATAAAATAGGTTCTAAAAGCTCACCAAAATCTTTGCTAAACTCTCCATACAGCTCAAGTATGAAAAGGCATAGAAAACAAGAAGAGTTCTGGTAATATAAATGCATGGTCACTAATGCGCAAATACACTTCAACATTGGTTTGTGGAGATGTATTTCTAAAGTGCCACATTCGTTAACACAGTTCCTCAGGAAGTGGGCTCATGCTGGTGGATTCAGAGGTAATGCTCTTGTGCATCGATGTCTGAACAGTGAACGAACGGTTTCACTTAGCCATCAACTTCTGAACTCTGATTCAACCCACTATTTCTCATAGTTGCTATCATGCACAGATGTAAACATCCTCTTTGGAATAGAAAGCCCTAATAAACAGTAACGATTTAGAGTGTTTGCTCCATCCTGTAAACGGACCAACCAATTGACCAGTTCACAAGAAAAGCGGAAACAAGGCAGGCCTTTTGACCCATCTAAGCTCTCTCAAGCATAAGACGCGTCATTATAGCAACCACCTCCTTAGTTTAGTTTAGTTCAGTTTAGATCTACAGCGCGGAAACAGGCCCACTGGATCCACGCCGACCAGTTATCCCCGCACATTAGCACTATCCTACAAACACTAGGGACAATTTTTACATTTAACAAGCCAATTTACCTACATACCTGTACTTCTTTGGAGTGTTGGAGGAAACCGAAGATCTCGGAGAAAACCCACGCATGGTCACGGGGAGAGTGTACTACCTCCGTACAGACAGCAACCATAGTCAGGATCAAACCCGGGTCTCAGGTGCTGTAAGCGCTGTAAGCGCTGTAAGGCAGCAACTCTACCGCTGCACCACCATGCCACCCGTGCCGCCCACATTAAATGCTTCAAAAATGATTTAACAGCTCTCCCTCCTGCAATTCTATCCAGAATCCGCAGCAAGTGGGAAGAATACCTTCAATCATAACACTGTTGCTCACTGAGTGGTTTCAATGTATTTTACTGAAGAGTCTGGTGCCAATTTTGAGATAGGTTAGACAAACTATCTAAGATGGTCTAGTAGGCAGTGAGGAAGGTAACTAAGTTTATAAAAAGATTTAGATCAGTTAGGAAGGTGAGCCAACGGATGGCAAATGGAATTTAACTCAGACAAGTGTGAGGTGTTGCACTTTGAAACGTCAAACCAGAACAGGACTTACACTTAGCTTAGTTTAGAGATACAGCGCAGAAACAGGCCCTTCGGCCTCGGATCCGCGCCGACCAGCAATCCCCGCACATTAACACTATCCTACACACACTAGGGACAATTTTTACATTTACCAAGCCAGGTTACCTACAAACCTGTACTTCTTTGGAGTGTAGGAAGATAATAGAAGGTCTCGGAGAAAATCCAGGCAGTCACGGGTAGAACGTACAAGCTCCATATAGATAGCACCCATAGTCGGGTTCGAACCCGAATCTCTGGCAATGCAAGCGTTGTAAGGCAGCAACTAGAAACATAGAAAAATAGGTGCAGGAGTAGGCCATTCGGCCCTTCGAGCCAGCACTGCCATTCAATATGATCATGGCTGATCATCTAAAATCAGTACCCCGTTGCTGCTTTTTCCCCATATCCCTTGATTCCTTTAGCCCTAAGAGCTAAATCCCTCTTGAAAACATCAAGTGAATTGGCCTCCACTGCCTTTTGTGGCAGAGAATTCCACAGATTCACAACTCTCCGGGTGAATTATTTTTTCCTCATCTCAGTCTTAAATGGCCTACCCCTTATACTTAAACTGACCCCTGGAATTCCCTAACATCTGGAATATTTTTTCTGCATCTAGCCTGTCCAATCCTTTCTGAATTTCATATATTTCTATAAGATCTCCTCTCATCCTTCTAAATTCCAATGAATACAAGCTCAGTCGACCCATTCTTTCATCATATGTCAGTCCCGCCATCCCAGGAATTAATCTGGTGAACCTACGTTACACTCCCTCAATACCAATAATGTCCTTCCTCAAATTAGGAGACCCAAATTGCACACAATACTCCAGGTGTGGTCTTACCAGGGCCCTGTACAACTGCAGTAGGACATCCTTGCTCCTAAACTCAAATCCTCTTGCCATTAAGGCCAACATGCCATTAGCTTTCTTCACTACCTTCTGTACCTACATGCTTACTTTCAGTGACTGCTGTAAAAGCACACCTAGGTCTCGCTACACCTCCCCTTCTCCTAATCCGACACCATTCAGATAATAATCTGCCTTTCTGTTCTTGCCACCAAAGTGGATAACCTCACATTTATCCACATTATACTGCATCTGCCATGCCTGTCCACTCACCCAACCTATCCAAGTAACCCTGCAGCTTCATAGCATCCTCATCGCAGCTCACACTGTCACCTAGCTTTGTGTCATCTGTAAACTTGGAGATGTCACCTTTAATTCCCTCATCTAAATCATTAATTTATATTGTATATAACTGGGGTCCACCGAGCTTTGCAGCACCCCACTAGTCACTGCCTGCCATTCTGAAGAGGACCCATTAATTCCTACTCTTTGGTTCCTGTCTGCCAACCAGTTCTCTATCCATGTCAATACCCTACCCCCAAAGCCATGTGGTCCAATTTTGCACACTAATCTTTTGTGTGGGACCTTGTCAAAGGCTTTTTGAAAGTCCAGATACACCACATCCACTGGCTCTCCCTTATCCATTCTACTTGATACATTCTCAAAAAATTCCAGAAGATTAGTCAAGCATGATTTCCCCTTCATAAATCCATGCTGACTTTGACCAATCCTGTCACTGCTTTCCTAAATCCATGCTGACTTTGACCGATCCTGTCACTGCTTTCCAAACTCTACCAAGGTGCCACCGTGCCGCCCCTACACTGTTAATGGTAGAGCCCTGAAGAGTGGTGCAGAACAGAGTGATCTGGGAGTACAGGTGCATGGTTCCCTGAAAGTGGCGTCAAATGGACAGGGTGCTGAAGAAGGCATTTGACATGCTTGCCTTCATTGGGATGGGTATTGAATACTTAGAATATAAAACATAGAACAGTACAACATAGGACCAGGCCCTTCGGCCCACAATGTCTGTGCCAAACATGATGGCAAGTTAAACTGGTCTCCTCTGCCTGCACATGATCCATAAGCCTCCATTCCCTGCATATCCATGTGCCTCTAAAAGCCCGTTTAATGGCACTATTGTGTCTGCCTCCAACACCAACCCCGGTATCGTGTTCCAGGCACCCACCATTCTCTGTCCCACACTTCTCTTTTACACTTTGCCCCTCTCGCCTTAAAGTTATGTATTCTAATCTTTGATATTTCCACCCTAGCAATAAAGTTCAAAAGTTGGCACATCACGTTGCAGCTGTATGTCACCAGGAGTCGGCAGTTCTGGTCATCCAGCCACAGGAGAAATGCCAGTAAGTTGGAATGCATGCGCAACAGATTCACCAGGATGTTACCTGGACTTGTGGGCTTGAGTTATAGGGAGAGTTTGGATAGGCTGGGACTTTCTTCTTTGGGACATAGGACCATGAGGGGCGACTTTTTTGAGGTGTACAAGAACGTGAGGGGCATGGATACAGTGAATGCTCACTGTCTTTTTCCCAGGGTAGAGGATTCTAAAATTAAAGAGCATAGGCTTACGTCGAGAGGGCAGATTTAGGAGGGACCTAAGGGGCATCCTTTTCACTCAGAGGGTAGTCTGTATCTTGAATGACCTGCCAGAGGAAACTTTTAAAACACATTTGGACAGATATATGGATATGAAGGGTTTGGAGAGCTATGGGCCAATGCAGGTAAATGGGGCTACCCTGTTATACCAACTTGGACATGGTGGGCCAAAGGGCCTATTTCCATACTGTACTGCTCTATGACTCTATACTGTGCCCATTTACTATACAAATATTGATCTGTAATAATGCAGAAAGCATCTTACCTCTGCAAACGAGTGGCTCTAAAGCAATTACAATGGGGCAGGTTTCCTTACGATGAACTGGTTGTCTGAGCACCCTCGTTCCAAACTCTTGGGAAGACATTGTTTCAACCAGAGAGCTCCAGGCATATTCCTACAAGTAGAACATAGTCAGCACAGGAACAGGCTGATCTGCCACAATGTCTGTGCCAACCATGATAACAATTTAAACTAATCCCAGCTGCCTACACATGGTCTATAGCCCTCCACCCTCCATCCCCTCCCTGTTTATGTGTCTGTCCAAATGCCTCGCAAAGATTGGTATCATATCTGCTTCCACACATCTCCTACTCTCTGTTTGATCACATTGAATGGTGGTGCTGGCTTGAATAGCTGATTGGCCTACTCCTGCACCTATTGTCTATTGTCAATTGTTTAAAAAAACATTTACTTGTACATCTCCTTCAAACTTTCCGCTTTCTCACCTTTAATATATGCCTGTAGTCTTTAACATATTTTCCTGGGAAAAATATTCTGACGATCTACCCTCTGCCTTCTATAATTGTGTATTCTTCGATCATGTCCCCCCTCAGCCTCTGATACTCTAGAAGAAACAATCATAGTTTGCCCAACCTTTCCTTACAGCTAATACAAGCAACATCTTGCTGATAAAACAAGGAACTGCAGATGCTGGTTTACAAACAAAGAAACGAGTACCTCATCGGGTCAGGCAAAATCTCTGTAGAACATGGATAGGTGGTGTTTTGGGTTGCGGCCCTTCTTCAGATTGATCTTCATGAACCTCTTCTGCATCCTCTCCAACACCTTCACATCCTTCCTGTAATGGGGCAATCAGAACTGCACACAATACTCCAAATGTGGCCTCATCAAAGTTTTATACTGTGCAACATGGCTTCCCACCTTCGATATTCAGTGCCCCAGCCAATTAAACCGTGCTCGTCATATGTCTTCTTTACATTCCATCCAATTGCGTTGCCACTTTCAAGGAACTGTGGACTTGCATCCCAAGATCCCTCTGCACTTCAATGCCTGCAAGGCTCCTTCCATTTACTGTATCCACAGCTCTTACATAATTGTTAGAAGTGGAACACCGCACACTTGTCCAGTTTAAACTTCATCTGCCCAAACCCGCTCCACCCCATGCCTCCAAATGATCTATAACCTGCTGAATTCTTTGACAACCATCCTCACCATCCACAATCCAATTTCTATATCAGTTCACAATGGAACTGCACAGAGTATTTCTGTCTGTAAAAGGTCAGTTCCATCCTCGAATTTCTACAAGATTTCAATGGCACTGGAAGAGAAGGCAAAAGAGAAGCTAGAAATTGGATGGGCTTTAAAGGTTTTCTGGAGATCTTGGCTGTATGATGATGATCTGAAAGTACAAGGACCATCTAGACATAAAGGGAAGGAGACTATGTTGGGAGGCTGAGGTGTAAAAAGCAATAAAAATGATGGTGAAACTACAGCAGGATCCATGGCAATGCAATCGAAAACGGAGGTGGGAATTTGTCAACCTTTTATGAAAACCCTATGTGTGCCTTCAGATATGAGAGTAAGTACTGGTGAGGAGTTTGAAAATCTGCCTCTATACACAAAAGGAGTATTCTGGCTAATATTGTGCCAAGGCAAGACATTTATCCTTAATCATTACTTTTCAATTTGTCCACCTTCCATTTATTTTTTGTTGGTGCAATTCAATTTAAATCTTTATTGCTCTAACCATAACAATACAGTAGTGTTTGATTTGAAGGTAGAATAATGTTAAACATTATCCACCTTCAATAGACGTTCAACGAAAACAGTACAGTTACTTATAAAAACCGTTCAGTGCTTCCAAAAGTAAATGCATAGTGTTTGGGGGCAAAAAGCCAAACAAACTCAGAAGCTCAGGGCTTGGTTTATGTTGCTTCTGATGACATTGTGCCAAGACTGCTGTCGTTATTTGATGAAGGTTTTTAGTTCAAAAGATAACTGACCTGGAATATGAGGCCATCCGTGGTCTAACAACCTGATTAAAACCATTGCCCCAGTCCGTACATAAAGGACGATTGTTTGAGTGAGCTAATGGTATAGTGACTGTGGAATCACATTCTTTTACACAGGATCCAGGATGAATTGCTTCCACTCTGTGGTTTTGTGGATTCTCAGCTGGCTAAAGAGAACATTGGTAGAAGAAGAAACATTTTTTTAACAGATACACTATAAAGATCTGGTTACCTAGTGTTAATGATAATTTATTGTATTATTGACTATTGTATATTCATTTGCTGTGTTGTTGCATTAATATGTCTGTAAAGGAGCAGCAGGCATGAAAGTAATTGTTCCGTTCCTGCTCTATGTGAAACACTCTTGACTCTCTCTCTCTCTTGAGATGGGGCAAGTAGTGGGGTAATTTGTGAATTGGTGCACTCCTTCCACTGCCCATCTAAGGCTTCTGTGTGCTCTTGACTTAAAAGCAAGCTTTAAAGATCTTAATATGTTCCAAAATGCACCTTCTCCACTTTGAGTGGTCAGGGGGCCAAAGGTTCCCAGGAATCAATGAGGAAACCTTGAGCACGTCCTTGTATGTTTCTCTCTGTAGGCTTGGTAATCTCCCATGACAGAGCCTGGATTAGGGTGGCTGTTTCGGGTGTCTGGTATCGGGCAGGTGATTGATGTGACCAGCCCAATGTAACCAACTTGAGGAGCGAGGGCACCAGTGCTGAGGATCTGGCCTGAGAGAGGATGTTAACATTGATTCCCTTGAATCGTACACCAACATGAAACAATGCATTCAGAAGCAGAGGAGAGAAACTAAGGCAGCACAGTGCGTGTAGGCATTATGTTTCACAAGCTGGCACAGCCATTAATTGTATCTATAATTCCTCAAATAAGTTCTTTATCCATCACATAGTAATGATAAAAAATACAGATCAACTGACATTGATGCAGAAATTACTTTTTAAACATTTTACTTAAAGCATTTAATTGGATTCATGGAGATTGGCAAACGAGTTGAGTTACCATTTGATTTTTCAGCTCTGCAATCCCCATGGGAAGAACATGTCTCCACTTGATCTCTGACTGATTTAATTTCACAGCGCTCCTTTTATTTGTGTTCTGCTTATAATGTATTTCAAACTATTTATTATTACTGTTTATTTTGGCAATATGTCTGCTTCTTAATAAGAGTAATTACAGTATAATTATAAAGAAATGCCGTATTAATGATTGCACTTGTTAGCTGAAAATTGCATAGGAATAAGTCAAAGCAAAGGCCATGGGGTTAATTGACCAATTCACACTTACTTGACCCATGACACTGCAACAGCACATAAGGGAACAGCAAATACACATTCCCTATTCATCTAAATTAGAAAAAAGGGAAAATAGACATATACTGGACATGTAACTAGCATGGCAGTTAGAAATTATACTATTTATCTTCAGATCAACTTTCATTAAAGTACAAAGTTAGAGCATACTGAGTCTATTCAAATTTCCTGGATATTAAATTCCATGCAGTTTTCATTATAAATGCCATATCCATTTGAGATGGTTATAATATTAAAATAACATACAATACAAATGATATGTTATTATAAGGTGCTGCAAAATATATGTTCTTAAAAAATGCACATATACAGTTGAGCTGAGGTGAAGGGGGTAAAAGATCATTTATAACTTTGTACATGGGTCATTGTATTGGTAAAGAATGAGGCAGGAATCATGAACCGGTTTTTGAAAATGCAAAGATCATATTTATGTTGGAAAAAAAAGGTTTATATTTAAAGCTTTTCTTCTAAATATTCAATTTAATTGAGCTTTGAAACACTGAACAAAGAAACAATTTCCCAGATGCATAATATTGGAATAGCTTAATGACAAAGAAGGATCATGACCCAAAACATCATTGTCTGTTCATTTCCCTCCACAGATGCCGCCTGACCCATTGGGATCCTCCAGCACTTTGTGTTTTGCTCGAGATTCCAGCATCAGTGGTCTCTGGAGTTTCCATCTTGATATGTCTATGCCGTATATAAATGCAAGTCCCTATTATCAAACTCATAATGGATATCCAGAAGTGAAGTTCAAAACAAACAATAACTGCAAAAGAATACACCATAATCGTGGTTATGCATCAATCAGTCTCAACAAATGAACTGGTTGTTCCAATTCTATCTCTGTGATTGGGAAACTCTAATTATTCAGGAAGAATAGACTGAGTTTAAAAAAACGATGAGTTTGTTCATTCCACTCCGTTATTCAGCATGTTTGTATGTAGAGTTCCATGCAGCAATATAACGTCTTCTGCATGTTTCATTGAAATTGGCTCTTTAGCACCTGCCATTTGGTTGCTGCAGCTAATGATTTGCTGCTAATTTGTTGCATAATGAGTCAGTCCACAAAACACCATCCATTCACTCCGCCTGCCAACTTAAGAAGAGTGGGAGTGCATATGATGCTCATGCACACTGGATGCAAGCAATATAGATAGTTTGTCACATCAATCAGTGTTCAGCTTCGGCTTTAAGCCAGCATTATCTTTTTGGACCTCAACAATGCAACCAACTCCATGCATTGAATGCGCAGAGAGGAAGAAGCATCTAGCAGTAGGAAGAACCCTCACTTAAACTATAAATATGATTCATAAATTTATTGATGGCTTGTTGGTGATTCCTTTAGGGAGCATTGTAGATAGTAAGCTAGAGGTTAAACCATTTCTGGGCCTCATGGCAATTTTGGTGACTAAACGGATTAGTTTTACAAATAGAACTGAGTTTCTATCGACTTCTGGCTTTAACAGAAACCTGCTACTCCCAAAACAATAGAGATCTGGGAACCACTTTGCCAGAAATGCAGCATTACAGAATAAATGTGCAAAAGGCAGGAAGAAAAATGGAATAGCAGCTTGACTATTGAGGGAGTGCTTCTCCAAAGTTCACTACAGCAAGGTCATGGTGAACATCAATTTCTATGCCTCTAAATCTTTCCAGGCTGCTCAAAGACATTTGAAACATTACCCTGTTACAAAATACCATTGCATTAAATAGGGCATAGACCCTCTATACTCCAGGAAAGTGGAATCCATTTCATTCTTCTTTGGCAAGTAGCAGGGCTTTGTGAAGACTAGGTTTCTCTTTGCACAGAAGCACAGCACGAAGCAAGATTGTTGCAGTGTTGCTTATTGCATTTACCTTTAGTCAACAGTTACCAGTTACCCGCCCTCCACCATAAACTCACATGTGACTTCCACCTGAAATGCAGGAATCAGGTGGCATCTGACCTTCTACTACACTCCAGGGGCCGAGTTCATACGGAAAGGAGGGGCTGGATACATCATGTCTGGCCCCATAAAAATGCTCAGATGTTCCACAGCAGCAAGGACTTTCACTCACTCAATACGTTGCTTGTCTGTGGCCGGCCCTGCATTTGGTCATTGCCCAACAACTGTCCATTTGGCATATGCTTTTATTTTGTGCCCTTACATGACACATTCCAGACCAAAGAGTGGTGAGTTGGACATGATGTTGATCCTCTGACCACATAGCTCCTGACCCCCAGAGCAAAACCCACACACAGTGTGTTCACAACCACCTACCAAGTGCAATGTCAACAAAGTCATGCCCAAGCAACAAGTGTTGTTTGCTCAATCTATGGCAATGAGGGAACCATTGTCTCAATAAGGCAGGAGAAGGCAATATATGGACCCCTCTCTCGCTATGGCCAAATGATAGGATGTAATCTCATTGATCATTATCCTTACTCTACAAGTTCCCAGTTTTTCACTTCTGTACAATATTTTCTTGACTACAGCCGATTACAAGCCAGCATAAAGTTAATCCTCGGATTTTTAAAAATTACTAGACTAAGTGGGACCTGTTGGGTCCCAGCATCACACGGGAGGGCTGGTCCCCCAACGCAATATTCCACCTCTCCACCAATTCCAATATTGGTGGCCAGTGGGGGGAGGGGGGAGGGCTTTCTGGAGCGCTGGTATGGGTGTTGTGGGCTGAAGGGACTGGTCTCCAGAGGGCTAGTATGGACATTGTGGGCCAAATGGATTATTGGGGTGGCAGCTCAGTCTCTCAAGCCTGATGTGCTGGCAGCTCACTCACGTCTGGTGGGCTGGCAGTTGACTAACGGCTATTCCTTGAAATTGCATTTCAAGCAGGGTGCAAGGCCACCAAATTCAAATCCATTTTCATACCACTTCAAGCAGGGTGCAAGGCCACCGAATTCAAGTACAGTTTCATACCACTTCAAGCAGGGTGCAAGGCCACCGAATTCAAGTGCAGTTTCATACCACTTCAAGCAGGGTACAAGGCCACCAAATTCAAGTGCAGTTTCATACCACCAAGCCGGGTGCAAGGCCACCAAATTCAAGTGCAGTTTCATACCACTTCAAGCAGGGTGCAAGGCCACCGAATTCAAATGCAGTTTCATACCATTTCATGCAGGGTGCAAGGCCACCACATTCAAATGCAGTTTCATACCATTTCATGCAGTGTGAAACCACCATAAAAACACCATAAAACCACCATAACCGCACTAAACACCACACTCACAGTTCAGTCGACATTCAGTGTGTTCAGTTGATTCACAGCTCAGACAGTCGTGACCTCTCCCTCCCCCATCATGAAGAAACTGAGCCACACCCACACTTCTGGGTTTGATAAGCACTCATCCTCCCACCGGAAAAGGTGTGGCGTTCATGGCGTGATTGACAGGAGCGAGATTCTCAACATTTTTTAAACACTAATAACATTTTTATTTTTCATTGATGGGAAGAATCCTCTGCACCTGATGAGTGGAGGGGGACTGAGTAAGATGGCCAAAAATCACAGTCATAAGTGGTAGCATTTTATCAAAAATGAATATACAGTGCAAACAGGAAGTTGTCAAGTTTAGACTTCCAACCATTTGCAGTGCTTTTACTTCAACCCAAACCCCCCACCAACCATTTGCAGTGCTTTAACTTCAACCCAAAATCCCCACCAACAATTTGCAGTGCTTTTACTTCAATCCAAAACCCCCACCAACCATTTGCAGTGCTTTTACTGCAACCAAAACCCCCCACCAACCATTTGCAGTGCTTTTACTGCAACCAAAACCACCCACCAACCATTTGCAGTGCTTTTACTTCAACCCAAAACCCCCACCAACCATTTGCAGTGATTTTACTGCAACCCAAAACCCCCACCAACCATTTGCAGTGCTTTTACTGCAACCCAAAACCCCCACCAACCATTTGCAGTGCTTTTACTTCAACCCAAAACCCCCATCAAACATTTGCAGTGCTTTTACTTCAACCCAAAACCCCACCAAACATTTGCAGTGCTTTTACTTCAACCCAAAACCCCACCAACCATTTGCAGTGCTTTTACTTCAACCCAAACCCCCACCAACCATTTGCAGTGCTTTTACTTCAAACCAACCACATTTTCATTTTCAAACCACATTAAGGGCACTCAAGGTCATAAAACCACACTCACAGTTTAGTAGACATATGTTCAGTGTTATTCATAGCTCAGACTGAGAGACGAGAAGAGACGAGACGAGACGAGACGAGACGAGACGAGACGAGACGAGACGAGACGAGACGAGACGAGACGCGACCCTCTCACTTCCTCCATCTTGCAGAGACTGACTGAGGCACAACACTTCCGGGTTTTATAGTCCCTCCCCCTCCCACCAGCAGGGGCAGCAGAGAGAATCACAACATTTTTAAAACATTAATAACTCTTTTATTTTTCATCGATGGGAAAAACCCTCTAGTCCTGCGCAGCGGGGGGGGGGAGTAAGATGGCCAAAAATCACAGCCACAAGTGACATCGTTTTTTTCTAAAATCATGAAACTGTAAAACAGGAAGTGGTCAAGATCTGAATTTTAGTAATATAAATTTCCAAACATAATAAAAATAAGGTCAGCCTCAACTTAAGCCTCAACAGATGCCTCAACGAAAGTGACAAGGTGGGAATTTGTGGGGTGAGGATAATTTGGCAATTTGTCTATTGCATCCCTAAGTAACTGTATTCCATGTGAGGTCACAAGTCATAAGGTCATAAGGTCATAAGGAATAGTAGAATTAGGCCATTTGGCCCATACTCTGCCATTCAATCATGGCTGATCTATCTCTCCCTCCTAACCCCATTCTCCTGCCTTCTCCCCATAACCTCTGACACCTGTATTAATCAAGAATCTATCTATCTCTGCCTTAAAAATATCCACTGATAGTCTCCACAGCCTTATGTGACAAAGAATTCCACAGATTCACCACACCCTGACTAAAGAAATTTCTCCTCATCTCCTTCCTAAAAGAACATCCTTTAATTCTGAGGCTGTTACCTCTAGTCCTATACTCTCCCACTAGTGGAAACATCCTCTCCACATCCAGTCTATCCAAGCCTTTCACTATTCTGTATGTTTCAATGAGGTGCTCCTTCATTCTTCTAAACTCCAGCGAGTACAGGCCCAGTGCCAACAAACGCTCATCATAGTTTAACCTACTAATTCCTGGGATCAATCTTGTCAACCTCCTCTGGACCCTCTCCAGAGCCAATACATCATTCCTCAGTTATGGTGCCTAAAATTACTCACAATATTCCAAATGCGGCCTTACCAGCACCTTCTAGAGCCTCAATATTACATCCCTGTTTTTATATACAAGCCCTTTTGAGACTGTCTTCCACTTGTGCTTCCATGTCATGTTCCCATTATGGCTGTAATATTGCTAAGGATTGCCGCCTTCTTACAATATAGGAGATTGCAGATGAACTTGGAGAACAATCTTGAGCAGCTTCGGAACTAGAAGACCCAGCTTCAGAGTGCACTGTCGTGTCATGAGCAGCAACTGACTATGCTGGTTAGCCTCTGACAACCTCAGTGACCATTTTCCTGCGCTATCTAATTTGCTCCTCACATGTTTCTTGTAAAAAAAACAAGGACTTCTCAGGAATAAATTCCAATGGCACCAGCACTATCCAATTTAGTTTTCTAAGTCGGGATGACTGTGACTGTAAATATTAATAATTTATTACAATCAACATAAAAATCGACTTGGTTTATAGCTACTGTATAGATTTTAGCTGAGCTTTAAATATCGCTCCTCAGATAGATTGGTCCACAGGGCTGATTGCATGGAATTACAGGATATTCCCATTATAAATTGGTTCAGTCACGAGTAACAAAGAGTAATTGTGCACTGAGTGAAAAGTGTTGATTGGCAGACCGCACTCGGAATCAATGACAGGCCCATTATTAAGTCTGTTGCACATCCATGAACTGGACACAGAGACAGAAAGCCTTTATACCTCAAAGCTCCTTCAACATAAGAACAGTGCAAACATACCAGATTCTTTAACGCTGGCCGCCAAGAAGATTCAGTTAAGGTATGAGTCAATCTGGCAGCCAGTCCACACTTGGCAACGTCACATTGGTGTTCCTGCAGGGTGCAAGAGACACACATGCTGGGAACTGGCAGCACACACATTCCCCTAAAACCAGTAAAAATGAAGCATAAATTTGTCGACAATAAAGAATTGGAGAGGGGGGGGGAGCTTGAATAATATGGAAGAAGCAGACTAGGCAGAGGGTAGCAAAGGAATTAACTACAGGAAAATATAATATAACAAATGTAAGATGGGCGACTGAGAAACTAGTGAAAATATTAGCATGGAAGGAAACGACCACCTTGTCCTTTTCTTCAGAGCGGGCAGAGTTTCAGCTGCCTTGTGTATTTCCAATGACGTGATAATAGCTTTCCTGTACCTCAGACCAAACATAGACAAGCATATTAAAATGTGTTGCAAATGACTGGAATGCTTAATGTGATATATATCTTCAGTCATTTATCATCAACACCATCAACATTGTGGGAATTATTACTGGCCAAAAATGTAACTGCTCCAGACACGTAAAAAACTAAAGCTGCAAGGGCAGATCAGATGCTGGGTTTCCTAAAACGAGTAGCACACCTCCTGACTTCCCAAAGCCTTTCCTTCATCTCACAAGGCACAAAGCAAGGCTCTGATGGATTCATCCACCACTTGCCTGCGTGAGTGCAGTTCCGACACCAGGCAAGGAGCTCAACACCAGCTAGGCCAAAGTAGTTCGAATCGCACCCCATCCCCCAGCTTCATCACTCCTGCTACCACTGGCCCACCATGGTGCTATCAGCACCAACTACAAAACATGGTGCAGCAACTCAACGATGTTCCTTCAACCACAACCACTGGACCCTTAAACTCTGCTGCAGAGTAAAAGAGAGACATGGATGTATGGGAACAGCAGTACGGCAGTTTCTTCCAACACACACATTATTTGAGTTGGAAGTGTTTTGCTGTTGCTTATTGCTGTCGGTTCAAAGTCCTAATAGGACAATGTTATCCTTTCCATAACTAGGGTAATATTGCAAGATGGTCATTGGGGATGGAAATTAACTTGGTCTTATCGGCAATGCTCATAATTTGAGATTGAAAAATACTGATTAAAGATATGCCATCGGATTGCATTATGCTTCCAGTAATGCTACATTGTGGAATCTGAATTTCAGACTTATGTCTGACACTATTGCTACAGACACTATTGGTACATAATTCCTTGAAAGTGGCATCACAGATAGATAGGGTGGTCAATAAGGCCGGGCACTTTGGCCTTCATCAGACAAAGTATTGAGTATAAAAGTTGGAACGTCATGTTACTGTTGTATAAGACATTGGTGAGGCAACATTGGGAGTGATGCGTTCAGTTTTGCTCACCATGTTATGGGAAGGATGTTGTCAAGCTCGAAAGGATGCAGAGAAGATTTACGAGGATGTTGACAGGACTTGAGGGGTTGAGCTATAGGGAGAGAATGAGCAGGTTAGGATTTAATTCCTTGGAGCACAGGAAGATGATGGGTAATCGTATAGATAAATCCCCAGGGCCAGATGGTCTGCATCCCAGAGTACTCAAGGAGATGGGGAATTATAGACCAGTTAGCCTTACATCGGTAGTGGGGAAGATGCTGGAGTCGATTATTAAAGAAGGCAGTGGAGGCCAATTCACTGGATGTTTTCAAGAGAGAGTTAGATTTGACTCTTTGGGCTAAGGGAATCAAGGGATATGGGGAAAAAGCAGGAACGGGGTACTGATTTTGGATGATCAGCCATGATCATATTGAATGGCGGTGCTGGCTCGAAGTGCCAAATGGCCTACTCCTGCACCTATTTTCTATGTTTCTATTTTTCTATAGAGGCGTACAAAATCATGAGAGGAATAGATTGGATAAATGCACACTTTTGCCCAGAGTAGGGGAACCGAGAACCAGAGAACATAGGTTTAAGGTGAGAGGGGAAAGAATTAATAGGAACCTGAGGGGTAACATTTTTACATAAAAGGTGGTAGGTATGTTGAACGAGCTGCCACAGGAGGTAGTTGTGGCAGGTACTATCTGATAATTTAAGAGACATTTGGACAGGTACATGGATTGGACAGGTTTAGAGGAATATGGGCCAAACGCAGAAAGTGGGACTAGTGTAGATGGAACATGTTGGTTGGTTTGGGAAGTTGGGCCGAAGGGCCTGTGACTGTATGACTCTATAACTATAAATATGCAACACAATATGAAGTCCATTGTCAGCTTTTGACCTCCTTGTGCTATGGCAAGTGCTGGTTGACCCTGGCTATTTGAGCTAAGCCCAAGGAACCCAATTGTATGTGTTTGGGTTGGGTCGGGTTGGATTGCAAAAAAATCATAAATTCTCAGGTTCAGGTTAAAGCAGCAACTTGGCTGTTTATAAATAAATGAGCCCGCTTTCAGTACTTTATTCAGAGCCTGGCCATCTGACCTGACTCTGAAAGGTCTGTTGTGCTTAGTTCAGGTCTGGTAGCAAATAACTGATGAGTTTGTGGGCTCTGGCCAGATTTGTCATGCTGTGGAAAGTTTTGGGTGGGACTTTAATTATTTTCATGTACCCATGGTCTATTGCAGCAATTTCCTCTTTCCCCTGAAGTAGGTTCTCCAGTGGAGTTGGGAGTATCACCTGGATCATGTCAGAAATATGTTTTCGTAATGGTGATCGCCAGCAATTGGCAGGAGTTTGGGGTAGACCACGCAGGCAGGTGGAAATTCCTCTCCACAGCATCACACGTACATCCTTGTCTAATTTATCAAAACATTTCCAGGAACACTTGCATTTTCTAGCAACCATGGAGAACCCAAAATTCCCAACCTGTTCAACACTTTCATCCACTTCCAACCAAAGCATAACACAGGAACAAATAGCTCACTGCATTTGTGCCACCATTTTGGATGCAACGGCAATTTTGCTTCTTTCATTCCTGTTACCTACCAACGGTGTACATACCTCAATATTCTTCCTTCCCAAATAAGGATCTGACTGATCTTTAACCCTTTGTGTTGTTTCTGTTGCCATGACCTTGTGCAACAATTCATTTTACATCTTCCCAGCTCCCTGTGCTAAGAAGAAAACAAAGTCCAAGTTTGCTTTAATTCTATTTTAAGATCATGTTCAGTTGTTCTGAGTTCATGTCTGGCTACCCTGCCCATTCCTTCCATTATAATTCTTTTTGCCCCATTTAAAGGAAAGTAAAGCTGTTCTAGTTTGTTTTTCTCATCTCTACTAACCGACTCGGTATAAGTGGAGCTGAAGGCGGCTGTTAAGGTTTTCAGTAGAACAAAGCCTTTGAAAAAAAAATAAAGCAAGAGGTTAATGTCTTAAGACAATCGCATTCCTGAACAACAATTCCTCTATTTACAGCTGCTCTGCTATTCAAAATGAAAATTAATCTTTCAGGCACTAGTATTTTTAAATGGGTATTTGTCAGGATTATAGGATTCTGCAGTCCATCTGAATATAAACCAAAATTTATTTTTTCCTGCTTACTATGTAATTACCAAGCCACAATAACAAAAGTGACATGTTTGAGAAACAGATAAAAAGCTGTAAATTGGCCAGTAATGGTGATATTTCCTCATCTTCCAAAAAACCCATTTATCCATCCTCTCAGCAAATCAAGCCACTGTCATCCTGCACTCATCTCCTGACCAGAGGGAGCTTAACAATTTATATGTGTAAGTGAATAGAAGAATGCAGATGAGGTCTTACATCTAAAGCTTTGAACACAAGCAGCTGGTACTTTGCTTGCCTGAATTTCTAAATCATCCGTAATGGGGCCAGGACCTCGAAGCACTAAAAAGAAGGAGATGACATGCTGGACAAACTGTTAATTTTTCCTGAAGAAGCTGCTATATTGCACATCTGTCACTGCTGTGCAGACAATCACTCACACAGTGAAAAAAAAAATCTGTTTCCTGTGCCAATGCAGTGGTTAACAAAGCAGTGCAGGAAACTAGAGAGTTCTACCTCAAAGAAAGTGCCTTGGTAGGTTGCATGCTGTTTCCTGCATATCACCAAATCCAGCTTTTAACCGAGTACATGTACGACAGCAATACTCCTGGGCTTAAGCCTTACAGGTCAGGACATCATTAAAAAGCAATAATCACCCTTCATGGGAATTTTTAAATCTTCTGTCCACTGCCTTGAA
The DNA here is from genome assembly GCA_038087875.1 of Malacoraja senta. Lineage (NCBI taxonomy): Eukaryota > Metazoa > Chordata > Chondrichthyes > Rajiformes > Rajidae > Malacoraja > Malacoraja senta. Next base: position 137,014,103 of record CM075978.1, read on the forward strand.
GCAAAGCAATGGCTGACTTACATTGTATGGCTTAGTTTCAGTATTTCCCCCCCCCCCCTTTCCTATGAACTCACATTCGAGTGAGGTAGAAGCTTAATTAAATAGAGGTATTTAGTTTTGTCACGTGATGCCATCAAGACACCTTGTAGTTTCTCGCCTTTTATTCTGTACGTTAGATCAAACAAAGAACGCTGGTGTGGGATTAAATGACAACAATGCTGGGAGCCAAGTTATGCCACCTTACAAACTCTGATATATTAAGGCCTTGCAGAGGGAAACATTTAACTGCCGTTACCATTTTATTTATCTGATTTCTGTTTGAGCACTCAACTATTATTTGTGGTTGTTTGGAGCAGACTGCATGTTGTGCTTTTTGGTCAATTTAATCCTTCTGCATTAAGTCATGGATTTTTTTTTAAATGCAAGCGAATAATATACAAATTGTCTTTACATCTAGGATCTTTAATGTTCTAAAAGCTCCCAATGTGTTTCACAGAAAAATAATTAGGTGAGAAAAAAAAACTTAGGCAGGAATTCCCAGCTTCAATATGTAGTTTAATATCTGTCATATTCTTCCTGTATCTAGTTCTTACATACTACACTTGCCACTCGGGGAGAGCAGCCTTTGATTACGGTGGAGAGAGATCATTAGTAGCCTTTTGTCACCAAGTCGTGCTGCCTGAAATTAAATGGAAATCTTCTGTATGTTTTACATCCCATTTACCTTCTAAAACAGCCTTTGATGGCAAGCTTGCCATTTGAATCTACCCTGTAGTGCAAACAATAGGATGCATGTGTGTGGGGCACCAGAATCCTATACTCTGGAGGATTTATTCCTTGCCTGCAGAAAAAGAATCACCGTCAGAAACAAAGGTAAATGGCATTTTGTGTCAAGTTTATGATGTCCTATTGGAAGAGATTACATCATATGAACACCGCACTCATTTTAATACTTTTACCAAAGAATGGCATAGTTAATAATGATTTTTTTTCAAAAATACTTTGTTTGTGATAAGTAAAAGCTTTGTTAAGTGAAATTACTAAACTAAAAATTCCCCCTTAAAGATAATGTTAACAATTTCCTTTGGGATTTTGCCAATAGGAGCGAACAGTGTGACATCATCATCTATGGTTTTCCGTGGTGTTGTTAACTTAATACAGCTGGTGATCCATCACTTTCTTCTTGTATGAATAAATGTGTATCTTCTTTGCTCAGTATTCCAAACACTGAAAACCTATATAGCTTGAATTTAATTGAATCCAGTTCTGTTAATACAAAGGGTTCACCTTCATCTTTGTTTACACAACTATAGGCACCCACCGTTTCGGAGTCAACAATTTAAGATAAATGTCAGATGGGGATCATTATTTGAGGTGGCCATTCACAGTTTTGCTTTTAAAACTGGTCTAAGATGTACTATACCACTAGAATTCGTAAACTGCTAAAATCCAATTACAGAGACAAGAGAGTGTGGATGGCAATCAACATACTGGCATCCCTTGTTACCTGGAGACATGTAGGTGAGATGAAATGTGCTAGGTTCATGTTTATTGGTAACCTACTGATATGATACTCATGGATGAGACAGCCCAGCATGATACCAGTATTAGAAAGCTAGGTTTTTAAATCTTCAAGATTGCTTTAGGGACAATCTCATTACAGTCACTCTTCAATAAAAACTTGTAAATGGATTGCAAGTGTTTCATGCACATAAGCAGAACTCCGTAAATATTCATCATTTCTTTCTCTCTGATTCATTGCTTCAGCTCTAAAAAATCAGTTAAAAATCATTGTGTAAAATCATTAACAATTAGACCAGAGTAGATGGGCATATGTTTGGGTGAAACGTCAATCACTTCTGTAAATTCTCGGCAAGAGATTTGATATCAGTTCAGGTGAGGGTGTGGGGGTTAGTTACATTATTTATTGCTGTCTGCCCCCATCTTGCTTCAAAGAAATTTTCAACTGTTATGAAGATGCCATTTCACGCCCTGGGTATAAGACTTAAGGCCAGTCAAGGTGGCAGGCTAAAAGACAAACAAAGCATTAAAGGTTAGCGACAGCTACTTCTCCTTGGAATATATATTTAAAACATACCACAAGTGTACCACGGACCAATCGACGCCACAAAAGAGAAAGGTACGTTCGGATTTTGGGCATAATTCTTCATCAGGATTAGCACGGCAAGCCTGGAGAACTGACAAGGACAAGTGAAGATGCTCAAGAGAACAAAGAAAGGAGGGGAGAACAACAGGTAGAGGTCAAGAGTTCAAATCTACTAACAACTTTTGCAGAGAGGCAGCTAATGGATTTTATTGCCTATTAGCAGATTTTAAAATGCCGTGCGCTATTTGAAGGTCATCTCAAATGGGGGTTAGATACAGAGGCATTTGAAAGGCAGAGCCAAGAACGACCATTTCTTTCTGCTTTCCCAGAGTTCTAGTTTCAACAAAATTGAATAATAGTGTTGCCTTTTTAAGAATGCCATTTGATAAAATGTTTCCAGAGAGAGTAATGGAGACTTATTTCACACTTCAGATGTGTTCGTCATGTGTAAAATACAATAAACTGGGTCTCAGAACCTAACAAATCAAAAATCTAATGATCCAGATTATAACTAATCATCTGGCCTGAATGCCTTATTCTCCTTTTTAAAATCAATTCAATTTTTCCCCATGTATTACTGCCCAGAATAATACCCGTGGTTGCTCGTCTGACTGGCTTGACTTCAATCATTGTTTGAAGAGACATCCAATGCCCAGTTATTAGTGTTTTGGGTCTGACATTGGACCTTTGTGAGTACTTCAGGGCTCAATACAAACAGCTGGGGAAACAAGATGCAAAGCACACAGAAAATACAGCATGTTTTCGTTCCTCCCCATTTCTGGTGTTTCTCCCATCACTTTCAAACTAAATAAAAAAATGCTTTATAAAAAGATGTGACTGCATTTTCATTCGAAGCTATGACAATAAATTAGGAAGCACATTTTGAATTCCTATCCAATGGAACTGCTGCATAAATTAAATGAAAATATTTTCTAAATGAGTGTTGTTTTTAAGAGCGGTTTCTTTTGTGCTTTAGGTAATAGCAGTATGCATGTTAACATCTTGACTTACTGCTAATCATATCCCTGCCATGCAGGTAGGAACAGAGCAGTAGCAATAGGCCATGCAGCCCATCCAAACAAAGGAGAACATGATTGGGGAATCAAGCTAATCCTATGAAGCTGAATAATTGAAACTCCTGCCGGCTGGGCTTGCCTTCCCTTTTACTGATGTTTACAATGTTAGTGAAAATAAGGGTTGGCCAATTCAGGACTGTTAAATATCCTATACTCTTTGCTTTAAATCTTTTACCACTGGGTCATGGCAAAAACAGAAAAGGAAAAGGTTGAATTTTCGCACAACCAACTCAAAGCTTCTCTCAACTTCTGACTGTTAAGTACATTGCAACAAAGAATATCAGGTGAAAAGATAATAGAATTAATTAATCGTGTTAATGAAAACATCAGATGATTAAGGGGATGGAAGACTATGCACGCACACAGATTACATGGTGAACAATTGCAAACTTTTCCATTCATTGATTTTAATGATTGGCTCAAGTGTTATAGTTGCCAAGATGTGCTTATTTGAACTCTTACTCTGTTCACTTTAAGCTTCGAGGTAGATGTTAAACAAACCAGGAGAATGTTGGAAGAATTGAGTCTAGAAACAATCCAATCCCAATAGCACTTGCAGGGATGAGGGAAAGATGCAAGGTAAGATAGAATCTCAGAGAGTAGGACTATTAAAATGTCCGCAGACACAAGGAATTGCAGGTGCTGGTTTACAAAATTAATATAATTTGCTTCTTCTTCTTCTTCTTCTTCTTCTTCTTCTTGCGTATGGTGTGCACAGCCTAAAGTTGTAGGACAACTTGTTCTATTTGATCGTATTTGATTGTGCATGCCGGGTTGATTGCATTCGTTGAAACAGGGCGGACTACTTGAAGGTTGCAATCTTCCACCCCAAAACAACTTGCTGGAGTACCTTTAGACTGCATCTCTGGAGAACATGGATAGGCAATGTTTCGGATCGGGTGACCCTTCTTCAGATCAATTGTAGTAGGGGGGGGGGTGCAAGCTGGAAGAGAGGTGGGGGAGGGCATTACTCTACATATGGGTTTCACACACAGATAAGCAGAGGCAACAATGGTTGTCATTACACAGGTAGAAAGAGGGCATCTGTAATGGAGGTCATATTGCAGTTATAAAAGTCGTTGGCGAGGCCACATTTAGAAAAATGTATTCATTTCTGGGCACCATGTTATAGGAATGATGGTGTCAAGCTGGAAAGGATGCAGAGAAGATATATGAGGATGTTATCAGGACTTGAGAGCAGGTTGAGCAGGCTAGGACTCTATTCCTTGGAGCGTAGAAGGATGAGGGAAGATGCGATAGAGGTGTACAAGATCATGAGAGGAATTGATCGGGTAGACGCACAGAGTCTATTGCCCAGAGCAGTGGAATCAAAAACCAGAGGACATAGATTTATGGTGAGGCAGGAAAGATTTTATAGGAACCTGATGGTAACTTTTTCACACAGACGGTAGTAAGTGTATGGAATGAGCTGCTAGAGGAGGTAGTTCAGGCAGGTAGTATCGCAATGTTTAAGAAACATTTGGACAGGTACACAGATAGGTTTAGAGAGATATGGGCTAAACATAGGCAGGTGGGCCTTGTGTAGATGGGACATGTTGGTTGATATGGGCAAGTTGGGCCAAAGGCCCTGTTTCCACACTATATGCATCGATAATTCTGACTCTACAAGAACCAAGGCTGAAAGCATAGGATCTAATAGACATAGAGTTGCACTGTGTGTGGGTCGTATGGGACAGGGCTAGGGGAATGAATTAAATAGATAAAGGATAGTTTTGAGGGCAAATGGCAAAGCATTGAGCAAATACAAACACACCCTTTCATTTGGGATGCTGAAGAGAGTGTGCTTCTGCATGAGGTGGCTGGAAGAAGGTTTTACTCCAATTGTCACCATCCCCTGAGAAGAATAAGTGGTGATTGCAGAGTCAATGCACTTGCAGCGACTAAGGATAGATGCAAGACAAGGAAGAAGCTAAGACGAGTAAGAGTACCCTACAGAATCATCTCCAGGATAGAGAGAAGGCCATGAAATCCTGCCAGGTAACATCACCTGGGTTAATGCACACCCACGCCAAGCTCTCACAAACACTCACAGCTCTATCTTTCCCTCACATGCGACATGGCAGCAGCAGTTGGAAAAGTCCTGCATCCTATTCCTTGCAGATTGGGTGCAAGCTGAGCAAGTTGGCCCAGCAATTTACGCACAGGAATATTGAGGTTTGCACATAGAACATAGAACAGTACAGCTTAGTAACAGGCTCTTTGGCCCACAATGTTTGTGGCGTACATGATGCCAAATTAAGCTAATCCCTTCTGCCTGATCATAATCCATATTCCTCCATTCCCTGCATATCCACATGCCTATCTAAAAGCATCTTAAACCACTATCATATCCACCACACCCCAGGCAGTATATCCAGGCACCCACCACTCGCTATGTAAATAAACTCACCCTACACATCTCTTTAAACCTCCTCTCTCACCTTATAGACAATAGACAATAGGTGCAGGAGTAGGCCATTCGGCCCTTTGAGCCAGCACCGCCATTCAATGTGATCATGGCTCAGTACCCCGTTCCTGCCTTCTCCCCATACCCCCTGACTCCGCTATCTTTAAGAGCCCTAGCTAGCTCTCTCTTGAAAGAATCCAGAGAACCTGCCTCCATCGCCCTCTGACCTTGAAGCTATGCACTAATATTTGATAAAGGGAAAATGATTCTGACTGTTTATCCAATCTGTGGCTCTGATAATTTTACCAGTTTCTATCAGGTCTCCTCTCAGCCTCCAATGCACCAGAGAAAACATTACAAGTTTGTCCAACGTCTCCTTATATCTAATACCTTCTAATCCAGGCAGCATCGTGGTAAAGATAGACACAATATGCTGGAGTGGGTCAGGGAGTATCTCTGGGGAAAATGGATAGGTGGCGCTTCAAGTCATGTGCCCTTCTTCAGACTTTTTCAGTTCCGACCCGAAACATCACCCCAGAGGTACTGCCTGACCCACTGCATTCTTCCAGCATTTTATGTCTATCTTTGGTACAAGCCAGCATCTGCAGTTCCTTGTTGGAGCATTTTGGTAAACCTATTTTACAAAATCTCAAAGCTTTCACATCCTTCCTGTAATGGTAGACCCAAACTGTGAGTAATGCTCCAAATGTGGGCCAACCTATGTTTAAAAAACTCCAAATGAATTCTTGAATCTTCTTGATTTTTGAATTCTTGAACAGCCCCAACCGATGAAGGCAAACATGCCATCTGACATATACCACTCTATCTATTTATGTTGCTACTTTCAAGGAGCTATGGACATGGACACCATGATTCTTCTATATATCAGTGTTGTTTAGGTCCTTCTTGCTGCATGATTTACCCTTACATTTGACTTCCCAAACTACAACACCTCAGTCTTGCCTGGATTGAACTCAATCTACCAATTGTCACTCATATCAGTAACTGATCCATTTCCTATTGTATCCTTCAACAGCTTCTTGACTGTCCACAATTCAACTAATTGTTGTGCCTTCTGCAAACATATGAATCCATCTATATTTTTGTTTATTTTTATGTATATCACAAACAACAGAGGTCCTAGCATTGATTCCTGTGGAACACTAGTGGTCACAGACATCCAGCCAGAATAGCGCCCTTCCACCACAACCCTTGCTCTTCACATGGGTAAAACAGTTCTGAATCTAAACTACCAAGTCACCATGCATCTTAATTTTTTTAGAGCAGCCTACCATGAGAAATCTTGTCAAATGCCTTATTAAAGTCAATCTACTGCCTTACCCTTGAAGGACAGCTTTGTTACCTCCTCAAAAAACTCAATCAAGTTTGCAAGACATGACCTGCCCCAGACAAAGCCATACTGACTGTCCCTAATTATCCCATGCAAATGTGAAGAAATCCTTCCCCTTAGAATCCTCTAGAATCACTTCCCTCCCATTGATGTGAGGCTCACGGCCTATAGTTTCCCTTCTTAATCAAAATATCAACATTGCGACTCTCCAGTGCTCTGGGACCGCACCTGTGGCTAGAGGATACATAGATCTTTGTCAAGGCCCTAGCAAACTCCTTGACAAAGAAGGGTTTGAAGAAGGGTTTCGGCCCGAAACGTTGCCTATTTCCTTTGCTCCTGCACCCGCTGAGTTTCTCCAGCATTTTTGTGTACCTCCTCTCTTGCCTCTCTCAGTAACTTGGGATAAATCCCATTAGGCCCGAGGGATATCCACTTTAACACTCTTCAAAAGGGCCAACACCACCTTCTTCTTGATCTTAAAATGGTGCAACATATTAATATACTCCACATTGATCTCACTGTGCATGTTCTTCTCTTTGGTGATTACCGATGCATCATACTTGTTTTATACCTTGCCGACTTCCTCCGGCTCCAAGCATAAATTTCCTCCATTATCTTTCAGTGATTCTACTCTCAGTGAAAAGAGCAAATTCTGCCCGGTCTAGACCTCTTGCGCTATGGTAGTCCCAGTCAATATTGGAAAAGTCACCCAGTACAACAATCCTATTACTTATATATCCTGCCATAATCTGTCTACATATTTGTTCCTCGATGTGCCCCTGACTATTGGGAGGCCTATAGTTTAATTTCATTAAAGTGATTGTGCCTTTGTTATTTTTGAGCTCTATCCATATTACCTCAGTGAATGATCTCTCCAGTATATCCTCTCTGTGTGCTGCTGTGACATTCTCCCTGATTAATAATACAACTCCTCCATCTCTTTTACCTCCCTCTCTATCATGTGATGTGGCCTAGTACATACTGATCATCTGATATAGTTCTGCATATCATATAAATCACAAAACGTTATCATCGAGGTACCACAAAAATAAAAACACAAGTGGATGGTGGCACAGTGGCGCGGCTGGAAGATCCGCTGCCTGACAGTGCCAGAGACCCGTGTTCGATTCTGACCTCAGGTGCTGTCTCTGTGGGGTTTGCACGTTCCTCCTGTTTCCAGCGAGTGCAGCGGTTTCCTTCAACATCCAAAAGACGTGCAGGTTTGTAGGTTAATTGGATTCCGTAAATTGCCCCTCGTATGTTGGGAGGCGATGTGAAAGTGGGATAACATAGAACCAGTCCATACTGGTGATCAATGGTTGGCATAGAGTTGGTAGGATGAAGGGCCTGTTTCCATGTTGTATCTTTAAACTAAGAAACAACCAATCCAACACATTAAGGACAAAAGCTCTCTGGGATGGCCAAGATTCTCACATGCATCAAGCACAGGGTGTTAATGCTAAAGCACAGGATGGATTGCAGGGAGGAAAGGCTTGTGGTTACAAGAGAAACTGGTTGGCCTGCCTTTAGTGTCATTAGTATGAAATTCATTTCTACCAGATAATATGCTTGTGACCACCTATGAATTGAATGCTTTGCTATCATGTACTTGAACGACGGAGCACCATCAGAGTGTTGGCCAATAGAGCTCTTGCGAGCCTTAGAGTCACTCAGAAACAAAGAAAAAATATTATTTAATCAATGATGTCACCGTATTACTGATAAGGTATGACAAGAGTTTCAGTGTAGTTCCACCTACTTTAATATGGGAATCAATAACCTGGAGAAAGGGTATGGAAGAGGAACTCACTGGATTGCTCTGGCATAAAACTTGGATGGGTCCAACAGGTCTGATCATCCTCTTTCTAGTTGTAACCAGTTTCGTCAGGTATCGTGTGACAAATTTATATGTAAAGTAGTTAAGGCCCAGTGAAGACTTCTGCAAAACAAAAGTTTTATTTTGGCGGTAGACACAAAATGATGGAGTAACTCAGCCGGACAGGCAGCATCTCTGGCGAGAAGGAATGGTCTTGAAGAAGGGTCTCGACCCAAAACGTCACCCATTCCTTCTCTCCAGAGATGCTGCCTGTCCCGCTGAGTTACTCCAGCATTTTGTGTCCACCTTCGATTTAAATCAGCATCGGCAGTTCTTTCCTACACTAAAAGTTGTATTTTCTTCCATTTGTAAAATATAATTATTTTAAATATATTTATGATTTAACTCTTTAAGATCCATAGTTTTTGTGTAACTATTTTCCTGCCAAAACCACATATTTCTAAGCAGGGCTGGTTGGACTGCTGTGATGTGCCAGTGCTAATCATATTTCATGGTCAACAACATGAAGCCATTGAGACCGCCAATTGCACAGACAAAGAATTGAACTTTGCACCTTCCTGCTGTGGAGAACTCAATTACACAATAACCAAAACTGAGCCATGGCATGGAATGCTTTTACTTCTTTTTTATTGCTATTTGACTGGAAATTTCGTTCCAGGTCTCTTTTGATAGGACTGGTACACAGTTTCACTGCCAGCATTAAAGTGGATCATCAATGTGGATATGATCTTGCTTTCAGACACTCACCCCGCATCGCTCCCCTCACTTCAAACGGAAATACATCTGGGCCTAGACCCTGCTGAGTGATCCCAAACCTAGGATAGAGAATCAATCATTTTGGTCCCATGGTTCCAATTCAAAGTGTGTTGACATTGGTGCCCACACCTTTACTGTCAATCTGCCTCTAGGAAAACATTAGACTTAGAGCATCATAGAGTCATACAACGTGGAAACAGGCCCTTCGGCCCAACTTGCCCATGCCGACCAACATGCCTCATCTACACTAGTCCCACCTGCCTGCATTTGTCCCATATTCTTCTAACCTATCCTATTCATGTAGCTGTCCAAATGTTTTTTTTTTTTTTACCATTTGCGATATCTCCTGTCTCAACTACCTCCTCTGGCAGCTCATTTCATATACAGTACCTACCACCCTCTCTGTAAAAAAGCTGCCCCTCAGTTTCCTATTAAATCTTTCCCCCCTCACCTTAAACCTATGTCCTCTGGTTCTTGATTCCCCTACTCTGGGTGAATTTACCCTATCTATTCCTCATGATCGTATACACCTCTATAAGATCATCCCTCATCCTCCTGCATTCCAAGGAATAAAATCCTAGCCTGCTCAACTTCTCCCTATAGCTCAAGCCCTCAAGACCCGGCAACATCCTCACAAATCTTTTCTGCACCCTTTCCAGCTTAACATAATTCCTATAATAGGGTGACCAAAACTGAACACAATATTCCAAATGTGGCCTCACCAATGTCTTGAACAACTGTAACATAACCTCACAATTTCTATACTCAATACCCTGAATGATGAAGGCCAATGTGACGAAAGCCATCTTGACGCCACTTTCACGGAATTTTGTACCTGCACTCCTAGATCCCTCTGCTCAACAACACTCCCCAGAGCCCTGCCATTCACTGTGTAGCTCTGCCATTCACTGTTGTATTGTCTAGCTCCCAGTAATCCTGAGCAAGAGGTCAGTGCAGCCTGACAGGGAACTGGGGTTGTAGTGTTATAGAGCTGGGGAGCTATATAGCTCCTTCTGACTTCAGTCGTTACCAGGTTGTTAAAGAATTCCACTGCCCTTCTCACTGACTTACCTCATTAAGACCAATGTGCAGTGAACAAAGCATAAACCTTGGATATATTCGTCAATGTGGTTTGTGCCTACTTTACGTTTGAAAAGTAGTCGTAATTGTATTTGAACATTATTATTTGAAGGTTATTATTTGTTAAATGAAAAACATTTTAAAACATTTTTATAAATATAAGACCTACAAATATTTACATTTATCTTGCAAGTGCTGGAGACCGAATTCCGATGAAAAGTCATCCACATGAAACATTAACTCTGTTTCTTCACAGGTGGTTCCTGACCTGCTAAGTTTCTCCTAAATGGTTTGCTTTTATTCACCTTATGGCCATTTACTTATACCCAAACCATTGAAAGGGGGGCTGATAATGATGCCTGGTCGAACATGGAGCACTTTCTGCAAAAATCAGAGCTGTGTTGGCAAACAGCTGGCAGCAAATTCAAGACACCCACTTCTGCAAAGGTGAGAAAATGCTAAACTTGCAGGCGCTTCCCTGGGATAATGCCAACAAATCCATGTGAAACTGCCAGCATTTCTGTGCAAAATCATACTCGATGGATTTTAATATGGGCATGTTCTTAGTGCACTGCTGAATGCTGTTAGCATCATGTTAAATGGACATAGTGCTTAACTGTGGTTCATTAATAATACAGTAATACTACTGTATCTTGTTCATCTTTCACATTATCCTTCTCTCCTGAAGTCTGATGAGGTAGACTTCGATCTTTCTGGTATCTACAGTAGCCCTAATATCATTTTGAGCCTATCAGTGTTTAGTTCATGAGGTGGCTTCAGGCGGGGTCAACTTGGTGGTGACACAATAACAAGGACTTTTGGATAGTAATCAAAGGGCAAACACTGGCTAATTTTCCTTTTACTAACCAAAGGTCCCGAAGACAAGTGTAGCAACACGACTGTTCTCCCACCAGAGAGATGCCACCAATGCTGCCTCCTCCAAATCCATTGGCAAGCAAACTCTCCCAGCCCAGTACCCAGCATTGGGTTACGCTCAACCTGGAGGCCACATCATTTACATGCCTGACACGACTCACAAACACACCTTATCAGCCACCTTGCAAGCCACACGACTGGACTACTTTGAGGTGGTTCATGTCTCTGAAAGATTATCTGGTCTGGTCAGATAAACATGAGTTTATTTCTGGATTTGTGGCCCAGATCTTTGAATGTTCTTTTCCTCAGAGTTGAAAGTTGTTCTGGTGCATTGGTAGAAATGGGGGAATATATTGTTGACTTCTACCTTTACTGAGAGGTGACACCTGTGATGTGAAAAAGTGTCCACATTTTCTTGAGTCTCATTATGTATGGAGCTTTATTAGAGAGGTGGGTTTGGTACAGTGGAGCAGGTGGATAGAGGCCTATTTTTTGTAGAAGTTTTGTGCAAGGCCCATCCTCTCATATTTTGCAAAGAACAAACCAATCATGACTTACAACATGGTCTCCAGTTACATAAGCAAACATGGCTCTGTGGTGTAGTTAAATGACTGCTACATTGGAGTAACTTTGGTCCTGAAATGGAGGTTGCATACTGTCACATTTGTCTGGTAATTTACTTAACTCCAGTGAGAAAATTGTTGGAGATGAAGTGCAATTATTGCAAGAAAGACCAATGTAATAATGAAATGATTAAGCTATCCCAAACCAAGTTGAGACACAACTGGCATTGTCCTTACTTGGTGGAATCCATGCCATTAGCGTGACCTTTGGAATCTGACACAGAGCTCAGAAACCAAGTTTTAGCAAAACTATATATGGCCTATTTAATCTTGGTGAGAGCAGATTTTTCTGATAAATGTTTAATCATGATTCATGTTAAACTGGTGTGGTATCTTTAAGAGTTGCATGAGAAACACTATTTTGATAGCTTATAATGCATTAGAAACACAGAATAACAAAACAGACAAAGGGCACTTGAAGACACAGAAAGCTATGATTTAACAAATAATCCTAGATGTGAACATGGATTTCTTCAGTGCTTTTCTTTAACTGCATCCACCCTATAAGTAACAATGCCCAGAAACTTTCAATCTAAATTTGCCTTTTCTAATTGGTGAAATTACTGAAACAGTTAAGATGATCTCTCCAAGGTTTCTCTCAATACTTCATAATTTAATTCATCACTCCTTTGAATAAAATGGCATGGTGGCCCAGGTTTGATCCTGACTACGGGTGCTGTCTGTACGGAGTTTGTACTTTCTCCCCGTGATGGGGTGGGTTTTCTCCGGCAGCTCTGGTTTCCTCCCACACTCCAAAGACGCACAGGTTTGTAAGTTAATTGGGTTTGTAAAAATTGTAAATTGGCCCTAGTGTGCAGTTTAGTGTTAGTGTGTGGGGATCGCTGTTCGGCGCGGACTCGGTGGGCCGAAGGGCCTGTTTCCGTGCTGTATCTCCAAAGTAAAACTAAAACTAAATAGCATCATTTTCCACTGTGCCATGTCCAAAATCCTTCAGTGAACATTCCCAATGCATTACCACATGCCAGTTACTTCACACATACCCAAACTTCCAGGCACACCTGTCTCTCTGGTCATCTGACACAAGCCATTCAGTTTCAAGATGATTCTGTCTAAAAATTAGAATGAAACTGAAGATCTTTACTTATCTCATTTCCAATATCATAAAATGTCAGAAAGTAGTTAGTAGTCAGGCAACCATATGTAGTTCTCTTCAAAGATTCATGGGCAAGGGCACAGTGTTTACCCAGCTTATTTAGAATTTCCTGATGTTTTCAGAATGTATTTGTGAGTGCAACCAACATATTTCAATTGCCAGAGAAGGACTCTGAATCTCTTTAAATAGTATCACTTTTTAGCCTTTATTTTAAAATATCTCAATCACATCGTAAACACATTTTCAGAACCTGTGGAATCATTTCCTGATGAAACTTTGAACTTTAATAGCATTGATCATGTGAAAACCTGCAGCCTGGTTTTCTTAGCCTCTACAGACTGCTTCCTTTGAGCATTTGATATTTGTAAAGCAGACTGGTACATCAAAGTTTGGCCATGGCTGCACTAACATCCTTGGTCAAGCACCCCTTCTGGTCTGAGTGCTTCACTGCTTAATGCAAAAAGCTTTCCAGGAAGTTTCAAGACGAATATTAATTTTCTGTTTTGCGGCATGAAATTATTGAAGATCACCTAGTTGTGATTTGATACTCTGGCTTTTTGAAATAAGTTTGAAAAATACTGATGCATGAATTATAATATAGGTTATTTATGAATTAAAATGTAAAGAAATCCCTACATTCTGCAGCAAACAAGCCAGACAATTGTAGCAGTGGCATTGATAGGGTTAATGATTTCTGCAGGGGTTTTTAAAAGTGCACAGACAGGCAAAGTAATTGTGTTTCTTCCCTATTATTTCTGTGCCTAGCTAGTTGGGTATCAGTTGATTCAGAAGCATACTTGTCATATTTTGGCCACAGTACAGGCCTGTGTATGCTGATTATTTAAACAGATCCCCCCTCTCTCTTCATAACATGTTCCCAGATCATTTATATCATGATGAGTCCCTTCACTGTAGTTCAAACACATACTCTTTGCGTTCTCATAGTCCTTACTAGTGGGAACAGTTGTCCAAAGTGATCACACTGTGTCTATCTTTGGAAGCATTAGCTCTACCTCTTACAAAGTTCATTATTTGTTTTGGAAACAAATTATAAATGCAGCAAATTTTCTGGAATATATCTGGCAGAGAAAGCAGTGGCTATATAACTCAGCAGGCAGCTGGCAGAAGCACTTTTCAATGCTGCTTTCCCATTAAAGGAAGACGACCCGTGTAATGCATTTTCTAGGTCTTGAATTATGTCACATACACGATAAGAGATATCTAACCCTTAATTAAATGTTTATTTTGCATTCTATATCTGGATTTCAATTGGGATTGCACATGCACTGAATTTGTAAATGTTTTTTCAAAGTAACCGAATAATATTGAATTAATAGCAGCCAACGCAACACTTGTCAGCATGATTATTAAACTTGGTGGTATGCACCGGTTATATTTATTTTTTTAAATCACCTCTCTCCAACCCTCCCCACAGTAGAAGCACTGTGAAGTATTGCTGCACTTTATTAACCTGACATCCACAATGGCTTTGTTTGGCAAGGATTAAGGCAAAGCTTGTAGAGTTCCCCACACTGGTCCTACAGTAGTTACCTGGCAGAATTCTTCGAATTCCCAGCAAATATATTTTCACCTAGTTAATTTTTCACTTCATGACTGATTGCATTGTGAAGTTCATCGCAGAATGATCCCGTTGGGCTATCAAGTTGCATTATCACTGAGATGTTACTTTGAAGCAAAATCCCCAGTATTAGTGTGTGGTTCGTCTACCACAATCCTGCTTCCTTTCCAAGCCTAATAAACACATATAAACCTACTATAAAATTTAACTAGCAGAAGTTGCATGTCAATATGTTGCAGCGTCTTAGAATTCAGAATTTTGGTTCAGTTATAAGGAATGTGCTTTCTTCACTGAACTGGATGGAATCGTTAGGATAACAGTTTCTTACAAAATCTCAGCTCCCTAAAGTGAAATAAGTCTGACTCATACTAATTCCAACATGTGATTTCAAAGATGTTTGACTAAATGCCTTAGTGCAAATCAAACAAGATAACAAATGTTGGCATGGGAATGTAATCACTCAGCACATTATGTTTAAATGATAACGGTCTCAATCGTGGCATAAAATCGATTGCGCATAATGAAATATTGGAATGTACTTTTATGTGCACGTTAAGTTCTAACGCCCTAAGTACACAGACCTGGCAGGATCAGTGTCATCATCATGCAATTAATGCCTCCCCTGTGCTACTAACTCTCATGCATGCCTTTGAGATATTGAGCAGGCCAGATAATCAAGGGTCGAAACGTCACCCATTCCTTCTCTCCAGAGATGCTGCCTGTCCCGCTGAGTTACTCCAGCTTTTTGTGTCTATCTTCAACTACTTGTGGAAGTCAGTTGGAGCAGAAGTCACTCATGGAGAAACAAGGAACTGCAGATGCTGGTTTACAAAAAAAGATACAAAGTGCTGGAGTAACTCAGCAGGCCATGCAGCATCTCTGGAGAACATGGATAGGTGACATTTTGTGTCAGACCTTTCTTCAGGCTGATGTCACTCAAGGACATTTGGAGCTTCTGGAGATTTCAAAATAGTTTGGAGGTGAAACCTATTTCTCTGGCATTTAAGACAATTTTGGATGGGCATATGAATATGCAGGGAATGGAGGAATATGAATGATGTGCAGCTAGGTAAGAGTTGCGTCCAGGCATCATGTTCAACACAGTCATTGTGGGCCGAAGGGCCTATTCCTATGCTGTACTGTTCTATGCTCTATCTTCTATGTTGTAAAACATGGGTGTTTGAATTATGGTATTGGTGACTCACTAGAACCAGAGGAAACAAAATGTAAGGGGTGAAGGCTTATTACAAGATGAGGAAGAGAGAAGGAGACAAGAAACCTCCACAGAAGGCTTTGGAGGCCAAGTCAATGGATATTTTTAAGACAGAGATAGATAGGTTCTTGATTTGTACGGGTGTCAGGGGTTATGGGGAGAAGGCAGGAGAATGGGGTTAGGAAAGATAGATCAGCCATGATTGAATGGCGGAGTAGACTTGGCTCGCCGAATGGCCTAATTCTGCTCGTATCACTTATGAACTTATGAACATGAGGAGGGAGAATGATTTTGGTCTGGAGGTCCTATCGCCATGCTCCTCACTTGCCCCCCATTTCATTCCTACATTCCTGTGCAGAGGCTATGATTTTCATTAAGGGTGAGGCCAAAGACCTGCCCGTTGCTGCAGGTGGACCTCCTGTGCCTAATCACTCACTCTGTATAGATGAAGGTTGTTGTTGCTCTGATAATCTTAACTTCTGAATCGCTCCATGACATAATGCCTGCTGTGTGTACTATGCATCTAAAGATCAGCATCAACTTATCAAAGCTTCCTTCCCACCAAAGGAGGCTAAACTCGGACTTACTTGAGAGACATTATTATGTTTTGGCAACTCCAACACTTACAAGGAAGATAATAAGACATGCTACTTGGAAATATATATTTTTTCTTTTCTCTGTGTCCTTGTTATCCTGACTTCTCCGTGGATTGTCAACTTGTCGTGGTGGAGAAGCTTGTGTGGTCCTGAGATTCTGAGAGTGATGCCGTCTGGAGCTATGCTCCTGGTAGGGCCACCCATGGCGGTAAGGTCGAGGGGGAGGCCCCTGACAAAGAGCAATCCAACCAAGACCTCAATGGTGGAACAGGCGGAGGATGATGGCTAACTTTAATGGAGCGTCACATCGACTGGGAAGGCGGATGAAGGCTGCAGCAGAAAAGGTCGTCTTGGACACCATGCCACTCGATCCTGACCCAGATCTGTCAAAGACTGTGTGGTGGTTGTCTGTGCACCAGTCTCCCCACGTTAAACAAAGTCACACACAGGCATCCTCCATATAGGGAATCCACCCTAACAACCATGATTAAGTCCTATGGTGACCAGCAAGTGGCGACGGGAGCAGGATTGTGAGATCTAGAAGCCCCTAGTCATGAGCTGGCACATCAGGCGGTGGGTGCTACATTCAGTCGCTGGATTGGAATGAGGCAGAAGAGCCCTTCGGCAGCTGCACCCATGACTGTGCAGTCCTCTTTAGGATCCACTCTGCTCACCCCACTTGGGGAAAGGGCTAGAAAAGGTGCCCTAATAATAGCCTGCCTCAAACTTTCCGACTCGATTACCGCATCCAGAGGGATCACCACAGAAATATGAATATGAACTTTGGAGCATGGAATGTGCGCACATTGATGGATAGTGCAACCAGTAACAAACCAGAGAGGAGAACCGCGATCATCAATAGAGAACTGAGAAGATGTCGGATTGACATAGCTGCCCTTTCTGAAACACAGCGGGCAGATGAAGGACAACTGAAGGAGGAGAAGGGAGGCTACACTTTCTTCTGGAAAGGAAAAGCTGCTGATGAGCCCAGGATCCATGGTGTTGGGTTTGCCAGCAGGAACCATCTCATCAGCCACCTCTCTGAACTTCCTGTGGGAATCAGTGAGCATCTCATGACCATCCGTCTGGTGCTTGCCAACAACCAGATGGCAACAGTTGTGAGTGCCTATGCCCCCAATTTACTCTGAAGAGGAAGTAAAAGAGACCTTCCATGCCTGCTTGGACGAGACACTGTCTAGAATCCCCAAGGACGAGAAGATTATTCTCCTAGGAGACTTCAACGCCAGGTTCGGCTAGGACCAACACCTCTGGACGGGTACCATAGGAAAGGAAGGAATCAGGAACATCAACTCCAATGGAGCTCTGCTTCTCAGCAAATGTGTTCAGCACAACTTCACCACATCTAACTCTCTCTTAAATATAGCCAATGAACTGGCTATATTTGTCTCAGGAAAAGAGTCTTTGAAGACTAAAGGCTCAAACAAAACTGCTGGTCTACAGAGCCGTTGTCCTCTCCACCCTGTTGTATGGAGCCGAGTCATGGACCACCTACAGCAGGCACCTGAGAGCCCTGGAACAACACCATCAAAGATCCTTATGAAAGATTCTGAGGATCAGTTGGGAGGACAAACGCACCAACATCAGCGTTTTGGAGGAAGCCAACATGACCAACATCACCACCACAATAATGCAGCACCAACTTTGATGGACTGTCTATGTCACCTGCATGTCCAACACACGTCTCCCTAAACAGATCCTGTGCTCTCAACTGAAGGTAGGTCGGCGAGCCCCCGGCGGGCCAAAGAAACGCTTCAAGGACAACATCAAGAACAGTCTGAAGAAATTCCACATCACATCGAGTAACTGGGAGCACATTGCATTGGACAGGTGCTCCTGGAGGAAATCCGTGCATGAAGGAGCTGCACGTCATGAAATTGAATTACGGCGTGTCGTAAAGAGAAAGCAACAGAACCGTAAGAAGAGAGAGAAGGGGGCTCGACAACTACCAACCACCGCCAGTCTCCACCACCCACGTTGCACCAAGGTGTGTGGATCGTGGATCGGCCTCTACAGACATCGGAGGACCCACAAGTAGACGGCCCTATGGAGAGGAGAGGACAGTCATACTCATTTCGCGTGACCGCCGATGATGATGTTATCCTGGGCATGATAGCATTGTGGTTTAGTGTGTATCTGGTGATTAATATCTCGAGGCCTGCAATTAGTATCATGAGTTCAAAAAAAGACACATGCTGCTGGAGTAACTCAACAGGCCAGGCAGTATCTCTGGAGAACATGGATAGGTGATATTTCAGGTGAGAACCATTACACAGACTGATTGTGGGAGGATGGGGAGGGAGGTGGGAGGCAAGAAAGGGATATGTGGTTAGTAATGGAGGGGGGAGTACGTAGTTCCCTAAAATTGGAGAATTTAATGTTCCTATTGTTGGGTTGTAAGCTACTGAAGCGGAATCTGAGGTGCTGTTCCTCCAGTTTGCATGTGGCCTCACTCTGGCAATGGAGGAGGCCCAGGCCAGAAAGGTCAGTGTGGGAATGGGAAGAGGTGGTAACATGGTGGGCAACCAGGAGATCCAGTAGGCCTTGGCGGACCGAGCATGTGTTCAATGAAACAGTCATCGAATCTACACTTGGTCTCGCTGATGTACGGGATGCCGTAGGTGAGGTGAGAGGAGGTACACATGAACCTCTGTCTCACCTGGAAGGGCTGCTAAGGTGTCCCTGGATGGAGGTGAGGGAGGAGGTATAGGGACAGGTGTTACCCATTCCTTGGGAGGTGGTGATTTGGGTGAGAAGGGATGAGTTGCAGAGGGAGTGGTCTAAAGCTTGTCACTTGAAGTACTTGAATGCAAGTAAATAAATCCCATTAGAAAATATGTCATTATCATCAATAGTAACCGTGACACTACTGGCCTAAAATTAAAGGAATATTATAATTCTGCTTGGGTGGGTAAGGTTAGAATACACATCATTTTTGTAGTTGTACTATATTATTTGGATGAAATGTTTGCTTGGATTTATTTTTTCTTAATTCTCTTTACCAAAAGGTAAAAATTGAGGTGATATTTCCATTATCATCTTGATATCCTATTCATGTTTCACTATAGTAATTCAATTTCTGTCAATGTTTACTTGGGACATACATTTCCTCCATCAACGTGCACGGCTTCACATTTCTCTGTACTAAATTGCGTTCACCATTCTCTTTCCTAATATCAAAATTTAATTAAGCCTTGTTGAAAATTTGTAGCTGCACATCCTGAGTCTATTGCATTCACTATTTTAGCTTTGTCAACATTTGACAAGAGTACATTGACTCATTGTACAAGATGTTAATGTAAATTAGAAGCATGGGTAAAGGCCCTCTCTGAGCTTGAATTTAAGGCTTGAACTTTCAACCACAGTTTTAGTTTAGTTTTGCTTAATTTGGTTTGGAGACGCAGCTGTGGAAACAGGCCCTTCGGCCCACCGAATCCGCACCGACAAGCGATCCCCGCACACTTACACTATCCGACACACACTAGGGACAATTTACAATTATGCCAAGCCAATTAACCTGCAAACCTGTACGTCTTTGGAGTGTGAGAGGAATCTGGAGATCCCGGAGAATACCCACACAGGTCACAGGGGAGAACGTACAAACTCTGTACATACAGCACCCGTAGTCAGGATCGAACCGGGGTCTCTGGCGCTGTAAGGCAGCAACTCTACCATTATAAACATGAACACAGGAGCCTGTTTACACAGTCCCAGCCAGTACATGAATTTCTATTGAGACTGGATTTATTTAGCTATTGCACCAACGCTATTCATGGGCTACTTGCTCTTTTAGGGGCGAAATGTGTTATCTCTTATGACACCAAGGGAAGCCAACATCTATTACATAGATGGTGCACTGAGGAGATAAAGTGCTTCTGATGCTGGAGGCCTGGTTCCTGGTCTCTTAGGTGGGCAGAGATCCAGTTTCCGAGGGTCAGACAGCTCTACAGATAACACACGGGTGGAGGTGTCAATGCCAAGAGGCTGAATTCCAGGTCAAGGCTGAAGTCTTGCAAAATGCTCAATTAAACAGCATGAATAACTACTGTCAGATGTCTAGTTCAGGGGTGGAAGAGCCATCCAATGCCCCCACAATTGTAGCTTATATAGTAGAAGTGCTGAACTATTTTATTTGGCTCTGTGAATGAGGCACTTGGTGCCTTAACTCCATGCAATAATAAAATGTTGCTGGGTTATATTTTAAATCAAGGATAACATGTGGCTAATAATGGCAAGATTTCCTTGGAAGCTGATGTGGAAGCTTTTCCTGAGAACTATTTCTTGGAAACCTGAGTTCTCACTTCCTCTCTCTGTTATAGATTTATGGCTATCTCTCCAGTTCTTTTACAATCACAAAGTAATGAATGACACAAAATAATGTAGGAAGACTAGCAGGATCGACCCTTCCAACCTGCCCAAATCGTTGACTTCAGATCACTGATCCACTCTCATTTGCATTTGGTGAATGGGTCTCAAAGTAGAGATGGTGTAGAGGCGGATATGACAGCTGAGGTGGGACAGGCACATGAGGGAAAAAGGTACATCTTGTATGGACATTTCACCATTTTGATAAAATGTGGTCTCAAGATGAAAATGCTGCAAAACCTACCTGCAGACCTTACATTCACATTTAATATTCTATGCAGACACAAAATGCTGGAGTAACTCAGTGGGACAGTTGAGTTGCTCCAGCATTTTGTGTCTATCTACGTCTGGTATAAACCAGCATCTGCAGTCCCTTCCTACACAATATATGTATCTGATCAAGTGGAACAAAGGAGTACAGCACAGGAGCCTGTGCCAAGTTAAACTAATCTCCTCGGCCAGCACCATATCCTTCCATTCCCTGCACATCCATGTGCCATCTAAAAGCCTCTTAAACACCACTATTGTATCTGCTTCCACGTTACCACTGGCAGCGTGTTCCAGACACTCACCACTCTCTGTGTAAAACCCTTTGCCCAGTACAACTCCTTTAAACATCACCCCCCTCCTCCCCCCTCCCCCCCCCCCCAACCTCCCAGACCTTAAATCAAGATCTTTGATATTTCCACACTGGAAATAAAGTTCTGACTGTTTACCCTATCTATGGGTCTCATCACTTTATATAATTCTACCATTGGCTATTTATTATTATATACTGAATGATGAATATCTGAATACTGGAATTTTTTTTTGTTCAGGGAATACTAAGTGCTAACCAATACAAGATCATTGTGAATTGTCATAGGTGTCTATTATCCCTATAACCTTTTGGAAGGCCTACATCACAATTGAGTCGTCAAACCACTGAATACAAATCACCACGCATGGGTTAACTCAAAATTTGTCCGACAGAAGGTCATGATTTCCCTACAGTGTAGATGATACCTGAAACAACAGTTGTGCCACAACTAATTGAGTCAGCTGCAAAGGGTTTGGTGTGAAATTATTTGTCGGATGTGAAAGGATTTAAAGAAGTCCGATTCAGGGGTGCCTGGCTTTGAAAACACATTAGCTACAGAGAGATCGCTGAAAACACCCATCACATGCCTCATTATGTGAATAGGAGGACAAAGCAGCTGTTATGGTACATAAGCCACTAATACATTTGCAACAACAGCCCAAGTGATGGAGTACATATAAACTCGCTTTGCAAGCTACCTAACTAGAATTCCTGACGTTCAAAAGTTAAACTTAAAAGATAAACTAAATTGAACTCAAACAATTCCCAGGGTGAAGAAGACTTGTTGTGAAAACCGCAGGCAGCTGCCGTCCTCTCCTCATTGCGTTCCACCATCATCCTCAACCCCGCCCTGATTTACCATGGGTCCCTGACTCATTTCTCAGGCAATTGACCTTACTGTTCTAGCTTCTGCGTCTGCTCCTCGCTCTTCTATACTAATGAGGTGACCAGCTTGCTGTTCACCCATCTGTGTCACTTGGCCTGTGCTACATCTGTAGTGTCTACACAATATTCCAATTTCTCAGTCCAAGTCATGAAGCTGCTTGACTTCAAAGCTGATGCTACCATAAGTTTACATCTAGGATTGCCTATGTCTATTGGTAAAATTATTTATTTGAGGAAAAGATAAAGAAGTGCAGTGGAACTGCTTACATTTCAAATATCTCTATTCACATTATTTTACTTTAGAGATATAGTGTGGGAAACAGGCACTTCGGCCCACCGAGTCCATGCCAACCAACGATCACCCATACACGAGTTCTATCCGACACACTAGGGACAATTTACAGAACATGCATGTCTTTTGGAATGTGTGAGGAAACCAGAGCATCCGTAGCAACCGTAATCAGGATTGAACCCGGGTCTCTGGGGCTGTAAGGCAGCAACTCTACCGCTGCGTCATTGCCACTGTGTGGTTTGAGGTGAACTAGAAAGTGTCCCTTCTTTAGAGAGGTGTTAATCATAAGTAACCACAAGTAAACTCAGCGACAGGTGATATTATCCTTATTCCTGTACATATTGGAACAGTTGGCGGGTCATGATTCCATGTGACGCTCGGTTACCCAGGGACAATAGGAACTTCAGCAGTGCCAACATCAATGACTGTCAGAAACAAAGCCTTAGTAATTGCAGCAACAATTGGAGCTGGCAATGCTGACATCTAATCCTGCGGCACCTGTCTCCAAAATGTCGAACACCTACAATCTTTGTGCATTAATGATGTGAGTGGCTTTTCTTATTAATTAATTAGAGGTCACATGTGTATAGATCAATTAACCAAAAATAATTAACTGAACTATACACGTACAACCTCTATTTAATTAATAAAATAAGTTGATTTTTTTTTAGTGACCATCTGTATTTCTATGAAGTCCTGTTCTGGTCTAGCTGAAAGCAGTGCCTCCCGTGATCTAGAATCTACAGGACAGCTATACTTTGCTTGCTAATCCTTCAGCCTCCTTCCCTTTTTAGTGGTCTATTCGAAGTTTTAAAAGTAGGGTTATCTCCTAGGTGTGTCACCGTGTTTAATGATGTTTGATGTTTGTTGGTCGCTGTTGGATTTCTTTTGTAGACTAGTAAAGTTATTTGTCATTGTAGTGTTTGTGGTGTTGTTACTGTGTAATGTAGGAATGTCAGAGGGGATAAAGAACTATGCATCTGTCATTCAGACTAAGACTATTTCAGAACCTAATGAAACTGTAGGGCACTTACTGAAGCTGTAAAAAAAAACAGCTGGGGAGAAATGATCACTGAAATAACTTTTCAATGCTGCAAAATTGCAAAAATGGAACATGGCATAGAAGAACAAAATTAGGGATTGTAAAATCCAATGGAAATCTTTCCACTTTGCCGAGAGGTTCCAGTTGTCTCAACTCACCTCAACATCATAGGTTACATATGAGGAGCTTTTGATGGCACTGGGCCTATATTCGCTGGAGTTTAGAAGAATGAGGGTGGGGGGGGGGGGGGGGGGGGGATGGGGTGGACCTCATTGAAAAGTACAGAATAGTGAAAGGGCTTTGATAGAGTGGATGTGGAATGGATGTTTCCCCTAGTGGAGGACTAGAGGTCACAGCCTCAGAATTAAAGGACGTTCTTTTAGGAAGGAGATGAGGAGGAATTTCTTTTGTCAGAGGGTGGTGAATCTATTTCCCACAGAAGGCTGTGGAGGCAAAGTCATTGGATATATTTAAGGCAGAGATAGATAGATTCTTGATTAGTATGGGTGTCAGAGGTTACAGGGAGAAGGCAGGAGAATGGGGTTAGGAGGGAGAGATGGATCAGCCATGATTGATGGCAGGTACACTTGATGGGCCTATCACTTATGATCTTTAGATCAACAATTGTTTTGATTGATTGATTGAAAGATACAGCATGGAAACAGGCCCTTCAGTGCACCGAGTCCAATGTCGACCATCAATCACCCGTTCACACTAGTTCTATCCCACTTTCCCATCCACTCCCTACACACCAGGGACAATTTACAGAGGCCAATTAACCTACAAACCTGCTCATCTTTGGGAATGTGGGAGGAAACCGGAGCACCTGGAGGAAACGCATACGGTCATAGGGAGAACGTGCAAACTACACACACAGAGATCGCCTGAGGTCAGGATTGAACCAAGATCTCTGGCGCTGTGAGGCAGCGGTTCTACTAGCTGCGCCACTATGCTGTTCTCAACACCTCTTCTGTGCCATTTCTCCATTCCAGAATATAGTTCTCAGCATTATAATGCAACAGCTCCAGAGACAAAGTTCAATAGATGTTCCAACTCTTCTACTAATGTTAAACTTTTAAACAACTTTTTCAGCTGCACAGAAATGGATCACATCACCATTATCAAAATATTCATTCTTTATTCTATGCATACTCACTTGAATAAAGTATAAGTTTATTATTATCACGTGTACCGAGGTACAGGGAAAAGTTTTGTCCGATCAAATCAGATACTATACACAAATACAATCAAGCCAAACTCAAGTACAATAGATCAGGTGGAGGGAAAGACACAGAGTGCAGAATATAGTTCTGTGCATTAAAATGCAACAGTTCCAGAGACAAAGTTCAATAGATGTTCCAACTCTTCTACTAATGCTGCTTTAAAATTAGTCAGTGGGAGATGCACAACAATAAAACCAGCTGCCTGTGACTGCTCCTTCCTGGAAGAGAATGCATTTAGGTATTATAGGCCATTGCTTCTGCCAACTTTCCAAGCAGCCAATTAACAAACAACACTCTTGACAAGCAATAGGTAAGTTCAAAAGGTGACACGTCTTGCATTTAAACATGTGTCTTTGCGGTTGGGAGAGAGAAAAATTCAATATCCTGCAGATGTTCTGCTTTCAGAGTTCAAACTCCGTTCAGAAAGCGAGCACACAATCTATTAACGCAGAGAACGTACGTTGCTCAATGCACTGAGCATTTTTGTTCAATGTAAGGCCCCCACAGCCGCTTTCAGTGGTTTAGGTGAATGTTAGATTCCATGTCATTGTTTGAAGAGAGAAAGGAATTCATTCCCTTCTCTTTCCAGCATTGCTTCCTCAAATAACAACGCCAAAAATAGATTCACTTGTTATCCATGTCTTTGCTATGCATGCTATCTTGCTGCGTTCGCCATATTAACAACAATCAACTCAGTTCAAAGTAAATATATTAAACATATATAATCATAGCCTTTTAAGAGATTTCAGAGAGATGCGATAAGCTGGTATTTGAATGCAAAATTTTCAGGCTGCTACGCAGATGATGAACTGCCGTACGGATCAACCAGTGATAATTTAAAAGTTTAATTTTGACTGTTCTTGAATAAATAATTTGAAATTCATTCTTGGCTTTTTGTTTCTATTAATCTAACACTTCAGTGAGTTTCATTGATGTGGCTGAGATATTACTGCTGCTATTGATCACAGCGACAGACAGTGATGCTCAAACTGATAGATCCAGGGGCAGCGTGTGCGTGATTGCTTTTAAAATCATCCAAAAATAATACATCTTTTGTAATTACTTCAATTAGATTACTTTGTTGTAAAAGTAATTTAATTCCCAGTGTCATGCAATTATTAATAATCCTTCATTATCAGCCTGAAATCCATGGATACTTAATTTCAAATGAACATGACCTCAGCACTGTCGCTCCTGTTTTAATGTTTACTACAGGTGCAATATAAAGAGATGCTGTAACTTTAGAATGGTACATGTGTGAATCCTAACTTAAGATGCACCGCTGATAATATTAATAGAACATCAGAGTGATTTATCTCATCTGGAAATTTAAAAATGGATGCAAAGACGCAGAGGAATGAGTTTCAAATACAGAAAAGGCCAAGTGCTGCAATACTAGATGATGCAAACGGAGAACTGGCATTTAGTGTTGCTGACTGCGAAGAAAGAAAGCCAGGACAACTCAAAATGTCAGGTGCACAAAGTAATGCATCTGTGCTTGGTAGGAGGCTAGCATAGATGGTCCACTTGACAATTGCATATCAACTGCAGCAAAAAAAAAAGCAGCAAAAGGAATGGGTATTTAAAATGAGACACAACTTCCAGCAGAACAGAAAGCACTTAAAGCCAACCCTTTGGTCTGATGAGTCATCAGCCTGTAAATATACAGTATGATTTACAAGGCTTACAACTTGATACGTTTGTGACATAGGATATTTCAGTCATCCAGGCACACTTTTAATACTACTTGTTTGTCCAGTTAGAAGGGTGATGGGTGACAAGTAGGTGGGCTGCATCCAGTTGTGAAAAATATCGTCCATCTTGAAGGAGCAGATAATGTACTTATTAAATTGGCTGTCAGGCAGACATTAATTCAGACTTACATTCTAAGACTGTCTGTCATTTTAACAGTAATAGCCACTAAATTCTAGGAATTGACTCTGAATTCAAGCTGGCAGCATGTGCATTGTAATAAATGTATCTACTAATTGCTGTAGTGTCTGAATGAGCAAACTGATTAATTAGGCATTTGTCACCTATTTCTGTATAGAACTCTGACTTTGGACACTATGTGAATGCTTTGCGTTAAGATACTGTGAGATGCTGCATTTTTTGGAAGTCAAACCAGGACAGGACCTTTGGCAGGGGTCTGGGGAGTGTTATGGAGCAGAGGCATCTAAGAATATAAGTACAAGGCTTCCTGAAAATGGTGTCACCGGTAGACAGGATGGTGGAGAAGGCTTTTGGCACCGGCCTTCAGGGAATTGAGTATAGCACTCGGGGTGTTACGTTACAGTTGTACAAGATGCTAATGTGCCCACACTTAGAGCATAGTGTTCAGTTGTGGTTCACCTGCTACAGGAAAGATGCCATTAAGTTGAAAAGAGTGCAGAGAAGATTTGAGGATGTTGCCAGGACTTATGGGCCTGAGTTATAGGGACAAATTGGGCAAGCTATGACTTAATTCCTTTAAATCCCCTACAATGACAACCCTATTAGTCTTGCAGCTGCTTGCAAAATTCCCAGCATATTTGTTCCACTAAATCCCATTGACTATTGGGGCTTCTAGTACAATCCCAACAATGCAATCACCCCTTTTTCATTTCTCTGCTCCACCCATCTGGATGTTCTTTCAGAAATGTCATCTGAGACCACTGCCGCAATGTTCTCCTTAATCAATAAAGCAACTCCCTTGCTTCCTTTACCTCCACCTGTAAATCATCGGTAGCACCTGTCCCCTGGAATATCAATCTCCCGAACCTGTTCTTCCCTTGGTCAGATTTTGATAATGGCTATTACGCCCCAGTTGCATCTATGCCCTGTGATCATCACCTTACTTGTCAGACATCAAGCATTGAAGTAAAATCAAATTAATCCATCATTCCCCCCTCCCCATCATGCTCCTGCCTATCCTGTCCACTGAATTTGCTGTCATTACTTTCTGTACTGATCTCCAGCATCACTATTGAATTATATCCCACCCCATGTGATTCTAATTTAAACCCTCCTGAGTAGCACAAGCAAACCTGTCCGCCACGATTTTGGTTCCCCTTCAGTTTGGGTGCAAACCGGAAGGGTTGTGCACAGGTTAATTTTACCCCAGAAGCGATCCCTATGGTCTAAACATCTGAATCCCTGCCCACTGCACTAACTCCTGAGCCACGCATTCACCTGTCCCATCTTCCTATTCTTATCCCCACTAGCATGTGGCACCTTGAGGAATCCGGAGAACACTACCCTTGACGTCCTGCTTTTTAACGTTTTGCCTAACTCCCCATATTCACTCTGCAGGGACTCAATCCCTTTTGCTACCTATGTTATTTGTGCCAATGTGCACACCTAACTTCTGGCTGCTCACCCTCCCCTTGGACAATATTGCACGACATCTTGGACCCTGGCACCAGGAAGCAACACACCATCTAGCAGTCTCATTGTTTAGCTTACTTTAGAGATACAGCATGGAAACAGGCAATCTGGTCCACCGAGTCTGTGCCGACCATCGATCACCCCATACACTAACACTATCCTACACACTCGGGACCATTTACAATTTCTACCGAAGCCAAATTAATCTACAAACCTGTAGGACTTTGAAGGGTGGGAGGAAACCGGAGTACCCAAGGAAAATGCACATGGTCACAGGGAGAATGTACAAAGTCAACACAGACAGCACCTGTAGTCAGGATCGAACCGGGGTCCCTGGCGATGAAAGGCAGCAACTTTACTGGTGCTCCACCATGCAGAATCTCCTGTCTGTCCCCATTACTATCACTATAGGCCAGTCTAACCTCACCCTACTCCACAGTTCCTCAGAGCCACACCTACTGCCACAGGCCGGACGACTGCTGGACTCCTTTCAATGTTCTTCCTCCCTCCATAGCTTCCAAAAGGGATATTTGTTTGGGAGAGGAATGGCCATTGGGGATTCCTGCACTCTCTGTCTACTCCATTTCCTGGTGGTCACCCATCCACTTTCTGCCTGATCCTTAGCTGTGACCACCTCACTATAGCTTCTATCCCTTCTGCTCTCATTCTGCCAGACGATCACAAGGTTGTCTAGCTGCAGCTCCTGTTTCACCCATATGGTCAGTCAGGAGCTGCATCTGGACATTTCCCACTAGGTGTCATCCTTGGGGACACTGGTCAGCATGGATGAATTGGGTCAAATGGCCTGTTTCCATGTTATATGACTCTCTGCCTCTATACCCTTTGTAAAAGTGATTGGATTGCATGAATACAGTTCTATTGCATGGGTTGGGGAAAGGGCTCGGAGAAATAAATAAAATACATGAACGTTATGTAATAAAACAAAAAAAGATAAATGTTAAATACAGAGTCTGAAGAAGGGTTCTAACCTGAAACATCCCCCATCCTTTTTCTCCAGAGATGCTGCCTGACCCGCTGAGTTACTCCAGCACTTTGTGTCTATCTTCGGTACAAACCAGCATCTGCAGTTTTGAAATCATATTTATTAAAGTCCTGTTTATAAAAAAAACCTTCATTGGAAGTATGGTAGGTGGACAAATATAATATTGGGTGTGAAGCAGCCTGTTCAACATCAGGAGATATGTTGTGAGTGGTAACAAGGCGGCCCTACTGGTAAGTGTAAGTTTTTGTTCCA
This sequence comes from Malacoraja senta, assembly GCA_038087875.1. Taxonomy (NCBI): domain Eukaryota; kingdom Metazoa; phylum Chordata; class Chondrichthyes; order Rajiformes; family Rajidae; genus Malacoraja; species Malacoraja senta. Next base: position 137,043,744 of record CM075978.1, read on the forward strand.
TGACACAAGTATTCAAATTGAATATAGTAATAATTTTCTTAACATTTCACCTCATATCGTCCTGATGTTCTGACAGCCCATACAAAAGGGGTGCTTTGACTGATCCAGGCTCTGTATGCTTTAGTACCATCTCAAAGCTAGGTAGCTAATTCCATTATTATATTTCAATACCAATGCATGTTTTTCGCAGTGCTTCTATAAACGGCCTTTACCATTTTTAGGGGGAAAAAAAGCTTTTCTATCTTCAACCTTTTTACATTGTTGCTGCTTTGGAACTTGGGGATCCTGTTGGTTTTTCTCATTACCCTGAATTGTGCAGGGAAATATAACTTGTTGAATGGCCGCCTTATGTACTACAACTGCATTAATGCTGCAAAGGATGTGTGTACATCTGTCAATATATCTGGAGCCACATTTCTCACTCTGATTAACCATACCTGAGTGTGCTTTGAGGATCTGCATTTACTATTTGCTTTACTGGGAAGACAGTGACAGAGATAAGCTAGCTGGTTCCAGCCAGATGTGCAGGCTTCCGCAGATGGGATAACCCTACCTTGGCTGCAAAGGTGATCATTACATTCAGCTCCTATAATACTGGATTCTGCAGGGCGCTGCAGGGAAGAACTGTGACTATCCATGGAGGTATAGAGTGACGAGATAACAGGTCTGACTTCCACAGCCTACTTCCTAAGGACACCTGAGAAATGCGAGCAAACCATTTGCTCTTATTTTAATTCTGAGCAGCACTGCGATTGCTCTGATTTATCTGGTGTCTGTACCTGCCTGTGCCTGAAGAGGGTGCAACAATATAAATTACATGCAAATGAATATGAGATTTCCACTAATAGGTACATTGTCCCTTCAGAAAACCTGGCTTCATTGCTTGTTTTGCTGGCATTTCGGTTCTAGTTGTGTTAAATAGACAGCTTTTTGAACTCATATAAAGGTGACGATACAGTCTTTGCACTTGTTGAAACACCACAGAGCAGTCTTTCCATTGAGCCAATCAAAGAAGGCAGTACCAACATTCCTCATCCACACCAAACTGAACAAGCTTAGTTTAGCTGCAGATCCCCAGTAGAAACAATCATTGAACAATTTGGAATACCTTTACACCTTGCAAACTTTGGAGCAGAGAAGAATGATATGGCAGAAGCCACATCAGAAAGCATCGACTGCACAGGGATGTGTCCTCAGATCCTCAGAAATGTAGTCAGAAGATATTGTGGAATATTTTTTATTCAATCGCAGGGTTGCAGGCATGACTTGCAAGATCAACATTTATGCTTGCCCAAGTGGGTGTCACATTCCGGAAGTGCTTACGTCCTTGCAGTGAAAGTACTCTCGTGGTGTGTTAGGTAGGGATTTCCAGGAATGTGATGCCTTGAAGGAAGGGGGAAACTTGTAACTTGGTGGGAAATTTGGTGGTAGTGGCATCCCTACATAAATATTGCCTTTGTCCTTCAGAGCACTGGGGGTAATACTGAAAAGTCTTGGTGAGTTGGTGCAGTGTATTTTGAGATAATACACATAGCCAGGGTGAGTTTGTGATTTAAAATGGTATTCACAGTAGCTGATGGGATGCCAATCAGGCCAACTGCTTGTCTTGGATGGTGTCAAGTTCATTGAGAATATTGGAGTTGCACTCATTAGGGGAAGAAGAGAATATTCCATCACATTCCTGACCTATTTCTCGTAAATGATTACAAGGGATTTGGCAAGTCAGAGGTGAGTCATTTGCCATGGAATCCCTGGCCCTGACCTGTTCCTTTTGTCAGTATATTTATGTGGCTGGCCCTGTTAAGTTATAGAAGGGTGCTGACCTAAAAGGTGACCTATCTATGCCGTCCAGAGATGCTCACTGACCCATTGACACCCTCGACCACTGCTACACCATCATTAAGGATGTCTATCGTTTTATCCCTCGCCCCCACTTTGGTAAATCCGACCATACCACGGTGCTGCTTCTTTCTGCATACAGGCAGCAATTGAAGAGCGCACCCCCTGAGGTGAGGACTGTTCAGAGCTGGTCGGGGTGGGGGCTGAGGAACAACTACAGGACTGTTTGGAGTCTGTAGACTGGGCAATGTTCAGGGACTCGGCAACGGACCAGAACGAATACGCCACAGTCGTTACAGACTTCATAAAGAAATGTGTGGAGGACTGCATCCCCACCAAAACCTTCCGAGTGTTTCCCAATCAGAAGCCTTGAATGAACTATGAGATCCGCACTCCTCTGAAGACCAGACACCGGGCATTCATGTCCGAAGATACAGAGGTGTAAAAGAAGTAAAAGATACGACCTTGGTAAGGCCATCAAAAAGGCCAAAAGGGACTTTTGCTCCAAGCTGGAAGATGAGACGGATGTTCGGCAACTGTGGCGGGGCTTGAATGCCATCACTTCCTACAAGGCGAAATCAGGAGGCAGCTCAAATGTCAGCGAAGCATCACCTGATGAGCTCAATGCGTTCTACACATGCTTTGATAGGGAGAATACTGATGTGCCTTCCCGAGCCCCCATTTGCCGTGATGGGGGCACAGAGGTCAACATCAGAAAATCCTTCAGAGGGGTGAACCCTCGGAAAGCACCTGGACCTGATGGTATACCCGGTCATGTGCTGAAAACCTGTGCGGACCAAATGGCTGGAGTTTTTACGGACTATTTCAACCTCTCACTTCTGAGGTCTGAGGTTCCCACCTGTTATAAAAGGGCATCAATAATACCGGTGCCCAAAAAGAGCAAGGTGATGTGCCTCAATGACTATCGACCTGTGGCACTAACGTCTGTGGTGATGAAGTGCTTTGAGAGGCTGATCATGGCGCAAATCAACTCCTACCTCGACAAAACCTGGACCCACTGCAGTTCGCTTACCGCCACAACAGATCAACGGTGGATGCGATCTCGCTGGCTCTCCACTCAGCTCTGGACCACTTGGACAACAAAAACTCATGTCAGGCAGTTATTCATTGACTACAGCTCGGCATTTAATACAATCATCCCCTCCAAACTGGTTGCCAAGCTCTCAGAACTGGGTCTCTGCGCATCCCTCTGTAATTGGATCCTCGACTTCCTTATTCTGTTCGTATTGGTGGAAATGTGTCAGCCTCGATAACAATCAGCACGGGAGCACCTCGAGGCTGCGTGCTCAGCCCCCTGCTGTACTCACTCTATACTCATGACTGCGTAGCCGGTCATAGGGCAAACTCCTTCATCAAGTTCGCCGACGACACCACTGTTGTGGGACGTATCACTGATGGAGACGAGTCAGAGTATAGAAGTGAGATCGACCGACTGACCAAATGGTGCCAGCACAATAACCTGGCTCTCAACACCAGCAAAAGCAAGGAACTGATTGTGGACTTTGGAAGGGGTAGGATGGGGACCCACAGTCCCGTTTATATCAACGGGTCGATGGTGGAAAGGGTCAAGAGCTTCAAATTCCTGGGCGTGCATATTTCCAAAGATCTCTCCTGGTTCCAGAATACTGATGCAATTATAAAGAAAGCACATCAGCGCCTCTACTTCCTGAGAAGATTACGGAGAGTCGGTATGTCGAGGAGGACTCTCTCTAACTTCTACAGGTGCACAGTAGTGAGCATGCTGACCAGTTGCATCGTGGCTTGGTTCGGCAACTTGTGCGCCCAGGAGCGGAAAAGACTGCATAAAGTTGTAAACTCTGCCCAGTCCATCATCGGCTCTGACCTCCCTACCATCGAGGGGATCTACCACAGTCCCTGCCTCAAAAAGGCTGGCAGCATCATCAAGGACCCACACCATCCTGGCCACACACTTATCTCTCCGCTGCCTTCAGGTAGAAGGTACAGGAGCCAGAAATCTGCAACAACCAGGTTCAGGAATAGCTACTTCCCCACAGCCATCAGACTATTAAACTCAACTCAAATAAAATCTGAACTTTAATTAGCCTACTGCACTTTATATGCTTATTTATGTTTGTATATATATATTCAATGGTATATGGACACACTGATCTGTTCTGTATTATTCTGTTGTGCTGAAGCAAAGCAAGAATTTCATTGTCCTATCTGGGACACATGGCAATAAACTCTCTTGAATCTTGAATCTTGACTACAACTTCAAGAGTCAAGATTGTTTTATTGTCATATGTCCCAGATAGAACAATGAAATTCTTACTTGCTGCAGCACAACAGAATATTGTAAACATAGTACACGGTAAACAATATAATAAACGAGAAAAAAAAGTATACACTCACAAATACACATATTTTATATATATATATATATACACACAAAGCAAACAATAATGGTGCAATAATAACAATAATAGTCATTTGTAGTTCAAAGCTTATTTGAGGTTGTAGTATTTAATAGCCTGATGGCTGTAGGGAAGAAGCTGTTCCTGAACCTGGACGTTACAGTTTTCAGGCTCCTGTACCTTCTTCCTGATGGCAGGATAAAACTTCTAAGTCATCTCCAGAATTGAGTTTATTGTGTCCACATAAGTATGAAGCAGATAATTGGAACATTCTCTGAGATCCTGATGGCAGAGAAAGTGGGTATTTTGTAGGTGTCCCTGAGCTAGGTCCTATGAACCTTGCGATTACATGTATGCTTGATAATGATACCAATTTAAACCACTTCTCCAAGTTCTGTAAATAGGACTGATTAGCATTGAAGTGGATTAAAAAAAAATCTTTGTCGATGAATTGATAACACCAGTCAGATTACAATTGAGAGGACTACTTGTTGAACTAACTGGTTGTCATTACCTGGCTCAGACTACTTGCACATCGTGGAAACATAAACCTTTACCACTGAATGGAGAATGTATAGAGCGATGATGCAAATATCTCGAGTCCAGCTGTGAAAGGTTGCAACAGCATAAAATCCAGCTGTCCTCATTTTTTTGAGAAATGAATGAACCTGCAGTATTTTCAAATGTAGCTCACTAACGTCCTGATTAAATGCACCAAAAGTCATTCTTGCTGTCCCGAATTATCAGGGTCACTCGGAACTGATAGATGCTGTCAATTTCAGAGCCAGAGGGAGAGCAGGATCTCTTCAAATCAGATCTCAAAACTTAAATCAGGCATTACTTCCCTTCTGCTTAGTGTATGCATTGAGGCAATTAAAGCAAAATTAATGCACACTATCACAGCGAAGTGGGCACATTCCAGTTTTGGACATCACCTGCAGTTTTTATTTTGTCAAACCTTTCCTTTTGACAAAATGAACATGGAGATAAATATGACCAGATCCAGACTCATCAATGTTAACATGCCATATTCTGCACACAGACAGTTTTCAGTGATATAAATGGTTACTTATAGCACAGATGGGAACTAATGTCTTAAGTGAAGCAATTGGATCCATTCCTTGATAGTTTCTTCAAATATTTTTTGCTCCACTGGCAGTCACATTACTCCAGGCAGTATTTTTGCTAAATAAAAATTTAGCACAACTGCTCCATTGGCAGCAGTCTTCAAGGGTATTCAAGGGTGGTATGGGGAACTGTTGAAAAGCGGGGGAACAGGGTGAGGTAGGGAGAATCAATTCAGTAGTGACTGGTATGGGGGAAAGGTGTTTGCAAGACAGCAAGTAAATGAGTTGTGAAAGCGATTGGGTATGTGAATGGGGGAAAGAAGATAAGTAGTTCCTAGTCATGCCTACTATGTTCTGTTGTGCTGAAAAAGCAAGAATTTCATTGTCCTATCAGGGACACATGACAATAAACTCTCTTGAATCATGAAGTAGTTGAAATATGAATCAGATAAATCCCATCATAATATTCTGTTGTCATATTTGTTAGAACTCTGAGCAATATGGGAATATTTAAACTTTTCCCATTATCCAGAAAACCCATAATCTCAATTTGATTTTGTCTTTTAAAAGTTACTTTCAAAGTTCTCCAACTAAATAAATCCAAAGCTACAAGATGATAAACCTTCTTTACTGCACATTGTTGCTAATAAAATGAGATTCGGTTATTGCGGTATTGTGGTAGACAGAGTGGTTGGTGTGGGCAAATTGGGCCAAAGGGCCTGTTTCCACACTGTATGACTCTATGTTAGCTAAGTAATCAAACCAGTTACTGCTTTAATACTAAAAGAAAACAAGTAAAGTCATTGTTACTCATACATTTTAATCAAGCTACACTGGTTTTGGCAAACTACCCAAAAATCCTTCCCCATAATAATTAATAGCACAGTGCTGTTGGTAAATATTGTTTTAAGCTGTTTTTGTCCATTCAGCTCTATGGCACGTAAGCATAAGTATGCTCCAATAATACATTTCTGTACATTATAATTAATTGTATTTAATCTTTGATAACTTTTGAAGCAATCACATGTATGTATTATGTATGCGTTTATTGCCATGTGAAAACGTATGGTGAAGTAGTGATACAATGAAAATATTGCATTTAGCAACATCACAGGCTAATAGACTCAGACGACGCACAAAAACAGAGATTAAACATAAATTATCCCAGGCAACATAAAGGAAAAGACTGCAAAACAACAAGACATGAATGCAAAAACTTGGTTGTGCAAGAGGGTCTGTACTCTTCCATTGCTGAGGTGGGACTGGGCTTGTGCAGGTCAGTTCAAGAAGCTGATGGTAGCGGGATGCTGCTGAACTTGGTGGAGTGGGACTTCGGGCTTCCGTATCTCCCATCTGATAGCAGCAGCGAGAAGAGGGCACAGCCTGGATGGCGCGGATCCTTGATAATATACATTACCTTCTTGAGGCAGTGCCCCATGTAGATGCTTTCAATGGTGGGGAGGGCAGTGCCATGATAGACTGGACTGAGTCCACCTCTTGCGTTCCTGTGCGTTGTAATTATGTACCAAGCAATTATCCCGATACGTTGGCTAATTTAAAGTAGCAATGTTACAAAATTTTGAGATTTTAAAAATCAAGTGGAATTTATCCCATCAGATAAAGCATAAAAAGAAGTTTAATTTGACACCTAATTCACTTTCATATCTTCAGTATTAAAAAAGTTATGGCCATTTTCATACTCGGAAATTAGCATCTTGTTCCCTATTGCTTTTCCATTGACTTAACTCAAAAGCTGTGATCGAGGACAGTCAAAAGCCCATAACTTTGTTAAAAATTAAGAGAACTGAATGAAATGTTCAGTTATTATAGATTGAAGCATTCTGAAACAAATATGAAACAATCTTACTTGGATGACCTGAAATTAAAGCATATAATTACTTAGTTACCTAATTGTAGCTAATTACAAAATTCAATTACTAGATCTAAACATCTATCAATTTCTTAAGAAAAGATTAACATTTTTAAATAGCCTAATGGCTCTGTCCCACAGGTTTGCGGTCGTTGGCGGTGAAGCGCGGCGTCGCCGGAAGAGGGGACCGCACGGCAACCACGAGAGCGCCGCACGGATGCTGCGCGGGGGGCCAAGTACGGCCGGTTCAACGAGCTTGCGGTTTCGGCTGATGACGTCTTTCAGATTGCGGGGCTGTGGCGGCGGCCGTGCCGCACACGTACCTCACTGTCGGCGGCTGTGCCGCACACGTACCTAACTGGCGGCGGCTGTGGCGGCGGCCGTGCCGCACTCGTGCCTCACTGGCGGAGGCTGTGGCGGTGCAGGTTCGACTCACGGCGCTCGTGCCTCACTGGCGGCGGCTGTGGCGGCGGCCGTGCCGCACTCGTGCCTCACTGGCGGCGGCTGTGCGGTAGGAACATATTTTTGGACAGTGTTGGGTTTTTTTCAGCACCGTGCGGTGTTGGGAACAACGCCGCATGGCCCCGGAATTGTGCGTTTGACCGAGCCCGCGGTCTCTGGCGGCCCAGGAGCGGTAGATAGTTCCTGTTTCGCCGCCAATGACCGCAGACTCGTGAGACAGGCCTTTAAGTGTCCAAATAGCATTCACACAAGAATTCACAATATAACATGATTTTTAAATCTCATTGTCATGAATTTATAGGCCAAATGGAAGGAATTTAGTGTTTAATTCCCGTAAATGAATGGCCATTGAAATCATCTTGCGAGTGGGATTTTGTGGAACGCGATCGTTTGGAACGTTGCGGTTGTGGTGAATTTAAACCCCATATCGGCAGGAAAAATACTGTGGGTTTGTATATTTACATAATCACATTTTTGCAAAGTTAAATTTTGATTAAAGGCATCCTAAGAAGCAAGTTTATATGTAAAATAAACGGCTTTCTTTTACCTGTCCCGTACGTGAAATCCGTCCCCGTTGTCGGCGTTGACGGCTTTAGAAGATGCTTTTTAATTTACTCCTGCTATTGAATTATCCAGTGCAGTTTAAAATAAATTTAATAAAACCGATGTCGAAGTGATTTTTCTTCAGCATCTAAATAGCCTGTTCAAAATCGATTTGAATAGGCTGGAGAAATACCGCATTTTAAACCCGCCCCCCTCTCAAAGGCGCCAAAGTCGCGCACATGGGCAGTGACAGAACTGCAGCGCCGCTGAAGGTAAGTTTTGTAACATACCTATTTAAAGTGTAGGGCAGGTTTTCTTTTCATATTACATTCTTTAGCTCGATGACTCTGTAGCTCCAGAATGTTTGGAGATTTATCATGAGGCAGAGTTGTCTCCCCCTCTCTCTCCCCCACCCCCCTGCCCTCACTCCCCTAAATCCCCTCCACCCTACCACCCCCCTCTCCCTCCTCCCCTCCCATCTCTCTCTCCCCACCCTCCCTCTCCTCCTCCCCTCCACCCCCTCTCCCTCTGTCTCTTGCCCTTCTGTCTCTGCCCCTCTCTCTCTGTCTCTCCCCATTCTCTCTCTGCCCACACTCTCAACCCCCCCTCCCTCTCTTAATAATATTAATATAATATCAAGGGGGGGTAGTTAGCGTGTGTGTGGGGGTGGTTAGTGCGTCTGTGACGGTGCATGCCGCCCCCCCACCCCCCCACCGCAACCGGGCGTTGGAGGAACAGACCCAACGGGTCTGCACTTGGTCTAGTTGTTAATAAAAATGTTAAAAAGATATCACTAATTGTTAATTACCAAATATAGATGTAAGAAACCATCAACCGAATAGTGTGAATTTGATTTGAGAACTTTAGAATGAAATAAACTTGTCTAGCCCAAGTATAAAAGACAAAGTGAAAAAAAGCAATTCTCAACCCGAGCAGAATAGATTTCTAAGCTAAGTTAGCTGCTACTTGTCGAATTAAAGTGAATTCCAATCAAATTAACTGTTAAACAAATCTTAATTCCCTTGTAAGTTTCTATTTAGATACTCAGAAATATTGTCTGTTTGTTTTCTTAACCTTTTTACTTAGATTACATCCTAATCTTGCCTTTGTAATGATTTTACTGTCACATATCCTGTTTTGTTGCGGTACCTAAAATTGTCACAAAATATAAAAATAAGGGATTTCCTTATTGTTAATAAGCATATTATAGACTGATTACAGAAATACAGAAAATCCATATTGTCATTCTGAGATATACATTAGTGATTTCAGCATCAGTATTATTGCTAGAATAAGTTGTACTGCATAGTGTGTGCAAGATATATTACTGAACACTAGACACTTACAATTGGGTTTTATATTTAAAAATGCAATGCTTTTATCATTTAATGTCATTTAGAATATTAAATAAGGTTATTACCTGCAAACCGCAGTACAAATTAATAGATGGATAAGCCAAATCAAGTGTTAAAGAAGGAACTGCAGATGCTGGAAAATCGAAGGTACACAAAAATGCTGGAGAAACTCAGCGGGTGCAGCAGCATCTATGGAGCGAAGGAAATAGGCAACGTTTCGGGCCAAAACCCTTCTTCAGACTGATAGGGGGTGGGGAGAAGAAAGGAAAAAAGGAAAAAAGGCGGAGGAGGAGCCCAAGGGCTGGGGGAGGGGAGGAGACAACCAGAGGGCTGATGAAGGGGAGGGGACAGCAAGGGCTAGCAGAATTGGGAGAATTCAATGTTCAAGCCCCCAGGATGTAGACTGCCCAAGCGGAATATGAGGTGCATTTCCTCCAATTTCCGGTGTTTTTCCAATCTCCAAGCCAAATCAAGTGCTTGCTTAGTGAGACAGGAGGCAATAGGTTGTATTTCTAAATGCATAGACTCCAGAAACTGTGCTGCATTAAGGTTTTAGAAAGGCATTCTGAGAACAAATCTTAAACCAGTTCTGTTTACTAAAACTCAGTACATTAACGTGATTAAAGTACGTTCAATAATCAGTTGTATCCCAGCTTTCTTTAAAGAATAATGCACTAGAGTGCTTATTATTACAACAATAATCACTGTTTATTCCAATATGGCTGAGCACTATCTTATTAAAGTAAGTCACTATAATACATGGCCTACATTTTATGTATAAAGTATGTAGCATAACAGAATATTCAATTAAAACAACCCTTGAAATCTACACACTAACTGGAATTTAAGGTAGTCTGTGTGTAGATATATTATATATACGTTGGGATCTATTCAAGGACATTTTGTCTGTCGTGTTGATGAAATTATTTCATTTCTGTACAATATACAATGTTTTTGGACATTAAAGAAATAGAATGTTGAATTTAAAATAAATTTACTTCAACATAAACAAACAAAAGGCTAATGGATAGTATGCAATCACTGAAAATCATTTCTGAACAGCTTGCACTGAGTTGCTTCTTGCAATACTGTTATCACATGTCTGATCATCCATTTCATCATCTTTTCAATTGAAACATAGCAGTGGTAACAGAATGACAAATGCAAAAAACACACAGAAATATTCATATTATGAGTATTGGAAGAGGTAATGCACTGCCATATTTCATGATAAATTCACATTTGTTGCCTCCATTTTCAGACACCACATTTTAGATGAAATAGAATTATTGCCTGCAAAAACCTTTGAGCGTGCATAAATGTACAGCAATTCACTTCTTTATATCTGGAAACCTCCATTGCAATTAATAGAGTAAATCAACATTGACTTTGCTCAGAAGTAAGCATGTGTTGTATTCAAAATATAATTAACAATCAATTCCGCAAGACTCTACCATGTGTACCAATGTTTTGAGCACAATTCAGCAAAGGCTGGTGAAGTTGTTTCCATTGAACTGAGTATATTGTTTTGATTGAGCTGAATAGCTGGCTGTCAGCAGAAGCCAAGTCCAACTCCTTTAGGTCGCCATAAAGCTTTAATGGGTTCAGCAACCCCGTTGCCATTTGGTCCGAGCCCTGTGCCAGGAATCCACCCCATGGTTTGCATCATCCGACTGCCGATGTTGGTTTCTGGGATAGGACGGGCATCTTCACCTACAAATGCTATAATTAAGACATGCAGAGATTTCATTAGCATGGGCTCATTGAAAAGAGCAGGATAATCTGAATTAAATTCTAAGGCCTATAGTTCACTTAATTTACCTCAATAAATATCTGCCTTATCACATGATAGATAGATAGATAGATAGAATCTTTATTTGCCACACGACCAGGGTTGGTGGTATTTGGGTTCGGTACATGATGGTACACTGCTTTAGTCACATTAACACTAATAACAACACAGATCATAATAATAAAGTGCATCCATACCACATCACAAATCACAAATCTCACCAACAATACATAGTGCAAAAGAACAGACAAAAACTATAGACAAGACACTGTATACATCAAAGTCAAAAAGTTATTGGAGGGAATTAAGTGTTCTTATTGCTGAGGGGAAGAAACTGTTTTTAAAACGGGTGGGTTTTGTAGCAAGTGACCTAAGGCGCCTCCCTGAAGGGAGAGACTGGAAAAGGTGGTTTGCTGGATGGGAGGGGTCCGAGATGATCTTTGTTGCCCGTTTTGAGGTACGTTGGAGGTAAATGGAATGGATTGAGGGGAGGGGAGAGTTGATGATCCTAGAGGCCTTGGAGACAATGCGCTGTATTCTGTGTAGTGAATGACTGTCAGTGTTTCCGTACCAGACTGTGATTGAGGAAGTGATGATGCTTTCAATGATGGATTGATAGAAGCGGACCAGGAGGTGTTTGTGGACTCTGAACTTTTTGAGCTGTCTGAGGAAGTATAGGCGTTGTTGTCCTTTCTTAATGATGTGGTCAGCATTGATGTGCCATTTTAGATTATTGCAGATATAGGTGCCCAGAAACTTAAATAAGTTCGTGGAGGTTATGGGATGGGAGTTGACATGGACCGGGGGTTTGAGGTTTTGTTTGCGTCTGAAATCTATGAAATCTATGAAATCTATGAAATATGAAATATATAACCTCTTGAATACCATTCATAGATTCAAAGAATGATGGTTATATTCCCCAATGTTGAATAAAGACAGGCACAGGACCAGTCTTCAACTACATTCATTGGGAATGGATGAATGCAGTGTTAATAATCATGCCACCAACTTCACAAATTCAATTTATTTAATTGCACTCTCCTTACAAGGAAAAGAGCTACTATTTCAGCCAGAAGATGAAAGACTGGCACTTATAAAGCACATTTCACAACCTCAGAAAATCCAAAATGATAGTCAGACAATTAATGCCTTTGAATTGCAGTTCCTGTTGTAATATAAGTATTAGGCACCAAGAAAATGGTGAGAAAATTGATATTTATTACCACAGGGGAATCAAAGAGAGAAAAAAATGTTAATTTAAATAACAGTGATAAGATAAAAGGAAGTATGCTTTGAAATTAACTAACATTTTGTCCTTTTACCTTTCCAAATTTGATATATGAATGTTTAAAAACTGTAAAATTGCTCATCCCTACAAATTCATCCCCAACTTTTGTGCTCTACAACTGTTGTGCTACAAGGCTGAGAAACTATATTCTGTACTGTTGGTATTTTTCTCTTTGCACTTGTACTTGTGATTTGACTGGATAGCAAGCAAAAGCTTTTCACTGTACCTCGGTACAGGTCACATTAATAAACCAAAACGCAAAAAGATTTAGAAAGATCTGAGCAAGAATGTGTTTCACTCAGAGGGCGGTTAGAGTTTGGAGCACTCAGGCCAGATGGGTTGTAGAGGCAGGTATTCTCACCATATTTCTAAGTATCTTGATGATCACTTGAATCAGCAAGGCATAAGAAGTTAACAGATTTGTACAGATAGGTATTTGGTGATGGGCATAGATGTGGTGGGACAATGGGCCTGTTTCTGTGCTGTATGATTCTACAAAGATTAGATTTTGTTTATCTTTGATACAAAATAATAGATAAATAAATTCAAACAAGTAATTGTTATCCAGTGGAAGGGGAAAGTCACACACATGACAAAATGGATGGGAGGACAGAATGTTCCTTCTGCTCCTCTTTTCAAACTTGATAGCATCTTCAATCCTGTTTTACTTCAAACAATTCCTCAGTTCTGTGGAAAGATCATCATCCTGAAATTATAATTCTGTTTCTCTGTTTACTAATACTGCCAGACCTGCTGAGTATTTTCTATTTTATTTCAGGTCTTGCAGACTTTTGCTTTAAGAAAACGATCTCAGGTGAATTTCTAAAACAAATTTACAAGCGATGCTGGCAATAAATCTTTATATATAAAATAGTCTATGAACAATGCTGAATCTGTTGGATTTCTTTGAGGAAGCAAATAACAGGACAGTGGATATTGTTTACTTGGATTTTCATAAGGCCATTGATAAGGTGCCGCATGTGAGGCTGCGAAACAAAATAAGAGCACATGGTACTAGGGGGAAGATACTGGCATGGACATAAGGTTGGCTGAATGGCAGAAGACAAAGAGTGGGAATAAAGCAGGCTTTTTCTAGTTGGCTGCCGGTGACTAGTCGTGTTCTGCAAGGATCAGTGCTGGGGCCTCCACTCTTCAAGTTGATTATTAATGATTTAGATGATGGAATTGATGGCTTTGAGGCCACAATTGCAGATGATACGAAGATAGGTGGGAAGGCAGATAGTAAGGACTCTGAGATGGATCTGGATACGTTGGGAGACTGGGCAAAGAAGCGACAGGTGGAATGCAGCATAGCAAAGTGTGCAGTCATGCACCTTGGCAGCAGGAATAAAGGTGTAGACTATTTTCTAAATGGGGAGAGGATTCAGAAATCGGAGGTGCAAAGGAACTTCGGAGTTCCGGTGCAGGATTCCCAAAACGTTAACTTGCAGAGTGAATTGGTAGTAGGAAGGCAAATGTAATGTTAGCATTCATTTCAAGAGGACTAGAAAAAAAAACTGGGATATAATGCTGAGGCTTTATAAGGCGCTGGTCAGAGAACATTTCGAGTATTGTGAGCAGTTTTGGGCCCCGTGTCTGAGGAAGGATGTACTGGCATTGGAGAGGGTTCAGAGGAAGTTTACGAGAATGATCCCAAGGATGAATGGGTTAGCATATGATGAGCGTTTGCTGGCTCTGCACTTGTACTCGCTGGTGTTTAGAAGGGTGAGGAGGGGGTGATTCATTAAAACTCACTGAATAGTGAAATGCCTGGATAGAGTGGATGTGAAGAAGATGTTTCCACTAGTGGGAGACTCTAGGATCAGAGGGAACAGTCTCAGAATAAAAGAACGTACCTTTGGAAAGGAAACGGGGAAGAATTTCTTTAGCCGGAGGGCGACGCATCTGTGGAATTTATTGCCTCAGATGTCTGTGAAGGCCATGTCATTGGGTAATTTTAAAGCAGAGATTGACAGGCTCTTGATTAGTAAGGGCGTCGAAGATTACAGGGAGAAGGCAGGAGAATGGGGTTGAGAGGGAATGATAGATCGGCTATAATTGAATGGCGGAGCAGACGATGGGCCGAATGGCCTATTTCTGCTCCTATGACTTAGATAGATTTTCAATATTTTTACATTAAAATAAGAATAGTTTAAGAAATCTATTTGAAAAATAAAATTTCCATTAAATTCTAATATATCTGAATGGCTCAGTATTTGATCAAAATTAAATTTGCCCCATGCATAAACCAGTCTGGTTAAAAAAACAACAACCACTTAACTGTACTTTCAAGTCATACTATATTTCTTTTTTTCTCTTCACCAGGCTAAACTGAATGGCAGATCATAGGTCTACAGCTGCCAGAAGCTAGACATCTGCTTAATCACTCTCTGATGTTATAACAGCTTAACGCACGGATGAAACACAGTTATTATGCAATATCCTATCAGATGGAAAATTATTCTAATGGTTTTGTTTTTATCACTGTCACAGTTACTACCACGAAAATATGTTTCAGGTAAACTAGTATTGCTAATACTGGCTCTGTTACAATCAAAATGGCCCAAGCAATTCTTGGCAATGTTGCACAAAAATCTGCAATTATATGATGGAAAGATGTTCTGTCAAGGTTTTATATTAAATAAATACAAACTGGCCTTTAACCAAACTTCACATTTAGGACAACTAGATATATTGAAATGCAAGTCAAAGCCTTAGATATCAAGTATAAATGACACATTGTATTGATTTTTACTGAGCATTTCATCATGGATTTCCGCACAAGACAGAGGAGTAAATTCCCAGACAATCCATTTGAAACTAGAGGCGATTCAACAAGCACTCTGGTTTCAAGGCAGAAGTAGAAAATAAACGTCCATGTCAAGCCGTAAGTCCAGCAAGTTGCAAAGCAAATGACATTAGCTTAATTTCTGAAGGGACAGCTTTATAAATATGGAATGGATGAAAATGAAATAATACATGCGTATGTGTGAAGAGTCTACGATATATTCTGCTTGATGGGGAATTGGTTGAATGACTTTACATAAGTGATTTAAATATCAGTATTAATCAATCTTATGTCACTGAAGAATATTAAATGTCTTTGCAGATGAATCACATCTCTGCTATCACGATTTCCATCTCCATAACAGTCAGATTCCACGCCGCTAAAAACCACAGAGTGCTGAAATCTTCATTCATGCCTTTGCTAACTCTTGACTTAGCTATTCCAACACACCCCTGCCAGTCACCCTCATTCCACTTTCTTTGTTAAACTTGAGGCCATCCAGAACTGCTCCTCATTGACCTACATTGCACCGTTGCATATAAACATAATTTCTGCACCTGCTGGACGATGCTAACCACCGCTACTCAACGACACGATTTTAAAATTCCCAACTTATGTTTTCAAATGCCCCTTTTAATGTCTCTGCCATTCAGATAATTAAAAATATTAAAGTTGATGTAAATAAAAAATATTATTAGTTCAGTAAAGATTTAGATATTGTGGATGATATTAAACTAAAGCAAAATGTTTAAATATAAATGTATTTCCCCTATTTTATTGAAACAACTGGAGACTCTGCACCTGCATCAGCTCTGATCTGGCAAAGAACCAGGGAGGCAATTACTCAGTAATCAGGAACATGTGTGGATCTGGTCTCATTCAACTGATTTAACACTTATGATGCAAGGAGGAATGGAGCTATGGGGGAAAGTGTGTTCGACAAGTGTACAGCCTTGTTTTGCATTTGACTAGAAATGCTGACTAATGAGCTGTGACCCAAACAAAAGATGGGTGGAGATAACAGAAAAGCGAGATAGATTTCCAAAAATGGAGTGCACTGGTCAGAGGTCAAAGTCCATGCCATAAGCAATGTCACAGGAAAGACCATGATGGTGGTTTTACAACTTGAGCAACTACATTTTTGCTGAAAGTGCAAGACCTTGACAGTAACCATCACTTAATAGACTCAACAATGTGATTTGAGAAAATTAGAGACAAAGATCGGATATTTGGCTGAACAAGTAGTGGGGAAAGAAGATATTTAGTCATCCCCATGGCAATTTTAGGGAAAGAACAGTCATCTGGATGGATACACTTCAAACATTGGAACTGTTAAGAATGCCCTTTGAGATAAGTTAAAATGGAGTAATAAAAACTGATGAAGGAGTGTTTAAGAATAAGAAGAATGAAAGATAAATGAAGTCTGTAAGATCAAGGGGACTTATGGAGATGTGCTTCTTAAGAAACATCAGATTGAGGTTATGTGCAAGGATTGAGAAGGGAAAAAAATGAGCAAATAGAAAGGATAAGTGCACTGAGGAATATAAATGGATCAGGTTGCAGTATTTCTATGCTGACATGCTGAGCATTTGAAATAAAGCTAGAGAGCTACAGACATTTATTAGATGGAAGAATGCAACACCATAAATTTGATGGAATGTTGGCTTCAGTCAAGGCATGATTCAGAACTAAATATTCTCGGCTATAAAATTAGAGAGGCAAAGAAAAGTGGCATAATGGCCTTATTAATTAAGAATTCAATTACAGACATAGAAAATATAGGTATTTGGGTCTCATAAATGGCAATGAGATAAATGACCAGACAAACTCAGGTTGAGCAAGAAACAGTGGTGAGAGTATAAGGAGAACCCTGCTGATTTTTATATATCTAGATGGGATTTAGTTGAGTGAGTAAGCAGAGCCAATACTGTTAAGAGACAGTATTTCCAGCAGTCAGCGAGAGGGCTAAGTTGAGGCAGACACCAGCGATGAGGTGGTCATGCTCTCATCCTTCGATGGTATACAAACTTTGATTACACTTGAACGTTTGTATATCTTCCTAGATTTCCACTGATCACCAAATGTGAAATAAATGATAAGGAATTATACACTGAGTATCAAAGTGAGCAAAGCTTCATTTGTAGGAGTAGTTTAATTTTCATACAAGAAATCAGAGAAACATTTATGACTAGATTTATTGGGGGGGGGGGGAGGTAAGTAGCGAAGTAAGAACAATTAAACATTGTCAGTGCTTGGGCCTGAAAATGTTAAATTTTGAAGATAGACACAAAAAGCTGGAGTAATGTCACCCATTCCTTCTCTCCAGAGATGCTGCCTGTCCCGTTGAGTTACTCCAGCATTTTGTGGCTACCTTCGATTTAAACCAGCATCTGCAGTTCTTTCCTACACAATCTAACTTCCTAAATGCATTGTGTGCTCTATTCAGTGTGGAAAGGTGCACTATTCCATCCATGCCCAATGTGGTCTCCCTAAAGATTGTTAAATTTGTGCCAATTCATTTTTTATTCATCTTCTTCAAACTACAGGTAATTCAGCCAACTGAAGAGAATCATCTTCCCTCCTTGTAGCGGTTATCTTTCCTCCCGTCATTATAATTAATTACATTTGTGTTATTTTAGCAGTTGAAAGACTGTCTGTGACTAAGACAGTATTGAATCCATTTTCAGCCTGTGGGCTTGAATTATTTTATATGAGCAAAATTTTAACTCTGATCCTATATTTTAGGCTTCTAAATCATTCAGCCTATCTTGTAATAGAATATAGCCAATGCCCCAGTGATAGCATAATTTAGTATTGGAAGAGCGAAGACAAAAATTCCAAGGAGTCCCATAAAATAAAAGATCCCAGTGGTTTGGATAACATCAACCTCAGTAACAGAAAGTTCTAACTACATTACAAGCTTACTCTGTTAAGAAACGCAGACTGGGCGATCGTTTTGCGGAAAACCTTCGCTCAGCCTGCCTGAACTTACCTGATCTCCCGGATGCCGGACACTTTAATTCTCCTTCCCATTCCTACATAGACCTTTCTGTCCTAGGTCTCCTCCATTGTCAGAGTGAGGCTAAATGCAAATTAGAGGGTCCGCATCTCATATTTCGCTTGGGCAGCTTATGAATATTGATTTCTCTCACTTCAGGTAGCCCTGGCATTCCCTCCCTCTCTATCCCTCCCCCACCCAGGTCACACTAGCTTCTCATTTTCACCCTACAACAGCTAACAATGGCCCGTTTCGTTACTTTTTTGCATCTCTTTTATTCATTGTTCTTTATCCCTCCACATCATCATCCATATCTCTCGTTTCCCTCATCCATAACCAGTCAGAAGGGTCTCGACCCGAAAGGTTACCCATTCCTTCTCTCCAGAGATGCTGCCTGTCCCGGTGTGTCTACCTAGGAATTTATATTGCTCTAGTTAATGTTGTCCGGCTACTTCGAGGAAAAGTTGTTCTTCAATGTTACCAAATCATAACGTTATTTGTGTTAAAGTATGGCTTTACATTAGAGGAGTGAATAATGAAAAGGAATAATTATATTTTCACTTTGAGGTAACTAATCCCCCCCCCCACTTAAATCTGATTTTTAAAACATCTCGATCTGTGAATACCTTGTAATGAATGGCATCATTATCGTTACAGGAACTATGTCAAAAACAACAAATTGCATTGCTATAGCACCATTGGAAACTCTTTCGTATGAATGGAATCATTCATAAATCAACACTATTTTGAAGGAGCATAAATAGTGCAGTGGTAGAGTTGTTGCTTTACAGAGCTTGAGACAGAGGTTCGATCCTGATTATGGGTGCTGCCTGTGTGGAGTTTGTATGTTCTCCCAGTGACCGCATGGGTTTTGTCCCACATTCTAAAGACGCCCAGGTTTGTAGGTTAATTGGCTTTGGTAAATTGCCCCTAGTGTGTACGATATAGAACTAGTGTACAGTGATGGATGGGCAGCGTGGACTCGGTAGACTGTACAGTCTGTTTCCACGTTGAAGCTCTAAACTAAACTGAATTAGAATTAATAATAACAATTTTGGCTGAAGAATTAAGCATTAGTTCATTGGGAGCAACAGAATTTCTTGCTTTACTTTCAGTATGCAATGCCATCAGCAAATGCTTATTTCTTAAATAGATGTGCACAAAGAAAGAATACAAAAATACATTTTCAGATGCCAAATGGAATGAAGGAATTAAAGTAAATGTAGATTCCTTTGTTCTCATGTGCTCTATTGTTTTATATGATGTAGGTGCATTTACTATATCAGGATTGTTTTGTGCAGGTATTTTCTCAGCTTTTATTTTTTAACTGCCTGCTTCACACGTTACAGGTAAGTATTTCCTATTTGAACTATTCCTTGATCCAGTAATGAATTCGTTTAAGCACTTGGTGAAGATGAAATCACAGGAAATTTACATACAGCAGCTCGGTGTTGAAGGATTAAAGAAGTAATTTTATTTTTGCTGATTTCTTCATGAAACCATCTTCACCATATAAATTCTTCAAAATTATTTCTGTAAGAATTGTAATGTAGGCATTTTTGAAGTGGAGCACCTTCCACTTTTGGTTTTATATCTTATTTACAATTGTCACAAAATAGCCTCCTCTTCTCTCAAATCTTCCAAGAAACACAGTGGACAGTGCACTTGCATAATTGGCTCAAGAGATGAAAATCTTGTATCAGTCTCTGTGGCCACTAATCTATCCAACTGACTGCAGGCTTAATTGGCTGTTTGTTTAGTAATTTGGATCCTAAAGTGCTTGTATTGATGTTGGATAAGAAGCCATACTGTGGAGATACAAGACGTTTCAGTGCCTGAAGCCAGGGGTAATGTTTGTATACTGTATGTTATGACCTTTATGGACATCTCCTGTTAATAAACATTCTGCACATGTAAGCAGTCTCTTGCTAAATTATGTTTTATGTGATTTGCTAGTTTAATACTACAAAACAACATTAACTGTAACTGTCAAATTGGGAGCCAAGAAATCTTTTTTTTTTTACAGACTCTAATATGTAATGTAAATAAGGCAATTTTGATTTTTAAGATGATTTAAGATGAAAAAAATCACTGCTCTTTTACAAAGATTAAAGAGGACCAATAACCTCTTCTTCAGCATTTTTGTGCTTTTTGACATTTCAACTGGAATGATTTTGCTCGTCAACTAAATAACCAACACAAAGAGCATCAAATCTTTTCGATGCATTCATTAAGGCTACGGACATAAAGAGAGCTATTCATTACTTAACTAGCAATTGCAAACAAAGACACTGACTTTGATTCAGAGCCGAGAATTGCTGTAAATTCAGAAATCAATACTTGGGTATATCAATATTAATTTTGTTGTTCAATACAAAGAGGGAGGTGTATTGAATATCAGCAGTGTAATAAATAGCATAAATCAAGTGTCTGTGTCATTTTGCAGATGAATTAAAATGAACCCCGTTTTACTGCTTTCGTAGCTTTTTTGTATTTAAAGAAAACGTGGTACTTCTTCACTGTTTTTGCTATGTTCATTAATGCAAATATCAGCTTGTATGTCTTGGTGTTCATTTTGTTTGTTGGTTCTTGATGCATTAGATTCTTTACGATTTTAGGATTTTGCACTAAAGTACCTGGAAAATTGGACACATTTCTACTTCAGCTATTGAAATTGCAGTTAGGTAAATGAAATAAATAGCTTTAACCCTATGTTAGGTATGTGATAAATAGAATATGTAATTGGTATATGTGATGTCTTGTGCGAGTACGCATGTGCGGGGGAGACTCAAGGTGGCGTCCAGGAATAAAGAAGCTTGTCAGCCCAACCGTGAGCAGAAAGCGGAGAAAGCCTGATCACGGGAGATGGCCAAAAGCGGAGAAAGCCTGGTCGCGGGAGACGGCCGAGAGTGGAGAAAGCTGAGAAAGCCCGGTCGCAGGAGAAAGCCAACCACGAGAGAGGCACAGTCCTGACGCTTGGAGCAGCGGGGACCGGCAGCAGAAACTAGGAGCGAATTACCTTCCGCAGGGTGTCCACGGGAGACAGCAGGCAAGTCAGCGGAGCAGCGGTAGTCGACTTGGCAGCGAGCCAGCGGAGGCAACAGCAACAGCTGAGCCAGCATTGGAGGTCCGGAGAATCCGAGACAGAGTTTAAAAGTTACGGTGAGGCCCGGAGGGAGCCAGCAAAAGCAGCAAAAGCGGAGGTCCGGTGAAGCCATCAGCAAAGGTACCGGTGGGGACAGCTCGAGAGGTCGAGGATGCACCAGAGTCCACAGGCCGACAGGCTGGAGCGGTGGAATCCGTCACAATAAAAGCTGGACCGGTGAAATCCTTCATAATACAAGCCCTGTTGAATGTAATGCATTCTGAAGGAATATGGTTAAAATGTTCTAGTTGCCTATTAACAGAAAATGTTGGTTAATAGTATAAATCTATTATTATAAGATTAAGTAATAGACAGTGATTGTTTCTAAAGCTAATTAATATAGAACTGTGTTTTCTTATCCTGGAAAAGTCAGTGTTTTGACTGTACAGGAGATATGTGTTTTCTTATCTTGAAGTAATCAGTGTTTTGTCTGTACAGGAGCACCTGCATAGTGCACCTGAATAGCAACAGGTAGCATGTCTATTCAAAGGGTAGGGCAGTTGCCCCAGTTAGATTCTGGGTGTAATTTTGAGAAATGGACTGAAGTCTTGGAGGCTTCGTTCATTTCCAATGATATCACTGCAGAGGAGAAGAGAGCATGGTTCATATTAGGCTTACGAAGAGACGGTTATCACACCTTACGTACGTTAGTGTGGCCAGCAAAGCCCACGGATAAAACGTAAGAGGAGTGTAATGCCCCTGTCCCACTTAGGAAACCTGAACAGAAACCTCTGGAGACTTTGCGCCCCACCCAAGGTTTCCGTGCGGTTCCCGGAGGTTTTTGTCAGTCTCCCTAATGGTCGAAAGTGGTTTCCGCTTCTTCTATGTTCTGGCGATTATTTCAAAAAATTCAAAACCGGTCGCGACTAAACATAGGTTACCGTTTTAAAAATCGGTCATTTTTTAGTCGAAGCCGGTTGCAGTGCTAGTTGAAGGCGGTTGCCGGAGGTTGCAGGTAGTGGAAGGTAAGACCTTTTTTTCACCCAGTTTTATTCCACTACCTGCAACCTCCGGCAACCACCTTCAACTAGCACTGCAACCGGCTTCGACTAAAAAATTACCGATTTAGGCAACCTATTTTTAGTCGCGGCCGGATTTGAATTTTTTGAAACAATCGCCGGAACATAGAAGAAGCGGAAACCACTTTCGACCATTAGAGAGACTGACAAAAACCTCCGGGAACCGCACGGAAACCTTGGGTGGGGCGCAAAGTCTCCAGAGGTTTCCGTTCAGGTTTCCTAAGTGGGACAGGGGCATAAGGAGGCATTAATGGCTCATTTCTCGCCAAAACCTCCAAGGGCATCCAGAGGCAAGGAGCCTGAGCTAAAGAGGGCAGGGAGTCCCTCAAAGGACAAAAGTCAAGTGCAAAAGGACAAAGGTCAAGTGCAAAGGGACAAAGGTCAAGTGCAAAGGGACAAAGGTCACATGCAAAGGGACAAAGGTCAAGTGCAAAGGGACAAAGGTCAAGTGCAAAGGGACAAAGGTTAAATGCAAAAGGACAAAGGTCAAGTGCAAAAGGACAATGGTCAAGTGCAAAGGGACAAATGTCAAGTGCAAAAGGACAAAGGTCAAGTGCAAAGGGACAAAGGTCAAGTGCAAAATGCCAAAGGGACAAGAGTCAAAGGCAAAGGGAAATTGCCATCCAGAGGGCAACCCTAGCTATTCAAGCTGCATTCAGGGGTATGAAGATACGGAGAGAGATCCGGAACAAAAAGAAGGCAGCAACGGTAATACAAGCAGCATTTAGAATGCACAGAGTATACCATCTATACAAGGCAATAAGATTGGCAGCTATAATAGTACAAAACCATTATAGGGCGCACCTTCAAATGGAAAGTGATCGCAAAACTTACATGAAGGTATGCAGCAGCGTAGTGCTGCTTCAGGCTGCCTACCGAGGAATGCTTGTTCGAAAGCAATTGCGGTGCATGCACAAATCTGCCAAGGTCATACAGACCTATTATCAGATGCATAAACAGCGTCATTATTTCAAGAAACTACGCTGGTCTGCCATTGCGGTACAGCAACGATACAGAGCTTGCCAGATAAGAGATGTCCAAGTGCGACATTATAATAGTTTGAGAAAAGCAGTGGTTTGTATTCAGGCCTTATACCGCGGGATCAAAGCCAGAGTATTGATTGAGAAAATCAAGGTAGCACGCCGTATTAAGTCATTCATAAGGATGTGCATTACAATAAAGCATTTCTTGATGCAAAAGGCGGCTGTAGTCACTCTGCAAGCTGCATACCGTGGTTACCGATTAAGGGTACGCTACAGAGCGGTACCTCAAGCAGTCATTTCGATCCAGAGATGGTACAAAGCATGCAAAATAGGGCATTCCCAGTTTGTGCAATATCAGTCAATGAGGGATGCAACTATTACCATTCAGGCTGCCTACAAGAGTATGGTGGTTAGGCAGTGGGTTAAACAAAAGAGAGCTACTGTAAAAGTGCAGTCAGTACTCCGTAGGAGTTGGTATCAGAAAGACTTAAGACAAATAGAGGCACAACAGGAAAGGCTGAAACGATACAAAAGGCTTAAATGATATAAGAAAGACTTCCTCAAACTGAAATATACAACAATTGTAGTGCAGTCTCACTACCTTGCTTATGAAGCAAGAAAACTAAACAGAGCACACATCAAAGCCAGTGTTGTATTGCAAAGACAATATAGATCTTACTTCTTGATGAAGAACCAGAAAGGTGACTTAAGAAGACAAATAGATGAACAACAGAAAAGGCTTAAACGATTCAAAGAAAGGTTAAATAAATGTGTGACAATGAGTTGGAAGCTTCTAATAGAAAAGTCTAAAGAAGAGAGGCTTGTCGGTCAAGACAAAAGTATGCAGGACCGATTGCAATTAGGACTCTTCAGTATAGTCCAGCATGGAGCCTCCTTCACTGAGCAATGGACAAATGGTTATGCATTGCAGAATCTCAGGAAACAACAAGAGCATATACCGTACAGGTGAAATTGACTTAAAAGGGGAGGAGTGCGGTGTATGTAATAGAAATGGTATTACCTACCTCCAAGTTAAAGGGGGAGGAGTGCGGTGTATGTAATAGAAATGGTGTTACCTGCCTCCAAGTTAAAGGAAGAGTGTTAGGTATGTGATAATTAGCATATGTAATTAGTATATGTGATGTCTTGTGCGAGTACGCATGTGCGGGGGAGACTCAAGGTGGCATCCTGGAATAAAGAAGCTTGTTAGATTACTCCCGTGTATGAACCTTATTAAAGTCTGTTTCAAGCATCCAAATACACAACACCCTTTTTGACCAAGAACCCGATGGTCACTCTGACAGAGCTCCAGAGTTCCTCTGTGGAGATGGGAGAACCTTCCAGAGGACAATTATATCTGCAGCACTCCACCTGCATCAGATGCAGGAAAAATGTTCCCAATGTTGGGCGGGTCCAGAACCAGGGGCCACAGTCTTAGAATAATGGGGAGGTCATTTAAGACTGAGGTGAGAAAAAACCTTTTCACCCAGAGAGTTGTGAATTTATGGAATTCCCTGCCACAGAGGGCAGTGGAGGCCAAGTCACTGGATGGATTTAAGAGAGAGTTAGATAGAGCTCTAGGGGCTAGTGTTGTCAAGGGATATGGGGAGAAGGCAGGCACAGGTTATTGATAGGGGACGATCAGCCATGATCGCAATGAATGGCGGTGCTGGCTCGAAGGGCCGAATGGCCTCCTCCTGCACCTATTTTTTTATGTTTCTATGTTTCTATGTTTATGGTAGAGTCGCCAGACGGAAGCCACTCCTCAGTAAAAGGCACATAACAGCCCGCTTGGAGATTGCCAAAAGGCACCTAAAGGACTCAGACATTGAGAAACATGATTCTCTGGTCTGATAAAACCAAGATTGAACTCTATGGCCTGAATGACAAGCGTCATGTCTGGAGGAAACCAGGCACCGCTCATCACCTGGCCCATACCATTTCTAAACACCTGTTTTCGCTTCTTCATTCTGGGGTATTGTGTGTAGATTGATGATAAAAAAAAAAGAATGTAATCCATTTTAGAATAAGGCTGTAACGTAACAAAATGTGGAAAAAGTGAAGGGGTCTGAATACTTTCTGAATGCACTGCTCATTCAACTACCCGCCCAGATGCCTATTAAATGTTATGTGCCTGCCTCTTCTACCTCCTCTGGTAGATCATTCCTGATACCAGCTACTCTTTGTGTGAAAGATCTACCCCTCAAATCTGTTTTGAACTTTCTTCCTTTCACTTTAAACTTGTGCCCTCTGGTTTTAGACACTCCTACCATTGGAGACCAACTCTGGCTATCTACCCAATCTATGTCTCTCATAGTTTTATATAGGGAAGGTAGTGCATCCGTGGATAACAAGGGAAATCAGGGATAGTATCAAAGCAAAAGATGATGCGTACAAATTAGCCAGAAAAAGCAGCATACCAGAGGACTGGGAGAAATTCAGAGACCAGCAGAGGAGGACAAAGGGCTTAATTAGGAAAGGGAAAATAGATTATGAAAGGAAACTGGCAGGGAACATAAAAACTGACTGCAAAAGTTTTTATAGATATGTGAAGAGAAAGAGATTAGTTAAAACAAATGTAGGTCCCTTGCAGTCAGAAACAGGTGAATTGATCATGGGGAACAAGGATATGGCGGACCAATTGAATAACTACTTTGGTTCCGTCTTCACTAAGGAAGACATAAATAATCTGCCGGAAATAGCAGGGGGCCGCGGGTCAAAGGAGATGGAGGAACTGAGTGAAATCCAGGTTAGTCGGGAAGTGGTGTTGGGTAAATTGAATGGATTAAAGGCCGATAAATCACCAGGGCCAGATAGGCTGCATCCCAGAGTACTTAAGGAAGTAGCTCCAGAAATAGTGGATGCATTAGTGATAATTTTTCAAAACTCTTTAGATTGTGGAGTAGTTCCTGAGGATTGGAGGGTAGGAAACGTAACCCCACTTTTTAAGAAGGGAGGGAGAGAGAAAACGGGGAATTACAGACCAGTTAGTCTAACATCGGCAGTGGGGAAACTGCTAGTCAGTTATTAAAGATGGGATAGCAGCACATTTGGAAAGTGGTGAAATCATTGGACAAAATCAGCATGGATTTACGAAAGGTAAGTCGTGTCTGACGAATCTTATAGAATTTTTCGAGGATGTAACTAGTAGAGTGGATAAGGGAGAACCAGTGGATGTGTTGTATCTGGACTTTCAGAAGGCTTTCAACAAGGTACCACATAAGAGATTAGGATACAAACTTAAATCACACGGTATTGGGGGTTCAGTATTGATGTGGATAGAGAACTGGCTGGCAAACAGGAAGCAAAGAGTAGGAGTAAACGGGTCCTTTTCACAATGGCAGGCAGTGACTAGTGGGGTACCGCAAGGCTCAGTGCTGGGACCCAAGCTATTTATAATTTATATTAATGATCTAGACGAGGGAATTGAAAGCAACATCTCCAAGTTTGCGGATGACACTAAGCTGGGGGGCAGTGTTAGCTGCTAGGAGACTGCAAGGTGACTTGGATAGGCTGGGTGAGTGGGCAAATGTTTGGCAGATGCAGTATAATGTGGATAAATGTGAGGTTATCCACTTTGGTGGCAAAAACGGGAAGGCAGACTATTATCTAAATGGTGGCCGATTAGGAAATGGGGAGATGCAGCGAGACCTGGGTGTCATGGTACACCAGTCATTGAAAGTAGGCATGCAGGTGCAGCAGGCAGTGAAGAAAGCGAATGGTATGTTGGCCTTCATAGCAAGAGGATTTGAGTATAGGAGCAGGGAGGTTCTACTGCAGTTGTACAGGGTCTTGGTGAGACTACACCTGGAGTATTGCGTACAGTTTTGGTCTCCAAATCTGAGGAAGGACATTATAGCCATAGAGGGAGTGCAGAGAAGGTTCACCAGACTGATTCCTGGGATGTCAGGACTTTCATATGAAGAAAGACTGGATAGACTTGCTTTATACTCGCTAGAATTTAGGAGATTGAGAGAGGATCTTATAGAAACGTACAAAATTCTTATGGGGTTGGACAGGCTAGATGCAGGAAGATTGTTCCCGATGTTGGGGAAGTCCAGGACAAGGGGTCACAGCTTAAGGATAAGGGGGAAATCCTTTAAGACCGAGATGAGGAAAAACTTTTTCACACAGAGAGTGGTGAATCTCTGGAACTCTCTGCCACAGAGGGCAGTTGAGGCCAGTTCATTGGCTATATTTAAGAGGGAGTTAGATGTGGCCCTTGTGGCTAATGGGATCAGGGGGTATGGAGAGAAGGCAGGTACGGGATACTGAGTTGGATGATCAGCCATGATCATATTGAATGGCGGTGCAGGCTCGAAGGGCCGAATGGCCTACTCCTGCACCTATTTTCTATGTATCTATATACTTCCAATTGTAAATGGTGGCCGATTAGGAAATGGGGAGATGCAGCGAGACCTGGGTGTCATGGTACACCAGTCATTGAAAGTAGGCATGCAGGTGCAGCAGGCCGTGAAGAAAGCGAATGGTATGTTGGCCTTCATAGCAAGAGGATTTGAGTATAGGAGCAGGGAGGTTCTACTGCAGTTGTACAGGGTCTTGGTGAGACCACACCTGGAGTATTGCGTACAGTTTTGGTCTCCAAATCTGAGGAAGGACATTATAGCCATAGAGGGAGTGCAGAGAAGGTTCACCAGACGGATTCCTGGGATGTCAGGACTTTCATATGAAGAAAGACTGGATAGACTTGGCTTATACTCGCTAGAATTTAGGAGATTGAGAGGGGATCTTATAGAAACATACAAAATTCTTATGGGGTTGGACAGGCTAGATGCAGGAAGATTGTTCCCGATGTTGGGGAAGTCCAGGACAAGGGGTCACAGCTTAAGGATAAGGGGGAAATCCTTTAAGACCGAGATGAGGAAAAACTTTTTCACACAGAGAGTGGTGAATCTCTGGAACTCTCTGCCACAGAGGGTAGTTGAGGCCAGTTCATTGGCTATATTTAAGAGGGAGTTAGATGTGGCCCTTGTGGCTAAAGGGATCAGGGGGTATGGAGAGAAGGCAGGTACGGGATACTGAGTTGGATGATCAGCCATGATCATATTGAATGGCGGTGCAGGCTCGAAGGGCCGAATGGCCTACTCCTGCACCTATTTTCTATGTATCTATGTATCTATATACTTCCATTATATTAAATCTCAGTCTCCTTTGCTCCAGGGAAAACAGACTCAGCCTATCCAGTCTCTCCTTATAATTCAATAGGAACCAACGACAGAGCAGGCTATTCTAGACTGGGTATTGAGTAATGAGGAAGGGCTAGTTAGCAGTCTTGTTGTGCGTGGCCCCTTGGGCAAGAGTGACCATAATATGGTTGAGTTCTTCATTAGGATGGAGAGTGACATAGTTAATTCAGAAACAAGGGTTCTGAACTTAAAGAAAGGTACTGGTGCAGGGGGCAGGGATTTAGATTCTTAGATCACTGGGATCTGTTTTGGAGTAAGGGGGAACTGTACAAAAGAGACGGATTGCATCTTAACAAGTGGGGGACCAGCATTCTGGCAGGCAGGTTTGCCACTGCTACACGGGTGGTTTTAAACTGAATAAGGGGGGTGGGGTGTCAAATGGGATAGTCGAGGATGGAGTTAAAGGGAAAGAGAGTAAAGGGATGGTTAATGACCCCAGAATTAATGGGAAAGGAAGCTCACAAAGGGATAAGAGAGTATGGCCAAGTGTAATAGGGATCGATGTGAAAAGTGAGATGCGTAAGGAATTAAAAGTATTGTATATGAATGCGCGAAGTATAAGAAGTAAATTAGATGAGCTTGAGGCTCAGTTAGAGGTTGGTAGATATGACATTGTGGGGATTACTGAGACGTGGCTGCAGGAGGATCGGGCCTGGGAACTTAATATTCAGGGTTATACATCCTATAGAAAGGACAGGCAGGTGGGCAGAGGAGGGGAGGTAGCTCTGCTGGTGAGGGATGGAATTCAGTCCCTTGTGAGGGAAGACATAGGGACTGACGAGGTAGAGTCAGTGTGGATTAAGTTGAGGAATTGTAAAGGCAAGAAGACACTAATTGGTGTTATTTACAGACCCCCAAATAGTAGCTGGGATGTAGGGTGTAAGTTACAGCAGGAGTTAAAACTGGCATGTAACAAAGGTAATGCCACTGTGGTGATGGGGGATTTCAATATGCAGGTAGACTGGGAAAATCAGGTTGGTTCAGGACCCCAAGAAAGAGAGTTTGTAGAATGCCTCCGAGATGGATTCTTAAAGCAGCTTGTAATGGAGCCGACCAGAGAAAAGGCAATTCTGGATTTAGTGTTGTCCAATGAACCAGATATGATAAGAGAACTCGAGGTAAAGGAACCGCTTGGAGGTAGTGATCATAATATGATTATTTTTAATCTGCAATTTGAGAAGGAGAACGTTAAATCGGAAGTGGCAGTGATGCAGTTGAACAAAGGGGACTATGAAGGTATGAGAGGGGAGCTGGCCAAAGTAGACTGGAAAGGGATCCTAGCTGGAATGACGGTGGAACAGCAATGGCAGGAATTTCTGGGCATAATCCGGAAGACGCAGGATCATTTCATTCCAAAAAGGAAGAAAGATTCTAAGGGGAGTAGGAGGCAACCGTGGCTGACAAGAGAAGTTAGGGATAGAATAAAACTAAAAGAAAAGATGTATAACACAGCAAAGAGTAGCCGGAAGCCAGAGGATTGGGAAACTTTCATAGAACAACAGAAGGAAACAAAACGGGCAATACGGGCTGAAAAGATGAAGTATGAAGGGAAGCTGGCCAGGAATATAAAGAAGGACAGTAAAAGCTTCTTTAGATATGTTAAAGGAAAAAGAGTAGCAAAGTCAAATGTGGATCCCTTGAAGGCTGACACGGATGAATTTATTATGGGCAACAAGGAAATGGCAGAAGAGTTGAATAGGTACTTCGGATCTGTCTTCACTAAGGAAGACACAAACAATCTCCTTGATGTACTGGAGGACAGAGGATCTAAGGGGGTAGAGGAACTGAAATAAATTTTCATTAGGCGAGAAATAGTATTGGGTAGGCTAATGGGACTGAAGGATGATAAATTCCCTGGGCCTGATGGTCTGCATCCCAGGGTCCTCAGGGAGGTGGCTCTGGAAATAGTGGACGCATTGGTGATCATTTTCCAATGTTCAATAGATTCAGGATCGGTTCCTGTGGATTGGAGGATAGCTAATGTTATCCCACTTTTCAAGAAAGGGGCGAGAGAGAAAACGGGGAATTACAGACCAGTTAGCCTGACTTCGGTGGTGGGAAAGATGCTGGAGTCAATTATTAAAGAGGTAATAATGGGGCATTTGGATAGCAGTAAAAGGATTAGTCCAAGTCAACATGCATTTATGAAAGGGAAATCATGCTTGACTAATCTTCTGGAATTTTTTGAGGATGTGACAAGTAAAATGGATGAAGGGGTGCCAGTGGATGTAGTGTATTTAGACTTTCAGAAAGCCTTTGATAAGGTCCCGCACGGGAGACTGGTGACTAAAATTAGAGCACATGGTGTTGACATGGATAGAAAATTGGTTCGCAGACCGGAAGCAAAGAGTAGGAGTGAACGGGTCCTTTTCAGAATGGCAGGCAGTGACGAGTGGAGTGCCGCAAGGCTCGGTGTTGGGGCCGCAACTGTTTACCATATATATTAATGATTTGGAAGAGGGAATTAGGAGCAACACTAGCAAGTTTGCAGATGACACAAAGCTGGGTGGCAGTGTGAACTGTGAAGAGGATGTTAGGAGGTTGCAGGGTGACCTGGACAGGTTGAGCGAGTGGGCAGATGCGTGGCAGATGCAGTATAATATAGATAGACTTTCTGACAGAGAGGCCGCAGTCAGTCCGTGTGGGTAAGAACACTTCAGGCTCGATCACGCTGAGCACCGGCTCACCTCAAGGCTGTGTGCTCAGCCCGCTGTTGTTCACATTGCTCACACATGACTGTGCTGCCACATTCAGGGACAATAAGATCATAAAATTCGAGGATGACACAACAGTGGTGGGACTCATCAGCGGAGATGATGAATCAATGTACAGGGAGGAAGTAAAGAACTAGTGGACTGGTGCGGCAAAAATAATCTAGAACTAAATGTGGAAAAAACAAAGGAGATGGTTGTCGACTTCAGGAGGGCGCAGCCAAAGCATGGACCCCTTAACATCAGTGGCGCCACAGTGGAGAGAGTGGAGAGCATAAAGTTCCTCGGGGTGCAAATTACAGACAGCCTCAACTGGTCCAGAAACACCACTGGGACCGTCAAAAGGGCCCATCAGCAACTGCACTTCCTGAGGAAACTAAAACAGGCCTCACTCCCCACCAACATTCTCAGGACTTTCTACAGGGGTACGGTGGAGTCTGTACTAACGTACTGTTTAAATACGTGGTACTCCACCTGCAACTGCTCGGACAGGAAGGCTCTGCAGAGGGTAGTGAGGGGAGCAGAGAAGATCATTGGTGTCTCCCTACCCTCGGTACAAGAACTGTTCCTCAGCCGCTGTCGGAAAAAAGCTCAAAAAATTGCTAAGGACAAACTGCACCCCCTCCACATACACCTGGATCTCCTGCCATCAGGCAAGAGATATCGCAGCATCAAAGCCCGGACTACAAGACTGCTAAACAGCTTCCTGCCATATGCTGTGAGGCTGCTAAACAGCCACTCTGTACTCACAGTCACCTGATTCTGCGGCTTGGCACGGACACTATAATAACTGGCACTGGCCACTTCAATAACTGGCACTGGCCACTCAAATCAACCACCCCGGACATGTTTATGATTGGTCTTATTGTATTTTAACGTTGTTTGTATCTATTTTAACTTATACTGTTCCATCAGGGACTGGATTGTTTTTAGTGTTGTTATTATTATGTGTGAAATGTTTTAAACGTCATGTGCGATGCTCGGTATTCCCTGGGAAACGTCTTTTCGTTTTGCACTGCACAACTGTTGCTTGCAAGATGACAATAAAGGAATTGAATTGAATTGAATAAATGTGAGGTTATCCACTTTGGCGGCAAAAACAAGGGGGCAGATTATTATCTCAACGGGGTTAGGTAAGGGGGAGGTGCAGCGAGACCTGGGCGTCCTTGTACACCGGTCACTGAAAGTTGGCTTACAGGTACAGCAGGCAGTGAAGAAAGCTAATGGAATGTTGGCCTTCATAACAAGAGGATTTCAGTATAGGAGTACAGAGGTTCTTCTGCAGTTGTATAGGGCTCCGGTGAGACCACATCTGGAGTATTGTGTACAGTTTTGGTCTCCTAATTTGAGGAAGGACATCCTTGTGATTGAGGCAGTGCAGCGTTGGTTCACGAGATTGATCCCTGGGATGGCGGGGCAGTCATATGAGGAAAGATTGAAACGACTAGGCTTGTATTCACTGGAGTTTAGAAGGATGAGGGGGTATCTTATAGAAACATATACAATTATAAAAGGACTGGACAAGCTAGATGCAGGAAAAATGTTCCCAATGTTGGGCGAGTCCAGAACCAGGGGGCCACAGTCTTAGAATAAAGGGGAGGTCATTTAAGACTGAGGTGAGAAAAAACTTTTTCACCCAGAGAGTTGTGAATTTATGGAATTCCCTGCCACAGAGGGCAGTGGAGGCCAAATCACTGGATGGATTTAAGAGAAAGTTAGATAGAGCTCTAGGGGCTAGTGGAGTCAAGGGATATCGGGAGAAGGCAGGCACGGGTTATTGATAGGGGACGATTAGCCATGATCATAATGAATGGCGGTGCTGGCTCGAAGGGCCGAATGGCCTCCTGCACCTATTTTCTATGTTTCTATGTAACTTTGAGGGTATGAGACGTGAATTGGCCATGATAGACTGGCAATTGATTCTTAAAGGGTTGACGGTGGATATGCAATGGAAGGTATTTAAAGATCGCATGGATGAACTACAACAATTATTCATCTCAGTTTGGCAAAAGAATAAATCAGGGAAGGTAGTGCATCCGTGGAGAACAAGGGAAATCAGGGATAGTATCAAAACAAAAGAAGAAGCATACAAATTAGCCAGAAAAAGCAGCCTACCAGAGGACGGAGAAATTCAGTCCAACAGAGGAGGACAATGGGCTTAATTAGGAAAGGGAAAATAGGTTATGAAAGAAAACTGGCAGGGAACATAAAAACTGACTGCAAAAGCTTTTATAGATATGTGAAGAGAAAAAGATTAGTTAAAACAAATGTAGGTCCCTTGCAGTCAGAAACAGGTGTATTGATCATGGGGAACAAGGACATGGCAGACCAATTGAATAACTACTTTGGTTCTGTCTTCATTAAGAAAGACATAAATAATCTGCTGGAAATAGCAAGGGACCGGGGGTCAAATGAGATGGAGGAACTGAGTGAAATCCAGGTTAGTCGGGAAGTGGTGTTAGGTAAATTGAATGGATTAAAGGCCAATAAATGCCCAGGGCCAGCAAGGCTGCATCCCAGAGTGCTTAAGGAAGTAGCCCCAGAAATAGTGGATGCATTAGTGATAATTTTTCAAAACTCTTTAGATTCTGGATTAGTTCCTGAGGATTGGAGGGTAGCTAATGTAACCCCACTTTTTAAAAAGGGAGGGAGAGAGAAAACGGGGGATTACAAACCAGTTAGTCTAACATCGGTAGTGGGGAAAATGCTAGAGTCAGTTATTAAAGATGGGATAGCAGCACATTTGGAAAGTGGTGAAATCATTGGACAAAGTCAGCATGGATTTATGAAAGGTAAATCATGTCTGACGAATCTTATAGAATTTTTCGAGGATGTAACTAGTAGAGTGGATAAGGGAGAACCAGTGGATGTGTTATATCTGTACTTTCAGAAGGCTTTCGACAATGTCCCACATAAGAGATTAGTATGCAAACTTAAAGCATACGGTATTGGGGGTTCAGTATTGATGTGGATAGAGAACTGGCTGGCAGACAGGAAAGCAAAGAGTAGGAGTAAACGGGTCCTTTTCAGAACGGCAGGCAGTGACTAGTGGGGTACCACAAGGCTCAGTGCTGGGACCCCAGCTATTTACAATATATATGAATGATTTGGACGAGGGAATTGAAAGCAACATCTCCAAATTTGCAGATGACACGAAGCTGGGGGGCAGTGTTAGCTGTGAGGAGGATGCTAGAAG
The DNA here is from genome assembly GCA_038087875.1 of Malacoraja senta. Lineage (NCBI taxonomy): Eukaryota > Metazoa > Chordata > Chondrichthyes > Rajiformes > Rajidae > Malacoraja > Malacoraja senta. The sequence continues at coordinate 137,078,403 of CM075978.1, forward strand.
GATGCAAGGTGACTTGGATAGGTTGGGTGAGTGGGCAAATGCTTGGCAGATACAGTATAATGTGGATAAATGTGAGCAAGAACAGGAAAGTAGACTATTATCTGAATGGTGGCCGATTAGGAAAAGGGGAGATGCAACGAGACCTGGGTGTCATGGTACTCCAGTCATTGAAAGTAGGCATGCAGGTGCAGCAGGCAGTGAAGAAAGCGAATGGTATGTTAGCATTCATAGCAAAAGGATTTGAGTATAGGAGCAGGGAGGTTCTACTGGAGTTGTACAGGGCCTTAGTGAGACCACACCTGGAGTATTGCATACAGTTTTGGTCTCCTAATCTGAGGAAAGACGTTCTTGCCATAGAGGGAGTACAGAGAAGGTTCACCAGACTGATTCCTGGGATGGCAGGACTTTCATATGAAGAAAGACTGGATAGACTGGGCTTGTACTCGCTAGAATTTAGAAGATTGAGGGGGGATCTTATAGAAACTTACAAAATTCTTAAGGGGTTGGACAGGCTAGATGCAGGAAGATTATTCCCGATGTTGGGGAAGTCCAGAACAAGGGGTCACAGTTTAAGGATAAGGGGGAAGTCTTTTAGGACCGAGATGAGAATTTTTTTTTCTCACACAGAGAGTGGCGAATCTGTGGAATTCTCTGCCACAGAAAGTAGTTGAGGCCAGTTCATTGGCTATATTTAAGAGGGAGTTAGATGTGGCCCTTGTGGCTAAAGGGATCAGGGGGTATGGAGAGAAGGCAGGTACAGGATACTGAGTTGGATGATCAGCCATGATCATATTGAATGGCGGTGCTGGCTCGAAGGGCAGAATGGCCTACTCCTGCACCTATTTTCTATGTTTCTATGTTTTAATCCAAGCCACATGCTTGTGAATCTTTTCTGCAACCAGAACAGCACACAGTACTTCAAGTGCGGCCTCACCAACGTTTTGTATAACTGTAACATGACGTCCCAACTCTTGTTCTCAAATGGCTTATGACTTCTTTACCACCCTGTTTACCTGTGTTACTTCCATGCAACTCTTTACTAACACCCCTAGGTCTCTCTGTTCTACAATATTTCTCAGGGTCCTGACATTTCTGTGTATTTGAGTATATCCTGTCCTGGTTGAACTTCTATAGATGTACAGTAGAGAGCATATTAACTGCTTGCATAACAGCCTGGTTTTAGCAACTTGAATGCCCAGGAGCGAAGAAGACTGCAACAGGTTGTGAACACTGCCCAGTCTATCACGGGTTCTGACCGCACCATCGAAGGGATTTACGGATTTCGCTGCCTCAAAAAGCAGCCAGCATCATCAGAGACCCACACCACCCTGGCCACGCACTAATTTCACCCCTGCCATTGGGAAGGTACATGAGCCTGAAAACTGTAACGTCCAGGTTCAGGAATAGTTTCTTCACTACAGCCATCAGGCTATTATACACTACCTCCTCCAATAAGCTGAATCACATAGACTATTATTGTTATTATTGCACTATTATTGTTTGTCTGTTTTTTATGTGTACTTATGTGTGCATGTGTATATAATGAGTAACTCAGTGGGACAGGCAGCATCTCTGGAGAGAAGGAATGGGTGACGTTTTGGATCAAGACTCTTCTTCAGACTGAAGAAGGGTCTCGACCCGAAACGTCACCCATTCCTTCTCTCCAGAGATGCTGCCTGTCCCGCTGAGTTACTCAAGCATTTTGCGTTTTCCTTTGATTTAAACCAGCATCTGCAGTTCTTTCCTACACACATGTATACGTGAATATGTGTGTGTGTGTGTGTATATATAAATGCTTACTTGCAGCAGCACAACAGAATATGTAAACACAGTACACTGTAAAAAATATAATAAACGAGAAAAAAAAATCACACGCACAATGATTTTTTTCGGGTTTATTATATTTTTTACAGTGTACTATGTTTACATATTCTGTTGTGCTGCTGCAAGTAAGCATTTCTGGGACATATGACAATAAAGCACGCTTGACTCTTAACATCTCTCTCTCAAAATCCATCACATCACATTTCATCTGCCATACCTTTGAATGCATTCCCAGTTGAGTAATATCCTGTTGCAACCTTCTTTACCGCCCACTGTACCGCCAATTTTGGTTTCATCTACCAACTTACTTATCGTGCCATCTATAATCTCATCCAAATCATTAATATATATTGCAATCAATAGAGGACCCAGCACTGATCCCTGCGATACACTGGTCAGACACTCCTTCTGAAAAACAGCCCTACACTGAAGAAGGGTTTCGGCCCGAAACGTTGCCTATTTCCTTCGCTCCATAGATGCTGCCACACCCGCTGAGTTTCTCCAGCAATTCTGTCTACCTATACTACCATCTGCTGTCTCCAACTCTATATCCTATTAGCTAGCTCACCCTGAGTCCAATATCTTCTCATCTTCTGGATCAGTCTATTATGTTGGACCTTATCAAAGGCCATGCTAAAATCCATCTTGATAACGTCTACCACTCAGCCTTGTCACTCCTCTCAGTCATCTCTTCAAAAAACATTTGTGAGACATGATTTCCCATGCACAAAACCATGCTGACAATCCTTAACCTGTCCTTATCTTTCCAAATGCAAATAATTTGTGCCCCATAGAATCTCTTTCAATAACTTTCTCACTGCTAATGTAAGGCTCACCAGCCAGTAGTTCTCGGGCTTATTTCTCCCGCTTTTGTTAAATAAAGCCTGCCAGTACATTAAATTCAGCTAACAAAGTTATAAAAATCTGACGACAACAACCATTTTCTCTGTGAGGTATAACTCCAGCTACTGGAGTATTTTCGACTCAATGCCCAATGACTTCAATTTTACTAGGGCTCAACAATGTCACACTCAGTCAAATGCTGTGTTGATATGAAACAGCATCATTCTCACCTCACCTCTGGCATTCAACTCTTTGATTCCTAATAAAACCAAGGCTCTGATGATATCTCAAACAGATCCTAGCAAACTGGTCACCAGTGAGTAGGTTATTTGACTAAGCGCTGCTTGACAGTACTGACAATAATACCTTCTTTCAATAAGAATAGACTGACCAGTAGTAATTAGTTGAATTGCCTTTTGATATACTTTTTTGATATACTTGGGGCAATTTTACACATCGTTTGGTATATGCCAATGTTGTGACTATATTAGAAGTGCAGCTACCAAGCACAGGTTGGCAGAGCAATAGCTAGAAGCTTAGTCTGATAGTCATTGCTGTATCCAATGCTCTGAGCTATTCCTTGACATCATTAGGAGTGAATCAAACTGGGCTGAAGGCTGGCTCCTGTGAGGGTGGGGATCTCAAGTGGAAGGTAAGTTTGATTGTCTACTCGGCACTTCTGGCTGAACTGGTTTGTGAATGCTTCTGCCTTGTCCTTCACCTCACATACCGGGACCTGCCATCATTGAGGATGGTGATATTTTTGGATCGCCTTTCTCCCATTACCTGTTTAATTATTTACCAGATGCATGGTCGGATGCCAGGGCTGTGATTTGATTCATTCTCCATTTCTACGGAAGGGAAAAGCCTCAGTATAATGCTTCAGCACCGGTTATAAGTTCTGAAAGCACTTCCTGCCCCGGACCCTCATTTAGCAAGGACTGTCAGTTGAAAAAAAGCTTCAATTTCCTCCACACACAACCCTTCCACTCATGGCACACCTGCCTACACATCCAACCACAGCCCCCTGCTCCCAGATTTAAAGCTGCTCACAATCCAAGCCCTAGCTCTTGACAACACCCTGTTCCTACACTCCTTTTCCTTGCAATGCTCTGACCTTGCACTCTCAGTTCTGAGGTTGTCCTAATTCCTAATCAAGTTCCGACCTCCTTGCTCTCAGTCCTGGCCATGATCCAAGCTTCCACTTCTGGTCTTGGTTGCAAATTGCCCTTTTTGCCTCTCCCTCTCCCTGACCACAATCCAACACCTTTCTTCCAGCTTCTGCTACATTCTGGCTCCTAACTTCCAGTCCCGGCATGTTCCTGACCATGCTTTGGACTCCCATTGCAGGCCACATCTCTGACTGTGTACCTGTTCCCTTGGTCTATGTGTGTTGTGCACAGCAAGTTATTAAGAGCACATGGTTAAGACAGAAGTAGGTGAGCATGGACTGTCGACTCAAGAACTGGCAAACAAGACAAAAAGATGTTTAATTGAATTTCCCCTCAACACAGATGCTGTTCCTCCAGCAGCTTGGTTTTTGCTCCAGACAACAGCAGCTGCAGTCTCTTTTCTTTCTCTCCAGTTATTAATTCACATGCTCGGTGTCATGACTCATTCAGCATGAAAACGGGCTCTTCAGCCCATCAAATCTATGCAGATCATTAAGCACCCGTATAAACTAACTACACTAATCCCTGCTTTTCTCCCAACATTCCCATCAACCCTCCCCAAGTTTTACTACATACCAAGGGGCACTTAATAACGGACAATTAATCGACAACCCCCCACATCTTTAGGATGTGCTGCTTGTTTGGAAAGGGCAGCACCTAGCAGAAACCCACACAAGTCACAGCGAGAACATAGAACGCGAGTGATAACAACATGGGTGATCAGGACTGAATCTGGGTCTCTGAAGTCAGTTGCGTGAGTGATTCCTGAAAGGAGCCAAACCTCTGCCATCAGTGCTAATTTTATTCACCTTATCCTCTTTGTTCCCCAGTTACTGGCTCTCATGGAAACATTTTATTACAACCAGAACATTTCAACACACTTGATTCCCATCTTAACTAACAAATACTACGTTAGTTTTTAGTGCATTTTACTTAAGTGACAATGTACCTGCTATTCTCATTTTAGGAAGCATTACTTTGACATATCCAGATAAACATCTGCTGCTAATGCTATCACAGATTCTTATCTACGGCTGTGCTATTAAAGATAACAAGTTGCAACAGTCACAGAGTGACGTCAAGTACAAATGAGAATGAAGACCTGGGAATGTAAGAGGGAAAGTGTTGCTCCCCTCAAAAGAATGAAGCGCCTGTCCAACTTGGCGATTTTTTCGGCGACTGCCGGCATCATTGACTGACGTATAAGGTCACCAAAAAATTTGCGGCGTGGTGACGTATGACGCACGGTGTTTTTTCAAATGTCGCAACATTTGTTTTTGTCGTCGCTGGATTTTGAAATGTTCAAAATCTTTTGGCAACACTGATATGACGCCGGCAGTCGCCGAAAAAATCGCCAAGTGGGACAGGCCCTTAAAGCAATGACAACCTTGGCTGCAGACATTAGTGGCCTCACAGGCAAGTAATGGGAAGTTTCGAGAGACATAGTTGAGAGTGTTGGAAGGAGTTCAGCTCTCTCATCTGCAATGAATTGAAGAAAATTTCCCATGACTTGGAGAACATTCTGAAGAGTGAAAACTTGTGAAATATAATTCGCATCAAAACACTGTTGATGAAACGGTTTCCGGGGATACTCTGTGCAGGCTTTTACTTCTTCTTTGATGTTAGGGATTTGATGATAGGGATTTGATGTCAGGGAGGGAGGAAGGCCTTTCAAGATATCACTGGGGCATCTATTAGGTCATGTGATGGGAGCAGAATTAGGTAATTCGACCCATCAAGTCTACGCCATTCATCATGGTTGATCTATCTCTCCCTCCTAACCCCATTCTCCTGCCTTCTCCCAATAACCCCTGACACCCGTACTAATCAGGAATCTATCCATTTCTGCCGTAAAAATATCCAATGACGGCCTTTAATTCTGAGGCTATGACCTCTAGTCCTAGACTCTCCCACTTGCGGAAACATCCTTTCCACATCCATTCTATTCAAGCCCTTCACTATTTGGTACATTTCAATGAGGTCCCCCCTCATTGTTCTAAACTGTACAGGCCCAGTGCTGTCAAATGCTCATCGTATGTTAACCCACTCATTCCTGGGATAATTCTTGTAAATCTCCTCTGGACCCTCTCCAGCGCCAGCACACCCTTCCTCAGATATGGTACACAAAATTGCTCACAATACTCCAAATGCGTCCTGACCAGCGCCTTATAGAGTCTCAGCATTACATCACTGTTTTTGTATTCTAGCCCTCTTGAAATACATTACAGAGAAACTGACCATTAGCACTGTTGAGCCTATGCAGATCCAAAAGCGCTTCAGAATTCAGCAAATTCTGAATTCACTGTATGTCATGTTGTCACTTGCGGGCGGAGCACCAAGGCAAATTCCTTGTATGTGAATACTTGGCCAACAAAACTCATTCATTCATTTAAACTTATTCATTCATTCATTCAAAGGTCCCGGGGATCTCTCAGGAGAATGACACTCCCTGCTTCCTTTAAACTTACTCCTGTTTCCATGCACAAAGCAGCTACAGTCATAGGCCTGGCATCCATCCCATGTTACCATCTGCCGATCCCACCCATTTACATTATTTCACACTAATCGCACTGCAAAGTTAAATTATACGCGTTGAGGAGTCCACCATTACGTACGTGAATTATCAGGGTACCATTGGTGAACCTGTCATCTTTAGAAGTCGCAGAGCTACCAAAGATACTAAACGGCTGTAGCTTAAAAAGGAGAGTTTCCACACTTCAGTTTTCCGGGTAACAGTATTCAAAGCTAAAAGGAACGTGTGAATTTATGTATTGCCTCCTGTTTCTCGGTAGATAACCAGGCCATCTATTCATCTTGTCGTAAGTAAATATGCAAGAACAGGAAATATTAGGCAATCATCACAGCGATGGACATGCTTGAATTAGTTGTTAAGACCTTGGAGGGCATAAGAATTGACTAAGATGATACTCATGATGAGGGATTTACCCATGAGAAAAGGGGGCTCTTTTCAGTGGAGCGAAGAACGTAATGAGGAAATCTATTAGAGATGTCAAATTTATGAAGTATTCTGGTAAGTTGAAAAGGGTAGGAATATTTCCTCTGGCGGGAAAGCCAGTGCCAAGGGGTCATCAATTTAAAGCAAAGAGTGGAGAGAGGGTCATCTCTAAGAGAAAAAGGAGACAGCTTGTAGAGATTTTGTGAAGAAAGTTGTTGCAGCATGGTATGTTTTACGATAGCTAGATTTTGACCTAGAGAGACCACTGTATCACTTACGCATTTAATTATTTGAAGTAGAGGAAGAGGAAGGCTGTTTGAAGAGAAGGGCAATGAGAAACTTTGGATTGTTCTAGCTAAAAGCAGGAAGACAAATAGTATGGATAGATTTCCCGTAAATGTTCACAGTTCTATGATTTTACCTTAGGAACTAGCTTCTATTACAGGTTACAGGTCGACCAAAATATTAACCAACTCCCCATGGAAACCTGCACTGTGGGAACAGTCCCTTTGATGTCAAAGGTTAGTGATTAGATGACATATAAATTACATCCAACATCAGTTCAAGATCTATAGCCTGAATTCCGTAAAACTGCATTCTAAGTACATTTATTTGGATTATAGGTACCAATCTTTGTCATCATAAGTAGTGCTGTTTTTGTATGCCCTATGATCTTTATGTTATTTATACGAGATATATTTTGTTGGGTGTAAATATATTGTACAACAATTACTACGGAATTTTCAATGAGACTTGGCAGCACATGCAATACCAAACAATGATCTCTGGGATACCAAATAAGTAAACAATCACATTTTGAATATAATGAAACTATAAACATTTGGATTGGAGATCTTCAATAGCAGTAGAATCACAGCACAACAAACATCATACAACTTATATTTTGACCACATTGGAGTATTGTGCCAGTTCTGGTCACCAGACTATAGGAAGAATAGTCTTTGGAGAGTTTGCAGAAGAGGCTTACCAGGATGCTGTCTGGATTGGAGCGCATTAGTTATAAGGGGAGGATGGACAAATTTGGATAGTTTTCTCTGGGAAATTGGAGGCCAAGGGGCAACCCCAAAAATCGTGAGAGGAATTGTTAGGGTAGATAGCCAGTCTTTTTTGCCAAAGTGGAAATGTCAAACACTAGAGGGCATAGGTTTACAATGAGTGTGGGAAAGCTCAAAGGAGTTTTTTCCCCAGAGAAAGTGGAAGGTGCCTGGAACGTGTTGCCAGAGAAGATAGTGCAAGCCTATATGGTTGCAATGTTTAAAATGCATTTTGACAAACAAATGAACAGGCAAGGAATAAAGGGATACAGACCACAAACAGACAGATGGGATTAGTTTAGTTTGGCATGGTGGTTGTCACAGACAATGTGGCCAAAAGGGCATTCGTGAGCTGTACTGTTTTAAGATTTTATTATCTGCTCTGTAATACCATGATGTAGCACACATTTCCCTTGACATATTTCCTTTGCTTTCAATGCATGGGCAGTGCTTCATATGGATTTGCATGTTTTACAAGCTGACCCAGTCTGTTCGTTTCATTTATTCTGTTCATACATGACCAAAATTGGGTAAACAATACATTATCAAAAATAAGATAATGGCTCAATAAACAAATAATTCAGATGCAATGTGAGGAAGTAGGGCAGAGAATATTTCAGAATGTGCTTTGAGACACATTATTATTTACATATGGAAGCAAAGTTACTAAAATATGCAGTTTATGGATTTCGTTAGACAAGCAGCTGATGCTGGAGGCTTCCGAGTATTTCTGCGGCTACATCCCATTGTTCAGCACCCATTTTGTGCTAAACCACTGATTCACAGTTGATTTCATCCACGTATGTAATCAGATCTCCTTGTACAACAACGTTGTGAGATGTGTACCACACAACAGTGTTTCTGGACGATGACAGCGGGAGCCTCGATATTAAAGTACCTACTGAGTTGTCAAAACAACTTAACATTGCAGCAGTATGATTAAAACCAATTAAGACAATTGCTATGGCTTGGACCTGGATACCTGTGTGTTCTTGAGTGCTGCATAACCAGGACTGAACAGTCAAAATCACAAGTCGTTGATTTCCAATGAGCCATCCTTCAAGACTACTTCAGATAAAACTGGGATTAGTTAACTTGTGCAAAAGTAAATACGTTGTCACTGTTACTTGATAACTGACCTCTAACTTTTATATCATACTGGTAGCAAGCGGCGAGCTACACATTGGTGCAAAATAATTCCTTTTATTACATTTCAGTAGGGGCATTGGGATATTCTTTTAGAGTGTTCGAAGTGTGCAACATTCAATTCCTGTGTAATTAAAAATGTGTGCTTATGGACAAAAATAACAATTACTGGGCCTACCTCGCATCATTCTGACACGCTTAACTATAATTTAGAAAATCTATTATCGAATCTTTGATGCAGCCAGAGTGAGACACCAAAAAGGTATTGTAAAGTAGAAAATAAAGTGAACCAGAGGAAAGATGTTCTCACACAATATGTTGAAAGCAATGAAATCAGTTGTAAGACTGACTTTACTTCACTACATGGCAGTGTTCAAGAGGTTTACTGATGGAGTTTTCTTAAGTTTAGTGCACTGACTGGATTGTGCATGACTCAACCGGTGACTTGTGTTCAATTTCTGTGACTGTACCCATCTTTGCAACCTCATGATTGTTCTACATGAAGAGCAGGGCAGCACAGTGGAGCAGCTGGTGGAGCTGCTGCCTCACAGCACCAGAGGTCCAAGTTCGATTCTGACCTTGGATGCTGTCCGTGTGGAGTTTGCAAGTTCTCACTGTGACCATGTGGATTTCCTCCCACACGGCAAAGATGTGTGGGTTTGTAGGTTGATTGGCTTCTGAAATTGCCCCTAGTGTGTAGGGAACGGATGAAAATGTGGGATAACATAGAACTAGTGTGAACGAATGTGGACTTGGGTGGGCCGAAGGGCCTGTTTCCATGCTGTATCTTTCAATTCAATTCAACTTAATTGACGAGACCTCAGATGGTGGATCCTACAGCCCCGCCCCTAACACTTGCCATAGTCTTTTGACAGCTGTTGTCAAAAGCCTTTGAACAGCTTTAAATGTCTAGCACATTTTAAAACAGCCCCAAAAATTTTAATATATCATTAGAACAATTCAGCATGTCATTTTTGTGGAAATACCTTTACAGCTGAAAATGAAAACATTAAGTTTAATTTAGTTTAGAGATACAGCGCAGAAACAGGCCTTTTGGCCCACCAAGTCCCGTACACTTGCACTATCCTATACATCATGGGCAATTTACAATTTTTTTTACTGAAGTCAATTGATGTCTTTGGAGTGTGGGAGGACACCAGAGCACCCCGGGTATACCCACATGGTCATGGGGAGAACGTACAAATTCTATACAGACAGCAACCATAGTCAGGATTGAACCCGGGTCTCTGGCGTTGTAAAGGGCTGTCTCACTTGGGCGACCTAATTGGCGAGTTTAGGAGAGTTTAGGAGAGTTTGAAGAAATGTCATGTTGAAGACCTCCTTTGACTATGTTGAAGACTAGCTTCGACTACCTACGACTAACTTCGGGAAAATTGGACACGGAATAGTGGAGAGTGAAGCCAACCTCCTTCGATCTCCTTCGACCTCCCTTCGACTATGATGAAGACTATCTACAACTACCTTTGCTACCTTCAACTACCCTCGATTACCTAGACTAACATGCTGACCTACTACGACTAAACCTACGAGTAAAATTTTTTTTTTTACCATGGCGACCTTTTTTTACTCGCGGGCATTTTTCAACATGTTGAAATATATGCCACGACCTAGCTGAGGCCTCGAGTACACGGGGACTACTCTCGAGCATGAAGGAGAGTTACAAAGACCTCCTACGACCTCGTGTCGACCATGCTGCGAGTATGAGTCGAGGGCAAACTCGCCAGAACTCGCGGATTAGGTCGCCCAAGTGGGACAGCCCCTTAAGGCAGCAACTCTACTGCTGCGACACCATGTCGCCCTGAATGATTACCACATTAAAAATATATACCTCACTTACTTCATCAGTCAAGGTCTGTGATCCTAATCACACTCCAAATGTTAGTCACCCCTGGCAGGATGCAAATATGAGGGAACCCTACCTTTGGAGTCAGTGCCAAGTCAAGTGGCAGAGCAGGAGGTCAGATCTGCATTGCAATGCACAAGAACATAAGCAAATAACAGCTGAGCCGCTGGCCGTTATCCTTTCAGAGTGGATATTATTTCTTCATCTTTGATGAGTTTAAATCTACTGATTTTATTCTGACTTTGTACAATACCTGCGGCCAAAGGTCCAGGGGGAGGTGCAGCTCTTCGTCTACGTTTGATATCTCCTGTGCACAGAGATCCAAAATGAGCGCTTGTTTGTCTGCAAGTAATTATTAAAGAAAGTTATTAGCTGGGACAAAACACTGCTGCCTGTCTCCATATAAACACAAAACCTGCATGATCTAACCCTGAATCAAAACACCCACAATGAAGATGTAGCTGCATAATAAAGCTACCAATCTTGTTTATATCAAAACATAATTATGCTTTTGGACAACTGCTCAGCAGCCAAACTGCATCATAAATTGTTACCAGAATGAATAATATAAAAGGAATGCTTTTTAATTTTCAAAACTGGCAATCTTTCCAGCTTCACATAAAATCAGGCCGCCCTGCTTTGACAAGCAAATGCTGGAGATTAATTATCTACAGGGATTACAATACAGTTGCTGAGATTTCAATTGGCCACTAATACTTCACTGTCAGCATTGCATTCATTAACGCACAAACGGGCAAATACTGAAATGAATCTTTTAGATAGACCTCCAATTGAACCTGAAGACCCCATGAGCACCCAAGGTACAGGCTTAGCTGAGAGCTTTGCTTCAGTAATTTTGTAAAGAATTGATTATCTGTTACACTGCATTGAGATATCTACACTATTGATCACAGAGATTAAGGTACTCAGGCATCTTTTATTTTCTCATAGAAAGACATGCTATACTTGCAACAAATAGCACTAAGTAAGGACTAGATTGTTATTGTTGTCACTCTTCATGTAGAACATACCAGTTACTTTTTAATTTAAAATCAATGACAGTCTGAAAGGCAGCCCTGTTCCATCAGCATAAATGAACCATCCATCTTTCCAAGGAGTACCACTTTGATCATCAACCAAGGTGAGAGCAAAACATATATATTTTAATAACAAGAAATGTTTCAAAATCACGTACATCAAAAGTTATCTTCTGATTAAAAGGGAGCTGGAAACAAAGCACTTCAGATAAGAAAAGTAAAGCATATGTGACTATGACTTTTGGTCACAAATAAATGTCAGTATATATATTTTTTAAACAGCTGGATATGAATCATTTTGAAGATGCACACATATTTTATACATACATATCTTGAAGAATATTTACCATCAATCACCAAGCCAGTCAGATGAATTTAAATTTCATTTACAGCAAAGTTAATAGAAAATTGCTTCATACTTTTTTCAATAATTTATTTACCTGTCTTTAATTTAGTATTTAACAAGTCCTCATCATCCGAGCATATATAATTATAACAATTAACTCTGAATATAAAAAATATCACTAGAATTCTGGTTTAAAACTTATTTTTCACCTAATTTAGAAATTGCAGAAAGTGAAACCATGGGTTTAAAAAAAGAGTAAAATATAATAAATACATTTACTTGTAACAATGGAAGATTATAGATTTTCAGGATCTCATTTACATTAACATATTTTAATTCAAGCAAGACATCTATAAGTATGCTGAATAAGTATATTTCTCTCACTGAAAATGTTTTTTATGGAATGACAAAGGGTACGAGTAGTCCCTTGAGAGTTCAATTATTTAATATGCACACTCACAGTATGCAAGAGATTCAATAATTGTGAAAAAGGAGCACTATATTAAGTCATATATGATTATAATTAGGTAATAATATCACTATTAAGTCCAGTCCTTGAATTTGACAAAGCCAATAGAAAGATCTAAAAATCTGCCTTTTTAAAATCGGGCATCTGATGCCTGTCTCCTTTTATCAATGATGTATATTTCATCATTCTTTTCCAAAATCTACACTTTCAATATTTATCATTTGACTCCAACAATTGCTGATGCTGTGCATGGTGATTGAGAAAGGTCTGTTTCAGGCAGTCAGTGGAGGGGAGGCGAGTGTAATTGACTGCCAATGGCCTATTTAACGCGAGCCCCCTTCCCTCATAAGGGAAGGCGAGGAAAAAGTTATTGGATGGAGATATTTTATTCAGAGGATTATTATGCTCTTGGCTGAATGTGCCTTTGTGGCTCAGTAGCACAGCTATCCTACTGACCCTACTCTCCTGCTCCTCCTCCATAACCCTGCAGATTTTCCTTCTCTTCAAATATTTATCCAATTTCCTTTTTTGAAATCATGACAGGTGCTGCTTCCACTATCTTTTCAGGTGGTATATTCCTATGTGAGTAACCGGAGGCCTGGACTGATGATCCAGTGAGTTGAGTTCAAATCCTTCCATGGCATGTGGGGAATTTAAATAGAAGAGATTAAATAAAATCTGAATTTAAAACAAAACTTGTGTCAGTAGTAGTGACTGTGACAACTACTAGATTGTTGTAAAAAGCCATCGCGTTTATTCATGCCCTTCTGGGAAGGAAGTCATCTACCTTTTTCAAAAAAACTAACTGCTAAAGGAACTCAGTGGGTCAAACAGCATTGGGGTAGGCATCGAGATATTGTATAGAAATATAGAAACATAGAAAATAGGTGCAGGAGTAGGCCATTCGGCCCTTCGAGCCTGCACCGCCATTCAATATGATCATGGCTGATCATCCAACTCAGTATCCTGTACCTGCTTTCTCTCCATACCCCCTGATCCCTTTAGACACAAGGGCCACATCTAACTCCCTCTTAAATATAGCCAATGAACTGGCCTCAACTACCTTCTGTGGCAGAGAATTCCAGAGATTCATCACTCTCTGTGTGAAAAATGTTTTCCTCATCTCGGTCCTAAAGGATTTCCCCCTTATCCTTAAACTGTGACTCCTTGTTCTGGACTTCCCCAACATCGGGAACAATCTTTCTGCATCTAGCCTGTCCAACCCCTTAAGAATTTTGTACGTTTCTATAAGATCCCCCCTCAATCTTCTAAATTCTAGTGAGTACAAACCAAGTCTATCCAGTCTTTCTTCATATGAAAGTCCTGACATCCCAGGAATCAGTCTGGTGAACCTTCTCTGTACTCCGTCTATGGCAAGAATGTCTTTCCTCAGATTAGGAGACCAAAACTGTACGCAATACTCCAGGTGTGGTCTCATCAAGACCCTGTACAACTGCAGTAGAACCTCCCTGCTCCTATACTCAAATCCTTTTGCTATGAATGCTAACATACCATTCGCCTTCTTCACTGCCTGCTGCACCTGCATTCCTACTTTTAATGACTGGTGTACCATGACACCCAGGTCTCGTTGCATCTCCCCTTTTCCTAATCGGCCACCATTCTGATAATAATAAATATATAAGTATAATAATAATAATAAGTATATTTTAGGACGAGACCCTGCATCAGGATTGAGAGTGTTGAGGACAGATAGAATTATAAAGTGTTGAGAGGAAGGGGCGAGTTAAGAGCTGGCGGGTGATAGGTGGAGGATGATGGGTTGTTGGAGCCATGCAGGGGCCTTGCAGAGGGGGGGGGGGCGGGGGTGGGGGGAAACGCACTCGGTGGGAGTGATAGAGGCTGGAAGATGATATGTGGAGATTACAGAGAACTGCAGACCCAGGAATCTGATTAGTAAGGGAGCTGATAAGTAGAAGCCAGATAAGGGAGAGATGATGGGTAGGTGGAACCAGAGGGAGAGGAGAATAGGAGACCCAGTGGTGGGTAGTTGGAAGTAGGTGGGAAGAGTGGAAAGAAACAGACAGAAACTAGGTGGGATGGGCGGGGAGCTTGTTGGAAAGGAGGGGGTTGAGAGAACCTTGGCGGATCAAAGAGAAACAGAAAGGAACACAGCATCCACAGTCTTTTGCGTCTCCATCAATTATCCTTCCCAGCTTGAACCCCTAATATTGTGCTAGATACCTAATTGCTCCTTGGTTCAGCGACAATTTGCAATGAGCCACATGTACTGTTTAGCCAGAGGAGTCTACATCACAGGAACAAATAACTGTTGCTTCTGATTCCTTGTATATTCATCTTAAATTTATGCCCTCTGATTATAAACTCTCACCCTTTTTAGTCCACCAAAACTGTGCTTAACTTTGAGCACCTTTTAAGTGAGAAATGCACACTATTTTTTCAGATCTCTTCACATAAATGAGGTTCCTCATCCTTGCATCATTCTGGTAAATCCCTTCGGCACTTTCTTGATCTGCTTCTGAAGGTTTGTTGCTCACAACTCAATAGGCCTGACTTTTGGGTGAACTGGGGTTGGGGACTTGACATTTTGCCTTCCCCCACAGTGGTAATCATTGTGGGGGGATGATTTTGTGTGTAATGTGTAGTGTCTATGTTAGTCTATGTCCAAGATGGCGGTCGGAAGGAAAAGTGGACGCTGGCGCGCTTTAGCAGCCGCTGCTCTCTCTTCCATATTGTGTTTTTGATTTTTGTTTTTGGATTTAATTCTATCTTTAATTTGTGTACTGGTGATGTCTTTGCTATTTATTTCATTCCGCTTACATGCTTCTTGTTAAACTTTGTAAGGTGTCCTTGAGACATTTGAAAGGCGCCCATAAATAAAATGTATTATTATTATTATTATAAATCTAGAGACCACCAGTCATATCTGCCCGTCCCTACATCTTTTCACAGAGACCACTCTCTCCACAATGCCTTGGTTCGCTCCACAGGTATTTTCCTCTGCAATCACTACCTGTCCCTACACTTCCACCCCAGGACCCCAGCAGCCCTTCCTGGTGAGGTGGAGGTTCACATCTATCTCTTCCAAACTCGACTTTGCATTCGGTGCCTCCGAAGTGACTTCCTTTACATCTGCGAGCCCAAGCATAGACTGGGCAACTGTTTCCCAGTGTTTTAGTGTTTTCCAAGAGTTGTAAATGACTTCCTTGCCAAGGGCCATTTACCTTTTGACAGGTTTCTCAAGTTGCTTGTCACCTTCCACATAACTCCTCCTGGTCGCTTTATTATTTTTAAAATCCTAACAGTTTATATTTCTTTCATTTATTCATTCAATAAAAGTATCACATCACACTTCACTGCATAAAAGTTCATCTGATATGGATGCAAATATTATTACGATGCATTATAGCGTGTAATTTGTGAATAGCTTAAATCATTATTAAGGAGAATTCCTGGATTTGACTGAGAAAGGTGTTAAATACAACTTTAATGTGGATACGTTTGGGATGTTGATATTAAACTACCCAAGTGAAAGGATCCTGAAACTGCCATCAGCTTCATGGAGGATGAGAGCAACAGTCTTTACTAATACAGAATTCAGGCTATTCCAATAAACACTAAAGTGTCCGCTTATCTCAAGTTTTACAGGGGAATTTCCAGAAAATGTCAAGCTAAGCCATAAGCTAAACATTTGCACTATCATGGTCTGGTTTACTTAGAATAATTGATAATTTATTGTATGTTTATATCTTTGTTGTGTTGTATCTAATATGACTGTAAAGCTGCAAAAAGTAAGAATGTTATTGTTCCAGTTCATATCTGGTAGATTTGACAAATAAACATGAATCTTGAATATCTCATGAGAGATGATATCAAAAATAGTTATTGACCTTATGTACTTGTGAAAATAAGGCCAGACATTAATCAACTGCAACACATTTGTAGCATTTTCCCTATTAAACATTATTATTATTTCTTCACCAGTATGATGAATTCTAACAATTTCATTACTTGCTATTGTCAAGAGATGAAGCCAGTAACATTTTTCAGAGTAAAAGTAACTTTGACATTTCAAGCAATCTAATAACACCCTTGGTACACTTGCAGCTTCAAGGGCTACTTAGGCTCACAAAGCCAACGTAGCAGCATATCTAAATACTAACTATTATTTAACTAAAGCAATAACTCAAAAAATAGTTCAAACAATAATGAACTACAGTAGTTCTTCAAATGTCTTCATCAGTTACAGCCACATTTAGTTCAACCTTCAAAGTACTTACATTTATAATTTCACCCTTCATGACACTGAAATGTACTAGAGTGCACTATAGCCAACGTATTCCTCACAAAAAAAATCATAGTGCATGATGTCATTCATTTGTCAACTTCATACTAGATATTCATAGTAATTTGCTGTTCAGCATTTTTGTGTGTTGTAGACAAAGTCCCCGACAATTGATTTCAGAGCACAACTTTATTGCTAGATGTTTTTATCTATAGATGAGTGGCATCAATTGTTAGGGGAATAATTGGGGAATAGGGAAATCAGTGTTGGTTCTGAGATGGGCACAGTTTTATGACCCTGACATCTGTGTTGGATTTGGGGTCAGTTCAGGTGGTGAATATTTAAAGGATGAATAATGATAGGAGGATTGGCACTTCGACAGACTCTGAGGACTGATACTTGGACACACATTCTGGACATTTCTTGTGAGGGCATAGGAGAAATGGACGACCTGGGAAACTTTGTATGCTTCCATGACAAATCAACAGATCAAGATGATGAAATGATGTTATGCTGTAACTCTAGTGATTGTGACGAGAGATCATGCAACAGTATTTGGTTTGTTCATACCTCAAGGCTGGTCTGTGCCTATTGATGGAAAAATCTATGATCGGATGGATACAAAAATACTAGTTCAGAGTAGGAAACACAAGGACTGCAGATTCTGAAATCCATCATAGAGCACAAAGTGCTGGCATAAATCAGTGGGTCAGGGAGCATCTCTGGAGGATATGGATAGGTGATGTTTCAAGTCAGGTCCCTTCTTCAGATCCATCTTCAGATATCTTGCAGTCTGAAGAAGGGTCCTGACTTGAAACATCGCCTATCCTTGTCCTCCAGACATGTTGCCTGACTCAATGAGTTACTCCAGCTCTTTGTATTCTCAGCAAGCTCAGAGTCCAAGTCGGTTGCTCACTCCTTTAAGGTATTCTGTCATTTAATAAGATGATGGCTGATCTGAAAGTAATCTCATCTCCACATTCCTGCCTACTTGTTCGCCCCTTTGCTGACCAAAAGTACATTTAACTCTGCCATAAAAATTTTTTTGCACATGCATGAGTCACCATAGTTGGCGCCATTTACAAAAAGCCCAAAGTCCGATAAGTGTCTTCAACCAATAAATGTAAATAAATTGAATAAGGTTGAGGCACCAGCACTGAACCCTGAAGCACATCATAAGCAGAAAAAGACCATTGTATATTTATTAAAAAAAACATTGCCTGTTTATTCTTTGTTTCCTGTTAGCAAGCCTGCTAATATGTTACCTCCTGCGCCGTAAGCTACTATGTTCAAATGTCTTATGGGCCTGTCCCACTTAGGCGATTTTTTCGGCGACTGTCATAGTCGTAGCAGCCCGCCGAAAACCGGTGACTGGACCCCCCTACGACAATGTCTACAACAACCTACCACCTAGTCGACGTCCAGCTACGGCAAACTACTGACAACCGGCGACCCATTAGGATGTCCACCTACGACCACACAGGTGACAACCCACGACAACCAAAGTCAACCTACGTCCACCCGTGACAACCTACGACACTGCGACGCTGTCGGTGACAACTGAAGACAACTGAAGACAATTCAGTCGCCGGTACCTGTCGCCGGTTGACGTAGGTAGTCGCCAATGGAATTCACCGAAGTCAGCACCGGCGACAACCTACGTCATCCTGGTGACAACCTATGACTAGCCAACTCTCGCCGACTGTCGCTGAAAAGTTTTGAACGTTTCACAATCCAGCCCGACCAGAAAAAAATACCAATTCTTTGGGCGACTGAGGAGACTATTCACGACCATACAGGCGACACCCCAGCGACCACGTGGCGACAGCCTAGTTGCCCGTAGTCGCCTAAGTGGGACAGGGGCATTATGGAAATCTAAGTATAGTATG
>CM075978.1:137097467-137402467 GCA_038087875.1 Malacoraja senta
TTTATTAAAACTTTGAACCGTCAACCTTACTGTTTTGACTCCTTGCATTAAAATTGATGCAAATTAGCATTGTATTCTCCTCAGCTGTGGAGAACCAGAAGCAATAACATGACCTGCTACCATCCAATGATTGAAATGCCAGATTTACCCTGGATAACTTTGCTGCTCTTTTTCTTATAGTGTCACGGTATCGCTTTTCCATCTGAGAAGGGTCGTGGTGCCATCCAAACAAATGCTGGAATTTTAAATATAAATACATGCTGAAGTGGGGCTGGAATCACTGAGCTCCAGCTCAGAAACAAGACTGAAATAAGGTTAATAAGGCAGTGAAGAAAGCAAATGGCACGTTGGCCTTCACAGCAGAGGATTTGAGTATTGGGGCAAGGAGGTGCTACTGCAGTTGTGCAGGGCCCTGGTAAGATCATACCTGGAGTATTGTATGCAGTTTTGGTCTCCTAATTTGAGGAAGGACATTCTTGTTATTGAGGTAGTGCAGCTTACATTCACCAGGTAAATTCCCGGGATTGCAGGACTGACATATGATGAAAGAATGGATCAACTGGGTTTATATTCACTGGAATTTAGGATGAGGGGATCTTATAGAAACATAACATTCTTAAGGGATTGGACAGGCTAGATGCAGGAAACATGTTCCCAATGTTGGGGGAGTCCAGAAACAGGGGTCACAGTTTAACAATAAGGGATAGGCCATTTCGGACTGAGATGAGGAAAAACGTTTTCTCCCAGAGAGTTGTGAATCTGTGGAATTCTCTGCCACAGAAGGCAGTGGAGGCCAATTCACTGGATGTTTTCAAGAGAGAGTTAGATTTAGCTCTTAAGGCTAACAGAATCAAGGGATATGGGGAGAAAGCAGGAACTGGGTACTGATTTTGGTCAGTCATGATCATATTGAATGGCGATGCTGGCTCTAAGGGCCGAATGGCCACCTCCTGCACCTATTTTCTATGTTTAATATGGGTAATGGCACTGAGGTTTGGGTTTACTTGTGCACGTGTGGTAAACTGCCAGGTCCGAGTGAGTGGGAGAGACATTTCTTCACACACCCACACAGACAGACAGACACACACACACACACACACACACACAGAATGGGACATTGGAGGAAATGGTAAACTCGCATAACTATTACGCAATTCTGTGATCAGTCTTCAAGCAGGATTAGTACAGACACAGAAACACTTGGCTGTCTCAGACCAGCTCAAGATGGTACGTGGCAGAAAAGTATCTCCAAAGAATAAAGAGAAAAATAATTTATAAAATTGGGTAAACTAAACTTAAATGAATAAAGTGTCCAGGATGATTGTGAAAGGGAATATAGAGTTTGAAAACTCTGCTACAAATGCGAGTTGACGTTTAGACATTATGGATAGAATGCATGCTCTAATTGATTAAGTGCATCTGAAACAGTGTACTGTTTGAATTTTATTCCCAAAATGCACACAATTGGCCAAAAGCCACTTCCACAATAAGATTTTACATCATTTCAGTGTTCCAATGCAATCCACCTCTCTTAAGGAAATTATTTTGGACCTGGGCATTTTGTTATCTTTAAGCAGAATGGCCCTTGCTGCTATTTTTTCTTTGAGCAACATTTCATTATGGACTAGTCTTTTATGTTGGGTTCATTCTCAGATAAGATATTAGATTATACAGAGTTCAGTCCCAGCTGGCTTCTACCACAATAAATCTGGATACAATCTATAAATTTAAAAGAACATGGCCCAGAAATAGTACTTTGTTATGCTTGCTTTATATTATTAAAATGGAGGCAATAAAGATCAATATTACATACATGTACTGATTCTAACGATTCTAAGTAGCTGTTTTGTTTTACCAGTGCTAATGAATGGGTATTTTACATTCTCCCAGGGAAACTCGTCATAGTCATAGAGCGTGGAAACAGGCCCTTCAGCCCAACTTGCCAACGCCGACCAACATGCCCCATCTAAACTAGTCCAACCTGCCTGCGTTTGGCCAAGATCCCTCTAAAACTACCCTATCCATGTACCTGTCTAAATATTTCTTAAATGTTGCAATCGTACCTCCTAAATGTTGTGTTAGTACCTGTGCCTCTAAAGAGTGGAGTCAGGCCTAAACAAATACAAAACATAACTGCTGGAGGAACTCAGCGGGTCAGGCAGCATCTGTGGAGGGGAATGGACAATGTTTTGGGTCGGACTTCTTCTTCAGACCAAGTTTGCGACTGAAATTCGTAGAATTTCCCTCCACAGATGCTACCTGGCCCATTGAGTTCCTTCAGCAGTTTGTTTTTTAAGATACCAGCAGCCACATTCTCTTCAGTCTCCACTGCTTTGAATATTGCGCATTTGCTGTGGTATAAACCTGTGGCCACCACTGAAAAGTAAAAATTAATACATCCTTAAGTGGTAAGGTGCAAAGATGCTTCCTCTTGTATCTACGGCAGTCTCCACCACTCCTCAAGCAACTGCTTTGGATTACTGCCGGTGAGAATGGTGCATGAAATTCATCTTTTTAAAAAGGCCAAGCTGCTAGTGCAAGTGTGACGAATATCAGCAGCTTGTCCAGATAATGTAAATGGTGCCAGTTTGGAGCTGGCCTTAGGCTTCCTGGGTCAGATGTCTGCAGTCTGTGTGCTGCTGTTTTATACACCCAGCAATGTGCCAGAACTAATTCCTTGGCCAAAGAGCAAAGATCCCAGAAAATTCTCTGAAAGAATGAATGAAAATCAAACTAATGCCCTTTGGCAGAAACCATGTTGCAAACAATATTTATAGTCCAAAACTTGAATTAGGAATGGAAGCTTGCTGTTCCGGGACAGAAGATCCAACACTGCTATGCAACTTCAAGGCCTGCAGCATGATAAGGGGGCAGGCATCCAAAATGTTCCAATGGAGTAAATTTTATGCCAAGGATGTTTGAACAATGTCTGGAAGCATTCATCCAGAATTGTTTAATCTTTTGTTCTGATATTCTGTATAGTTTCAAATTTATGAGTGAACCATTAATTTATGTTCCTAAATAGATAACAATTGATACCAACAAATCTTGATACTTTCACTGAGGATTTATCAACTAATGAAAAAAAAGTGCTAAAACACCAATTCCAAATGTCATGTCCCATCAAATTCAGAGGACAGCCTAACCTATCAAAACCATAACAAGGGCGAGGTGGCTGGGATTTACATGTCCAAGATTTAGTGCTTGGTAGGTCATTTCAGATTTAGGCCACAATATAGCTGACTTTGACAAGCAGTAGAGAACCTGATGAAAGAAGGCAGAAAAGACAGATCTACTTGGTAAACTCTCAGGTACAATACCTCTCCAGTATATATGCCAGCTTCATTCTACAATGTATTTAAAAATAGACAAAGGAAGCATTCATTGACTTTATTAAGTCAATTAAGATCTGAGGAGTCTGTACCTTACATTATAGATACAATGCCACCTAAAACATTCTTACCACGAATGCCATTAAATCAGCAGGGTTTTCCATAACAACCTTAATCTTTGCCTTGTAGTCATAGTCATAGAGTCCCAGTGTAGTCGATAGAAAGTACCTCAACTACCTCCTCCGGCATCTTGTTCCATACACCTATCACTCTGCATAAAAAAGGTACCCCTCAGATTCCTATTACATCTTTCCCCCTTCACCTTAAACCTATGTCCTCTGGTTCTCGTTTCCCCTACGCTGGGCAAGAGACTCTGTGCGTCTACCTCATGAGGAATGGATCACCTTTGTACACCTTTAGAAGATCATTCCTGGCAATATCCTCGTAAATCTTCTCCATACCTTTCACAGCTTTAAACATGTCACATCTTTTTATGCTCATGTCACTGGACCTGCTGTGGTCTGTAAACAAGCATGGGAAAGGCTGAAATCCTCAAAAGGGAACCATAGAGGGTGCTTCTTTAAAGCTCCCATTAATTCTCCACTGTATCTTAGTTGCATCATAACTTGATTAGTAATCGTTGCTGACAATATATACCAAAGTCTTTCACAATGCCTTAGCTTCTTGTGAAAACTGTATGTGATGATAACTCAATGGAATACCACTGAAAAGAGTCTTCATGTTTGTCATCATGTGTGAGATATCAAACCACGTCCCAGTACAGCTAGTCACAGTGGATCATGTTGTGCACTATTTCTTTCTATACCACGCATTCAGATACATCCATACAAGAGTTTCATGGACTATTGTTGAAGAGTACCTTTATGCTGCATGCAGAAATAATCAATGAAGCGCTTGTAAGCACATGCTAAATTATGAAGATAGAAGGGTCCCTTCAATCTTTAAAAAAATCATGTTTATTGGGGCTAGTAAGCAGAGTTGTTCCGTACGAGTATACAGTATACGTACAGAATTCTGTCCGCCACACAAGAGCAGTCTGTGTGTTTGTTATACCTACTCATATCCCACATGCCAATTTTATTCCAGTAAACCAACATAATCTGTGCATTTGGTACTTAGTGGCTCTGTGTAACTGATTTACTGAGGAACCACACATACCCAATACCAGTAAATGTGTACGCTGTTTTGCAGCAACTATTTAGGTCTTTTTTGAATGTTTATTTTATCCTAAGCTGTTTTTCAACAAAGACCCAATAGTTTTCACCAATGGAACTAATCTTTGCAGAGTAAAGATAACTAATTACCATGTCTCTACTGAGAGATGAAACAGAATTGATAGTTATAATGACTGGTCTATTACTTTCAAAACCAAGATGAACAATTCAATAAATCTGGAAGTAATATTGATCATGACGTTTCACCCTACCATGATAGTGTTTAATTGCTTTTAGTTTTTAATATTCAGCTATCACCCAGACCCCTTCCACACCAATGCAATCAACATGTGGCAAAGTTACCTAGACAAATTAGAGTAGAAAATGGCAACATAAGCACATAAACACTTGCCACTTATAGTTTAAACATTTGAGTGTGTAGGAAGGAACGGCAGATACTGGTTTAAACCAAAGATAGGCACAAAAAGCTGGAGTAACTCAGCAGGACAGGCAGCATTTCTGGAGAGAAGGAATGGGTGACATTTTGGGTCGAGACCCTCCTTCAGACTAGTCAGGGATAAGGGAAACGAGAGATATAGACGATAATGTAGAGCGATAAAGAACAATGAATGAAAGATATGCAAAAAAGTAACGATGATAAAGGAAACAGGCCATTGTCAGCTGTTTGTTGGGTGAAAATGAGAAACTGGTGCGACTTGGATGGGGGAGGGATAGAGAGGGAATGCTGGGGTTACTAAATTGCATTACTATCTGCAATCTTGCAGTTCTGTCTGGTTTACATGGGGAAAATATATTCTTCATTCTGTACAGTCCAGCTACGCTGATTAGCGTGATCTACTCTAAACCAGATGATTGGTGACAGGCTGATAGCTGTAACCACATGAGAGCAATCACCAACAATTCTCTCAGGTATGAAGACTGCACCTCCGTCCTGCACAACAATCCCGGGTTTATTTAGACTATAACTATCAAAGCTTAAGATTGCTCAAAAGAGAGAGCTCTTTTGTTAACCTGGACCTCAGATACTAAGCAAAAACAAGGAATGTGTTTATAAAACATCTGCCCTGGTTACAGTTGCTTGCTCACATGAAGAAATCCACCAGCTGCAATGGCAGTACTATCCAGCTGCAAGACATTATGTTTCTGATTATCCAAATGGTAACTCAGCTCACCAAGAAAAAATGCTTTGGGCTTTCCTGGCTAGAGGCAAGCTCGTAACCTAACAGTACAGGATCCAATATTTTCTCCTATCACATACAGTGGAAATCTTTTCTACACTGGATCCTTCCTATTTATTTAAGATAGTTTGTCGTTGCCGATATATTACCCATCACTCCATTTCACAGGAGCCACGACCAAGTAGAAAAGCATGGATGGGGACCGAGAAGATGCCTTGGCATTAGAATGAGTGATTTGTATCTTTCCATATAACCTTTACCCTTGAGCAACCTACATTTTAATTAAATATATAATAGATACCATATTAGATACAGAAGAGTAATAGATTTGTAGAAAGATAACAAAATAAAAGAAATCAATGTGAATTTCTTTAGTTATTCATATTCTGACCCAATAATGCTCCACAGTGTTCCAGGAAGCCTGTGAAATTTTTGATATTTTTTTAAAGTGCATCCACTAAGTAAATCCAAAGAATTAGATGAAATTCTCAAAAGAAGAAGTTGGAGAAATTCTACTTTGTACATTTGCTCAAAGGAGTGCCATTTTTGCCCTGCTTAAAGATTCCTTACATCAATTCTGCTCCCCTGACACTCTCCCCATCCTCTCATTCATTCTTATTTGTCTAAATACATTCCTCTATCTATTTAATTATGTATATTTAAAATAGTCTTTCTTAAAAGTAAGCGAAAATCTGAACCAACTATCTTGATTTCTTCACAGATGAAGTGCACAGTAAAACCAGCCCATTCAGCTATGGCAAAATTATTATAGGGAAATCAACATGCATTGTAATGCATCTGTAAAACATTAATCTATCACAATGATGCTGACATACAAAAAGTTTAATTCATGTTCATAAGATAGGCCTTTCGGCCCATCGAGTCTACTCTGCTATTCAATCATGACAGATCTATCTTTCCCTTTCACCCCATTCTCCTGCCTTTCCCGCATAAACTTTGACATTGTTACAAATCTCAAATCTATCAATCTCTGCCTTAAAATTACCCAATGGCTCCACAGCTGTCTGTGGCAATGAATTCCACAGATTCACCACCCTCTGACTAAAGAAATTCCTCCTCATCTCCTTTCGTAAGGTATGTCCTTTTATTCTGAGGCTGTGTTCGCTGCTCCTACAATCTCCAACATGGAAATATCCTTTCTACATCCGCTTTATCCAGGCCTTTCACTATTCGGTAAGCTTCAATGAGGCACCCCTCATCCTTCTAAACTCCAGTGAGTACACAGGCCCAGTGCCGTCAAATGCTCATCATATGTTAACCAAATCATCCCCGGGGTCATTCTCATAAACCTCCTCTGGACCCGCTCCAACGCCAGCACACACTTCCTCAGATATGGGGCACAAAACTGTTCACAATACTCCATATGTGGTCTGACCAGTGCCTTATAAAACTTCAGCATTACATCCCTGTTTTTATATTCTGGTAACATTGCATTTGCCTTGTTTACTACCGATTCAACTTGCAAATTAACCTTTTGGGAATCCTGCACCAGCACTCTGCACCTCCGATGTGGGCATTCAGATGTGGTAAGTGCAAATGATGTCATATTAATCTGGCTGAATCTCAGATTGAACTGGTAATACCTTTATCAAACACTAAACTAAGTGGGACCCGTTGGGGGCAGGGGGGGTTGTGGGGGTAGGAGGGTTGTGGGGGTAGGGGGGTTGTTGGGGGTAGGGGGGGGTTGTGGGGGTAGGGGAGGGGATGTGTGTGGTAGGGGGAGTGTGGGGGAGGGGTGTGTGTGGTAGGGGGAAATGTGGCATAGTGTGGGGGAGGGGGTGGGTGAGGGGAGGGAGGGATGTTGGGGAGGGGGGTTTAGGGGAGGGGGGTGTAGGGGAGGGGGATGTGGGGGAGGTGGGGTGTAGGAGAGGTGTAGGAGGGTGTAGGGGAGGGGGTTTAGAGGAGGAGGGGGGTGTAGGGGAGAAGGGTGGGTGCAGGGGAGGGGAGGTGTGGGTGATGGGTGCAGGGGGTGGTGTAGAGGGGGGTGTAGGGGAGGGAGGGTGTGATGGGGGTAGGGGTAGGGGTGTATGTGGGAGGGGGTGGTGTGGGCCCCCGCTCGCAGAACACAGAGCACAGCCCCCACTCGCAGAACACAGACCCCGCTCGCAGAGCACAGACCCCGCTCGCAGAACACAGACCCCGCTCGCAGAGCACAGACCCCGCTCGCAGAACACAGACCCCGCTCGCAGAACACAGAGCACAGACCCCGCTCGCAGAACACAGACCCCGCTCGCAGAACACAGAGCACAGCCCTCGCTCGCAGAATACAGACCCCGCTCACAGTACACAGACCCCGCTCGCAGAACACAGCTCCTGCTCGCAGAACACAGCTCCCGCTCGCAGAACACAGATCCCGCTCGCACTTTGCTCACTACGCTCCTTCAGCTTTATTCTCGCGGCCGGTGATTGATAGCGGGTGCCGGAAGGGGCGTCGCCGTCCTGGCGAATAACAGACCAAAAACGTTTCTAATATTTCACCGATCGGAACTAAACTTATTTGACTTGCAGCAGAGGAGAATGGTGAGTAAGGTGGCAAAAAATCGTAGCGCTATAGGGGATTGTTTTTGCGCAAATTTAATTACAACACAAACCAGAAGTGGTCAAGATGAGAGTTTTAGTAATAGTATGGGCGTCACTTAAAATTTGTAATCATGTTCCTTTCATAAATTTGGTGTCAATGGTCAAGAGTTATCACCTTCACCAACAAATGAGGAAGAAAGCAAGTTGAAAATAATTTGTAGAATTTGTATTTAACGTGGCTTTTCCCTCCAATTAGATGTTGCTCTACTGGGGTATTTTTGAACAATAATTATTTTGTATGTATTAGGATATTACATATTTAGAAAGCATGACGTTTTGGGAGGGTTACATCTCATAGTCACAGAGAGTCATAGAGTGATAGTGTGGAAACAGGCCCTTTGGCCCAACTTGCCCACACCGGCCAACATGTCCCAGCTACACTAGTCCCACCTGCCAGCATTTGGTCCATATCCCTCCAAACCTGTCCTATCCATGTACCTGTCTAACTGTTTCTTAAATGTTAGGATAGTTCCTGCCTCAACTTGTTCCATACATCCACCACCCTTTGTGTGAAACAGTTACCCCTCACATTTCTATTACATCTTTTCCCCTTCACCTTAAACCAATGTCCTTTGGTCACTGATCTGTGTCACTGATTCTCCTCACTCACAAGTACTATGCGTGATCATACTGTTGGACTTGCAGTTTTTTGTCACCACGTGAATGGAAAGAGCAAAGACATTAACAACCCATAGAGCTGCAAGAAGAGGAACAGGGGGACAGCATGTTACAGCATGTAGGTTAAGAATCTATCAGACTTTACAGAGGTACAGGGTGTAAATCAGTTGTATAACTAGAGCAAGACAGTTGTGTAACCATGAAATGAAAACTGGAAACAAGCACCAGCACATGTGAGGCAAGGCACGGAAATTGAAAGCTATCATAACTTTTGAATATCCATAACAGACTCCTACAAATTAGCACTAGTCAGTTTACTGAAGACAAAAATAGGTAAGCCATTGATGGCTTAAAGATTACTGAGAAGAAATGAGCAAAAGTTAAAAAGAATGATGAGGATCAGGAGAAGCAGATAGAACATAGAATAGTAAAGAACAGGAATAGGCCCTTCGGCCCACAATGTTTTATGTCAAACATGATCCCCAGTTAAACCGATCACATATCCCTCTATTCCCTGCACTTCCTTGTGCCTATCTAAAAGCCTCTTAGATCCCACTATCGTATCTATCCCACCACTCTGTGTAAAAAACTTGCCCCACACATCTCCGTTAAACTTTCTCACTCTCACCTTATAGCTATGGCCCCTAGGGTTGGACATTTCCACCCTGGGAAAAATATTCTGATTGTCTACCCTATTGACACCTCTCGTAAATTTATATATTTCTGTCAAGTCTCCCCTCAACTTCCGACGTTCCAGAGAAAACAATCCAAGTCTAGCCAACCTCTCCCTGTTGCTGAAATCCTTTAATCCAGGCTACGATGGCCATCATTAAGCAGCATTGAGCGCTACTAGTGTGGTGATGCAATAAACCATTGAGGTGAATCTCTTCTGATCAAACTTAATTTTGACCCCAGTACCAATTGACCCAGTGCTCAGGCCTAGCACATTAATGTCTCCACACCGTAGAGAAGTACAATTGTTTGCATGAATGATTATGAATGTTGACAAGAAAACCATAAAATCTTTTCCTTCATTGAGAATTGACTTCACCATTGATTTTGTTAAATTGCACATAACTTATGTCTATCGATATTACTTTTGTGCAGGCTCTAATGGCTGTCTTGTGTGGATTACGTTACTGATTTGAATGCTTTCCCCATGTGGTTCCTCATTGGCTACACATTGGGATTTGGAAGGCTGCTAAACGTCCATGGGGAGATTTTGATATAGGCATGGTGCCTAGTGAAGGAGGAGAATGCACACCTCTGGCGTATTGCCTGTGCATAGTAGCATGGTCAAACTAGTTGTATGACAGCAATGGAGTCATTGATTCAGAGGCTGCTGGAATGTTGTCATTGTGAGAGTAGGCAGTCAATGCTTCTTCAAAGTATGATGCAGTTCTGCAAGACTTTGATTAGGTCGCATTTGGAGTACTGTGTGCAGTTCTAGTTGCACCACTATAGGAAGGATATGGAGGCTTTGGAGAAGATGCAGAGGAGGTTTACCAGAATGCTGCCTGGATTACAGGATGTCAGCTACAAGGAGAGGTTGGATCAACTTGGATTTTCCCTGGAATCTCAAAGGTAGAGGGGAGACTTGATAGAAGTATATAAAATTATGAGAGGCATATAGAGGTAGACAGTTACTACCTTTTTCCTTGGGTGGAAATGTCCAACAGTAGACTATGAAGTAAGAGGGGGAAAGTTTCATGAGTATTCGTGGGGCAGGTTTTTTTATACAGAGTCATGGGGGGCTGCAACACATTGCCAGGGGTGGTGATGGAGGCAGATACGATAGTGGTGTTTAAGAGGCTTTTAGATAGGCACATGGAAGTGATATGGATCATGTACAGGCAGATGAGATCTGTTTAACTTGGCATGATGTTCGGCACAGACATTGACCCGCACAATTGGTCTTTGGCCCATCCGTTGTAGTCCCATTGCACCCCTGTTCTCTTTTACTCCACTTTAATCCTTTGGCCTTAGACTTTTATCAGTGCTAGTCTTACACGTTCAACTATCCCACCACATCTTTAGCGCTCTTGCCAGGCCCCTCTTTATTATGTCCCTGCAGCAACAACATTTTCACTAAATTCAAATTTACAACTGCATCTTGCCTATCACTAAAACACAGGTGTAAACATTACATTGAAATGTCCTTTCCCATTACTGCATGGCTGTTCCCTTTATGTTTATACTTTCTGGAGAAAATAAGTTTATATTTTCACATTCAAAATGGAAACTGGCAATGTAATTAACTCCTAGGTTTCAGCATTTCTACTGTACGGAGGGTTATATTGCGATGCAGATGAAGAGAAAGGAATTACATAACGGATCAAGCTGATTTCTGAGCATTTCAGAAGTCCTATATGTAGCATGCACATTCTTGTCAGTATCACAAAGTTTAGACTCAATATGAGCATTGTCATGGATAGTCTCTGATGGCACGTGTAGATGTCCTAATGTCAATGGAAGAAAGATTTGCCTGACAAGGCCTCCTGTGATTAAAAAAAATCTTTATGGGATGGATTTTAGGTCTATCAGAGACGACCAATGGCTTCCAGGTGATGAAATGCTCCCCTAGGCCCCACATTATATTTCTTGTCACACCTGTCTTCAACAGGTCTCATCTACTGTACAGCTGTGCACGGCAGCCAGATGATTTAACTCAGAATGAGTGTATGAGGTGCAGCTGCAATTCTTATCAGGCACCTGCAATTTGTTCGAATTTGGGTTGGATCAGAGGTGTTTTGAAGTTCCTGTTGCCCACATGTGGTACTGATGATATCATGCTTGTTTCTTCCAATACATCACAGCAATTTCCATAATTGGACAACCTCAAAGTCACACTGTCCGTGTGCATGAGTAGCTCGATGTACGTAAGAGAGAGTTGTGAAATAGTTTGAAGGAAAACAGATGAAAACACTTGGTGACTGAGGCTAAATGGAGCGGGGATAGTGTTAAATGGCCATCTTTTGTGTTGTGAAATTTTATGGTTGATTGAGGAATTATCAATCAGTAGCTAATTATTTTACCAGCCAGTACAGTGTATGTAATGTCTATTTCTACCTTTAGTTATTGTTGAGCTAATATAAATATTCTGACTCTTGCCAGAGAAATTAAATTGATAAGATTCTCATAACATTTCAACGTATTTTTAAATTAATTCACATGATATTAAAGTCACTTGAAATCCTGACAATTAGGATTCTTCTAATTACTCCTGAATTTAGAATTGACGGCACTGCTCAGTCTGGAGTGACATGTAGACCAGCATTGGTAAGATGGCAAATTTCTTTCTCTGAAGGGCCTTACAGAACTGAATTGGCTTCAACAACAATCTAGTTTCCTGACTCCATTACTATTTACTAGATTTTTTATTCCATACTTAATTACTTCAATTACTTAATTAATTGAACATAAATTCCCTATTACTATCATAAGGTTTCACAGCATATAAAATTATTAGAGGCATTGATAGGGTAGACAGTCAGAACCTTTCTTTGGGATGGAAAAATCAAATACTGGAGGATATAGTTTTAAGATGAGAGGGGAAAAGTTTAAAGGAGATGTGTGTGTAATTTTTTTTTTTAATACAGAGGGTGGTAAGTGCTTGAAATACATTGCCAAGTAGTTGAGGAAGATACAATAGTGGCATGTGAGAATTTTGGATAGGCATATAGATGTGCAGGGAATGGAGGAATATAGATTATGTGCAGGCAGATAAGATTTGGCTTTGGCATCATGTTTGGCACAGACATTGTAGGTCAAAGGGCCCGTTCCTGTGATGTACTGTTCTGTGAGATCCAAATTCAGGCCTGCAGATTGAAAATTCAGGACTAGTCCACGATGCTATCTTTGGATTGTCATGAGTAGAATGCACTGTGACCTTTAATTGGTCAGATTACCTCAGCAACATGTTTCTGCAAATTAAAATGTACCAGCATGAATGGCAGCAGATTATAAAAAACAATTCTGAATATTTGTTGTCTGGTCTCAGGCATAATTTATAAATAGCTTCCTTGCATGTCAGAAGAGGCAGCAGACAAGATTGCATTGAACCAAAATACGAGAAAAAAAAAACCTACGGTCAGATTGCCTAAAACCTTGACTTTTGATGTACTGCTTACAGTGACTGAATGATATAGTGCCAAATAGGATAATGTTTAATGAAAGTCAAGGTAACTTGTCCACCTGTTGTATGGAGTTACTAATAGAAAGATTGTCAGCATATCAAGCCTCGCAAAAGGTGTCCTCTGGTAAAATGCTGTTCATATGTAGCCCCAGATGCCAGTTTATGCTTGGCAGACAAACAGATGTGACTGTGGTTGCTGGGGCTTGGCATGACCACTCATTGTCAATATGGAATATATACACATGGACAGGGCATCAGCTGCACAATAGCAAAACAGGCCTTGAAGTGTCAAAACAGCAGCAAAGTTGTAAGAGGAGTAAGGATCCATGACAACCAGTGCAGTGTCGCAATGAAAAAAGCCAACGAGGATTATATTTTGACATATCACAAAATAAAGTGTCCAGCAAACTTAAAGTTCACATCATCAAACCGATGAAGCAGTAGTGTGAAAAAAAATCATAATATGTTGAAAATAATGTTGTTCATTTAGGGAGCTTTTGGATCATAATACCAATTGCATAATACTACCAAATTAAATATATTCACAGCATCATGTGAATACATATGTCACTGTAAACACCTGGTTAACTGAAACATTGTACATTTGACACATTTATAATTTCTCATTAATAAGCATGTGTCAGAGTCACCAGCTATCCTTAAAGATGGATTAGTTCAAAATTAAACTCAGTTTATCAACTTTAGTGAACAATATATTTTATACAATTCACACAAGCCTCCTTCACTGAATTTACAACTGGCTTCATTCATAACAATCATTGCATAAGTTTCTTGAAATAATGAGATAGAATTCTTCAAGAAAATAGTAATCAAAAATCTCATGTGTTGAGTTTTTAAAGCTTTTATCTGAAGTTTGGGATTGAATCTTATGGGGTCCAAACTGGATAGCCCTTGTAAAATGACAAAGGTTTACTGTGCGTGATTATCTTATACCGATTGCTTTTACTGCAGTTAAACACCAATGGTCCAGCCTACAGAAGGCGGCTGTTGGGAAGTACAATAAAATGTGTTGTGCATGAGTTTTGCCACAGTGGAACCTTATTCTGCATGTTAAAGTCTAGCACCAGCCTTGTATCGAGCTTTGCATGGAATTTATATGCTGTCCTTTCCAGGATGGAAGTGCTTAACACTATTCACATTCTTGTGCGTTACTTAACTACCGCTTCAGCTTCTATTACACCACAACAGAAATCATCCATTGTCTGTATGCCGCAGTGAAACGTTATTCTGCTCAGGTCACTGCCATACCAGTTAACATGCCTATGTAGTCTAAGAGGGTGTCATGGCATTTTAGGAATCTACTTACCTACAGATTGTTAGAGGGGCAGAACTGTAATGGGTCTATGGAGCCCAATCGTTCTCAGGAATAACATAATTTACTTATTTAGTGGTACAGTGTGGAAAGCTGCTCTCCCCTGCAGGTTTCCTTCCGGTGCCCTTGCTGTTTTGCCAATTTTTACAGCTTGATTTTGCATATTTATTTTGCGCAGGCTTTCATTTTTGCAACGTGTCTAAGAGGTTCTGGATTGGATATCAAATGGATGATGTTTTGCTTATTGGCACTGCAGTAGGATCATCTGATCACAGATAGCCTGGGGCTGACAAGATTGCTTCCTCCTGACCTCCTCCTACTTCTCTGCAATGGCACACTACAGCTTAAGTCAAGCTGACCCCTCATGATTGCAAGACTATGTTTTGTACACATTGAATAATCATACCCATTCTGCTGAGTACTTTATGTAGGAAGGAACTGCAGATGCTGGTTTAAACCGAAGATAGACACAAAAAGCTGGAGTAACTCCGCAGGACAGGCGGCATCTTTGGAGAGAAGGAATGGGTGACGTTTCGGGTTGAGACACTTCTTTGCAGCTGGGGGTCCAGTTTTTTGTGTCTATCTGCTGAGTACTTTAGTGCTTCCTTCAGAGCAGCCCTTGCAGGAACAGCCAAATAGTCTGTTCTATGACATTTTGAACAATGACATTGAATCCTTTATCTGCATAATGCCTAAGTGTGTGGATTGTGAGCAGGAGGCAAATCATATTGTCAGGCGATTTTAAACACCCAATGGTCACCTTTCGGTTTGTTGGATTAGCTCAAATAGAGGTGGCACAGTATACCACTACTGAATGATGGCATCATCCCAACTACCAAGATACCCATGAGATCCACAAAGTATGGTCAAAAACCAATTGAGGTATAACCAATTCATGACTTCATTATCATAG
The DNA here is from genome assembly GCA_038087875.1 of Malacoraja senta. Taxonomy (NCBI): domain Eukaryota; kingdom Metazoa; phylum Chordata; class Chondrichthyes; order Rajiformes; family Rajidae; genus Malacoraja; species Malacoraja senta. Next base: position 137,112,774 of record CM075978.1, read on the forward strand.
AAAGGTTTGCAATTCAGAAGCAGGGCAATCATTCTAACCTTCTGCACTCAACTAGCAATATTGAAAATCATGGAGCTCTCTTTGAACAGACATCTTCAGTGCCCTTCCTTACATAAAAGGATGTTGAAAATATTTTCAGCTCCACCCCCAAAAGAATTCTAATACATAAAATCTCATGATCACAATTACTATGACAGCCATTGGCCATGTGATTTTTTATCCCGTTCTGAAATTCTATCTCAGCCTTCAATGTGCTTAGATTGATCATCCACAATCTAGAATTTGCATTCTCTTTGAGTTGATGTTTAATTATGACTTTAATATGAACTGAAAACCGGAAATTTACTTTAGCTGATTTTCAGACATTGTTAGGGATATGCAGAGCCTAGCCAGAAACTGCACAAAACCTTACCGCTGTACTCAAAGCTGATTAGTACAATTACCAAAACCTCTTTAGCACCAAAACATGTGCCAAAAATAAGTACATAAAATGATATTTTACATCTAAAGCAGTTGAACATCACATATATGTCACTTTATAAACGTTACATGTATCTTAACCTATTATTGTAACATTTAAAATGATTGTAATATATAAATAATTTGAAACAGCATACATTGTCTCTAAGGTGCTGTGGGACAAGAGCATGTAAAACCGTTTTTTCTTTTCTCTCAAGTATTATTTTATGCTTGTACAATCATTAATACGATAAAAATAAATGGATTAGCACTTCTTCTGAGATCGTTGTCAGAACAATTCCAGATAAATGAGGTAAGCTATGATATGTTATTCCATAAAATAAATACAAAGCATATTTGTTTTATTCCCCCATAATGTCCCTTACATTTTATGGTCTGTTTTGCATGACATAGATTTCCTGGAGATTTGCAATTGAACTGCACTTGTTTTAAGATCTGTGCATGTACAGTACACTGATGAAACTCTTTTAGCATGCATTCCCAATTGGATATGTGCTCTGTTCTCAAATCCTTTGTCTAACTGTTACTGTCATCTGAGAATGAGCTGGAACAAGCAATTTCGAAACAGAGCCTCTTTCATATTTGAGTAAACAAGAACTTTTGACATGTTCTCGGTTCATTATGGTTCTCGTTGTAAAACTGAACCTTAACTGTTCAATTGGCAGCTGCCAAAGTTTTTCTGACACAAAAGGCCGGTGTCTAAATTTTTACTGACACCAATGATAGGAAACTGTTTTACGTGGTACAATCTTGTAAAATTTGCAATACGTGCAAAGTTCAAACTGCAGTTAATTCAGATTATGCAGAAATTACATTGAACATTTCAGTCATACTTTAGTTCAATGGCACAACAGGCGAGTTCCTGATTACTCTGCATTCATCTGCTCCAACATAAGGGAGGTTCAGCCACAGAAGTGGCCTGAGAATGTGAATTTGACAAAATATCTGGAGTAAAAAAATCAATACCAAATGGCCAAATATCTGGCTCAAAAATTGACATCATTCTATTGTTAGTAGAAAATGAATAAATTGTGCAGAGGCAAGCAATGACTTAGAATTTTCCATCCTTAATCTTGAACTGCAAAATGCATATACTTGGTAGGTATTTAGACTGCAGTTTCTTGCTGTTTATGCAATCTGATTTTGTTTGAGTTCTTCCAATTGAGAAATTTGAATAAAGGACCAAATAATCAAATTAATTAACATATAATTTATTTTCTCACAGAAGGGAAAACTATAGCCTTGAAATTATTCCTCCCATGACAGATGAGAGTGAATCAGTAGGGACAGCTGTGGTTGAAAATGTAAAATTTCCACATTTCCTCAAGACAAATAAGGCTCATCGTCCATGCCGGCTCACAGAACAAAATCACATTTTCTACTAGGTTTTCCTATGTTCTATTCTTCCTACATTCCCCACAACCCCCCCCAGATTCCATCACTCACCTGCACATCAATGGTATTTTACAGAGACCAATTAACCTACCAACCAGTGTATCTTTGGGATTTTCCCTGGCAGAGTAAAAATAAGTGAAATAAAAACATAAAGGAAGTTATGATGCAGTGAACATTACCAGGACAAAAAAAAAAATCAATCTGAGTTTTATAAACGAAGGAGAAGCAACAGAAGATTAGATGCAAACAAAATGTGTCAAGATTGAAAGGTAAAATTGGAAATAGTATAGGAATAGTAAGCAATATAAACGTGGAAACAGAAAATTTCAGTTAAGGATCAATTAGTCGAGAATCTTTGGACAAAAAAACATTTCCATGGTGGATGGAGGAAGAAATGAATATTGCAGCAAAAGTGGCAGAACAACCACTGCCATCAGAGGGAGAGTGGTGATACTCCAGCCAGAGTGGCAGAGCACGCTGCACCTCTGCCAATGGGCTCCTCTCGGAGTCAGAACAAGTGCCACATATCCAGGTGCAAATCCTGCAGGTCATATGGCACTTAGGAGCAGAGTGGTGCTGGGGCAGTCACATTAACCCAATTTCTGCCCCAGTTCTAACAGAGATTTGTGAAACAAAAGTGAAGTACAAGAGTCACTAGAGGAATTTGACATGATAGGCATACGACGAGGTAGTAATGCTGAATATTAAATGTTGGGAAAGGGTCTGCACTCATTTTACCTATCATAAAAAGCCATAGAAATCAGGAGATGCAGTAGTGATTCCAAGCTCACACTTTCAAACATTATTTACGAATTATCTAAATGAAAAGCAACATTGACAGCATAACACACCTATTCACAATGGGATAAAAGATATATTGTAAATTAAATGAACGTAAGAAATCAGAGTGGACCATTTGGCCTTTTGTGCCTGCTTCACCGTTCAACAAGATCAAGGTTGATTTTTTAATCTGAGCCATTTTTTCCCCATTAAGCCAATGGACCTTAATTTTCTTAATTTCCAAAAATCTATTGTTCCTGTTCTTGATAATGGACTCCAGAGTTCTCTTGGGTGCAGAATTCCATAGACTCACTATTGTCTGGATGTAGGAATTTCTTCTCTTCTCATTCCAGAATAGCCAATTGATTATGTGTATAAAGGAACTGCAGATGCTGAAGATAGACACAAAGTGCTGGAGTAACTCAGCGGGTCAGGCAGCATCCCTGGAGAAAAAGGATGGGTGACATTTCGGGTCCGGACCTGAACTGACCCAAAATGTCACCCATCCTTTATCTTCAGAGATGCTGCCTGACCCGCTGAGTGCCTCCAGCACTTTGTGTCTATCTTCTGGCCGATGTCTATCTTATGTCTCTGGACATCGCAGCTAGTGAAAATATCTCTGCATCTATCCTGCTCAGCTCCATAAGAATTGTATACACTTTGATAACATCACTTTTCATTTATTTAAAACTTAGACAGTCTATGCTCAGTCTACTAAATTTCTCCTCATAGGAAAAGCCAGCATCTCAGGAATCACCTAGAGCAACATGCTAATCAAGGCCAGACAGATTCAATTTGTAAAATGAAAGCTGTATCTGACAAATTTAATAGAGCCCTCTGAAGATTAAGAGTGTAGTGATAAAGTAAATGCAATGAAAGCTAGGTTTATAGATTTTCAAAATGCATTATGATTAGGTGCCACATAGGATGGAATATTGATTGCCTCCCATTTTAACCAACTTTTTCGTGGAAGGACATCAAGGCCATAGAAGATGTGCAAAATAAATTATTAGGAAACAAAGGAGATAGGTTTTGGTTCTGAGTAAAAATCTGAGAAACTGGGTCATGGGTTTTCGTTAGAAGAGAAGGTAGAAATATTCAAAATTATGGGAGGTTATAAGATTAACCAAGAAAAAAAGTGCTTTCAGTGACCAGTGACAAGAGGCCACTAAATTAAGGACATAACAGTAACCAAAAATAAAAGCAATTATTTGGCTCTTTGAACAATGAGGTAAATTGGAATGGTTTTCAGAGGCATCGCTTAGTCTTGTGGCCACAGAGCCAGAAGCCAGTGGGTCGAACTAGGACATTAGAACGCGATGACAATGTAGTGGCAGAGAGCTTGCCGTTCACTGTGGCACTGATGACTGAAGATAAGTATAATACAGAGGAATGTTTATTTGGAAGGAAATTTAACTCATCATACTAGAGAGAGGGCTGGATCTCACTCACGGTTGGCTGGCTGGATAGAGAACTACCACCAATGTTCTCCTTGTCTCTGACCACCATTCAGAGGTGGTCAGAGACAAGGCTCCAGGCTCCTAATGGACCGTATTAGGAACCTGGAGCAGCAGCTCGATGACCTCCGTCTGGTCAGGGAGAGCGAGGAAGTCATTGAGAGGAGGTACAGGGAGGTTGTCACTCCAACACCACAGGAGGCAAGCAAGTGGATCACGGTTGGGAGAGGCAAGGGGCACAGGCAGGGACTAGAGAGTACCCCGGTGGCTGTACACCTTGACAATAAGTACTCCTGTCTGAGCACTGTTGGGGTGGACAGCCTACCTGGGGGTAGCGACAGCGGCCGGGCCTCCAGTATAGAGACCGGTCCTGTTGCTCAGAAGGGTAAGGAAAAGAAGAGGAGGGCAATACTAATAGGGGACTCTATAGTTAGGGGGTCAGACAGTCGATTCTGTGGACGCAGTCGGGAGACCCGGATGGTAGTTTGCCTCCCTGGTGCCAGGGTCTGTGATGTGTCTCAACGTGTCCAAGATATCCTGAAAGGGCAGGGAGAGGAGCCCGAGGTCGTGATACATATAGGTACCGATGACATAGGTAAAAAAAGAGAAGAGGTCCTGAAAGGAGAATTTAGGGAGTTAGGAGGGGAGTTAAAGAGAAGGACAGCAAAGGTAACAATCTCGGGATTACTGCCTGTGCCACGCGACAGTGAGAGTAGGAATGGAGCGAGGTGGAGGATAAATGCGTGGCTGAAGGACTGGTGCAGAAGGGAGGGATTCAAATTTCTGGATCATTGGGACCTCTTTTGTGGAAGGTTCGACCTGTACAAAAAGGATGGGTTGCACTTGAACCTGAGGGGGACCGATATCCTGGCGGGGAGATCTGCAAAGGCTACTGGGGAGACTTTAAACTAGAATGGTTGGGGGGAGGGGCTCAAATAGAGAATGCTATTAGACAGTGTGTGAGGCAGGAGGCAGAGAAGGAAAGCACTCAGACCCAACATGTAGGGGGGAAAGAAGAAAACAATAATAAACAGAGAATAAGAGGTGGTGGGGTTCTTAAATGGGTGAGCAGAGAAACAGAGGGGTGTAAAATGCGGGCGGAAGCAATAGGTAGCAAGGTGAAAAGTAAAAGTGGCAGGCAGACAAATCCAGGGCAAAAATCAAAAAGCGCCACCTTTCAACATAATTGTATAAGGGGTAAGAGCGTTGTAAAAACAAGCCTGAAGGCTTTGTGTCTCAATGCAAGGAGCATTCGTAATAAGGTGGATGAGTTGAACGTGCAGATAGCAATTAATGATTATGATATAGTTGGGATCATGGAGACATGGCTCTAGGGTGACCAAGGCTGGGAGCTGAACATCCAGGGATTTTCAATATTCAGGAGGGATAGAGAGAAAGGAAAAGGAGGTGGGGTAGCGTTGCTGGTTAGAGAGGAGATTAACGCAGTGGAAAGGAAGGACATTAGCTTGGAGGATGTGGAATCGGTATGGGTTGAGCTGCGAAACACTAAGGGGCAGAAAACGCTGGTGGGTGTTGTGTACAGGCCACCTAGCAGTAGTAGTGAAGTTGGGGATGGCATCAAACAGGAAATTAGAAATGCGTGCAACAAAGGCAAAACAGTTATAATGGGTGACTTCAATCTACATATAGATTGGGTGAATCAAATTGGCAGGGGTGCTGAGGAAGAGGATTTCTTGGAATGTATGAGGGATAGTTATCTAAACCAACATGTAGAGGAACCAACGAGAGAGCAGGCTATTCTAGACTGGGTATTGAGTAATGAGGAAGGGTTAGTTAGCAGTCTTGTTGTGCGTGCCCCCTTGGGCAAGAGTGACCATAATATGGTTGAGTTCTTCATTAGGATGGAGAGTGACATTGTTAATTCAGAAACAACGGTTCTGAACTTAAAGAAAGGTAACTTTGAGGGTATGAGACGTGAATTGGCCAAGATTGACTGGCAACTAGTTCTAAAAGGGTTGACGGTGGATATGCAATGGAAGGCATTTAAAGACTGCATGGATGAACTACAAAAATTGTTCATCCCAGTTTGGCAAAAGAATAAATCAAGGAAGGTAGTGCATCCGTGGATAACAAGGGAAATCAGGAATAGTATCAAAGCAAAAGATGATGCGTACAAATTAGCCAGAAAAAGTAGCATACCAGAGGACTGGGAGAAATTCAGAGACCTGCAGAGGAGGACAAAGGGCTTAGTTAGGAAAGGGAAAATAGATTATGAAAGGAAACTGGCAGGGAACATAAAAACTGACTTCAAAAGTTTTTATAGATATGTGAAGAGAAAGAGATTAGTTAAAACAAATGTAGGTCCCTTGCAGTCAGAAACAGGTCAATTGATCATGGGGAACAAGGATATGGCGGACCAATTGAATAACTACTTTGGTTCCGTCTTCACTAGGGAAGACATAAATAATCTGCCGGAAATAGCAGGGGGCCGCGGGTCAAAGGAGATGGAGGAACTGAGTGAAATCCAGGTTAGTCGGGAAGTGGTGTTGGGTAAATTGAATGGATTAAAGGCCGATAAATCACCAGCGCCAGATAGGCTGCATCCCAGAGTACTTAAGGAAGTAGCTCCAGAAATAGTGGATGCATTAGTGATAATTTTTCAAAACTCTTTAGATTCTGGAGTAGTTCCTGAGGATTGGAGGGTAGCAAACGTAGCCCCACTTTTTAAGAAGGGAGTGAGAGAGAAAACGGGGAATTACAGACCAGTTAGTCTAACATCGGTAGTGGGGGAAACTGCTAGAGTCAGTTATTAAAGATGGGATAGCAGCACATTTGGAAAGTGGTGAAATCATTGGACAAAGTCAGCATGGATTTACGAAAGGTAAATCGTGTCTGACGAATCTTATAGAATTTTTCGAGGATGTAACTAGTAGAGTGGATAGGGGAGAACCAGTGGATGTGTTGTATCTGGACTTTCAGAAGGCTTTCGACAAGGTACCACATAAGAGATTAGGATACAAACTTAAATCACACGGTATTGGGGGTTCAGTATTGATGTGGATAGAGAACTGGCTGGCAAACAGGAAGCAAAGAGTAGGAGTAAACGGGTCCTTTTCTCAATGGCAGGCAGTGACTAGTGGGGTATCGCAAGGCTCAGTGCTGGGACCCCAGCTATTTACAATTTATATTAATGATCTGGACGAGGGAATTGAAAGCAACATCTCCAAGTTTGCTGATGACACTAAGCAGTGTTAGCTGTGAGGAGGATGCTAGGAGACTGCAAGGTGACTTGGATAGGCTGGGTGAGTGGGCAAATGTTTGGCAGATGCAGTATAATGTGGATAAATGTGAGGTTATCCACTTTGGTGGCAAAAACGGGAAGGCAGACTATTATCTAAATGGTGGCCGATTAGGAAATGGGGAGATGCAGCGAGACCTGGGTGTCATGGTACACCAGTCATTGAAAGTAGGCATGCAGGTGCAGCAGGCAGTGAAGAAAGCGAATGGTATGTTGGCCTTCATAGCAAGAGGATTTGAGTATAGGAGCAGGGAGGTTCTACTGCAGTTGTACAGGGTCTTGGTGAGACCACACCTGGAGTATTGCGTACAGTTTTGGTCTCCAAATCTGAGGAAGGACATTATAGCCATAGAGGGAGTGCAAAGAAGGTTCACCAGACTGATTCCTGGGATGTCAGGACTTTCATATGAAGAAAGAGTGGATAGACTTGGCTTATACTCGCTAGAATTTAGGTGATTGAGAGGGGATCTTATAGAAACGTACAAAATTCTTATGGGGTTGGACAGGCTAGATGCAGGAAGATTGTTCCCGATGTTGGGGAAGTCCAGGACAAGGGGTCACAGCTTAAGGATAAGGGGGAAATCCTTTAAGACCGAGATGAGGAAAAACTTTTTCACACAGAGAGTGGTGAATCTCTGGAACTCTCTGCCACAGAGGGTAGTTGAGGCCAGTTCATTGGCTATATTTAAGAGGGAGTTAGATGTGGCCCTTGTGGCTAAAGGGATCAGGGGGTATGGAGAGAAGGCAGGTACGGGATACTGAGTTGGATGATCAGCCATGATCATATTGAATGGCGGTGCAGGCTCGAAGGGCCGAATGGCCTACTCCTGCACCTATTTTCTATGTATCTATGTATCTATTCCTGCACATGGCAGCACAGAAGAGAAGAGAGAGAGCAGATTCTGGCACATCTGTGCTTTCAATCAATTGCTGGGCTCAATATTGACCCATCTGACGTGTGATCCCACATGTGGTTTCTCTATAAAAAAAATTATTTCAACTTCAATATCTGTCATTCATTTGTTTTGACGTTTTTTTTTTTTTCAAATAATATTCAATTGCCTTAGGTCTAGTTGCCATATCCTCCATTTTGTGGAGGCTCGTCAACCGGTCAGCTAGATCAGTTCAGTGCAGCTGGGCATTGCGAGTAGCGGGCAGATTCAACATGTTCTAAAATAGAGGGAGCTGGACGGGTAATAAAGCAGAGGTGTGTGTCCATAGCAGAGATGTGACTCTATATAGAACATAGAACTGTATAACAGGAATGGGCTCATTGGCTCACAATATTTGTGCCGAACAAAATGGCAAATTAAATGGATCTCATCTGCCTGTACATGATCCATATCACTGTATTCACTTCATTTCCTATTTAGAGTTCCAGGTATGGAGGGTTTGCATAATGAGATGCTGGGTCTTGGATCTGAACAGGCATGGGAGGCCAAGGGGTGGACCTTATAGAGGATAAAAAAATCATGAGGGACAGAGATAAGGTGAAGAGTCACAGTGTTTTCCCCAGAGTGGGGGAGTTAAAAACTACAGGGCATAGATTTAAGGTAAGAAGGAAAATATTTAAAAGGGCCCGGAGCGGTAATTTTTTCCATACAAAGGATGGTGGTGCATGTATGGAATGAGCAGCCAATAGAAGTAGTAGAGGCGGGTACAGTGATGACAATTAAAAAACCCATTAAACAGTTACATGGATAAGAAAGGTTTGGAGGGATATGTACCAGGCATGGGCAAGTGGGACTAGCTCAGATAATAAACTTGGCATAGACGAGTTGGGCCAAAGGGCCTGTTTCCATGCTGTTTCTAAAGCAAATAGAGGCATGATAATGCTGGACTGTTTTTTTTAATGCGATATAATTCAATGTCGATTAAAAAGATACATACCTGAATATTGTAATATAAAACTACTTTTTGGGGCTAATGTTCTTCTCAGTACATTAAGATGTTATAATTTAGTACTTAAAGAATGGAGGAAAGAAATGTTAAGTACACTCAAAACAACTTCACTCTCACCTTAACTCATACATAAGAAATACAGTGCCCTCCATAATGTTTGGGACAAAGACCCATCCTTTATTTATTTACCTCTGTATTCCACAATTTGAGATTTGTAATATTAAAAAAAATCACATCTGGTTAAAGTGCACATTGTCAGATTTTAATAAAGGCCATTTTTAAACATTTTGATTTCACCATGTAGAAATTACAGCAGTGTTTATGCATAGTTCCCCCATTTCAGGGCACCATAATGTTTGGGACACAGCAATATCATGTAAATGAAAGTATTTTGTTTAGTATTTTGTTGAATATACTTTGCATGCAATGACTGCTTGAAGTCTGCGATTCACGAACATCACCAGTTGCTGGGTGTCTTCTCTGGTGATGCTCTGCTAGGCCTATATTGCAGCTTATGCTTGTTTTGGGGGCTAGTCCTCTTCAGTATTGGGTTCAGATCGGGTGATTGACTTGTCCACTCAAGAATTGACCATTTTTTAGCTTTGAAAAATTCCTTTGTTGCTTCAGCAGTATGTTTGGGACCATTGTCCTGTTATAGAATGAACCGCCGGCCAATGTGTTTTGAGGCATTTGTTTGAATTTGAGCTGATAGGATGTGTCTATGCACTTCAGAATTCATTATGCTACTACTATCAGCAGGTGTATCATCAATGAAGATAAGTGAGCCAGTACCTTTGGCAGCCCTATATGCCCAGGCCAAAACACCCCACCACTGTTTCACAGATGAGGTGGTATGGTTTGGATCTTGGGCAGTTCCTTCTCTCCTCCAAACTTTGCTCTTGCCATCACTCTGATATAAGTTAATCTTCATCTCATCTGTCCACAAGACCTTTTTCCAGAACTGTGGTTGCTCTTATAAGTACTTCTTGGCATACTGTAACCTGGCCATCATATTTTTGTGGCTAACCAGTGGTTTGCATCGCAGTGTAGCCTCTCTATTTCTGTTCATGAAGTATTTTGCGGAATGTGGTCATTGACAAATCCACATCTGACTCCTGAAGAGTGTTTCTGATCTGTCGGACAGGTGTTTGGGGATTTTTCTTTATTATAGAGAAAATTCTTCTGTCATCAGCTGTGGAGGTCTTCCTTGGCCTGCCAGTCCCTTTGCGATTATTAAGCTCACCAGTGCTCTCTTTCATCTTAATGATGTTCCAAACAGTTGATTTTGGTAAGCCTAAGGTTTGGCTGATATCTCTAACAGTTTTATTCTTGTTTCTCAGTCTCATAATGGCTTCTTTGAATTTCATTGGCACAATTTTGGTCCTCATGTTGATAAACAGCAATAAAAGTTTCCAAAGGTGATGGAAAGACTGGAGGAAAGACTAGACACTGAGAGCTCTCTTATACTTGCATTAAGGAGGTATTTAAATACACCTGAGCAATTACAAACACCTGCGAAGCCATGTGTCCAAAACATTATGGTACCCTGAAATGGGGGGACTATGTATAAACAAGGCTGTAATTTCTACATGGTGAAACCAAAATGTATAAAAATGGCCTTTGTTAAAATTTGACAATGTGCACTTTAACCACATGTGATTTTTTAATATTACAAATCTCAAATTGTGGAGTACAGAGGGAAATAAATAAAGGATGGGTCTTTGTCCCAAACATGATGGAGGGCACTGTAATCTGTTCACTATAGCAGCACATTCAGCTTTACACTGAAAGAAGAAGCCAGTTATCTTACCCACTAGATGTTTGTAATCTGTTGCTCTTTCTGGATGTTCTGTCTTCATGGACTTTTCGTAGGTCATCAAGCTGAAGAAAGATATAATATTTTGGCTGAAGAGTTGTGCATCACTATAAAGACACTGTTAAGTTGAGCAAGATTCAAGTGCAAATGTAAATAATATATATATCATCTTTGGTCCAATGAAACTGCCCAAAAGAATTGGGCACTGTTACTTTGTAGCCAACATTGTAATTTATGGCATAAAAGGCAATCTTTTCTAACACTAAATAGTACACAGTTAAAATGAAAGCAATTTTAATTCATGACAAAAGATATGGAACTTTCATGTCACTGTTACAATCTCTTATGGAATAGAATAGATATCACACAGAATGAAGAAATTTGAGTTGGCAAGAATTCTGTTCTTTTGTTTCCCCAATAATTTCCCCAATAATTTCAGGCCAGCCATGTAACTCTGCTGTAGTGGTGCTCCTTGCAGTCTTCCACTGGGAGTTGGCTCCCACAACTTCACAGCGGGTCAATGCTGCTTGTGTTGGCAGACAGCTCATTGCCACAGAACCACTTTGACAGTCAATAAGGTCTCACCTCACGGTGTTCAGCATTTTTGATTGTTTGTGAAGGTCCCAAAATATTGTTAAAGATGTATGAATATGAAAAACCTCTTTATGTTTGGAAAGCTGAAACTAGTACCATACCATTGTAAATCATTAAAACTAAATAAAATTAATAATAAAAGCACAACTGGCTACTTTTACCCAGGTGCCAAATGAACGTGGGCAGTATTCTCCCCATTCTCCTGCCTTCTCCCCATAACCTTTGTCGTCCATACGAATCAAGAATCTGTTAATCTCTGCTTTACAAATATCCCACGATGGCCTCCACAGCAATCTATGGCAACAAATTCCACAGATTCACCACTCTCTGGCTGAATAAATCCCTCCTCATCTCCATTCTGTTGGCTGAGGCTGTGCCCTTTGGTTCTATACTCTACCATGACTGGAAACATCCTTCCCATGTCCACTCTGTCTAGGCCTTTCATTTTCTGGTAGGTGTCAATGATATCTCCCCCTCATCCTTCTAAATTCCAGCGAATACAGGCCCAGAGACTTCAAATGTTCCTCATACGTTAACCCATTCATCTCCAGGATTATTCTTGCAAACCTCCTTTGGCCCCTCTCCAATACCAGCACAGCCTTCCACAGATATGGGGCTCAAAACTGTTCACAATATTCCAAATGTGGCCAACAGCACCTGATAAAGCCATAGCATTTCATCCTTGATTTTAGATTCTAGTCCCATTAAAATTAATGTCCCCTCGAATGAAATAAACCTCTTGAACATCTTGAGGATATAAAATAACCTTCAAAGTTTTTACTGAGATTTCTATAAAAAAAGTTTATATTTGACTTTCAGATCATTTCAGTCCTAATGAAATATCGTATTTTCATTTTGGAGTAAAATTCAAGTCAAATCATTTTCATAACTTCGGCTAATTAAACCAAGGTAGTCTTTTACTTTCATAAAGAACCAATATTTTCATGTGTGTCTTCAACAAAGTGCCACAGTTATGTCAATAAATCTATTCTATTCTGTCGGGTTGCTAAACACTGATTACAGACTGTTTTTTTATAGTTGATAAGAAGATAATAAGTGTTTTGCGGCAGCCAATTAATGTCTTAACAAATGGTTTAGAATAAACTAGAAGCAGAGTCTTACACATACATTTGTAAGCACTTCTTGGCTACATTATTTTTACCTGACTGTGATCCTCACTGGCTGCAGGGCAAAACCAAAGACTGTGGGAGAAAAAGGATAACGTTTATTAACATATTACTATAAGCATGTGCTCTCACATGGCAGTCTAGTTCGTGCATTTTGGCCATTAAACAACCACAGCAATAGTGCAACCTCAGGCTATACTTTTATATTCTGTTATTTAATGGTACATTTTTATGGGACATTTAAGAGTACTCACTAACTCTTTTTATGATTTAAGTGCAAACAAGCAATCAGCTTGAAAATTTCCATGGTCAAGCTGGCTGTTTAACATTGGAAAAAATGCATGTTAAATAGCTTTTCAGAACACCCAACAGTTATTTCTTTGCTTTAAATGCCAGGAGCATAAAACAAGCGTTTTACGTCAACAATAAGTATCAACTATCAGTGCTGCATAGGTTCTTATCATAGTTTCTCAAAGCTTCAAAACACATTGGTGAAATATGTAGAAAGGAACTGCAGATGCTGGTTTATAATGAAGATAGACACAAAGTATGGAGTAACTCAGTGGGCCAGGTAGCATCTCTGGAGAAAAAGGATGGGTGACGTACCGGGTCGGAACCCTTCTTCAAACAGTGTCATTGCTGTCTGACCCGTTGATTTACTCCAGCACTTTGTGTCTATCTTCCACATTGGTGAAATATCCTGGGAAAAAAACATTTTCACTGATGTTAAGAACAGTGGATGAAGAAATCCCATGTGAAACAATACTCCATGTTGTTTTGCCGCACAGAGAAACATCATTTGGGTCCCTGCCAACCTGTAGCGTTGTTACAAAACCTACCATCAGCGGTGCTACAGATCTGCCACTGCCTATGCGTGTTATTCTGGAGGCTTTGGGGGGGGGGGGGATTAAAATGCAGGTTTGTATTGGGTGTTGGAGAGGGATTTCCTCAGGCAGATAGCTGATGAAGAAAAATCGTTCGCGCTTCCGTTCCCGGTTTTTAAAAAAAATTGCTGGACCATTGCATCGCTGGATTGAAGTTAAACGCGACTTCTAACGCCTTCAATGCCTTCAATATCACGGATCGCAATATCAGGACAAAACAAAAGGTATGTTGCTTATTTAACATATTATCTTGCTTTTTGGTGTGGCTTCATTTTAATCTTATGATGCGAAAAATGTTATTTAGGCATTTTACGAATCGTCCATGTCTTGCCTGCCGATATGGGCTTAAAATTTATGGCAATGGCAACATTCCAATTGATCACATTCCAGAAACATCCACTCTCAAGATAATCAAATTCATTATTTTTTTGCACAATCATGTCATAAGAACATCTAAATCATCTATATTTTGTGTTATTATCTATCCATGATCAATATTTTCATACTAACTATCCACAGTACAGTTTTAGTCAGATGTATTTTGCAAAAAATAATGATTTTGATTATCTTGAGAGTGGACGTTTCTGGATCAATTTATGGGAATTAAACATTAAATTCCTTCCATTTGGCATATAAATTCATGACAAAGTGAGATTTAAAAATCATGTTATATTGTGAATTCTTGTGTGAATGGGATCAGTTTGTTATTTGTTATTTGGATACTTAGGCTATTTTAAAAAAATTGCCTTTTCTTAAGAAATGGATAGATGTTTAGATGTAGTAATTGAATTTAGATGAATTTAATTGATTAGATGAATTTAATTGATTTGATGAAACTGATGAATATGAATTTTTTTGTTGGGTATTTTCTATTTGTTTTAGCGTTTAACTTTATCATTTCTACCTTTTTTTCTAAAACTTCAAACAATAACTTGTTTCTGTTAATGCTGTTCAGTGGTTTTTTTCCCTTTACATTTTAAACAGATGTCTCCGAAGAAGAAATGCAAAATTGTCAATCCAAATGCCCAGCAAAAGAGACTGATTTAGACAGCATTCGCAGAGATTATCCGAATTTGGACTACTCCAAATGTGATGATCTACAGGACATTCTTAATGGGAAAGTAGTGGGCAGAAAGACATGTCATGCGTGGTTTGAAGAGCAAAAACTTGTAGTTTACAATGCCAAAATTGAAAATTTGCGGAAAAACAAGGTGTACAGAGTTGCTTATTGGTTAAAATCTGAGGAGTACGATGATGCTACTGATTATGATATGCCAATGTACGAGCTAGCAACTGATCTTCTCCATAAAGACTTGGTCTTTTGCTAGAAATTGTAATCTCTTTACCTGTCTGTTACGGACTTACAGCATATAATACAATAATATTAAAGTTCTGATCTTGAGAATATCACATTTTTGAATTTTCAAGGCAGTCTGGGTGTTTATTACTATTTTCGTCACAACGGTTAATTTTGTAATTAGCTACAATTAGGTAACTAACTAATTATATGCTTTAATGTCAGGTCATCCAAATAAGATGTTTCATATTTGTTTCAGAATGCTTCAATCTATAATAACTGAAAATTTCATTCAGTTCTCTTAATTTTTAAGAATGTTATGGGCTTTTGACTGTCCTTGATCACAGCTTTTGTGTTGTCAATGGAAAAGCAATAGGGAACAAGATGCTAATTTCCGAGTATGAAGAT
Source organism: Malacoraja senta (assembly GCA_038087875.1). Taxonomy (NCBI): domain Eukaryota; kingdom Metazoa; phylum Chordata; class Chondrichthyes; order Rajiformes; family Rajidae; genus Malacoraja; species Malacoraja senta. The sequence goes on from CM075978.1 coordinate 137,128,173, forward strand.
GACCATAACTTTTTTAATACTGAAGATATGAAAGTGAATTAGGTATCAAATTACAGTTCTTCTTATGCTTTATCTGATGGGATAAATTACAGGCTTGATTTTAAAAATATCAAAATTTTGTAACATTCCTACAACTCTTCTACCCTTTCCTCAAAAATATTGTTTCTTTTACATTATAGTTTAAAACAACGATGATACCCCCTGCATTCAACGAACTGAAAAATACACAGAAATATTCTGTATTAATTAAAAAAGTAAGAAATTTAATAATGGCATGGAGCTTTACAATGGCGGCCATAAGTGATCGTGACTTGTTAAGTATATATGTCGCCAATACTTTCAATACCTAAAATTAAAACCGCGAACACTATTTATTTAATTTTACATTTATCGTTTATATTGTTGGGAGCAGTGTAAAGACTCTTATACAATAATTTAACATGTCAGGCAGAAGAAGAAATGACAGGCATGAAACTTACAATAATTACAATGAACTTTGATCTCCTGAACAAATTCAAGGAATATACACAAGGTATCATTCTAGGTCAACATGTCAAAGAATCAACTACCGAACAACTTATTTTAAATTTCTAATATTATATCACACAACATAGTATGGTTAATCAATAACCCTTGGTAAAGGAGCCCATATGTAAAAGCAATAATTATGAAGTTTTGTATTTAGTTTGAAAGTGATTGTGTTAAGTCAAACACGAGAATCTTGGATTCTAAAAAAAACGTCAGTTTTAGCTGAGCTTAGGACCAAATAACTTTAGGACCAAATTCAACCTTATTTTATTATGCTATTAATTTTATAATGAGGCACCAAACAGATGCATGCTGATAAGAAGACCAGTTTACAATATTTTGCTTTGAATTAAAATAAACTCTCACTGACATTTTCGCCTGCATGTTGGTCTCAAAAGAGGAAGAATAATATATATCTTGGCACATTGATAATGATGAGGAATGAACAATGTAAATTATACTCACTGCTGGTGATGGGGTTCCTGGGAAAACTGGTCAAGACTCTCATTACTGCCAGGCAGAGGGTTGTTAATCTGGAAAACAGAAACAAATTGCTAAGAAGAGTCCATGGCATACAGTGAGTTATAAGAATCTAAGATTACCTGTGGAGAGACTACTACCTAGCGAAGGAGGTAAACATTTATCCTAATAATGGGAAGGGTAGCAGTGACCCAAAATACAGAACTGCAGTTTCCCGTGGCTTCTTCTGAACTGGTCTAAAGCTTAATATCAGTCTCACATCACTCACTCAGACATGGAACATTAAGTAAAACACAACTGCTTATTATGGGTTTCAGTCTTTAACTGAAGCTTAAGCACAGTATAACATTGTTTCAATAATTAAACATATGACATAGACCTTCACAGGATAGCAACACCATCATCCATAAAGTAGCTGTTATTCTTACAGCTGTTAGAAATACATTACAAATACATATGCATAAAAACTGTTTTTCCTATGACTGGAAAACAATTTTCTTAATGCCTCATTTTGCATATGCGGGAGCAATTTTTACAAACATTGAATTTTAAAATGGGGCAGCAAGATAAAAATTCTATTAATATTACCTAGTAACTATTTTTCCTCTAAGTTTTATTTGCCTATTTGTGTTGAACCAATCAGGTAAAGTGGTGCAGCAGATAGTGCTGCTGCCTCACAGTTCTAGCTCTTTGGTTGTGAACCTAACCTTACATACAGTCAGTGTAGAATTTGCACGTTCTCCCTAGGTTCCTGTATGCTCTATCATCTTACATGGCAAAGACATGCTGGTTGGCAGGTTAACTAGCGACAGTAAACTACCTCTAGTGTATGTGTTGGTCGGAGAATCAGGGTGGAGTTGTTGGGCATATAGGTCACAAGGAAGTATGTCAGATAGTGGGATTGCTCTGAGCTTCAGCATAGACTTAATGGGCTGAAGGGTCTCCTTCTGTGATGTAAGAACAATTGAGAATTCAATTACTCCGTTTTAGCATAAATATATAAACTTAAATAACTTGTTTCTTCTACAAAGTATAATGAAGGTCCAATCTATTGACAATGAAACTTAATTCTAGACCAAGATTTTCCATTCCTCAAAGCAAAACAATTTTTATTTCATTAAATCCTTGGGGAATTCTAACATGTCACAGCAAATTCAAGGCACAGTATCCTTTTAGGTTAGTCTTCCAAACCAACTATTTTAAAAAGACAAGCGAATTTCATTAAAATCTCAGGCAGATCATCAAATAGCTATTAGCTAATGAACTGTAAGTGATGCTTAGTCCAAATCTGACCATTCCCTCTCACACAAATTAAAGAGCAAAACAGGTGACTGCTCAGTGAGGATTAAAACGGTCTGGTGAAATACCCTCTTATTGAAGTGCAGTTCAATACATCATGGGTGCAGCTGAGATTTACTTTAAGGTGGGTGGTGGAGAAAAATGATGTGATCAATTATTGTATTGTGTTGCTAAAATATACCAAGAATGCATGTGGCCTGATTATTATTTTAGCTGTAAACACTGTTATTATTCAGCCAAGCAAATAAACAAACCCGCCACTTGAGTGCAGAGACTTTTCCTGTTTAAAGAAAAGAAATCTGCAGGAGTTGTTCATTTTGCATCCCTCATGGCCATGCTTGGTACATCTTAATCGATTTTTTAAAACATCAAAATGGCAACATGAAGCAGTCTATGTATGTTTCACGTTGAGTTTATTGGATTAGCTTGTGACAGATGCAATGTTTTTTATCAGGGTTCAATGTACAGAATGCGAGGAAGGAGAACACCTCTATCTGTTTACATTGCTGACTGGCTTTCCAACATTTTATTCAACGTTTACTTATGTACCGTCATCAAAGTATGTAACTTCTTCAAAATACTTTTTATTTGATAATTGTGACTTCACATCACTAGTATGACAAAAAAAATTAGACATATTAGCACTTTGCCATCTACTGTACAATTAAACAACTTAATGTGAATGTCACATCTGCTGTTAGAAAGAAGCCTGTTTAGTATTCCCCTTGCAATGATAATTCTACCTTAAACTTTGCTTTTACCTTTGAGAGTATATTATTCAATTTGACTTCTTGATTACATACCAATGTTAACCAATGTTATACAGATGATAAATTAAAACAATTGCATTCACTGCATTGTGAAGTACAAACCCTGCTGACAATTATTCAAGAGTTTTACTAATCATTTGTACCATCATCTCAGAGTCTCAGCTGTTATTGTAGAACCATGCATAAAACATGCATAATTAGAAACATAGAAAATAGGTGCAGGAGTAGGCCTTTCGGCCCTTTGATCATGGCTGATCATCCAGAATCAGTACCCCGTTGCTGCTTTCTCCCCATATCCCTTGATTCTACCCTTTCTTTTCAATGTTACTAGATGTAAACTTTCGGTAATGATTTAAGTTTACAGGAATAAAATACTTGCCAAAACAATTCCTAGGATGGGGGTTTACAAGAAAATGGAGAATTCAATTTGCATATCATTGGGTTGTAGGTTACCTAAGTGGAATACAAAGGATACAAAGGACATTTATTATCAAATACACCAAATGGTGTAGTGAAATTTGACTTGCCAATGCAGCACACGAATAAAGGTAAGACACAACATTAAAGAATTTAACAACATAAAAACATCCCCCCTCAATGGTTCCCACTGTGGGGGAAGGCAGCAAAGTCCAGTCCCATTCCCTGTTCACCCATAGTCGGGCCTATTGTGGCCTCCGCAGCCAGTCCGATGTTTTCAGCCCCTCTTTGCCGGAAAGCTGGAACTCCGGCGTCGGGTAAACACTCCTCAGCGGCTTGGAAAATGTCTGGAGCGGCCGCTCCCTCCCCGGAGAAATATGAGGTTTTGTTCTTCCCATTTGCATGTGGCCTCACTCAGTCAATGGAGGAGGCTGAGGACAGAAAGTCAGTATGGCAAAGGGAATTGAAATGACCAGCAACCAGGAGTCCTGGCAGGCCCTGGCAGACAGAGCACAAATGTTTGGCCTAGTCTATACTTGGTCTCGCTGATATATTAGAGGCCACATCGAGAATAGTGAAAGCAAAAGACAAGGTTGGAGGAGGTGCAAGTATACCTCTGTCCCTGAATGGAGGTGAGAGTATAGGAGTAGGGACAGATGTTGTATCTCCTGTGGTTGCAGGAGATTACCGGCAATGCCTCTGTCAAGTCCTGCCAAGACAACGATTCCGATGAATGAATTAGGATGATTCGACATGAAGCTTCATTTTTGTCCGACAATTTAGGTCAGATAAGCACGCAGTGTGTGTAAATTAGCAATTTAACCTGTGTGTAAATCAGGCAAGTGCTGCAACTGTTGCAGAAAATGAAAAATAATCACCTCAAAAGAGAAACTGTTTGAATTATTGTTTATTCTGCTGTAATATTCACTGGTACAAGCACAAACATGTAATATTGTGTAAACAAACAGTCATATCTTATTTTATCATTGACATTAAAGCAGGTACTGCTGCAATCATGTAAGTCTGTAAAATGTTCAATATATAAACGTTTTATTTGTCTGACTCATGCAAACATCTAGCTTGTTCTATACATATTAGTCAAAAGAAAAAAAAACATTATCTTGCCCAATCTGTGTGTGGTACGATTTCCCTTGTGTAAATGATTTCCAATTGAAATTCATAAAAATAGAAATTATCTTCTTAATCCATCATTCAAGGCTCATTTGATTTGCAGATGACAGAAACACATTACACATCTTCGCTTACTAACTGTATACAAATGTTTTGTGACCTACAAGAATATCAGTTTGAACGCAAAAGCTAGATATTCAACACTAAATATTAAGGAGGACCTCCTTCTGCTGATTAGTTGCGCGAGTGGTACAATAAATGAAGAACAGACTCTAATAGTTATATCCTTAACAGTTGATATCCTACATGGCTAGGAAAGGTTTGGAGGGATATAGGAAAATGGGACTAGCTTAGATGGGGCTTCTTGGTTGGCATGGATGAGTGAGGCATTGATTAGTAAGGGTGTCAGGTGTTATGGGGTGAAGGCAGGTGAGTGAGGTTGAGAGGCAAACATAGATCAGCCATGATTGAATGGCGGAGTAGACTTGATGGGACGAATGGCCCAATCTTGTTCCTAGAACATGAACATATGAGTGCGCTGACATGACTATGATTCTATAGTAACGGAGAGCAATGAGAAAGACAAATTTACTGTATCCATGTGAAAAACAACAGGAAGCAAAACAAACTACAAAGTAACCTTCTGAGTACTTCGGTGTTATTATTAAGTGGTGGCAGAGGAGTGGTGAGCAATATTTAAAAAATGTATAAATAAATAAAGTAGATAATTTCATCATGCTATATTTGCAGATAAATACAATTAGACAATGTATAAAACATAAAAATGCGATGAGCAAGCCCATCCACATAAATCTTAACTAAACAAAGGTGTTCATTCATCACCCTCCCCCAACCACCCCCAAGAATTATTATCTAATAAATCTTGGTGTAGATAGGTAGTGGGAGAAATAGAGGGGTTGAATAAGAAACCTCTGCAGCATTACGAGGAATGATAGCAGTGGAATGGATTGAAGTTTGACTTCTATGTCTATCGTACGTATCAACAGGAATTTGAGCTGGTTTCACAATAAATGTTCCAAATAATTAAAGCACACCGCCAATATTTGAAAACAAATAAATGAATTGGATTCATGATTTTGACAAGAATCAGTTACACATATATTAATGTATTAAGATGTGAACCACCAGGTAGATTCTAAGTTGTGAATTTAAAAGCTGGAGGGTTTGCCTGCTATGCTTGGACTTTTTCTTCAGTTTCTAAAGAATTAGATGAGTTGCATTTCCCTCCCTGCCATGCCCCTCCCATTTATGTCACTTCCTCCTTAGTGACTCTTTTGGTCATTACTTGACTCAGATTCAGATTCAGATTCAACTTTATTGTCATTGTGCAGTGTACAGTACAGAGACAACGAAATGCAGTGACCCATTATCAATCCCCTTTCTTCCCTCCCCTTTTATACTGTGTCTTAAAATATATTTATCCTTAAATTCCTTTATTTTCCTTGTTGTGAATAGTTCATAGACTTTTTTTTTCACTTAAATTTTTATTGATTTTTCACAGAGATATATACAAAACAGTGCAACACCATCACCATAAATAAAACAAAATAAGAAAAACAACAATCAAAATAAATAAATAAATAGATAGGAAAAAAAAGAAGTAAATAAATAAAAAATCGGTATAAGACCGTGTGGTTCGCTTACCAAATTAAAAAAAAAACCGTTACATTGATTAGTTATCTGGAGATATTTCAATATTCACACAAACATACCATCTAGTTCTATATAACACAATCTTCCCATATCTAGCTCGGCATTTATCTAGTTGGTGTCATGGCTCAAATAAGCGGTCCATTTTTCCCAGATCTTCTCAAATGAATTCTCCTTGACTCTCAAGGAATATGTCAGTTTCTCCATAGTAAAGATGTCTCGCACAATTTCTAACCACTGTTCCTGTTTTGGACTTTTTTCATTAAGCCACTGCCTGGTAATGGCCTTCTTACTTGCTGCAAGCAAAACTTTAATCAAATAGGTATCTTCTATCTTTACAATATCTTTAATACACCCCAGATACATCACAGGGCAGGTATTTGGGATTTTATAACCCAAGATATTTTTAACAACTGCATTAACATTTTCCCAGAATGGCCTTATCTTTACACAGTTCCAGAAAATATGCAAGTGGTCTGCCTCCATACTCCCGCACAGCCTCCAACAGTGTTGTTGTACAGCAAGTTGTCTGCTTTTTATTTTGGGTGTTATAAAAAAGCGAGATAGATTCCTCCAGCAAAATTCTCTCCATACTAGTGAGCTTGTGGATGTACATTGTGTTTCACACATTTGATACCATTCTTCTTCTGTTATTTGAATTTTTAATTCTGCTTCCCATTTTGTTTTTATGTAGAGCGTTGATTCTCCCTCACTTCCCACCAGAGCTTGGTAGAAAGCAGAGATGACCCGAGATCCCTTCTGTTTGTATGCATCCACAATCACCTTGCTCACATTATTTGAAGTTTCATCTAGTTCTGGCCTTATCTCTTTTGTAAAGTAGTCTCTTAATTGCAAGTATCTAGAGTTCATAGACTTGAAATATTAACAGTGTTTCTCCCTTCACAGATACTTCCTGACCTGCTGAGTATTTCCAGCATTTCCATTTTTTTCAACATCCATAATAGTCAAGCAGAAAAATCACACGTGGGAAAAGAATTATCGTGCATATTAGTAACAATACAACATATACACTGTGGATTCTATAACACTAGAGCTTAAAAACAATACCTAAAAGGACAAAAATGCAATTGAGAAAAAAAATCAATATTAATAGCAATCTTGGTTCAGGCCATGTCTGTAGTCTTGTACAAATCATTTGTAATTTATAATAATACATTCCTGTAATCAACAAATTAGAAAATCCTAGATATTTATAGTCTACAATCTTAAAAAAATGCGTTCTTGCAAGCAACCTGTCCTCAGTTAATTAGAATGAAAACATAGTTCAGAATATCTGAAATTGATCAATGCATTTGATTGAATAAATTACTGTTTATATTCCAATTGAAACTGATTTTCCAGAGCATCTAAGACTACACAACTTCACAGCTCCAGTAAATGTTTTTTCATGCTGATATCATTTATCTGCTTTCATTACGGTGTGAGATGATTTTCTCGTCAATCTCCATGATCAGTTTATCATTGTAATTTATGTAGAAATTCATTTCTACATAAACTATTTCCAGATACACAAACATTGCATTTGCAAGAAGGAACTAGAGAATGATTTTTGTTACATTTGTGAAAAAACTCAAGTATATTTTAGTGAGCTGTTCTTTTCCTTGCATGTGGTAATATATTGATAATGGTGCTGTTGCAATCCTTGACAAAAATTAAGAATTGGACGACTCCTCATTATCAATAATATTTCTCACACTCTATCTTTTCATAAGGCATGGTACTTGCACTTGATCCAATTTAATGATCATTCCATCTCTATATAATTAGCACTTTCCAATCAAACTCATCTGAATGAGTAGCACTATCAAGATACTTTTTCCTGTCAATGGTGCATATAAGCATTTATTCTCTGATTTTGCCATCTATCTATATACTATTAAAACTCTGTGTGTGTGTGGATGTGTGTGTGGATGTGTTTATTTATTTGTGGGTGTCACATTTGGCCTTTGATTCCTTGCTCCGCGATTTTTTCCATTTCGCTAGACATTACACTTTTACATACCCTAACACACTCCTTATTAGATTTAGACATAAAATCTTTTTAAAAATAAAATCCATCCCCCCCTCCCCACTCACTCATTTTGTCTCCTCCTGCTGGCTAGCCACCATAACGGCTGCTGCCGCCCGGCTCTGCTCCAAAAACGAAGCCTTTTTTTTTCTTTCGCTAGCGAATTTCGCAGCTGCCGCCCAGCTCTCCTCCACTACCCCCCCCCTCCCCCCCTGGGCCGGCTCTCTCATTCTGGCTCAAACGCCCGGCTCTCCTCCAAAAACGGCGACATCTTTTTTTTCCCGCTGACTATTTTCACTGCTGCCACCCACCTCTCCTCCACTACCCCCCCCCCCCCGCCCCCGGGCCGGCTCTCTCACGCTGGCTCAACCCAAACATCGGCTCTTCCCCACTGCATTTCGCCGTCCTCTTTCCGAGGATGCCGAAAAGCAGCGGCTGTACAACCCATCTTTGCCTTCAGCCGCGTCACAGAGCCGGCGCGTCAATGGCCTGTCGGCCCGCAGCCCCATTGAGGGCATACGCAGCGTCTCGAGGTTTGCGGGTTATAGACCAAGCGCAGGCAAGTGGGACTAGGGTAGCTGGGACATTGTTGGCCCATGTGGGCACGTTGGGTCAAAGGGCCTGTTTCCACACTGTATTACTCTAATGGGCAAACTGCACGCCGAAAGCACTTAAAGTCAGGAGTGAACCTGGATCTCTGGCATGGGAAGGCTGTGGCTCTCATACAGTTCATGAGTTAATGGAAGTAGTTAGAGAGCCAGAAAATAAACAAGATCTACAAAATTAAAATTGTTGGCCAATTAATAATATTAATATAATATCAAAGGGGGTGGTTAGTGTGCGTGTGTTTGGGGGGTGGGGGTGGTTAGTGTGTGTGTTGGGGGGGTGGTTAGTATGTGTGCTGGGGTGGTCAGTGTGTGTGTGTTGGGGGGATGGTTTGTGTGTGTGTGTGGGGGGGGGGGTGGTTAGTGTGTGTGTGACCCAGCAACCTGCCCCCCCCCGCAACAGCGTGTTGAATGGATGGGACCCTCTCCCCCTCTCCCTCCCTTCCCCCTCCCCACTCTCTCTTCCGTTCCCCCCTCCCCCTCCCTCCCCCCTTCCCACTCTTTCTTCCCTTCCCCCCTCTTGCCCTCCCCCCTCTGCCCCCTCTCCCCTTCTGCCCTCCACCCCTCTCCCCTCCTCCACCGCTCCTCCACCCTCCTTCTCCCCTCCTCCAACCCCACTCTCCCTTCCTCTAGCCCCCTTTCCCCTCCTCCAACCCCCTCTCCCCTCAAACCCTCTCTCCCCTCCCCTCTACCCCCCTCCCTTCCCCCCTCTCTCCCCACTCCCCCTCATCTCTCCCACCTCTCTGCCCACCTCCTCTCTCCCCTCTTCCCCCTCTCCCCCTCTCTCCTCCCCCTCTCTCCCCCCCTCTCTCTCCCCCTCTCTCTCCCCGCCTCTCTTCCCCCTCTCTCCCCGCCTCTCTTCCCCCTCTCTCTCTCCCCCTCTCTCCCTCCCCTCCTCTCTCTCTCTCTCCCCTCCTCTCTCTCTTCCTCTCTTTGCCCTCTCTCTTTCTCTCTCTCTCTCCCCTCCTCTCTCCCTGTCTCTCTATCCCCTCCTCTCTCTCTCTCTTTCTCTCCCCTCCTCTCTCTCTCTCTCTCTCTCTCTCTCTCTCTCTCTCTCCCCCTTCCACCACTCACCGCTCCCCTCCCCATCCCTCTCTCTCTCTCCCTTCCCCCTCTCCTCCCATCCCCAATCTCTCCCCATCTCCTCCCCCTCTCCATCTCCCCCTCTCCTTCGCCATCTCCCTGTCTCCTCCACCTCCTCCACCCCTGTGTGTGTGGGGGGTGGTTAGTGTGCTTGTGAAGCCGCAGCAACCCCCCCTGCAAACGCGCGTTGGGGAAACAGACCCAACGGGTCTGCACTTGGTCTAGTATACTTTTAAAACTCTGTGTGTGTGTGTGTGTGTGTGTGTGTTTATTTATTTGTGGGTGTCAGATTTGGCCTTTGATTCCTTGCTCCGCCAAAACCACACGCGAAAACTCCGCGATTTTCCATTTCGCTAGACATTACACTTTCACATACCCTAACACACTCCTTATTAGATTTAGACATTTTTATGTGCACATTTTTTAAATAAAATTCATCCCTCCCCCCCCACCACTAATTTTTTAAATCCTGCTGGCCAGCAAGCTGCTGCATGACTCACAGTGCCATCACAGATGTCCAATCACAATGGATCTCATTTACCTATGATATGACATCACAATGGTTCAGGGCTAGGAGATTGGAACCTTCACGTGAGCCCACTAATCAAACAGCTACATGACTCACAGAGCCATTTCAGATGTACAATCACAATGGATCTCACGAATGCAATCAACCTGGCGTGCACAATCAAATAGAGCAATTTGTCCTACCCCCCTCCCTATCTACCCCCTCCCTCTCTACCGCCCTCCACCTCTACCCCTCCTATCCTCCCCCCCTCCCTTCCTGTTCTCCCACCCTCCACCTCTCCCCCTCCACCTCTCCCCCTCCTCATCTCACTCCCCTCCACCTCTCCCCCTCCAACTCCCCCTCTTCTCTCTCCCCCCCATCTCCTCCAACCCCCTCACTCACCCCCTCCTCTATCTCCTCCCCTCCCTCCCCCCTCTCCCCTGTACTCTCTCTCTCCCCTCTATTCTCTATCTTCCCCTCCCTCCCTCCCTCCCATCCCTTTCCCCCTCTCGCCTTCTCTCTCCCCCTTCTCACTCCCCCCTTCTTTCTCCCCCTCCTCTCTTTCTCCATGCTCCCGCTCCCCCACCTCTCTCCCTCTCCTCTCTCCCCATCAAATCTCTCCACCTCCCCCCTCCACCCCCACCTCTACCACCCTCTCTCCTCCCTCCCCCACCCCCTCCCTTTTATTGCCATCCCCTCTACCCCCTCCACATCATATTCTCCTCCCCCTCTCCACCCTCCCCTCCCCCCCTCTCCACCCTCCCCATCACCTCTCCCCCACCTCCCCCCTCCACCTCTCCCTCCTCTTCTCCCCCTCACCTCTCCTCTCACCCCCTCCTCTCTCCCCCCTACCTCCCCCTCTCCCATCTACTCGCTCTCTCCCCTCTAATCTCTCTCTCCCCTCTAATCTCTCTCTCCCCCCTCTAATCTCTTTCTCCCCACCCGTCCCTCTCTTCCACCCCCATACCTTTCTCCCACTCCCCTTTCTCTCTCTCCCCTTCTCTCTCCCCCTTCTCTCTCCCCCTGCTCTCTCCCCCTCCTCTCTCTCCCCATCCTCTCTCTCTCTCATCCTCTCTCTCTCCCTCCTCTCTCTCCCCCTCTTCTCTCTCCCCCTCCACTCCCTCCTTCTCCTCTCTCCCCCTCCAATCTCTCTCCCCTCCCCTCTCCCCCCCACCTCTACCACCCTCTCTCCTCCCTCCTTCCCCCTCCCCCACTCTGCCCCTCCACCCCTTATTCTCCTCCCCCTCTCCACCCTCCCCTCTCCTCCCGCCCTTTCCCCCTCTTCTCCCCCCCTCCACCTCCTCCCTCCTTTTCTCTCCCCCTCCAACTCTCCCCCTCCTCTTCTCTCCCCTCCAACTCTCCCCCTCCCCTCTCCTCCCTCCCCTCATACCCCCTCCTCTCTCTCCCCCTCCCTCCCCCTGCACTCTTTCTCTCCCCTCTACTCTCTCTCTCTCTCCCCTCTAATCTCCCTCTCCTCTCCCCTCCCCCTGTTCCCCTCTCCCCTCCCCCACCCTTCTCTACCCCCCCCCCCACCCTTCTCTACCCCCGCACCCACCCCTCTCTCCCCCTCCCCCTCTACCACACCCCTTCCCCTACCCCTGTCTCCCCCTTTACCCTCCCCGCTCTCCTCCCCTCCCCACTCTCTCCCCCTCCCCCCCCTCTCCCCCCTCCTCCCCCTCACCCCTCTCTCCTGTGTGTGTGTGTGGGTGTATGTCAGGTGTGTCATTTTGATTTTGCCTTTGATTCATTGGTCCGCCAAAACCACACGCAAAAACTCAGAGATTTTTACCATTTCGCTAGCGATTTTACTTTTACATTCGCATACCCACTCCTCATTAAATTTCGTCATTTTTCTGTACACATTTTTAACAAAATCCTCCCTCCCCCCCCCCACTCACTCATTTTGTCACCTCCTGCTGGCCACCTTCTCATCGCGTGCCGCGCGACCATAACGGCTGCTGCCGCCCGGCTCTCCTCCACTCCCCCCCCCCGGCGCGGCTCTGTCACGCTGGCGGAAGGCACAGATCGGCTGGTCCCCCGCTGCTTTTTTCCGTCCTCGCTGCCGGTGCGCAAGCTTGCACTGTCCGAAAATCCCGCGCGTCAACGGCCTGTCGGCCCACAGGCGCATTGAGGGCGCACGCAGCGTCTCCACGGGCGTACGCAGCGTCTTGACGTCGTACTCAGTGTCTTGATGGCGTACACAGCGCCTTGACGACGTACGCCTAGCGCATGGTGTTGCGCGATGACGTCAGGCAGCCCCCCCTTGCAACCGCGAGTTGCGGGAACAGACCCAACGGGTCTGCACTTGGTCTAGTATGGTATTAAATCCATTCATCCCAACCTGTATTAAATACAGATCAAACAGACCATATTTTAATTCCCACAATACTTACTAATCACATAAAAAGGGAGTGGACCACAAAGTCCCTTGAGCTTGCCCAATCATTCAATAAGATATCGGCAACTGAATTTCTAGACTAATATACTTCCACAAATCAGGTTTTGAACCTAACCATGAAGCAACCATTACTGTAGCAGTTTACCAAAATCCTCGTATTAGCTGTGTCACAATGCATTGCTATGTGCACCTTCAATACAATATCCCACGTAAAGGAATGAATGACTTTCAGGCCCAGTTTTAACATTAACTATTTCCAGGCCAAGATCCATATGCTGTGGTCAATTTTAATTGTAGACAAAATTAGAGGAAGATTTCTGAGTGGTATATGTAATAAATGAGGGATGCATTACCTTTCTTTGCTTTTACCACACATAACAAATAGCACAATTTTCATGGAATATACCAACATTTCCTGATTTATAAATATTTCTGTATAAGTATATCTTTCTGTATCACTGAAACGTCCACCTGCCATTTTTGATATCCAAAATTTTAAGTGAGATTGGCAGCTTTGTACAGTGGAACTCTGCGTACTGTGGAAATAGAGCTTTTGAAGTATGCTTTTACAATGTCGATGTCACAGTTAAGGTCAACAATTGTTCCCCATCTCTGCTTTCTCCAAGATTGCTATCTTGATTGCTATTTTGGCAGGCAGTAAAGAGATGACAATGTTGTAACGGTTGAGACACAGAAGACTGCAGATGCTATAATCTGGAGTAAAAGACAAAGTGCTGGAGGAACTCAACAGGTCAGGCAGCGTTTCTGATATGAGACCCAGTAGGTTAAGTGAATGGCTCATAGGCAGATGGAAGCAGGTGCGGGAGGGGACATCACTGGGCGACAAGCAACCAAGGACAATTTCATATCCCTACATATATTACCTTTTAATTTGATTTCTGATGGTGGTAGTGCCTTCACAGAGCAACTTGGCTTCATTCACTCAGGCACCCTACATTAGGCTTTACATCAATCCACCTTTTATATTGGTACTCATATTGATGCCAAAGGCAAATACTTCTGATTTTGACTTTGATAATAGATCAATTGCTAAAACTGCCACAGTAGAATATGAAACATTCTCTGGACTGTTAATTTACGACTTGAGATTACCAGTCTAGAAACACAATAACCAGACTGTATTAGTCCAAACTTAGCTGGCAATGAAAGACAGCCTTCAATCCAACTAAATTTCAGAAGCAGGATGCAATGTGCAGCCGCTACAACATTGAGTTTTTAATGCAAGCAACCAAGGACAATTTGATATCCCTACATATATTACCTTTTAATTTGATTTCTGATGGTGGTAATGCCTTCACAGAGCAACTTAACGAATTACGGAACTGAGATGAAGTGCACAGTACGTTAGTGTGAATTCTGTACCACAACTATCTAATGAAAAAATATTCACAGCACATTTAGATATATTCATTTATCATTTTTGGTTTAAGCTCCCAGCTGCCCACTTGACAAGTATTTGAATGCAGCCATGGGTACGAAGTCCTTTCCCATTGGGGAGAAAATAAAAAAGAATAGGGGAGTTCACTCCCTTCAACAAGATTAATTCAAACAAAGAAGGCTCCTCAGCTCTTTTAATCTCATCTGTCTGCAATATTAAACCCTGTTATTTACCATTACTGCATTTAGTTATTACTTAGTCAAGTTCATTGACCAATTCACCTTATCATGCTGTCCTATTAGATACTTCATTGGTTAATATGTCAACTTTTTTTCTGAGTTTAAAGATTTTGAATATATTACTATTTTTTTCTACTTACCTCTTCTTTCCGCCATTGTTTATCACTGTCATTGTTCACATCCAGAGGTAAGCAAAGAAATCTGATGTGATCAGAACATTGTACAGATTCAGGAGGGACCTCTGGGGATATGACCAACTCTGTTTTGCAAGACAAACCTGGGATGATTTTCTTTTCTTAATTGAAGAATGATGTGGGTAGAACCAGTATGGGAATAGGCTGCCCACCAACATAGCCTGAGAACAATTACATTGGAAGACTATTTTGTAATGGGAAGGTAACTTCCAAGGGGGAACTAATTGTAGGTCAGGATCATGATTCGGTTCACCCAGTGGATCTGAAGGGAAGTGACAACTAACTGCATACGGCAGGTCCATGCATCCCCGACCTGCACTCTGTATACAGAGGAACACCTTGGCACTCAGATTCTTGTTCACCCGATCTGTTGCTGGGCCCAGCAGAGTCTGTGACGGTGCTCAGTTTTGCTAAACTGGGACAAATTTCATGTTGAATCTGGTTCCTCAAATGGGGGGCATCTGTAGTTAACATTTCAGAAGCAGGATGTAATGTGCAGTCTACTACAACATTGACCTTTTAATGTAAGCAGCCAATGACAATTTCATATGCATGGGATTACCAATCTGAATGGAAAAGATAAGAGAAGATATTTTTTTCCTTTCCCTACAATAATTCTTATTATTGCTTTAGTACATTTCTAACAATTAGATTCATTTTTCAGTAAATGTATTTTAATTTGTAATTATTTATTTATTTGAACATTTTTTCAACTATGTTCAAGAATCTCTGATTACCAGAGAAATTCAGAGAGCTGAAAAGGCCTTTACTGAATGCTCGAGTTTTCAAAAGGACATTGGGGCAGTCCAAGGATAGGGCCTCAGGATCCATTGACAAAGAAAGCACATCAACCTCTACAGGTACACCATTGAAAGCATTTTATCGGGATGCATCACAGCTTGGTTTGGGAACAGCTCCCTCCAGGACTGCAAGAAATTGCAGCAAATTGTGGATGCAGTCCAGACCATCACACAAACCAACATCCCTTCCATTGATTCCATTTATAACTCACACTGCCTTGGCAAGGCCACAGCATTAACAAGGACGAGTCGCACCCTGGCCACTCCCTCTTCTTCCCTCTCCCATCCGGCAAAAGGTATAGGTGTGAAAACGCACACCACCAGATTCAGGGGCAGTTTCTTCCCAGCTGTTATCAAGCAACTTAACCATCCTACCACAACTAGAGAACAATGCTGAACTACTATCTACCTCATTGGTGACCCTCAGACTATCTTTGATTGGACTTTACTGGCTTCATTTTCCACTAAACGTTATTCCCTTATCGTGTATCTGTACACTGTGAAAGGCTCGATTGTAATCACTTATTGCTGACTGATTAACACGCAACAAATGCTTTTCACTGTACCTCAGTACATGTGACAATAAGCAAAACAAAACAAAACTGAACTGAACATTCCCTGAAGCCTGGTGAGCACTCATAATTATTTATTTTTGTGGGATGCCACAGCAGCAAGGTCTCCAGCTCAACTGTACTTGAGGGGTTGAGAGGTTCCAGCCAAGGTGATCATACACAGCGCAGGTTAGATTGAGTGTGTTCCAAGCCAATAGGCTGTCCTATGTTGTCCCTCAGCGAGTAATTTTAATGCAAGAAGCGGTTACGTTTAGAAACTTCATCAAGATTATAAACAGCTATTTACACAGAGGAAACTGGTTTGAGGTAAAAATGTTGCAATGCATTCACATGTGGGTCATAAGGTTGCGAGGCAACTGTCTTAACTGGTGTCCTACTGCATCACTGCCTCAAACAATTACTTCCAGTAGTTCTACTGTCAGACATCAAAGCCTGTTTGGTGTCTTATGCCAGAGGTAAGAGTGTTTACCAAACCAGAATGTCCTGCAGAACACTGATGTCACTTAACATTATCCAGAAACTGATAAGGTTAGAGAAGAAATTCTGCTAAAATGGCACTCGTTTTTAATGTATTTGCCGCTGGTCAAGTGGTGTTTAATTGTCCTAATACCCTTCAAAAAATTATTGATAAGTCAACACAATATGTACCCTAGATGTATCCAATCAGCTGATCTCATAATAAGATTTTTAGCAAACTAAATATGTAGGCACTCTAAGAAACCTCAATGCCAATGCCTGTCAGATTACAAAGATACTACACTGGTACTGACTATTTCACACAAAAAAAACACAATATTGCTAAAATTAGAACAGATTTTTGTGAATTTTCCATTTTGAATGGACAAAATTTTATTGCACTGGTTATCCTAAAACTGCCTCCATGTGCATATTTACCTCATCCAGATGCAGAGATCCAATCTATAGGCCATCTTGGACACTCACATTATCGTCTCAGTGGAAGCAGGGCCTTCTGCGGTCTGGTAGCGAGGCCCCTGTCTTCAAACTACCTCAACAAAATTGAGTTGAATTGAAACACATGGCATGGAAACAGGCCCTTCAGCCCACCGAGACCATGCCGACCATTGATCACTGTTCACAGTTCTATGTTATCCACTTTCACATCAGCACTCTATACAAGTGGGGGAATTTACAGAGGCCATGTCTTTGGGATGTGGGAGGAATCTGGGGCACTCAGAGGAAACCCACACGGTCACAGGGAAAATGTGCAAACGCCACACAGACAACGACCAAAGTCAGGATTGAACCCGGGTCTCAGGTGTTGTGATGCAGCAGCTCTACCAGCTGCATCACTGCACACCCTAGAAAGCTGCACTCTGCTTTGCTGACCGTAAATGTTGCAAGTGATTTATAATAGCCTTTTGCAAAAACTCTTGATAAACGTGCCATTGAAAAGTGAATTAAAATCTATGCAAATAATTGTTTAATAAAATTCAAGAATGAAGGCCCACTCCAGCATTGGATTGAAGTGCCCACCTTTACATGATCCACACTCAAGAAACCTGTCACTGAGGCCAGCCATGGAATCATTTCCAACGGGCTAGATATTTCCATATTCTAGGCGAGATCATTTTTTAATTGCTGGCGTGGTGTGGTGGTGGAGATGGGCACTCAAATGATTGCCTTGGATGTTCACATCTACATTAATGATGCCTGATTGATCATCATATGTAGGAGTACAGTAATTGCTCTTGATTTTGTCCCACCATTCCTTGTTTGGATACAACAATATAGTCTCTCTGCTTGCGGTATTGTTTTATGCAATGACCGATGCACTGCATTGATTCATGAGGTTTGGTCACCCCATCTTTTCAATGACACTTAGGGAAGTTATCCTATCTTCAACTGTCTTCATGAACAGGTGATTATTCAGATAGAAGGGTCAGACTGAAGAAGGATCCCGACCCAAAACATCGTCAGTCCATTAACCTCCACAGATGCTACCCGACTCGCTGAGTTCCTCCAGCAGTTTGTTCATTGCTCAAGATTCCAGTATCTGCAGTCTCTTGTGTCTTCAATTAGTCAAATAAGTTGGTGTTTCTGGTGCTCTTTTGTATTATTTCTCTCAGGTTGGCCAAAAAGACATTGCCATTTTGCCAGATGTATCTGTGAGCAAAATCACTTCAGGCCTAATGGATTGTACTGTAATATGATTTTAGATAGGTCAGCCAAAAGGGAGTTGAAATTCAGTGCACACCAAAGATGAATAAACAGTACATGGATGGGAAGCATCTACTCATTGAAAAATACTGAAGCAATTAGAGAAAAAGAGAGACATATGGGAGCAATTTCATTATTGTTTGAAAGTATAACCAGATAGATCAAGTAATAAAAAGGTCAACAGCATTTGGCATAGGGGGCTCCGTACGGAAGTCATTACAAATTTGTTCTCGCCAATAATTTGGCTACATGGAGCATCCAAAGACATCTTATCAGAGAGTATACTGCATAGAATCATCAGAATAATGCTAGTTTAGACGAAGAATTTGTGATATTACGATTACTTCTATTGAGGCAAAGGATGGAAAGTTTAGAGAATACAAATTGGTAGTTTTAAAATGATGAAGACATTTGAATAAGTAAATAATTTGATTAAGGGAAAAATACACGTTTCTCTGATTGGTATGTAATCAATAACGAGTCACTAATTTCAAATTGCAGCAATGGCAGGAAGGACAGAATTTAGGAGAAATATATTTTTATAGAAAATATAATATTTAAGATCACATACCAGTAGGATTAGTGTGGGAACATTCTTGCAATAGCTTTAATGTGAACACAAGGCATCGACTGATTTATTATGTTTTTTTGTAAATATAGATTATCATTTGTGATCTATATCAATTATGACATATAGAATGCATCTCAAAACATTTATTTATATACTAATGGTTTTCCTTTGATGCTGCACTTAATAAGATAGAAGAGGCACTGTTTTATAACATAACAAGAGCATTAAAATTTACTTGTATCCCTTAAGGCTACTGATGTAAATGCTCTGTGCTTTTGAAAATTATAGTAATTACTTGTCAACTGCAGATAGTTTCTTTAAAAAGAGAATTTTAAATGCAACTAGACCAAGTGGGACCAGTGATTCCCGGTCACACGGGAGGCCTGGTCCCCCAAACGCAACCCATTCCCCCAACGCAATATTCGACCACTCACCCATAGCCTCCACAGGAGGCCTGGTCCCCGAACGCAACCCGTTCCCCAATGCAATATTCCACCACTCATCCATTCCCCCAACGCAACCCATTCCTCTACACAATATTCCACCACTCACCCATAGCCCCCAACTGCGCAGGCATGGCTCATTACCCCTCATCCCCCAGCACTCCTTCCCCTCCTCTTTACCCTCCTTCTTCTTAAACTTTAAAAAAAGATCAAATTCCCTTGCCCAGCCCCTGCCCACAACAATGTTTCAAATGTCAGGACTCAGTGTCCTGTCTTTGTAACATTATAACAGGCAGGGGCAGCAAGTTTGAATTGGATTTTTTACAGTGAGGTCAAATTTTACTTTTTTTATATAATGTAAATGAGATCCCATTGTGATGTCATTGTGGGGTGGAGCACTGCTCATGGACAGTTTATGTAAATGAGATCCCATTGTGACATCATAGCTGCTAACTGCCACTGCAACTTCAAGTGATTTTTTCTCAAACAGGATTTTGTAAAGTGAATAACTTGTAAAATATACCATCAATCTGAACGAAACTTGATAAAAACACACCACAGGACAGTTGTGAGTAAGGTGGTCCAAAAAGTGTAGCACCATCGTGTACCGTTTTGGCATAGTTCCAGGAGCACATGGCCATGCATGGGCACAGACACTCAGAATCACAAACAAGATGAGAGTTTTGACCAAGTGGGACCCGTTGGGCCCCGTTCCCCCAACGCAATATTCCACCACTCACCCATTCCCCCAACACAACCCGTTTCCACCACTCTCCCGTTCCCCCAACGTAAACCCATTCCCCCAACGTAAACCCGTTCTCCCAATGCAATATTCCACCACTCACCCATAGCCCCAACTGCACAGGCGCAGCTCATTTCCTCTCATCCCCCAAAACTCCCTCCCCCTCCTCTTCACCCTCCCTCTTCTCTCCCCTCTCCTCCTTCCCCTCTCCTTTCCCCTACCTTCAGTCACTCCCTACCCTCAGTCACACCCTCCCTCCCTCCATAACCCCTCTCCTCTCGCTACCCCTCTTGACGTCATTGTGAGGTGGAAGCTGCTTTAAGAAAAAAATGTAGATGAGATCCCATTGTGATGTCATTGTAGGGTGGAGCACTGCTCGGGCAGTTTATGTAAATGAGATCCCATTGTGACGTCGTAGCTGCTAACTGCCACTGGATACTGTAAAGTTAAAAATGTGAATAACTTGTAAAATATAACATCAATCTGAACGAAACTTGATAAAAACACACCACACGACAATTGTGAGTAAGGTGGTCCCAATATTGTAGCGCTATCGTGTACCGTTTTGGCGTAGTTCCGGGAGCACATGGACATGCAGACACGCACGAACGCAGACAGAATTATAAACAAGATGAGTGTTTTAGTTATATAAAAAAGATAGAAAAGTTATTCACAAGTTAACTGTTAGTTGGTGGGGAATTTCAAACACTCGGGTAAAATGTGTTCATTGCAGCATTTTTGTGAAAAGTTTGCTGGTTAAATGTAGATTGTGGTTGGAATCCTGATATACTTGCAGTGGCCCAAGAACATAGCAAGACTCTCATCTTTGCCTCCTTACAAACAGCTAACCCTTAATCATGTCAGGGGTTATGGGGAGAAGGCAGGAGAATGGGGTTAGGAGAGATAGACCAGCCTTGATTGAATGACGGAGCAGACTTGATGGACCAAATGGCCTAATTCTGCTCCTATCACATAACCTTATGATCGTCTTTAGCTAACCTTTCACCCTATGTGCCATAATTGAGGACCCAATTAGTTGACCAGGAACCACTGCCATAATGGCCATTTACTCACAAAGAATCTTGCAATTCAGAATCTTAGTATGAACTGGACTAAGTGGACCCGTTAGGTCCCTGTCACACGGGAGGCCTGGTACCCCTAAGCAACCCGTTCCCCAACGCAATATGCCACCACTCACCCGTTCCCCCAATGCAACCCATTCCCCCAACACAATATTCCACCACTCACCCATAACCCCTAACTGCTCAGGCGTGGCTCATTTCCCCTCATCCACCAGCACTCCCTTTCCTCTTCACCCTCCCTCTTCTTTCCCCTCCCCTCCTCCCCTTCCCCAATCCCTCCCTCTCCTTTACCATACCCTGTCACTCCCTCCCTCCATAACTCCTCTCCCCTCCCTACCCCCTCCTATCCCTCTATCCCCCACCCCTCACCTCACCCTAGACCCCCCACTATCCCTCCTCACCTCTCCCACTGTCCTCCTCTCCCTCTATACCCCACTCCCAACCACCCCCACTTCCCCACCCTCCCTCCTCACCTCCCCCACTTCCCCTCTCTCCCTCCCTACCCCTGCCTCTCCCTCAATCCCTCCACTCTCCCTACTCACCTCCCCAGGATCTCGAGGGTGCCGCTCCTTTCCCTCCTTGCATGCCCGGAGGAGCAGCAGCCATTGGCCTCAGAGCCAGGCTCATCGCCCAGGCCTCGTATCCTCGGCATGGCCTCAGGCCGCTGCGCGGGCCTGGAGCAGCAGCAGCAGCAGCTGTCGGCCTCAGAGTCAGCCTCAGCACCCAGGCCCCGGATTGTCGACGCGGCCTCTCCCCGCCCCCGGAGCTAGCAGCCGCCGCCCACAGACGCAGCCCCAGCGCCAAGGTGGCGGATCCCCGCGGGCCTGGAGCAACAGTAAAATGGCAGTAATCTTACCCATTTCGCCTTTTTGAAAAATAAATGGGATCTGAATTCTGGAAAGGCCCCAATTGCGCAGGCGCGGCTGAGGACCCGTTGGGTCTCTTTATGATGCCAGTAAAGACTCGCACGGGAATCCTCCCCCAACTGCGCATGTGCGGGTGGGGGCGCTGTTCTGTAAATTTAAGTTTTAAATGTTAATAACTTTAAAAATATACCATCTATCTGAACAAAACACAGGACAATGGTGAGTAACGTGGGCCAAAAATTGTAGCGCTATCGTGTACCGTTTTTGCACAAATAAAAGTACAACAAAAAACCTGCAAACAAACGCGATGAGAGTTTTAGTAATAGATGATTCCATTGATATATTGACATACCTACTTCCTGTCTCATTAGTGGTAGTCGTTCCTCTTTCTGTCGTTTTCTCAGATGTCTATGCTTTCCATCACCCTGTCGATTCCACCAGATACTGTACCCAATCCTTTAAATGGTAAAGTAGGCGTATTTCCCTCTGAGATTCCCAAGCATATTCAAAGCTCACATCTAAACTGTTTTAATTGATGTCTATTTTTCTTTAAAATGTTAAGCCATAGGCAGGAATATGAAAGAACATTAGCCATACAAGTGGAAAGGTCAGAGGCAGAAGAACGATTTTTAATTTGATTATAAGATATAAATATTGTATGTGTGAAACGGAACAAACATTGTAATGTACTTATCACATGTTCAGAAATCATACTTCTTGCTGTGACTCAGGTCTCATTTCTGCATCGCTTCTCACTTTGTAAGTTTTTAAGTCCTCCTTTCCCTATCAATTTTTAAAATATCAACCAGCTTCTGTTTCACCATGAAACTCCACGTAGGATTTGCGGAAGCAATGCTGAGCATTTTCAAGCAAGATGAAAAAAGTGGAACAAGGTGAGGTGGTTCAAGAAGAAAATGGCAAATGGGTAAGACTGGTGCAAAGATAGCTCCTGCCATATGTATAATGTTTTGGATGTAATGTCCACTAGTTCAAGGAGCTGCTGGTCTCCTCCCCACTCCACCTCCCCACCCTGGAAAAATATTTAACATTTGCCAGGTATTAAAACAAAATTATAAAAATTTATGTCATGTCTTTAGGATGCATGCTACAAAAATAAATTGACTTTTCATTTTAATCAAGGGGAAACACTTTCTAATCGCCAAATCTTATCCGGGAGGTCTGAAATGTTGCAAGACAAGTTCAGTCTTAACTCCTCAGATTCAAAGGGCTCTACTGCAAGAAATGAGGGTTTGCTTAGAAAAAAAAGTAATAAACATATTTGTGAATACTACACAGTAACTGAAATATAATTTTCCTCATGATTCATGGGATTTATTAACAACTGTATGAGGGAGAATTTAAGTCCAAGGCAACCATTCCCTATTATAATTAAATTTAAATTTAAACATATTATGTATTGCTTAATGGACATTAAAGCTGTATGCTCATATAAAATTAGAGAACAGAAAGGATTTAATTCATTTACAATCTCTTGTACAGTTATATGCATAATATTATTGAAAATGTATGAAATAAAATGTATTAAAGATTTTTAATATTTGTTCCATGATCTTTGGTGGTATTGACTTTTTCATTTATCATTCTGAAATTCGGCACAATGGAAGAAAGAATTAGAAACTGCTAAAAGTTGATATCTTACAAATACTGTATTAACTAAAATAATTATGGAATAAAAATTATTCTTGATTGTTTAAGATTTGAATATAATTCACATGAATATTTTGCAATTCTTCTATTCACACAAATAGCTCCAACTGTTTCACCCAATTAATTATTAAACCTCAAACTTATTTATGTTTTCATCGACAGAATTACATACATCTATATTTTATTGCAAGTGTACTTCAAATATGAAATATATTTATGCTTTAGTCATCCAGATACAGAAAACTGCAAAATAATCATTCGATGATGGAAATATGGAGTGAATACGAAATTCTCAAAAATGTATTAACAAACATCAAATGTTACATAGTCTACTGTACTTTAACTTCCCATCAATAATTAACTCCTTTGCCAATAATTTCTCTTCTACCATTCTATAACAAGTGACCAATGAGTCTAAAAAAAATCTCAGCTAAATGCAAAGCTCTCGAAGAATTTTGATCCAATTTTTTCAATAATAAGACCATTAGATTTCAGCCCAAAATTCCCAGAACATCTGTTGTCATTTTAACTTAAAGGATTAATCTTATTTATTAGCCTTCCTAAAGGAAATGCTGAAATATAATTTGGTGGAGATTTGGCAGTGCATTACAACAAAGAGCCCATCCGATGTTGCTAAGGCCCCGTGAAATTATGGTGTCAATGGCTGACATCACTGTTTGTACTACCCATATCTTTCCTGGGTATTCTGTACCATTGTACTGTTTCACTTACCAACAAAGTTGGACAGCTAACTTTCCACCATTAAATCAATCATGATCACAGGCCTGCTGAACTAATGTCACTGCAATTGCTGCCTCCACTTAGACCATTAAAGAATGGCACTGGTGGGCTTTCTAATTTAAAAATCCATTGCTATTTCATCTCAATTATTTTCAACCCATTGTGAGCTTAACCTTTAATTAAATATAACACTTCCTAGAATCAATTGAATGAATCAATTATTTTTCCTTTTAAAAATAGGAATCAAAAGGTCTGTTCACTAATGACCCTTTTCCAAAAAAAAATCAGATATTGTTTCCTTTTATTTATGCAATATACAAATTAACTATTTAACATATGAAAATAATGCTGATGCACAACTGTGTGAACTTGAGACAACACAGCAATAACCTTAACTGCTCATTCATTCTTAGGGAAATAATGTCACTATTTTAATTTCTTGTCTGAACAGGTAAACAATACCGATATAGTCGATTTAAAGAGCATGTCCTGGTTTCTTTGTAACTATTTAGACATGTGAATTATGCTAAGTTAAATTAGGCACCATCATATGGAAATAAACAGGAACTTTAGTCAGAGTTGGAAACAGGCCCTTCAGACCACTGAGTCCATGGTGATTATCAAGCACTCATTTGCACTAATCTATGTACTGTACATACTATTTTTTTTCTACTAACATTACCATCATTTCCTTAGTTTCTTCTACTTGACTTTACAATAGCCAACTCAAATGTTTTCATTCTGTGTGATATCTCTTCTATTCCATAAGGGATTGTAACAGTGACATGAAAGTTCCGTATCTTTTGTCATGAATTAAAATTGCTTCCATTTTAACTGTGAACTCTTTAGTGTTAGAAAAAATTGCCTTTTATGGCAGCAATTACAATGTTGGCCAAAAAGTAACAGTGTCCAATTCGTTTGGGCGGTTTCATTGGACCGAAGATTATATATATTTTTTTCACATTTGCACTTGAATCTTGCTCATCTTAACAGTGTCTTTATAGTGATGCACAACTCTTCAGCCAAAAATTATATCTTTCTTCAGCTTGATGACCTACGAAAAGTCCACGAAGACAGAACATCCAGAAAGAGCAACAGATTACAAACATCTAGTGGCTTCTTCTTTTAGTGCAAAGCTGAATGTGCTGCTATAGTGAACAGCCCTCCATCATGTTCGGGACAAAGACCCATCGTTTATTTATTTCCCTCTGTACTCCACAATTTGAGATTTGTAATAGAGAAAAAAAAAATCACATGTGGTTAAAGTGCACATTGTCAGATTTTAATAAAGGCCAATTTTATACATTTTTGTTTCACCATGTAGAAATTACAGCAGAGTTTATACATAGTCTCCCCCATTTCAGGGCATCATAATGTTTGGGACACTGCAATGTCATGTAAATGAAAGTAGTCATGTTTAGTATTTTGTTGCATATCCTTTGCATGCAATGACTGCTTGAAGTCTTCGATTCATGGACATCACCAGTTGCTGGGTGTCTTCTCTGGTGATGCTCTGCCAGGCCTGTATTGCAGCCATCTTTAGATTATGCTTGTTTTGGGGGATAGTCCCCTTCAGTTTTCTCTTCAGCATATAAAAGGCATGCTCAATTGGGTTCAAATCAGTGATTGACTTTGCCACTCAAGAATTGACCATTTTTAGCTTTGAAAAACTCCTTTGTTGCTTTAGCAGTATGTTTGGGATCATTGTCTTGCTGTAGAATGAACCGCCGGCCAATGAGTTTTGAAGCATTTGTTTGAACTTGAGCAGATAGGATGTGTCTATACACTTCAGAATTCATTATGCTACCACCATCAGCAGTTGTATTATCAATGAAGAAACGTGAGCCAACACCTTCAGCAGCCATACATGCCCAGGCCATAACACCCCCACCACCATGTTTCACAGATGAGTTGGTATGCTTTGGATCTTGGGCAGTTCCTTCTCTCCTCCATACTTTGCTCTTGCCATCACTCTGATATAAGTTAATCTTTGTCTCATCTGTCCAAACGACTTTTGTCCAGAACTGTGGTTGCTCTTTTAAGTACTTCTTGGCAAACTGTAACCTGTTTTTGCAACTAACCAGTGGTTTGCATCTTGCAGTGTAGCCTCTGTATTTCTGTTCGTGAAGTCTTCTGCAGACAGTGGTCATTGACAAATCCACATGTGACTCCTTGAAGAGTTTTTCTGTTCTGTCGGACAGGTGTTTGGGGATTTTTCTTTATTATAGAGAGAATTCTTCTATCATCAGCTGTGGAGGTCTTCCTTGGCCTGCTAGTCCCTTTGTGATTAGTAAGCTCACCAGTGCTCTCCTTCTTCTTAATGATGTTCCAAACAGTTGATTTTGATAAGCCTAAGGTTTTGCTGATGTCTCTAACAGTTTTATTCTTGTTTCTCAGTATCATAACGGCTTCTTTGACTTTCATTGGCAAAACTTTGGTCCTCATGTTGATAAAACAGCAATAAAAGTTTCCAAAGGTGATGGAAAGACTGGAGGAAAAACTATGTGCTGAGAGCTCTCTTATACCTGCATTGAGGCAATTAAACACACGGGAGCATTTACAAACACCTGTGAAGACATGTGTCCTAAACATTATGGTGCCCTGAAATGGGGGGGGGGGGGGACGCTGTATAAACACAGCTGTAATTTCTACGTGGTGAAACCAAAATGTATTAAAAAAAACTTTAATAAAATCTGACAATGTGCACTTTAACCACATGTGATTTTTTTTCTACTACAAATCTCAAATTGTGGAGTACAGAGGCAAATAAATAAATGATGGGTCTTTGTCCCAAACATTATGGACAGGATTGGCTTGTGCGCTGATCTAATATTCTTTGGGAGGTTTCCCCTTTGCTTGTTAAATTAAAGATCAAGGGCTAGAAGCTTGATTGCATTGCACATATGGTTTCTGAACACTCTACGAAAGATTGCCATGAAATGGAATCAGCGCTACAGTGCATCATTGAGTTGCATCATTGTTTATCCTACATAATGCATCCACACGCGAGTACTCATTCACAGGTGTGACTTTAACTGATACTGATGGTTGGCAGTTATTTTACAACCACAACTTTTAAGAGCACATTAATACTGAAGGTATGACACCGAAATGGCAGGCATTAATGGGTGGAAGTAAACCTGCTCAATCACAAGGTAAATTACTAGAGTAATTACCGGGAAGTTCGCCCTTTTAGAAATGTGATCCTGGAATCTTTTCCAATATATTAGCTGCACAGTCCTGTGTCTGTCCTATAAAAAGGATCGCATCGAAGGCAAAGTCAGACAAAATCATGCCCATTACTTGAAGAAGCAGTCTCTATCACAAACCACTGCCATAAGGTTTTCTGGCATGGCAGCTTTTGTGCTTATTCCATAGTTTTTACAATACAATACAAATGTATTCGTCACATGCACCAACTAAGGTACAGTGAAATAAATACAGTGATGCAATTGAAAAAAAGAACACACAAACACAATAAAATGTAACATAATCATCCACCACAGCATTCTTCACTGTGGTGGAAGGCAACAAAGATCAGTCAGTCCTCCTCCTTTGTTGATCCATGGTTGGGGCCATGAACACTTCGTAATCGCCGCTACGGACGGCCGGATGCTCGGAAACTCGGGATGGTCGAACACACTCCGTGGCTTGGTGTGCCCGAAATGGCTACTTTCTTACCGGAAACCGCGGCTTCAGAATGTTATAGGCCAGCGGTCGGAGCTCTTCTCTGGCGATCCCCGGCAAGGGATCCCAGGCTCCGGATGGTAAGTCCACGCCACGCCCGCGGCTAGAAGCTCCGCAGACCACAGCCCCATGATGCCAAGTTACGAGGCATAATAGTTCAGAATGTTTGGAATTTGCATTGTGAAAATGTCAGGACTATAAAACTGGCAATTGTCCCCAGTGAAGCAATTGCCTCCAATGGCACTTGTTCCTTTGCTTGGTAGAATGTCTTTATTCAAGGTGTAGATCATTTTACAAGAGAAAATCTGAAATAACACCATATTATCCAGTTGATTCCCAATATATAAACACACAACAGAAACAACAGCAGACTGTGTGGCTACTCAAGCCTGCAACAGCATTGAAAGCTGACCATCCGCCTCACAATCAGTTACCTGCATTATCCTCTTATCCCTTGATCCCTTCTTGTCGAAAATGTAGCTCCATTTTGAGGATATTCAAAGACCAAGCAATGACAATCCTCTGAGGAATAGAATACCATAATATTACATCTCATTGAGTAAATAATTTCTCCTCATGCAGTCCAAATTATATAGTCATAGTGAAAAAGAGCAGGACGCATTTTAGATCAACACGTCCACATCGACCGAGATCTATCTGAACTAGACCCAAATGTCTGTATTTGGCCCATTTCCCTTTAAACCTTTTCTATTAATCGATAATGTTTTATTATTAATGTTTAATGTTTTATGTGTCATTCCTAACTGTCACTGTATGTCATGTTGTCACTTGCAGGCAGAGCATCAAGGCAAATTCCTTGTATGTGAATACTTGGCCAATAAACATAATCATTCATTCATTCATATCAACGTACCAGTCAAAATGTCATCTAAACTTTGCAATTGTACCTGCTTCTACAGCCCTTCCATACAGTCACCACCCTCTGTGTAGCCCCTCCAGTTTATTTTCAATCTTTCTCCTCTCACTTAAACCTATGCACTCTAGTTTTAGACTCCCCTACCATGGGAAAAAAAGACCATGACCATCTACTTTATCTATATCCCTCAATTTTATATTTGTCTGGAAGGTCACTGCTCAATCTCCGATACTCAAGAAAAAAAATACCCCAGCCTATCCAGCCTCTCATTGTAACTCAAACGTCCAGTATCAGTAACATCCTCGTGAATCTTTTTCTGCACGCTTTCCAGTTAAGGACACCCTTCCAGGAGCTGGCTGAACTGAACACCGCACAATACTCCAAATGTGGTCTCACCAACAACCTTGCACAGTTACAACATGACATCTTAACTCCTGTTGCAATCTTAGATAATCTTCCTCATTTTCCACAACACCACCTATTTTGATATCATCCACAAATTTACTAACTATGCTAATTGCATTGTCATCCAGAGCATCGTTAAACAAACCATTGACAAACAACTGTGGGCCCAGCACCAATCCCTGTGGCACACTACTGATTAAAAATCTTCAATTTGAATAACAACCCTCTACCACAACATTTTAATTCCTTCCACCAACCCAATTTTGTATCAAATTGACTAACTCACCATGGATCCCATGAGATCTAATCTTCCAGTCTTGTCTACCATGCAGAACCTGATCAAAGGCCTTACTAAAGTCTCTTTGTCACCAGCCTGAGGAAACAGACTTTTAAATCCATTCAGAATCATACCTCTCATTCTTCTAAACTTCCATCCTTGGGTATGGAGAAGAAAGCTGCACACAATATTTCAGAGTATAGTTCCATTAAAGCCCTGAAACTGCAGAAGTACTTCCACCTTTGAATCCAGTTTTGTCATAATGTAGGGCTCATACCATTTGCCTTTTTAAATGCTTGCTATACCTGCACTTCAACTTTCTGCATTTCATAAACTAGCATACCAAGATCCCTTCGTTCACCAGCATTTACAGTTAATATTGTTTTCCGAATCTTCCTACCGAAGCGCTCAACCACATTACACTCCATCTTTTAACCTTTAGCCCACTTGCTTAACCCCTCTGTATCCCTTTGCAGATTCTCCGCATTTTGTTCACAACTCACATTCCCAACCTTGCTCTTTAAGATCAGGTTTGGATTTTATTTTGTCAATTAATAATACAAATACAATAGTGATCACCGTTTGACATTCACAAAAAGAATTTTGCTTAAAATCAATTTATAAAATGTTAATAACCATTTTATTTGAAATCTGGAGGCAAAATACTCTTAATAGTATTTTTGTAACAGCATTTTGCCACCTACTTTTCTCGTTGGATCTTTCTATTTGCTGAAGGGTTTCCTGAGGTTATAAAGGTTTGAACAGATATATTGTAATTGCTTAATTGTTAAAATTTCAAGTTGGTTACTAACAATGGAATTTAAAACTGTCAAGTGAAAGTAGTTGCTTTTGTCTGGAAAGAAACTACAAATGTGTTACAAACGTCAGCTTCAGTAATCAAAATAGTTTACTTTGCTAGCTGATCATAGCAATAACATGCTGCAAGTGTTGACATTTTTCATTTTGTGCGCGGATTCTTTGGAATCCCTAAAATAAGCATAAATCTTGTTTTCACTCAGTCAAACATCCATGCGAATTCCGTAAATAAAATTAGCAATGTGCAATAACGTGTGATATTGAAAAGGAGAGGTAAAGGTGAAAAAGGTGAAGAAATCAATAGGGTTTAAGTCCTTCTTTCCAGCTGGCAAGAGACATGTTATTCATCACATATCATTTACTTCAAAATTAGCTTCAGTCAAACTATAGATAGAAAATGAACTAAAATAGAACAATCCATAGAGCAACAGTGCAACACTAAACCAGAATAAACAAAAAAAATCCACCAATGTCATCATCATTTTAAAAATGCATGAGGATACTGTGCTATTTATTATGACAGAAACCCCAGGTCAAATGATTTTTTTTGGACTATTAATATGGACCTTGAATTTAATGCTAGCTGACTAACAAATTGTGAGTAGATTTTTATCTCACTAGTTACATTTCATCCTCCAGCCATTGCTGATGAGACTTCACCACGCCACATGATGATATCCTAAGATTCAGTCTAAAATTTACAAAATAGTCATCAGTCTCACTTTGATATGGATTGTTTTTTTCCAGTTGACAAAACATTCCATGATTGTTTGCTTTATAATTAAAAATGCATATTAAATGCAAAAGGACAAGCCCAATTGTATAGATAATGTAGTTAAAATACACATAATATTTTGGACAACCAGTAAAAAAAATAGAATGTTTTTAAATATTGCAGCCAAAGGCTTAAGAAGGAGAATAGCACAGAAATACGAGCACCGTGATGTGATTTGCCTTCTTTTTAACATCACACAAAAAGAGCAGAATAAACAATGCATTTGATCAAATCACAGAATGATGCAATATTTACAATATTTCTTTATCTTTAAATGAACAGTGAACAGTGAACTGGTTACAATCACTGTTCACATTTAGAAATAAACATCGTGAAGTTTTAGTTCTGCTTCAGTGCATTACAAAAATATTCAATTTGACTAGTAATTAAACATTACAATAAATAAATGTTCCAATTCAGAAGTTAAAAAATTGCTTTGAATAAAAAATAATGCCTAACTGCTTTTAGGATATATCACTTAATTTGTTTCATAAAGGGAATACAGTATAGTCAATTAGTATTTTCAATATTTTGTAGTGAAAGAGGTCAAACATGTACTGCATAAGATGTCAAACGGGTTTATTAGATATTGTCATTAGTATAATTGTTACTAATATATTTCAGTATTGAATGACCTTAAAGGTATAGTTAACTGATAGCAAATAACTTTGAAACTACATTGCACATTTTTTATACTCCCGCAGGTTTAGCAAGGTATATTTTAGCTCAGAATACAGAGGACAGGTTTAAAGCTAGTCAGTTCTCTGCCTGACATGTAAGATAACCTCTCATCTCGCACTACACCACAGGGATATGACATTTTTGACCCAAAGTAAGCTCCAAGTTATTAGCCTAAATAATTGCACCAGCTGACTTGGATATCAGCCATGACACCATAACAATGCATGCTAGCCTTTGTTTATTTCAACTAAATATTGTTTATTTCAACCAGGAATTTAATTCCTTAAAATTTTACTTCCCAATTTAAGATTAATTTCTCATAATTTGACATTTATTTTCTTTCACAAACATTTCTAAGACTAGCTCCTAGAAAGGCGAGCCCGGATAGAATTGATATACTTCGGTTCGAAGAAAAGAAGTACTTCATCGAGAAATATGACAAGGATCTCTTTTGCATTATTTAAAGAGAGAAAGAGAGAGTCTTTTATTGTCATATGTCCCAAAACAGAACAATGAAACCATGGAACAATGAAAGCACTGTAAACTGCAAATGTGATTAACAGCAACACAGGAATGGAAAGAACAACAGCTTTACCAAAGGTAAAATAAATAATAGTTGAGAATTGTATTTCAAGTTATTTGATTGTTCATTAAAAATATTTGAGTTGGATTGTATTGCTTTTGAATGACATTAGACAATAGGTGCAGGAGTAGGCCATTCGGCCCCTCAAGCCAGCACCGCCATTCAATGTGATCATGGCTGATCATCCACAATCAGTACCCCGTTCCTGCCTTCTCTGCATATCTCTTGACTGCTATCTTGAAGAGCTCTATCTAACTCTCTCTTGAAAGCATCCAGAGAACCGGCCTCTGAGGCAGAGAATACCACAGACTCACAGCTCTCTGTGTATTTAAAAGTATTTCCTCGTCTCCTTCTAAATGGCTTACCCCTTATTCTTAAACTGTGGCCCCAAGTTCTGTACTCCCCCAACATCGAGAGCATCGGGAAAATGAGGGATAATTTGTTCCACAACATCTCTGGGGGTTCTATGCTGAAGTGGTCATTAAGGAAGCTGCCGACTGTTTTATGGGTGGGGTAAATATAAGGTGGTGCTCACATTCCACCACTTGTGCTGGCCTTCTGAGTGGTTGTGATGAATGATTTCAAGTTTCCCAATGCCATCTAAATGCTCCGTCAATATTTTGACCGGATGTGAACCAGATATTTATGTGAATTAGTGGGAATGTTACACTATTTGACCTTGAAAATATCCTTGAATGTTTTCATCTGAATTTTAAATACTTACAGCATGAATGCCAAAATCAGTACTTTAATATTAATGATGGGCATTAAATGCAGGCATTTCTCACAATTCAAAACATAACTCAACTGATTAAACAAAGCCACAGAATTTGCACTAATTCTCTACATTCCAGTTAGATCACTTTTTAATTTGGCAAATAATATCAGAAGGTAGACACATTGACTTAGTAAGTTCCTGTCCCTTAAAGTTGCAAATCATTAAAGTGTAAATAAACAATTAATTTCAGTAGATATATCCAAACAATCAATGCATTATTTCAGTTATTAATTTAATACTCAGACCAAATTAGTTTGGTTAGGTTTTTTGACAAAATAAAAAATTACAAGAAAGATTGTTTACTTGATTCCTCAATTATTAATTTAATTTGGTGATAGGAAATGAAAATTTATGAAAGTAAGAGCAAGTATTCATCGTGTTACTAATAAGAGACAGTCCATCCACACTCATTTTAAGTATGACTTGAAAGCTCAAAATCATCACAAGCATCTGCCATGGTGTGCTATTTTCTTTTCTTTCAATGGGATTGTTCACAAATATATCATTGGAGTAAAATAACAAAATGCTTAGATGCACAATTTTATTACAAAGGCACAGAAGGAACTACAAATCAAGTGGTCTTTTACCTGAAGATCGACCCAAAATGCTGGAGTAACTCAGCGGGTAAGGCAGCATCTCTGGATAGAAGGAATGGGTGACGTTTGGGGCCGAGACCCTTCTACAGTCTTTTTCCTTACTTCTACCACATCAACCGCTGGGATGAAATCAGTAGCAATTAAAAAAAATAGCCAGTCATGATTTTATAACATGGATAAGATAATGAGAACTTTATTTTCCCACGATCGTTGAACATGTTTGAAAATTAACAATGCACCTGCTATGCTTATGCAGAATTTTAAATCTATATTATTAAAAGTCTGATCTTGACCGCTTTTGGCTCGCTGTGCTGTGATTTCTGAGAGAACGCCGCCACCTACGGCCGTCATTTTTGGCCACCTCACTCAGAGCCAAGTCAAGTGTCAAGTGAGTTTATTGTCATGTGTCCCTGGTAGGACAATGAAATTCTTGCTTTGCTTGAGCACAACAGAACATAGTAGGCATTTACTACAAGGCATTCTATAAATATATACACAATGGTCAATATACTGATAACGTGCAAATAACAGTATTGGCTAGTAAAGTTCAGTGTTATGTCCGAGCCAGGTTTAATAGCCTGATGGCTGTGGGGAAGTAGGTGTTCCTGAACCTGGTCGTTGCAGTCTTCAGGCTCCTGTACCTTCCACCTGAAGGTAGTAGGGAGATGAGTGTGTGGCCAGGATGGTGTGGGTCCTTGATGAGGCTGCCAGCCTTTTTGAGGCAGCGACTGTGGTAGATCCCCTCGATGGAAGGGAGGTCAGAGCCGATGATGGACTGGGCAGTGTTTACTACATTTTGTAGTCTTTTCCTCTCCAGGGCACTCAAGTTGCCGAACCAAGCCACGATGCAACCGATCAGCATGCTCTCTACTGTGCACCTGTAGAAGTTAGAGAGAGTCCTCCTTGACAAACCGACTCTCCGTAATCTTCTCAGGAAGTAGAGGCGCTGATGTGCTTTCTTAATAATGACATCATTGTTCTCGGACCAGGAAAGATCTTCAGAGATGTGCACGCCCAGGAATTTGAAGCTCTTGACCCTTTCAACCATCGACCCGTTGATATAAACGGGACTGTGGGTCCCCATCCTACTCCTTCCAAAGTCCACAATCAGTTCCTTGGTTTTGCTGGTGTTGAGGGCCAGGTTGTTGTGCTGGCACCATATGGACAGTTGCTCGATCTCTCTTCTATACTCTGACTCATCACCATCAGTGATACGTCCCACAACAGTGGTGTCATCAGCGAACTTGATGATGGAGTTCGCACTATGTCCGGCTACGCAGTCATGAGTATAGAGTGAGTACAGCAGGGGACTGAGCACGCAGCCTTGAGGTGCTCCCGTGCTAATTGTTATCGAGTCTGACACATTTCCACCAATACGAACAGACTGTGGTCTGAGAGTGAGGAAGTCGAGGATCCAATTGCAGAGGGATGCGCAGAGACCCAGTTCTGCGAGTTTGGTAACCAGCTTGGAGGGGATGATTGTGTTAAATGCCGAGCTGTAATCGATGAATAACAGCCTGACATATGAGTTTTTGTTGTCCAAGTGGTCCAGAGCGGAGTGGAGGGCCAGCGAGATCGCATCCACCGTTGATCTGTTGTGGCGGTAAGCGAACTGCAGTGGGTCCAGGTTTTTGTCGAGGTAGGAGTTGATCTGCGTCATGATCAACCTCTCAAAGCACTTCATCACCACAGGCGTTAGTGCCACAGGTCGATAGTCATTGAGGCACGTTACCTTACTCTTCTTGGGCACTGGTATAATTGATGCCCTTTTGAAGCAGGTGGGGACCTCAGACCTCAGAAGTGAGAGGTTGAAAATGTCTGTAAAAACTCCAGCCAGTTGGTCCACACAGGTTTTTAGAACGCGACCAGGTATACCATCAGGTCCAGGCGCTTTTCGAGGGTTCACCCCTCTGAAGGATTTCCTGACGTCGGCCTCTGTGACTGAGACTGAAATACCATCACAGCGAATGGGGGCTCGGCAAGGCACATCGGTGTTCTCCCTATCAAAGCGTGCGTAAAACGCATTGAGCTCATCAGGGAGTGATGTTTCGCCGACATTCGAGCTGCCTCCTGATTTCGCCTTGTAAGAGGTGATTGCATTCAGGCCCTGCCACAGCCGCCGAACATCAGTCTCTTCCTCCAGTTTGGAGCAGAAGTCCCTTTTGGCCTTTTTGCCAAAGGCCCCCCTCCGCCTTCCAGGACCGGAGGATTTTCCCCATCGATTAAAAATCAGAGAGATATTAATGTTTTTTTTTAAATTGCCATTCTCTCTGCTGCCCCTGCTGGAGGGAGGGGGAGAGACTATAAAACCAGGAAGTGGTGTGCCTCACTCAGTCTCTGCAAGATGGAGGGAGCGAGATGTTCATGTCTCTCTGAGCTCTGAATAACACTGAACACATGTCTACTCAACTGTGAGTGCCCTTAATGTGGTTTGAAAATGAAAATATGGTTGGTTTGAAATAAAAAGGCACTGCCTGCAAATAGTTGTTTGGGGGGGTTGGGTTGAAGTGAAAAGGCACTGCCTGCAAATGGTTGTTTGGGGGGGGGGGGGTTTGGGTTGAAATGAAAAGGCACTGCCTGCAAATGGTTGTTTGGGGGGGGTTGGGTTGAAGTGAAAAGGCACTGCCTGCAAATGGTTTTTTTGGGGGGTTGGGTTGAAGTGAAAAGGCACTGCCTGCAAATGGTTGTTTGTCTAAACTTGACAACTTCCTGTTTGCACTATATTGATTTTAGATAAAACGCTACCACTTATGGCTGTGATTTTTGGCCATCTTACTCAGTTCCCCTCCGCTCATCAGGTGCAGAGGATTCTTCCCATCAATGAAAAACAAAAGTGTTATTAGTGTTTAAAAAATGTTGAGAATCTCTCTTCTGTCAATCACGCCATGAAGGCCACACCTTTTCCGATGGGAGGTGGAGGGATTATAAAACCCGGAAATGTGGCTCACTCTGCATGATGGGGGAGGGACAGGTCACGACTCTGTCTGAGCTGTGAATCAACTGAACACACTGAATGTCTACTGAACTGTGAGTGTGGTGTTTTGTGTGGTTTTATGGTGTTTTTTATGGTGGTTTCACCCTGCTTGAAATAGTATGAAACCGCATTTGAAAGTGGTGGCCTTGCACGAAATGGTATGAAACTGCATTTGAATGTGGTGTCGTTGCACCCTGCATGAAATGGTATGAATGCATTTGAATTTGGTGGCCTTGCACCCTGCTTGAGGTGGTATGAAACTCCACTTGAATTTGGTGGCCTTGAACCCTGCTTGAAGTGGTTGGAAACTGCACTTGAATTCAGTGGCCTTGCACCCTGCTTGAAGTGGTAGGACAATGGATTTGAATTTTGTGGCTTTACACTCTGCTTGAAATGGAATGTCAAGGAATAGCCGTGAGTCAACTGCCAGCCCACCAGCTGTGAGTGAGCTGCCAGCACATCAGGCTTGAGGGACTCAGCTGCCACCCCAAGAATCCATTTGGCCCACAATGTCCATACTAGCCCTCTGGAGACCAGTAGTCCCTGCAGCCAACAACACCCATAATAGGCGCTCCGGAAAGCCGCCCCCCCCCCCCCCACTGGCCACCAATATTGGAATTGGTGGAGGTGGAATATTGCGTCGGGGGACCAGCCCTCCCGTGTGTAGTATTATTTACAGTGCCCTCCATAAAGTTTGGGACAAAGACCCCTCATTTATTTATTTGCCTCTGTACACAAATTGAGATTTGTAATAGTAAAAAAATCACATATGGTTAAAGTGCACATTGTCAGATTTTAATAAAGGCAGTTTTTTAATAGATTTTGGTTTCACCATGTAGAAATTACAGCAGTGTTTATACATAGAGCTCTCTTATACCTGCATTAAGGAGGCAATTAAACACACCTGAGCAATTACAAAGACCTGTGAAGCCATGTGTCCCAAACATTATGGTGCCCTGAAATGGGGGGACTATGTATAAACACTGCTGTAATTTCTACATGGTGAAACAAAAATGTATAAAATTGGCCTTTATTAAAATCTCACAATGTGCACTTTAACCACATGTGATTTTTTTTCTCTATTACAAATCTCAAATTGTGGAGTACAGAGGGAAATAAATAAACGATGGGTCTTTGTCCCAAACATTATGGAGGACACTGTGCGTGAAAACTCAATGAGGACAAATTTGACTTAATTGCAGAAATGCTTTTAAATCTTGCAGTAAAAATGTTCTTGCTTCCAAATGGGGAAGACATGGCCAAATTACACTTTGCTGTAAGAATTGGCTTCAAAAACTAGCCAGCAAAAATAAATCTGGCTGATGAATTCATTATTCAATTACATTTTATCAAAAGGAAGTGGTGACAAAATTGGAATTATTATAGGTCCTGATCTATTATTAGACCTCGTATGGTGGCAGGCTCCCACATGTCTGTGGAGACTGAAGGATTATCCTCTGAACCATTGTTAAAAAGTTTGTTACCTCAAATCTCATTAATTCAAGCATTCACTTTTCAAAGCAAAGAAGATTTTGTAAACAACATGGAAATTAGGATGGCATATTACAGATACTATGGTAACATGTTTAAAAATTAAGTTACTACAAAAAGATTAGTATTTTATAAATTCATATCATGTCATGGGACTGAATCACCAATTTTCTGTTCATTCTCTATATTTTAATCTTGTATCCTGCAAGATACATTTGGGTAAATGAAATTAATCAATGAAGTTCTGAGTGACTATTAAGATGGCATTGGACCAATTAATTATGTTTGGTTGGATTACCACAGAAGAGGAGCTATTGTGTTTAAAAACTGAGGCATTCTACAATGGAGAAATTAACTCAGAGACCCCAAAGAAATCTGGAGCAGAGATGTTTCAAACAATGTTCCAGGAGGAATTTGAAGGAAACATTCTTTAAAATAGCTGCTTTGTTTCCACATCCACCTGTAAAGTGTCTTGGATAGTATGTTACATAAATTCTAGATGTTGTTTAAGGAAACTGATGTGGCATGGGAATGTTGCCCTGCATTAGAGCTGTGTTCAGAGGATTAATTCTGTGAGACCGTACATAAACCGAAGTTAACGTTCAGAGCCATGCAGCACAGATGATAAAATATTCAAACTGTCGATTTCCAAATGTTAGAGATTAGAACCAGGCGAGAGATACAAGAGACTGTAGATGCTGGAATCTGGAGCAACATTCAGCCTACTGGAGGAATGCAGTGGGTCATGCAGCATTTGTACAGAATAATGGACGTTTGGTGTTTCGAGTCCGAGCGCTACATTCCTGACTGAGATAGTAGTGGGGAGATGGGAGGGTCTGAGGGGTGAGCTGGCAAGTGACGTGGATCCAGCTGAGATGGGGTTGTTTGGGAGACAGAGTCAGGTGGACAAGGGAAGGGTGGGATATTGCAACAGAGGATGGGAGGTAATCGGTGGAGGCAACAAAGTGCTGCAGATGATGAAATCTGATGGAAAACGAAGGTGAAGCATGGAACCAAATCGATAGGAATAATGGGTGGAGGACACTCAGTGAGAGGACTGTGTGGATGATAGACGGAGTGAGTGAGGGAGGGGATAGAAAATTGATCCAAAAGGGCAGGAGCGGGAGGTTGAACAGATGTTGAACAGTGTATGAGAAGACCTCAAGCGATCAGAAGGAGAGAGAAAAGGGACAGTGGGGGATCAATTTATTTAAAATTGGAGAAGATTGAAACTAAAAAAGTTATTATTGGCCGATGTAATCTTAACTTCAGCTCCACTTTCCTGCCTATTCCCAATAAACCTCAACTCCTCAAAAACATATCTGTTTTAGTCATGTTTATATTGTGTTTGGGGACCCTCAGCTTTATGGGAAATAAATTCGAGAATAAATTGTGCCCTTCAGTTTGAGAATCCTCTGTTACGGAAAACATGCTATCAGCATCTATCCTCAGAATCAGCAAGATCGCAGTGCAATATTCTAATATAGAATCCCAAACTGCTCAATGTTTCCTTCCAAGAAAACCCCCTTCATCTCAGGAATCAACTTGGTGGACCTTATTTAAATTGCCTTGCAAACAAATACATCCCATCCTTATGTAAGGAGATTAAAACTATGTCTGGGTGCATGACTGTCCTACATCCTTGCAACAAGAACTACACATTTTCATACTTTATCCACTTACCATCAGGGGGACATTTGTATTTGCCTTCTTAATTGCCTGCTATCTAATCTTCGGCTTCACATTCAGGAATATGGGCAAGCCTGGAAAGCAGCATTCTGTCAAGCCTCTCTACTTAATCAAGATTTTCTTTTCTTATTCTTCTTAACAAGGTGGATAAACACATATTTCCCCACATTATGTTCTATCTGCCAAACGTTTGATCACTCTCTCTCTCTCTACACCACATGAAGTTATAAAAGAGTTTTCAAACCCATTTTCTTCTCTTAAAAAAAATAATCATAAATTATGTAAAATCAAAGATATTGACATAAGATCTAAATGCAGATTGAATTTTAGTCAACTACTTTACACTTCAACCTCAATTTGTGGTAAAGGGGGCTGTCCCACTTGGGCGACCTAATCTGCGAGTTTAGAAGAGTATCTTCGACCTTCAAGCTCGCAGCATGGTCGACACATGGTCCTAGGAGGTCCTATGAGGTCGCTGGAACTCTCCTTCATGCTCGGGGGAAGTTCCCAAATACTCGTGGCCTCAGCTAGCCGCAGAAAATTTTTCAGCATGTTGAACAATTTTCCGTGAGTATGGGTCTTTTTAACTCGTAGTGGAGTGGGGTTGCTATTTAGTTACATACAGTCGAGGGCA
This sequence comes from Malacoraja senta, assembly GCA_038087875.1. Taxonomy (NCBI): domain Eukaryota; kingdom Metazoa; phylum Chordata; class Chondrichthyes; order Rajiformes; family Rajidae; genus Malacoraja; species Malacoraja senta. The sequence goes on from CM075978.1 coordinate 137,168,850, forward strand.
GCCGTAGGCAATCTCCTTCGCTGATCGGGCATTTTGATTGGCTCATTGGAGTTTTCAGGACCAAGGTAAAATGCCCGCTAAACTTTATTATCTATATTACTAAAAGTCTGATCTTGACCACTTCCTGTTGTTCCGTCAGTTTCGCCACCTCCAACGTGACCCCACCACTCGCCACATCTTCCCATCTCCCCCCATGTCTGCCTTCCGCAAAGACCGCTCCCTCCGTAACTCCCTTGTCAATTCTTCCCTTCCCTCCCATACCACCCCCTCCCCTGGTACTTTCCCTTGCAACCGCAAGAGATGCAACACTTGTCCCTTCACCTCCCCCCTCTACTCCATTCAAGGACCCAAGCAGTCGTTCCAGGTGCGACAGAGGTTCACCTGCATCTCCTCCAACCTCATCTATTGCATTCGCTGCTCTAGATGCCAGCTGATCTACATCGGTGAGACCAAGCGGAGGCTTGGCGATCGTTTCGCCGAACACCTCCGGTCGGTCCGCAATAACCAACCTGAACTCCCGGTGGCTCAGCACTTCAACTCCCCCTCCCATTCCGTATCTGACCTCTCTGTCCTGGGTCTCCTCCATGGCCACAGCGAGCAACACCGCAAATTGGAGGAAATGCACCTCATATTCCGCTTGGGCAGTCTACATCCTGGGGGCTTGAACATTGAATTCTCCCAATTCTGCTAGCCCTTGCTGTCCCCTCCCCTTCATCAGCCATCTGGTTGTCTCCTCCCCTCCCCCAGCCCTCGGGCTCCTCCTCTGCCTTTTTCCTTTCTTCTCCCCACCCCCTATCAGTCTGAAGAAGGGTTTTGGCCCGAAACGTTACCTATTTCCTTCGCTCCATAGATGCTGCTGCACCCGCTGAGTTTCTCCAGCATTTTTGTGTACCTGTTGTTCTGTATATTGATTTTAGAAAAAACACTGCCACTTACTTCTGTGATTTTTGGCCATCTTACTCAGTCCCCCTCCACTGCGCAGGACATAAGTCCCATCATAAAGACTTATTAATGTTTAAAAAATGTTGAGATTTCCTCTCCAGAAGGCCACGTCCCTTCCGGAGGGATGATAAAACCCGGAAGTGCGGAGGTGCCTCAGTTCTCTGCAAGATGGGGGAAGCGAGAGGTCGCAATTCTCAGTCTGAGCTGTGAATAACACTGAACACATGTCTACTAAACTGTGAGTGGTTTTACTGACCTGTCAGTGCCCTTAATGTGGTTTGAAAATATAGTTTGGAAATGCTAAAGCTGTGTAGGAAACTGCACGCGAATTTGGTGGCCTTGCACCCTGCTTTTTATTTTTATTTTTTATTTTTTTATTAGAAGTATTTTACATTACAGTAATCTGCAATAACATAAGTTTATACTTTTCTTGTACCACTTCTTATTTTAAACTTTAATAGGAAAACAGGATAGAAAGAGTTAGGAAAGATAGTCAGTGAGTGATTGAAAGAGTGGTCCAGGAACACAGTTAAAGAAAAGAAAAAAACCAGAAAAAGAAAAAAGAAAAAAGAAAGTAAGATAGGACAATATGAAAGGGATGTACCTATTTCTTATCTTTACTCGCCCCTCGCCAGGTCCTAAAACCATTTATTATCAACATTTTGTTGCACCTTATGTTTGTAATAAGTCGATATATGGAGACCAAATCTTTTGGAATTGGTCTTGTTTACTTGCTAGGAGGAATCTCATATCTTCTAGGTGTAACAATTCCGACATATTAGAAGTCCACATTTTTATTGTTGGCGTAGGAGCATTTTTCCAGAATTTCAGTATCAGTTTTTTTGCCGTTATTAAGCCATAATTAAGAAAACTCCTTTGAAACGAAGTCAGCTCCAAACTTGCTTCTATTGTTCCAAAAATAATCAATTCTGCATTCGGTTTCAGTTTTATTTTAAATAATTTAGTGAAAATTTCAAAAATTTCATTCCAAAATTTTTGGATTTTTATACAAAAAACAAAAGAATGTGCTATAGTTGATTCATGGATTAGGCATTTATCACAGATAGAGGTATTTGGGTAAAATTTACTTAATTTAGCTTTTGAATAGTATAATCTATGTAAAATTTTTAATTGAATCAAAATATGTCTTACGTTAATCGAGCATTTATGCACATATAATAGGTATTTATCCCAACTCTCTTTCGAGATTTTTATAGCTAGGTCCTGTTCCCATTCTCTTCTAATCCCATCCGATGATGGAATTTCTATGTTTAAAATGGAATTATATTGGTATGATATTAAATTAGCTGATTCCGCTTTTATATTCATTATCCCATCTAATAGGTCCGGAGACATATTTTGATATTCTCGTGTATACTTTTTCAAATAGTCACGTATTTGAAAATATTTGAAATATTGATTACTATTCAAGTTGTATTTAAGTTGTAGTTGGTGAAATGTTAAAAAAACTTCCATTATCATACATATCTCCAAACGTTTTAATTCCTACTCTTTCCCAATTTATAAAAGATCTATCTATCATAGAAGGTTTAAACGAAGGGTTATTCATTATAGGTGAGAGAAGTGATAGATTTCTTAATTTTAACGTTAATTTTATTTGTTTCCAAATTCTAATTGTACTATGAATAATTGGATTTTTACTATATATTGTATTCTTCATTTTTGTTGGTGAGAGAAGGATCGCTCCTATGTTAAAAGGGGAACAGTCCACTCTCACCATTACTATCCAATCCACCTGCTGGGCCGAATTGTCCAACAGGTGAATCATATTTTTGACATTTGTGGCCCAGTAATAATATAAAAAATTGGGGGGTGATAATCCACCAAATTCTTTAGGTTTACACAAATGTTTTCTTTGGATTCTGTTGGATTTATAGTCCCATATAAAGTTTGTAATATCAGCATCCAATTAAAAAAAAAATTTGGTAAGTATATCGGTATTAACTGGAAACCAGTCCCTTCAGCCCACAACACCCATACTAGCACTCCAGAAAGCGCCCCCCCCCCCCCACTGGCCACCATATTGGAATTGGTGGAGAGGTGGAATATTGCGTTGGGGGACCAGCCCTCCCGTATGATGCTGGGACCCAACGGGTCCCACTTAGTCTAGTACTTCTTAAAAGTGTCTCCACTCCTTCTCCCCCCTTCTGCGCTCTCTAAAGGACTTACCGTTACTGTGCAGCCGTTTTACCTTCTTCTTCATCGCGGTGTGAATTTCAGACAGCGCTCCCCTTTCGCGGGGGGTGGCCCCCGCCTTTGCGGGTGTGCATGTGCGTGTGTGTGTGTGTGTGGTCGATCCAGCTCGCTCTTTCAACGCGGATGGTCGATCCAGCTGGAGGCTTTCCAGGCGAGTGCCCTCGAGCTTGAAGGTCGCAGACACTCTTCTGGACTCGCGGATTAGGTCGCCCAAGTGGGGCAGCCCCTTAAAGGTTTAAAAAAAATGAGAAATACAAGGTGGGAATTGAGGACAAATAAAAATGTTACTCATGTTTATATGGTTTCTCGGAAAGATACGAATACATTTGTGAAAAGTGGAGCAGGTGAGATTAATCTCTGAAGAAGCACCGCAAGTGATTATTGCAGCATTTGGCCATTTGTGTTTTTTTAAAGAACTGAAGACATTGGCCATTCACTCCAACACTGGTCAGTAGTGCTTCCCCTTAGATCTATAAAGACATGCCTCCATTGCTTGCATCTTGTGAACCTTTCACAACCAAGGTGGAAGACATGGTGATATTGCAGATTAAAATCAAAACCACCGTGGAAGAGTCTGACAATACTCAACGAGGAGCAATGTAGGCCTTAACTGAACAACACCACTTTGAACAAGAACATCATCACCAACTCTATGGAACCAAAATTATTACTCCAGAATGTGGGCATCAAAATGCAGGTCACGACCATTCATGTGGAATAAGATGGCAACTGTTACACTAGAAATAAGATGGTAATCCATTGAGCCATTTTGTACTGTGCTGACTCTACCCGAGCAATGCTGTATCAAAGGTTTTCTATGGCAGCTCTCCTTTCCATGCCATGATGACCTGGACACTATTTCCAGTTTGGGATATTGAAACTAGAGAATGTAATCAACTGGCTACTCCCACCCTACATCACCTGCTAATGCTCCCTGTCAGATTACACCAATTCCCTAATATCTGTAATGAGGAAAATGCTAGAATCTATTTTATAAAATGTAATAATAGAACACTTGGAGAGTATTAAAAAATTCAGATAAAATTATTAATGGGTATGTGAAAGTGAAATCATGTTTATAAGTATATACTAGAGATTATACCTGTGGAATAGATAAGTGAAACCCAGATAACAAGATGTCACATAAGATGGACACAAAGTGCTGGAGTAACTCAGGCAGCATCTCTGGAGAAAAAGGATGGCTGATGTTTCGGGGTGGGATTTAACTACAGACTGAAATTAGTGGGGGGGGGAGAAGGAGGGGAGCTGGAGGCAAGTAAAGACCCGTCTCTAATAAGGTTATGCACAAAAAGTTATATGAAAAATAAAAATGCATGGGATTAGGGGATACATCAAGTGTGCTTTCTATGGTGCATCTGTAGAAGTTAGTTAGAGACACTGCAGACATGCTGATTTTTTTCTGTCTCCTCAGGAAGTAGAGGTGCTGTTGTGCCTTCTTGGCTGTTACACAAAATAGTTGCAAGAATGTTCTCAAAGGCCACAGAGATTAAAAAAAACATGGCCCATGGGTTTAGGATAGAGGAGATGCCATTGAAGAATGAGATAATTTAACATAGAGGATGGCAAATCAATGGAATTCTCTGCCACAAAAAACCCGTGAGGTCATGCAATTAAGTATTTAAGAAGGAGGTGGAGTCATTTCTTAACAAAAGCGTTTAAGAAATCAAATGATATGGGAAGGAGCAGGAATGAGGTACTGCCCCGGGCCAACCTTGCTTTACGTGCTATAGTTTGGGTATCCTGACTTTAGGATGTTGAAAACAGTTTACATGGAACCAATATGTTCAGATCTAAGCTACAGTCTTTGCATTTTTCATATTAATCAACATGACAGTTGGCTGGAGGTGAGTACCACCAAGCCTCATCGAAGATATAAAATTGAGTATAGTGAACAAACCACTTCTGCCCACTGACCAATCCTTAGGAAAAGACTACAAGTACAATCCTATTTTTTATTTTAAATGTTATTAGAAGTACTTCAGTTTGTGACCATTTGCTCTGTTTTAGGGCATTCTTTTTTATTATTGCTAGCATGCTTCATGCCCTTGATGTACCAACCTGTTCGTTGTGACATTGATAAAAGAGTCTTCATGACATTACAACTCTCTTGAAATCCATTTTTGGAACAGATCACATGCTGCAGGCTGTTTTCAAATAAAGTTTACCACATTTATTTTCATCACATCGCTTGTGAAAGAAAGTATTAATGTCCACATAAATAAAAACATTATTTTATGTTTTATAGATGTTGGAAAGGGATGGCTTACAGAACTTACAACTTTTCAAAGACTGCATCCTTGCCACAAATACAACCAGCAAGGTGTTTATAAATGTCTATGTCTCTAAACCAGTCCTGAACCACCTGTACTTCTTTCTGCCTTGGCCTCATGCCCAGCTTGGCCCAACTCCTATTCATTCACAATCTGTACCTGCAGCATTTTCCCGATTCTCCCCCTCCATAAACCTAGCCTGAACTGATTCTTGTCCTGCACAACATTCCTTCCTCTATCCTCTAACTCATATTAAAAACAAAACTGGCTGTCTGCTATTGCATGCCCCCCCCCAACAGCCCACACACATTTTCACTCATCAAACTACTTAGCTCATCACCCACTTCAGGAGAGCTCATTTATTTGACTGTAGGCTGGTTCTTTTTACTTCAACCCAACCTTGCACCTATAATTTGTTCTTCAGCTGCACCACCAATAAAAATCTCCTCCAAATTGGTTGTCAAGTGCATTTTTCGCAACTCCACTGAACCTTTCTTAAATCTACTCTGTTTGCAGGATTCTGATAAATATAGATACAAATTAATAGAAACATAGAAAATAGGTGCAGGAGTAGGCCATTCTGCCCTTCGAGCCTGCACCGCCATTCGATATGATCATGGCTGATCATCTAACTCAGTATCCCATCCCTGCCTTCTCTCCATACCCCCTGATCCCTTTAGCCACAAGGACCACATCTAACTCCCTCTTAAATATAGCCAATGAACTGGCCTCAACTACCTTCTGTGGCAGAGAATTCCACAGATTCACCACTCTCTGTGTAAAAAATGATTTTCTCATCTCGGTCCTAAAAGACTTCCCTCTTATCCTTAAACTGTGACCCCTAGTTCTGGACTTCCCCAACATCGGGAATAATCTTCCAGCATCTAGCCTGTCCAACCCCTTAAGAATTTTGTAAATTTCTATAAGATCCCCCCTCAATCTTCTAAATTCTAGCGTGTACAAGCCGAGTCTATCCAGTCTTTCTTCATATGAAAGTCCTGCCATCCCAGGAATTAGTCTGGTGAACCTTCTCTGTACTCCCTCTATGGCAAGAATGTCTTTCCTCAGATTAGGAGACCAAAATTGTACGCAATACTCCAGGTGTGGTCTCACCAAGACCCTGTACAACTGCAGTAGAACTTCCATGCTCTTATACTCAAATCCTTTTGCTATGAATGCTAACATACCATTTGCTTTCTTCACTGCCTGCTGCACCTGCATGCCTACTTTCAATGACTGGTGTACCATGACACCCAGGTCTCGTTGCATCTCCTTTTCCTAATCGGCCACCATTCAGATAATAGTCTACTTTCCTGTTTTTGCCACTAAAGTGGATAACCTCACATTTATCCACATTATACTGCATCTGGCATGCAATTGCCCACTCACCCAACCTATCCAAGTCACCTTGCAGCCTCCTAGCATCCTCCTCCCAGCTAACACTGCCCCCCAGCTTCGTGTCATCCGCAAACTTGGAGATGTTGCATTCAATTCCCTCATCCAAATCATTAATATATATTGTAAATAGCTGGGGTCTCAGCACTGAGCCTTGCGGTGCCCCACTAGTCACTGCCTGCCATTCTGAAAAGGACCCGTTTACTCCTACTCTTTGCTTCCTGTTTGCCAGCCACATCAATACTGAACCCCCAATACCGTGTGCTTTAAGTTTGCATACTAATCTCTTATGTGGGACCTTGTCGAAAGCCTTCTGAAAGTCCAGATATAACACATCCACTGGTTCTCCCTTATCCACTCTACTAGTTACATCCTCGAAAATTCGTCAGACATGATTTACCTTTCATAAATCCATGCTGACTTTGTCCAATGAATTCACCACTTTCCAAATGTGCTGCTATCCCATCTTTAATAACTGACGCCAGAATTTTCCCCACCACCGATGTTAGACTAACTGGTCTGTAATTCCCCGTTTTCTCTCTCCCTCCCTTTTTAAAAAGTGGGGTTACATTAGCTACCCTCCAGTCCTCAGGAACTACTCCAGAATCTAAAGAGTTTTGAAAAATTATCACTAATGCATCCACTATTTCTGCGGCTACTTCCTTAAGTACTCTGGGATGCAACTTATCTGGCCCTGGGGATTTATCGGCCTTTAATCCATTTAATTTACCTAACACCACTTCCTGGCTAACCTGGATTTCACTCAGTTCCTCCATCTCATTTAACCCCCGGTCCCTTGCTATTTCCGGCAGATTATTTATGTCTTCCTTAGTGAAGACAGAACCAAAGTAGTTATTCAATTGGTCTGCCATGTCCATGTTCCCCATTATCAATTCACCTGTTTCTGACTGCAAGGGACCTACATTTGTTTTAACTAATCTTTTCCTCTTCACATATCTATAAAAACCTTTGGAGTCAGTTTTTATGTTCCCTGCCAGTTTTCTTTCATAATCTATTTTCCCTTTCCTAATTAAGCCTTTTGTCCTCCTCTGCTGGACTCTGAATTTCTCCCAGTCCTCTGGTAGGCTGCTTTTTCTGGCTAATTTGTACGCTTCATCTTTTGTTTTGATACTATCCTTGATTTCCCTCGTTATCCACGGATGCACTACCTTCCCCGATTTATTCTTTTGCCAAACTGGGATGAACAATTGTTGTAGTTCATCCATGCAGTTTTTAAATGCCTTCCATTGCATATCCACCGTCAACCCTTTAGGAATCATTTGCCAGTCTATCTTGGCCAATTCACGTCTCATACCCTCAAAGTCACCTTTCTTTAAGTTCAGGACCCTTGTTTCTGAATTAACAATGTCACTCTCCATCCTAATGAAGAACTCAACCATATTATGGTCACTCTTGCCCAAGGGGCCACGCACAACAAGACTGCTAACTAACCCTTCCTCATTACTCAATACCCAGTCTAGAATAGCCTGCTCTCTCGTTGGTTCCTCTACATGTTGGTTTAGAAAACTATCCCGCATACATTCCAAGAAATCCTCTTCCTCAGCACCCCTGCCAATTTGATTCACCCAATCTATATGTAGATTGAAGTCACCCATTATAATTATTTTACCTTTGTTGCACGCATTTCTAATTTCCTGTTTGATGCCATCCCCAACTCCACTACTACTGTTAGGTGGCCTGTACACAACTCCCACTAGCGTTTTCTGCCCCTTAATGTTTCACAGCTCTACCCATATCGATTCCACATCCTCCAAGCTAATGTCCTTCCTTTCTATTGCGTTAATCTCCTCTCTAACCAGCAACGCTACCCCGCCTCCTTTTCCTTTCTGTCTATCCCTCCTGAATATTGAATATCCCTGGATGTTCAGGTCCCAGCCCTGGTCACCCTGGAGCCATATCTCCGTGATCCCAACTATATCATATTCATTGATAACTATCTGCACATTCAACTCATCCACCTTATTACGAATGCTCCTTGCATTAACATACAAAGCCTTCAGGCTTGTTTTTACAACACTCTTACCCTTTATACAATTATGTTGAAAAGTGGCCCTTTTTGATTTTTGCCCTGGATTTGTCTGCCTGCCACTTTTACTTTTCACCTTGCTAGCTATTGCTTCTACCCTCATTTTACACCCCTCTGCCTCTCTGCTCTTGCACCCATCCCCCTGCCACATTAGTTTAAATCCTCCCCGACAGCACTAGCAAACACTCCCCCAAGGACATTGGTTCCATTCCAGCCCAGGTGCAGACCGTCCTGTTTGTACTGGTCCCACTTCCCCCAGAACTGGTTCCAATGCCCTAGAAATTTGAATCCCTCCCACTTGCACCATTTGGCAAGTCACGTATTCATCTGCAATATCCTCCTATTTCTACTCTGACTAGCCCGTGGTACTGGTAGTAATCCAGAGATTATTACCTTTGAGGTCCTACTTTTAAGTTTATCTCCTAGCTCCCTAAATTCACCTTGTAGGACCTCATCCCTTTTTTTACCTATATCGTTGGTGCCAATGTGCACCACGACAACTGGCTGTTCACCCTCCCCCTCCAGAATGTTCTGCAGCCGTTCAGTGACATCCCTGAACCTTGCACCAGGGAGGCAACATACCATCCTGGAGTCTCGTTTGCGGCTGCAGAAACGCCTATCTATTCCCCTTACAATGGAATCCCCTATTACTATTGCCCTTCCACTCTTTTTTCCTCCCCTCCTGTGCCGCAGAGCCACCCATGGTGCCATGAACTTGGCTGCTGCTGCCTTCCCCTGATGAGCCATCTCCCCCAACAGTATCCAAAATGGTATACCTGTTTAGGAGGGAGATGACCGCAGGGGACTCCTGCACTACCTGCCTACTGCTATGCTGGCTATTGGCCACCCGTTTCCTTTCTGTCCTCTTACCTTTTACCTGCGGTGTGACCAACTCACTTTCACGACTTTCTCAGCATCGTGGATGCTCCAGTATGAATCGAACCGCAGCTCCAATCGTTCGGAGCTGCGGTTGGAGCGGTTGGTTAGCCTATTAACCAATAATAATTTGGTTAATAGGCTACAAAAGCCTGAAATGTAGCCATGCAGCTCCAATTATAACATAACACTGGACATGACAGATGAAACAATGATGTGAAAACGCATGTAGAAACAAGGAACTGCAGATGCTAATTTACAAAAAAAAAGACACAGTAACTCAGTGGGTCAGGTCTGCCAGATGTTCCATTGCCAGAGTGAAGCCACACACAATCTGAAGGAACAGCACTTCATGTTCACCATGGGTAACTTACAACCCAATAGTATGAATAATTAATTCACCAATATTAGGCATCCTCTAACAATTTCTCCTCTTTTCTCTCCCCCTTCCCTCCACTGTGCTCCAACTAGACTCATACCTATTTCTCCCCTCCCCTACATTCTTCTTCTTCTTGCGTAAGGCGTGCACAGCCTAAAGTTGTTGGACAACTTGTTCTATTTGATCTTATTTGATTGTGCACGCCAGGTTGATGGCATTTGTCAAACCACGTGAAGGTTGCAATCTTCCACCCCCCCTACATTCCTTCCTCTGGCTTAACAATTTGCAACTCTTTTGTCTCACATTAAAAAAAAAGGTCTTTGTCCAGCCTTCTGCTCATCAACCTCCCCCTCCCCCCCGTGTTCACCTATTACTTCCCTCACTTTGTCCTGCCCCTCCACTCTCCCCCTTCCCGACCCTATCCTTACAATCAGTCTTAAGAAAGGACCCAACCCGAAATGTCATCTATCCATGTTCTACAAGGATGCTGCCTGACCCACTAGTTATTCCAACACTGTATCTTTGTGATGTAGAAAAGCATGTTGAAAATAAATCTCAAATGGATTTATTGCATATTTAAATATAACACTGCTTGTTTAAAGAATCCTTGAACTAAAGGACGAAACACATGGGTTTTCTGCAACCTTTACTACCCTCTCATTTAAGGGTATAAGCAAAAATGTCTCCAAGGTTCTATGCGATTTTCAGTATCCTCTCTCCATGAAACAATTTAAAATGTTTTAGTAATTTTCTCTGCAATTAGATTCCAGAAATAATATAGCAATTAAAATATATAGGGATAACATCTGCATTTTAAGTTACTTAGCACACAACTGAATGAAGGGTTTTCCAGATGTACATAAGCAATTGGGCCAATGGGAGTTTTGTATTAGCCTGTGTGCATTGGAATACAATGGGTTATACTTCCTTTGCATTATTCCTAGATCAAAGACACCTTGAAGTCCATAGGCTGTACAGTGGCACATTAGTTAATGCTGCTGCCACACCGCTGCAGGGACCGACCGGGGTTCATTCCTGATCTTGTGTGCTGTCCGCGTGGAGTCTGCACAGTCTCTCTGTGACTTCACAGATTTCCTCTGGGTGTTATGGTTTCCTCCCAACATTAAAAGGTTATACTGCCAGCTGTAAATTGCTTCCAGTGCAGGTTGATAGCAGGAGAATCAGAGAAGTTGAAGGAATGCGAGGGAGATACGTGGGGGAATAAGACTGATGTGTGTGCTCCACAGGTCAGGATACACTTCTGTGTTGTAACAAACTGTGGCACAGTGAATTGAGGTTCAATCGCTGCAACGGTTTGAAGCAGTATTAGTTTTCCAGGTCTTATTTTTCCAAATAGAATCAGCACTAAAAGGGTTCTGCTATGATGACAAGCAGCATGAACTTAGGTTGTATTCTCTTGATGGCTGAAAAGTAAATTGAGGTTTTTAAATTGATAAAAAGAGATCAATAGACAGAATGCAGATCAGCTATTGCCTCTGTCATGGGGATTCCAGAGGAAGTGAATAAAATCTTAAAATCAGATCTGAAGTGGAGTAATGAAGCACATTTTTAATCTAAAACCAAGTTCATAAGTTATAGCAGCAGAATGAGGCCATTTGACCCATCAAGTTTATTCTGCCATTCAAGTGGAATTTTCCCCTTCAAAGAAACTCTGGATGCTGGGACAACTGCAAAATACTGCCACTGCCTCACCCCTTTACACTGGCTACCTTCATACTTGATGTAGGGTCTTGACCTGAAATGTCGACTATCCCTTTGCCTCCACAGATACTGTTGTATCCCTGCAGCAGTTTGCTTTTTGATTTTTTTAAGTTAGGTTAGGTTAAGTTAGGTTAGAAAATTGAGTTTGTAGTCCAAAACTGTCTGATCATCTCATGAAATGTTGGAGCAGGTCCAGAAAGCTAAAACACCTACTCCCATATCCACAAGATTGATGGCAAAAACAAGACTCCAATTTGAAAATAGAATTCTATCAAATTATATCACAATGGATTTAAATTAAACTAAACAGACATGGGTAAGAGAGTCAAAGGTAAGAGTGAGACATGAAGGCCACACACTTGGAAGAGGGAGGAGTGAGAACCAGTTGGTTGAGTGAGTGGGAAGGTAATGCAGGTGGGAGTCTGAATTCGAGTGGATGGGAGTTTGAAACCAAGCTGACATTGTTGTCAAACAGGTAGTTCAAAGAGAAAGAGGTTGGGATAACAATGATGAGCAGAAGCGGGTGGAAAGGATCAGTGTCGGATAGTTGTTAGTTTATGGAACTAGCAATTCAAAGAATGGAAGATTGTTCTAATAACTTTTGGACATTTCATGACCGCTGGAGAATTAAAATTGAGCTAATGAAATAATCTGGAATGAAGTATTATTCCAGATTTTTTATTTAATTGATTAAAAAATTTCAGTAGTCTGTGCACGGGAATGACAATCAGATTATCCATCTCAGTTTCCACTTGAGGACTCAAACATTATAGAAGCCAATTTTCAATTAATTTAATTCAATCGCAGATATATTAAGTGAAGAACAAAACATTGCACACTAAAACATTATAAAACCTCACAACATCCCAGATATAATGCTGGAGGGTTGTATTGCAAAATTCTTCATGCCTTTAACCAAATGGCTCTGGTGCAGATACCACTCCATGCATCATCATAAGCATTCACTTCCTCAACCATTAACGCATCATGCACAAAATGCTCGACAGGTACCTGCCAAAGCTTCTTTGAGAGGACCTCCCAAATTCATAAGCTCCACCACCTTAAAATACAACAGGCACATGGGAACACTGTCACATACAAATTTATCTCGAGGTTAATGAGCCATTAGGAGGCAGTGACCATAACATGGTCAGGTTTAATCTACAATTGGAGAGGGAGAAGAGTAGATCGGAGGTGTCAGTGTTGCAGTTGAATAAAAGGGACTATGGGGCCATGAGGGAGGAGCTGGCCAAAGTTGACTGGAAAGATACACTAGCAGGGATGACAGTGGAACAAAAATGGCAGGTGTTTCTAAGAATAATATACAAGGTGCAGGATCAGTTAATTCCTAGGAGGAAGAAAGATTCCAAGGGGAGAAAGGGAGGACCATGGCTGACAAGGGACGTCAGGGACAGTATAAAAATTAAAGCGAAGAAGTACAACGTAGCAAAGATGAGCGAGAAGCAAGAGGATTGGGTAATGTTTAAAGAACAACAGAAGATAACCAAAAAGACAATATGGGGAGAAAAGATGAGGCACGAAGGTAAGCTAGCCAAGAATATAAAGCAGGATAGTAAAAGCTTCTTTAGGTATGTGAAGAGGAAAAAATTAGTTAAGACCAAAGTTGGACCCTTGAAGACCGAAAAAGGTGAATTTATTATGGGGAACAAGGAAATGACAGATGAGTTGAACAGGTACTTTGGATCTGTCTTCACTAAGGAGGACACAAACAATCTTCCTGATATAGTAGTGGCCAGAGGATCTGGGGTGACAGAGGAACTGAAGGAAATCCACATTAGGCAGGAAATGGTGTTGGATAGACTGATGGGACTGAAGGCTGATAAATCCACAGGGCCTGATGGTCTACATCTCAGGGTACTTAAGGAAATGGCTCTAGAAATCGTGGATGCATTGGTGATAATTTTCCAATGTTCTATAGACTCAGGATCAGTTCCTGTGGATTGGAGGGTAGCTAATGTTATCCCACTTTTTAAGAAAGGCGGGAGAGAGAAAACAGGGAATTATAGACCAGTTAGCCTGACATCGGTGGTGGGGAAGATGCTGGAGTCAGCATGGATTTACGAAAGGGAAATCATGCTTGACTAATCTTCTGGAATTTTTTGAAGATGTAACTAGGAAAATGGACAAGGGAGAGCCAGTGGATGTAGTGCACCTGGACTTTCAGAAAGCATTTGATAAGGTCCCACATAGGAGATTAGTGGGCAAAATTAGGGCACATGGTATTGGGGGTAGAGTGCTGACATGGATAGAGAAGTGGTTGGCAGACAGGAAACAAAGAGTAGGGATTAATGGGTCCCTTTCAGAATGGCAGGCAGTGACTAGTGGGGTACCACATGGCTTGGTGCTGGGACAGCAGCAATTTACAATATACATCAATGATTTGGATGAAGGGATTCAAAGTAACATTAGCAAATTTGCAGATGACACAAAGCTGGGTGGCAGTGTGAACTGTGAGGAGGATGCTATGAGAATGCAGGGTGACTTGGACAGGTTGGGGGAGTGGGCAGATGCATGGCAGATGAAGTTTAATGCAGATAAATGTGAGGTTATCCACTTTGGTAGCAAAAACAGGAAGGCAGATTACTATCTAAATGGCGTCAAGTTGGGAAAAGGGGAAGTACAACGGGATCTGCGTGTCCTTGTACATCAGTCTATGAAAGTAAGCATGCAGGTACAGCAGGCAGTGAAGAAAGCGAATGGCATGTTGGCCTTTATAACAAGATGAATCGAATATTGGAGCAAAGAGGTCCTTCTGCAGTTGTACAGAGCCCTAGTGAGACCACACCTGGAGTGTTGTGTGCAGTTTTGGACCCCTAATTTGAGGAAGGACTTTCTTGCTATTGAGGGAGTGTAGCGTAGGTTTACAAGGTTAATTCCCGGGATGGCGAGCCTGTCATATGCTGAGAGAATTGAGGAGCTGGGCTTGTACACTCTGGAGTTTAGAAGGATGAGAGGGAATCTCATTGAAACATATAAGATTGTTAAGGGCTTGGACACGCTAGAGGCAGGAAACATGTTCCCGATGTTGGAGGAGTCCAGAACCAGGGGCCACAATTTAAGAATAAGGAGTAAGCCATTTAGAACGGAGATGAGGAAACACTTTTTCTCAGAGAGTGGTGAGTATGGAATTCTCTGCCTCAGAGGGTGGTGGAGGCAGGTTCTCTGGATGCTTTCAAGAGAGAGCTAGATAGGGCTCTTAAAAATAGCGGAGTCAGGGGATATGGGGAGAAGGCAGGAACAGGGTACTGATTGGGGATGATCAGCCATGATCACATTGAATGGCAGTGCTGGCTCAAAGGGCCGAATGGCCTACTCCTGCACCTATTGTCTATATCAAATATATATATGCATCATTCCAAGTCATAAGGAATAGGAGTAGAATTAGGCCATTCGGCCCCATTAAATCTACACCATTCAATCATGACTGATCTATATCTTCCTCCTAACCCCATTCTCCTGCCGTCTCCCCATAACCTGATACCCGTATCCGTACAAGTACAACATACCAGAACCTCTTCCTGCCCACAGTATAACATTCATCAGCCTAGAATTTTGAGATGGGAGTTGTGCAGGCCCCAATGAGGTGACCTGTACAATTTTGTGATGTTGGTGAAACCTGATTAACCAATCATTAGAGTGGCCGTCACGTTGAATCATACACACAAACTATACTCAGGGAATTCTCGACGGCAGTTGAGGAAGAGTTTGAAGCTCACTGCAAGATGGTGGGCCAAATGCCATGTGCACCAGGATGAATTGCATGTACAAAATAAAAGCACAAACTCAACAAATATCTAGGTAATTGCTTCACCATAATTGGGTATAAATCCTGAAACCACCTTCCCAATAGCAACATGGAATTCCTTGTTCTGGTTCAAGGAAAAGGCACCTTATTTCCAGAGGGTCCTGAAGCCGCATAAGGAAGTGGCCGATTCGGGAACTCCAAGCCGGGAAGTGTGTTCGATCATCCCGACGAGAAGGCTTGCACATCGGGCTGTCCATAGCGGCGACTACGGAGGGTCAAAGCCCCCGACCACGGGTGAACAAAGGAGGAAGACTGACTGAACTTTATTGCCTTCCATCATAGTGAAGAATGCTGTGGTGGATGTTTATGTTAAATTCTATTGTGTTCTTTTTAATTGTATGGCTGCATGGTAACTCATTTCACTGTACCTTAATTGGTGCATGCGACAAATAAATGTGAACCTTGAACCTTGAGAATGAACATCGATTGCTAACCCTCACCCTGCAAGTCAGCTTGGTCTTTTTCTCTGCTGTGCAGTACCATGGGCAAGATTAATTGCAGATATATTTACGATTCAGGCAAAACATTTTGGGAGAACAGTTAAAGTGTTTAACTTTCTCACGTGTTATTCATTGTTGGATCACATGGGTGTGGAAAGAACAATACATTAGATTTTTCAGTCACATTGTTCTCAAAGGACAAGCACAATGCACTAAATAACAGAGTGGAAGTTGACATATAAACAGACACTTAGTTTCCAGGGATTGAACATAAAGGCATCAAATCACTACCCCATACGGTATGTAATAATTTAAAGCACTGATCCCTGGTCCCATGTTAAACAGATTAACAGAAAACACTTGAAAGACATACAATCATTGAGATTGCTAAAAAGAAATGCAATTCCTTTATTATTATAGTGCATAGATGACCTTAAGTGAATATTTTAAAACAATGATACTTTAAAAGAGGAACTCAACACTGCAAATTCAGAAAATATTTGCAACTAGTACATGTACATTGCAGTTTCCGAAATTCAGTTGCTTTGACATTGAACTGCTAACTATATCCCGTTTAGTCAATTCAACCAAGGGTAAATTTCTACCTCTGATTCTTAAAGTGATTGAATCTTGAAGTTCAATACCAATACTTGTCCTGGGTTCATTTTTCATTACACTTGATTACAATCCTCATGATAAAACAAAAGATCAATTTTGAAGGGTTATTTTAAAGAATTTAAAAAATATATATTCATTTCATGAATCACAGACTCTGCTAAGACGTGTTTTAAAAGCATTGCCAATGTGGCACGATAGAGTAACTGTTTGAACTTTCAGTTTTCATTGTCCAGCAAACAATTTTCAGACTCACGCTCAATAAATAAATTTGGTCTCTGCAATCCCAATCAGGTCTGCAAAATCCCCTCTGTAGCAGCCCTATGATAAATGGACTTATTTTCCCAAATCAAACACTCGAATTTAAATTTAGATGAGTTAATGCAAAGGTCAACATTGTAATCAGTTCTTTTGATCTTTATAGAATTTCTAGAGTAATACATAATAAATCTGAAACAAGGCAATTGTGCTGCTCTGTATGTGTGGCTGGTAATAAAAATCTTAACGATTAGAACCTTGATGCACTTAGAGAGCATTTTATAGTAATAGCTACAGTGAGGGTTGTGATGTACAGGAATGACGACAACAGGGATTTAACATTAGGCCATGCAACCGGTAAACAACCATAACCTTTTTTTTACAGAGTCTAACCTGACCTGAATTACAATTAATTCTAGACACTGCACATGTATTTTCCTAAAATAAACCTCTTTGACCAAAATAAGGCATCACATAAGCCAGAATCATCTATCCCCACTTAAGACGCAGTCAAACATTTCTTCCACACTCTTCTGCAAAATAAATCAGCTACTCCACCAGAAGATTTCAAGCTGGACAATGATGAAATGTCCATATGTTACAGTATGACCATAAATTATGTGAGAACATTTGGTTGGGCCACAGAGGGGCTCCAAAAATAGGCAGGAAACTGCTCTGGCTGTCTGAAAACAAATTGCCCAAATTTTAGCATGAAACAGTGTTCTTGACATACATTTTACAATGAGTACAGAAATCATGAGCTGAAGCTACACAGATGATCAATGATATTCATAACTTTTAATTTGTCAGATGTTACACCATCAAGAGTACTCTGCCAAGATGCACATCAGCATCTGCTTATACGGAAGGAGCTAGGGGATTGCAAGATTTATAACAAAATGAGGTGAAAAAAAAAAGTACTTGAAAAATGGTATGCCATCAGTTGAGGCCAGTGGCCAGGGAGAAGCGATATACAAAGGTAATTTGGCAGGTTCAATAGTAAATACATTGGGGAATTTCAGACAATAAAATTCACAGTACTTTAAAACAAATATCTTGCATTATGTTCCTTGCTTGTCCAAAATTCTGACAGCAATAATTCAACAACTTAAGATTGAACCTGCTTTGATGTAAAGTATTTTGTGAACACAAAATTTCCTGAATTGCAAACATGAATACTTGTGAAGCATTGGCCATGTAGTGATACTGTCTGACCAAGTTGCAGATAAGCAAGGTCCTACAGACAGTGTGAAATAAATGAACTTGCATAATCTGTTTTAGTAACAGTACAACTATTATAAAGTAATTACAGAAACGGGCCATTTAGCCCAAAAATCCAATGCCAGTCTTTCATAAGAATCTTCTTCCACTCATCATTATTTATTTCTCTTTCATGCGTTTATCTATTCAAGTCAACCGCCAAGAACGTAGACCTTGAACACAGTAAAACACCCCACACTCACATAGATGGTATGTAAATATATACCAAATCGCTTATAGAAATGCTCGGAGAAATTGATTGCGTAAATCAACTTCAAGGAATATTTTAGTGGGAAACAGAGATGCAGAGGTTTAGGGAAGGAATTCCAAAGGTTAAGACCTTGGCATCGAAGGAGCAATTACAAAAAGGAAATCTTACGGTGAGAAATGGATGGAATTAGCTAAAGGGACATCAACAAACAGGGACTTGAAAACAAGAATGAGAATTTTAAATACAACTTATTGTTTTTGCCTCAACTACTTGTTGCAATGAGTTTCATATTCTCACCACTCTAAGGGCCAGACTTTCTTGAATTCCTAATAAGATTTATTGATTTACAATTATGCCCCCTAGTTCTGCTCACCATCAAGCAGAATCTTTCATACCAACTTTATCAAATTCCTTCAAAATGTCAGACACCTTTACTTTCATTCTTTCCAAGCACCAAGCCACAGGTGAAACCTAATTATTTCATTTATTAAGTAGACAAAACATAACTTTTAATTAATTTACTAAAAAGTCTATAATTTGGTGAATAGATACAATCTCACTAATGAATAGCTGAATCATTAATGGAACAAGACACAGCTTAAAAGTGTTAGGACTGTTAAACTTGAAGTGCCATGCAGTGAAGGACATTTTGGAGCCGAGTTATTTCAGTTTCCAGGCCCCCATTACCTAATCTTCCATGGACATCTAGTCCCTTTACACCTCCATCCCCCACAGACGTGTACTTATTTAGATATCGTGGGCACTAGTGGGTGACGCCATGTCCGGCAGTGACCACTCCGACTCTTGTAGTAGGGTGAACTCACGTGATGTATTTTATTTAAAGTGGTAAGAAAATCCAGGAATGCATGTGCTATGTCGCTGTTGAACTCAGGCTTGTCCCAGCAGCTTAGCCTTGGTATTTGAAGGAGGTGTGGCAATCTCAGGCTTCTTCCTGCAGTTCACCATTGCCTTGAGAGGAGGTGTGACGGTGCAGATTTCTTTCTGGTGGCTCAGCGTTGGGCTTGAAGAAGCAATGCTGATCGTCTCTGGATTATCCCAACAGTCAGGCTTTGCATGTACGTGTGCACAGTCCCTCATTGTCTATGGGCAAGAAGAGGTTCTGGCATCTGGGCCACTCAGTCTTAGCATTAGGTAGAGGTACTGGCTGTCTAGGGCCTCTTTCTCAGCAGTCCAGTCTTGACCACATGGTGGTACTGGTGGTCATGGGTTTGTCCCAGTGGCTCAGTCTTCCTTGAACTTGCGATAGGGGATCACAGCTAGTAAGGAGGCACAACACTTTGTCTCCCTTCCTCACTCTCTTCTTTCTTCCTTTTCCTCTCCTGCTTCTCCCCCTCTGGCTAGAATGCCTGGATTTTACAGGTAGGCTGACACGATTCGAGTGGCCAACCAATATCAGCTAATTGGACCCAACTATTAGCAATAATGCTGAGGATTAGCCACTCCTGGTCTCTCAGCCAGTTAAAGGGATCAGAGCAACATCTAAGGGAGAGGGCACTGTCACGATCCCTATTACATGTCTCAAATTGTTTCATATATAATGAATTACTTCATGGGGAAATGGCAATAGCGAAACATTATTGCTGATTGTACACACAGATCTGTCAAAACAGAATGATCGGTTCTTTCAGGCATTGTGTTCATTTTAATTGACGCCAAAATGTTCAGTTCTGTTTGAAAAGTACAATTGGATAATTAACAATAACATAAGGACAGATAGACCTAGTCTGGTCTGGAAAATGGCATATTCTGCAATTCTGCGGCATTTGCACAGTGTAGCTGTGAATCATCAGTTCAGAATAAATTCTCAACTGTGGAAATGAAACTTAAATCCACAATTTTCCAGCACCACAATTCTGAATAGGCCAAATAGCCTGGACAGTCTCCATCATACCTCTCTCTTCTCCGCTTCCCCCCCCCCACCCCCCAACCCACATCATAATGAGCCATTTGATCTTATGGTTAGTATTCAAAATTAAGGAGAATGTAAATAGGAATAAAAGAGCAATGTGTGTTTCTTTAGGTAGGCCTTCCCAAGAACCATATTATTCTAACCTGCTGATGGACTCCTGTGTAATTAATTAATATCCTGAAGTGCAGTTAGCAACTTTTGATCGGTCATTTTCTTAGAATCTGTAACATAGGAAGCATTAAGATGCTTGCAGGATTTAACAAATCAGTCCATATGATTTTGCCTGAAAAACTGCCACTTTATAGTCACTTGGCAGAAAATTACCATGTTAGTATACCATGCATTAACTACAAAGAAAAAAATCTTTGCATTCTCAATTACATTAATTTTGTACTCCACTGCTCAAGTTCTACATTTCAGAACTCGTTAATAATTTTTACTTCTCAATCTTATTTTCAATCCGATTTTAATCCTTTAACTTCTCAATTCTATTTTCAATCCTATTTTTCCCAATAAAAATAAATTTAATATTGTGAAATGAGCCTGACTTCAGAGCTTGTTGGTTGATCTTTGGTGAACTATCTGTTATCCATACATACTCTTCGCCTTTTGAAGACACGTGCCAAGAAATTGGACACATTTATATCTGTTTTCTTCATATTTGATCACAATAATTCCAGATCAATCACTGGAAAATTAGCCAGGGCACTTATGTGCACTATTGCCCTTTGAGTGACTGGTACTTGCCCGACGTATGTCATGCTGCTAATGACATCATTACCAGTGTTGCACTCTTTTCTGCGTTTGCAAAAATAAATTGGCACATTGCAACCTATGACCTTTGTTTATTAAGCATAAAAGAAAATAAGGAGCAAACCTTGCAGCAGATCAGCAAAATAGATGATTTAAAGAGCCCCCATGTGACCTTGCTGTCTCAGTTTCAGATGAGTTTTCAATGTTTAAATCATATGCACAAGCATCACTGAGTTCCTCTGATGATCTTTTCTATTTATGCACCTCCGTGCTGTGAAGTCTGCAGGCTGGTCAGCTTCTATACGGTGACTTGGACAGTAACAGTATTACTAAGTATATTGTGCAGACCTGGTTGGCATGGAACATTCTTGACCCCATAAAATCAACCTGAAGATCTGGGCAGAATATGTAGTTGACCCAGTTTCAACACAGATAGTCTTTTGTGATGAAATAGGATCATGCTGTGAAGGGTTAGGGGCGAGGGAGGAAGGAAATGGTGTAAAAAAAACTGACACTGTTGGCCAGGCCAATCTCGGAGATTTAGCTGCTTATTGAAACTGTCAGGTCAGTGGATGATTCTGAATGTTTCTGACATTTAAAAAAATTCAAAAATGTTCAGAAAAAATGATTAATTAAAAAAATATATATTAAAAAACATGAAAACAGACAAATTAAAAATATTTTAATTAATAAACTTGCTACAGTGCCCTCCATAATGTTTAGGACAGAGACTCATCATTTATTTATTTGCCTCTGTACTCCACAATTTGAGATTTGTAATAGAAAAAATTACGTGGTTAAAGTGCACATTGTCAGATTTTATTAAAGACTATTTTTATACATTTTGCTTTCACCATGTAGAAATTAAAGTTGTGTTTATACATAGCCCCCCCATTTCAGGGCACCATTATGTTTGGGACACATGGCTTCACAGGCATTTGTAATTTCTCAGGTGTGTTTAATTGCCTCCTTAATACAGGTATAAGAGAGCTCTCAGCATCTAGTCTTTCCTCGAGTCTTTCCATCACCTTTGGAAACTTTTATTGCTGTTTATCAACATGAGGACCAAAGTTGTGCCAATGAATGTCAAAGAAGCCATTATGAGACTGAGAAACAAGAATGAAACTGTTTAAGAGACACCAGCCAAACCTTAGACTTACCAAAATCACATGTTTGGAACACAATTAAGAAGAGAGCACCGGTGAGCTTACTAATTGCAAAGGGACTGGCAAACCAAGGAAGATCTCTACAGCTGATGACAGAAAGATTCTCTCTATAATAAAGAAAAATTCCCAAACATCTGTCCGACAGATCAGAAACACTCTTCAGGAGTCAGGTGTGGATTTGTCAATAACCACTGTCCACGGAAGACTTCAGGAACAGAAATACAGAGACTACACTGCAAGATGCAAACCAGTGGTTAGTCGCAAAAATAGGATGGCCAGGTTACAGTCAGTCAAGAAATACTTAAAAGAGTAACCACAGTTCTGGAAAAAGGTCTTGTGGACAGATGAGACGAAGATTAATTTATATCAGAGTGATGGCAAGAGCAAAGTATAGAGGAGAGAAGGAACTGCCCAAGATCCAAAGCATACCACCTCATCTGTGAAAAACGGTGGTGGGGGTGTCATGGCCTGGGCATGTATGGCTGTTGAAGGTACTGGCTCACTTATTTTCATTGATGATACAACTGTTGATGGTAGTAGCATAATTAATTCTGAAGTGTATAGACACATCCTATCTGCTCAAGTTCAATCAAATGCCTTAAAACTCATTGGCTGGCGGTTCATTATACAGCAAGACAATGATCCCAAACATACTGTTAAAGCAACAAAGGAGTTTTTCAAAGCTAAAATATGGTCAATTTTTGAGTGGCCAGTCAATCACCCAATCTGAACCCAATTGAACATGCCTATTGTATGCTGAAGAGAAAACTGAAGGGGACATCCCCCAAAACAAGTATAAATTAAAGATAGCTGCAATACAGGCCTGGCAGAGTATCACTTGACAAGACACCCAGCAACTGGTGATGTCCATGAATTGCAGACTTCAAGCAGTCATTGCATGCAAAGGATATGCAACAAAATACTAAACATGACTACTTTCATTTACATGACATTGCTGTGTCCCAAACATTATGGTGCCCTGCAATGGGGGGGACTGTGTATAAACACAGCTGTAATTTCTACATGGCAAAACCAAAATATATAAAAATGGCCTTTATTAAAATCTGACAATGTGCACTTTAACCACATGCGATTTTTTCTATTACATATCTCAAATCGTGGAGTACAGAGGCAAATGATGGGTCTTTTCCCAAACATTATGGAGGGCACTGTACTCCCATGCAATTTTCCGCTTCAATTAAATCAATGGAGATACCTTCTTACATCTCATTTCACCGGACGCAGATTTCCATTGTGAGACTACCAAAAGGGTGAAGGGCAAAATGACTATATTGCTCTTTTTATGCTGCAGTTAAAAGGAGTTGAAAAAAGATGAACAATGGGTTGGAACTTTGTGACTTCCAAGTCAGTGCGGTAATCCTGAAACTGCTGAGGTCACACTGAAAACGACCATTTCCTTTCAAACTCCAGACAATTAAGTTATTCCAAACTTGTAAAACTAAATGCTCATGATAGTGAAATTCCATTTATTAATAAATGCCATTGTTAAAATTCATAATTAATTGACCATTAAAACTCGTATATTTTTTTCAACACCACTGATATTTTACCATTTCATATATTAAGCAAAAGGTCTAATTCTGTTTTATGACTGAAATCGTAATATTTCTTTACAAAATTATAGGTAGCTAATGTTGTAAATTACATTTAAAGTGATCAGATTTGAATATGTTATACATCTGTACATTACTCAGAATATAAATTAAGACTTCAGTTCTGTAAATAGAGGGCAAAAGTTCTCAATACATTGTCAAACAAAGAGAATTAGGGGATTATCATTGCAATTCCCAGTCCAAAACCACCTTGTCTTTGAAGGCTAACAAGATTTCTATTTTGTTTAAAGCAATTACAGGCAAAAATTACTGTCTAGTCAAATAAAATATGTTATTTGTTATTTAAATTACCTCCTAATTCATATCAAGAATATTTCATACATAGAATATAATATTAAATATAAAGTATATAATTTTTTAATAATATCAAGTAATCCTGAAAGAAACTAATTTTCCAATTAAGCAAAAGGAAATAATTTGAACATACATTAGGGAGCAATATATTAAAAATGCTGGCTAAAGGATAATATTTTCAGCAAATAAAGCATAAAAAAAACAAATGTTTAAAACTCCAGTTTAAATGTATAAAGGTGAAGCACCCATAGTGTCTTTAACATGCTGCATTCCATAAATCATTTTACTTAATGATATACTGCTGACAATCCCTGACAATTAAAAAAAAAAATTTGAATATGATCACAGCTTGTGCAGTATTACAGCTGGCATTATGTTGGATGCCAAGGTTGTAATGTACAGCATGATGCCATATTGTTCCACAGTGAGGTGTGATCAGATACCTGCCGAAAATGATGGACAGCTATTGCCCAGTGAACAGGGAAAAATCCCATTTACTACCTGCCAGATGGGACCTGCTGGACTGTTCAGAGCAAACATCTCATTCTTCTTTGGGCTTACATGTCCGGCTTTCGAGCAGGGCCTTGCTGATAATGATGAATATCAAGGCTGCAGTAAAGTGGGTGACAACAGCAGCCTTGTTATAGCTGCCAGTCTTCCAATGTTGTCGTTATTACAGGTGAAGATTTATTTGAGTTTATTGTTCTGCACTGTGTGCCAGCTATTTGCAATTCATCACCTACTATGGAAGGTTCAGGATAACTGATATAGCTGCAGCTATAATTGCCACCTACACCTGCTACTGGAAATTATGAGGGTCGCCAACCAGGGCAAGCCTGCTCTCCACCACTGCTTCTCCCATCCTTCCAGTCACGATAGCCATTGTGTGTATTAAATCAAAACTTCTTGTGCCATGGTGCAAAAATAGAGATAGCTTTGCTGCTGTTGCTTTGTCAAATATGATCACATAACTCTGCGCTATAATGTGAATTTTCAAGGTTGAAGCCGTGCCAACCAATTAAGACCCCCATAGTCTGTTGACTCAAGTAATTTCAAATATCACGTGAGGAAGCATTTTGGTTATAATTACATTGTATTTTTCTTATAGAAGAGTAACGTGTCAGAATCAGAAAGATTATTCAGATTATAAATTGAAAAGCTAATAAAGACAATTCTGTGAAGAGTACATGCAAATATATCAGCATGACAGAGTAGAATTATCAAATGGATTTATAGAATAAAATTAACTTTTGAAATATGCTCTACAACTTTAAAAATTATCATGTATCTGCTGCCCTCTCCTCTACCCTATCAGTGCACATCTCTATACCTATAAAAGTATGTGTGTGTGCCTGTCTGTCTGTATTCATTGAATCTTCCTGAAAACGCTATGCGCTAATGCTTAGATTTTCACAGATTATTAATCACATTATTAATCATAAGAATAAGGGATAAACCATTTAGAACGGAGATGAAGAAAAACTTTTTCACACAGAGAGTTGTGAGTGTGGAATTCTCTGCCTCAGAGGTGGAGGCTGGTTCTCTGGATGCTTTCAAGAGAGAGCTAGACAGAGCTCTTAAAGATAGCAGAGTCATGGGGATATGGGGAGGAGGCAGGAACGGGGTACTGATTGTGGACGATCTGCCATGATCACATTGAATGGCGGTGCTGGCTCGAGGGGTCGAATGGCCTACTCCTGCACCTATTGTCTATTAACCTCGTTGACAAAATGAACTGCTTCACTTCACATTTCATGCTATATTTCACAAGTTATAGCGTTTTAAAAATAGCTAAAACCAAGTTTTTAAACGGCAAAAGTCCTTCCACCCGCTTCGAGTTACGTCACAAAGGGGGGATGGCTACCCAGGTGGAGTGGGTGGCCACCAGCTTCCTGTGACGTTTAAATCAACGTTCTGCATTTTCCGACCCGGGCTCCATCAAGGAGGCATCGAGACCACGTCGGTGAAGGAGACATTGAGACCGCAGCAGTGAGGCCTTGCGACGATGGGGCCACTGGGGAGGTGAGGTGGGAGAGTGGGAGGGTTGAGGGAGAGGAGGGGGTAGGGAGGATAGTTGCCACGTCCACACTTCCTCTCATCCCCTCCCTC
Organism: Malacoraja senta; assembly: GCA_038087875.1. Lineage (NCBI taxonomy): Eukaryota > Metazoa > Chordata > Chondrichthyes > Rajiformes > Rajidae > Malacoraja > Malacoraja senta. The sequence goes on from CM075978.1 coordinate 137,195,215, forward strand.
TCTACCCTCCCTCCCCCTCTCTAACCCCTCCCTATCTACCCTCAATCCCACCCTCTCTACCCCCTCCCTCTCTACCCTCCCTACTCCCCACTTTACCCCCTCCCTCTCCCTCTACCCCCTCGCTCTCTGCCCCTCTCCAGTCTCTACCCCCCTCCCTCTACCCTCCCTCTCTACTCCCCTCCCCTCCCTCTCCCTCTCACCCCACCTCCCCCTCCTTCTCTACCACCCTCCCTCTACCCCCCCCCCCACCCATCCCTCTCTAGGGATTGAAGAGGGAGGGTGAAGAGGATGAGGAGGGAGTGCTGGGGGATCATGTAGTTTACAGTTTCAGTTTATTATTCAATAACAAATTTCCATGAAACAAAATTGCTTGTACCCAGATCATGACATATCTGAAATTTAAGCTTGTGAATCATAAATTTGGAATAAGTAAATTTAACATCTTTCCTCAAAAGCAAAAAAAAAGTTGCCTATAGATGTGTGAGTGGTGGAATATTGCGTTGGGGGAACGGGTTGTGTTGGGGGAACGGGTGAGTGGTGGAATATTGTGTTGGGGATCAGAAATTAGTCTGCACTTGGTCTAGTGTTCCATTAAAAATATCTTTTTGAAAAAAGCCCAACAATGGAATTCTACTCCATTAAAAATTTTCACTGTGAAACTTGCTGGATGCATCACAATTTATGCCAGTAATATTACGTGAAACGTGCTGCACTGATGGTTTTGAAAGAATTAAATCAATTCTGATATAAATGTGTTCCTCTTTCTTACATTTTTGACAAATGATCTTTCACATGCCATTGAAGAGGAATGCTCAGATCTTTCCATTTAGAGATATGTCGCTTATGTGCATACATGAACTATCATCAAGGGGTGCAAACACAGCTTGGAGTTTCAACTTAAAATTTACCACCAATAAAAATATCTTTTGAAACCCAGTCCAACAAAAACTACGAACAATAAATATTATTCTAATAGGATTGAACAGTTCTTGGACATCTGAAATAATATCAGAATAAAAAAGTCAGCAGGCCAGACAGCATATATGGAGAGAGAAACAGTTGGAGTTTTAGATTAAGAACCCAAAATGCTGTAAATAATTAGCAAGTCAGGCTGCATCTGTGGGACGATAAATAGATAGTCCTCTCCCTCAATGTCAGCAAGAGAAAGGAGCTAGCTATTAACTTCAAGAAGCGCAGTGAAGTAGATATACTAACCAGCATCAAGGGTGCTTGAAATATAAATGGTTGAGAACTTCAACTTCCTGGATGTAATTATTACCAACAATCTGTCTGGTACCAATCATATTGAAGCTACAGCCAAAGAAAGCATACCAATGCCTCTACTTCCTGAGGAGACTGTGTCCTTTTCCAGAGTGCAGAATACAGTTTCTCAAAGTGCTGGAGTAACTTAGGCAGCAACTCTGGAGAACATAGACAGGTGACGTTTCAGGTCAGGACCCTTCTTCAAGGTTTCAAGGTCAGTTTATTGTCACATGTGCCAATTAAGGTACAGTGAAATTCAAATTACCATACCGCCATACTAAAAAATAAAGCAACCAGGAACACAACTACATAAAAGTTAACATAAGCATCCACCGCAGCGGATTCCCCACGTTTGGCAATAAAGTCTAATCTTCTTCCTGCTTTAGACATATTCTAAATTCTGTACTCTGGTATTTTTCTCTTTGCTTTATTTAGAGTCATAGAGTCATACAGTGTGAAAACAGGCCCTTGGGCCCAACTTGCCCACACTGACCAATCTGTCCCATCCACATGAGTCCCATTTGTTGTACTCATGGTACATGTGACAGTAATAAAACTAAACTTAAGACACAACATTTCAGGTGGAAGACCATTTGTTAGAACTGGAAAAAGGCAAGAGGGCAACTACAGCCTTCAGGATTCAACACTGAATTCTACAACTTCAGGGAGCTTGATTTCTATCTGTCTCAGTTATCCATCGGTGATAATAGTTTAGCTTGTTCATTATTTTTTTCCCTGAGAGTGGTGGACATATCTCGTTTAACCTGTTGGGTATGTTTCCTGCTCTGCATTTCACAACATCGGCAGTCTTTTGTCAATGTTCACACACTTTAACTGCTCCGATTTAATCTTTGACCAGATAGTCTTGTTTAAACCTTATCCCTAGTATGGTCACCCCACTTTTATCCTATCAGAGACATCCCCTCCTCCCCCATCTCGCTGCTGCTTAGCAAGCTGCTTTTCTATCCTTCCCTGTTCTGACAAAGAGTCTCCAGCCTGAAACATCAATAGCTTTTTCTTTAAACAACCAAAGACTTTGCTGACTCATTGAAGGCAGTGGTGCATTTCATCATCCATGTCTGCCTCCACTGAGATGAGGTTCCTGAGGTACAGTGAGCAGTCCATATTTTCCAGTGGCTTGTTGTGAACCTTTATTGTCAGAGAGCAGCATCGCACAGAGGGAGCAGGTTGGCAAAGGAGCTTGGTCTTCTGGAAGTTGAATGCAAGGGCCATTCTCTTGTATGCCTTGGGAAATAACACGGAAAATATTGTGGAGCTCAGCATCTGTGCTTATGCAAACATTAAGCAATGCATTATAATTCAGTAACAAATGCACTTAAAATCATTTCAGCGAACTGACTGGAATCTGTATGTTTCTTTGAACTACAGAATGAGTAAACTGTTACAAATAAATAAGGGTGGAAGGGTATTCTATACCTTATTACAATTAACAATAGATTATGAATTTAATCATGTTTTGCAGAATAAAGTGATGGTATAGAGATGAATTTATGTACCCTACAATTTTATTTTAAACTTAAACCTATTCCTATCATATTTATGGCAGTTTGGCAGCTGCACATGTAATTATACCGCATTATTTCAATATCAGGATCTAACTGATTACATCCAGCATGTGTGTGGCTACTGCAGCAAATTTCTGAGATGCGATTTCCTTAATCCTTTGAAACTGGATGTAAAAATATCAATATATTTAAACAATTCCAATTAAGTGGGAACAAGCTCTTAATTCCAAGTAACTTTAATTAATTCAAGTAACTTTAATTAAGCAAGGAATTAGTTTCACAGTTAAAGAAAAAAAGTAAAGTATTTGGAAAAAGAGAACTGTGCTATTTGCAAGCTAAAGCAAATTAGACTAGGAGACAATGCAAAAAAAATCCAAGATTCATCTGCTATAAGGAAGATTGATCAGTCAATATTTAATATATTTTATTGCTTATGCTGACTCAAGCATAATCAACTAAGATTGTAGTTGTATCAATGACAAATACAAAGTTAATAGATATAAAAAGCATTATGGTGGCTCTTTATTTTATATACATGAATTCATGTCAAAATCCATCAGCTACTCAATTGGAATAGTTGATGATTTCTGACATTTTTGTCAAAAGCCCTATTTCAATCATGTTGTTAGGGACCACAGAACAACAGGTCCCAATGGCAGTTGTTGTTACCACATCAGTAAAGTCACTAAGTGTGGATGCAGCAGTTTTACTTGCATCAGAACATGTGCTACAGAAGTAAAAGTGACAGTGATTCCAACTAATTATTATTCATCCAAATAAAGGAAATTATACAAAATTTATAGACCGTCAGACCAAAGATTAATGAACGTGGAAAATGTTGTATCTATATACTTATAAAAGTCTCATCTTGTATGTATGTGTGTTTGTATGTATGTATGTATGTGTTTTTTTGTATCTTCATCAAAACGCTACACGGTAGAGGTGAAATATTTCCACATTCTTATTCAAATTTTTCCAGTCCACGCCATAATCAGGTTCCCTTCAGATTTGATGCTATATTTCACAAGTTATTGATGGTTAAAGTAAAAAAAACCCACCAACTTTGAGAAGAATAACTATGACTCCGCTTTGAAATATTACTGGTAGCTTCCAGTGATGACATCACAATGGCATGTCACAGTCGTCAAATCACAATGGGATCTCATTTACACAAGCTGCCTTGAAGATTCCGAAAATCAAAAATGACATCACAATGTGATCTCTGCTGCTGATCTCTGTTGTAAGGAGAGGGATGTAGTGGGGGAGATTTAAAAGTTTTAAAGTGATATTTAAAAGTTGGATTTCTTCAAATCTGCACTGGCAGTTGGGCAGTTGTGATGTCACATGCCCTACTGGCTACAATATTTATATCCCAGAACACTGAGTTCTTCACAGCAAATGTCCTTCAGGGAAAGAATCTGCCAGCCTAACCCAGCACAGCAAAGTTTAATGATTATATTTGGATAACACAAAAATGGCCTTGTCGGTGGTACCTACTTAGTGCAATTGCATTTTATAAACAGTTTAAAATGACCTGCACAGTGAGTGAGTGGTGGAACAGGTTGCTTTGGGGGAACGGGTGAGTGGTGGAAACGGGTTGTGTTGGGGGAACGGTTACGTTGGGGGTGATTGGCTCCGGGGGACGCCTGCCTCCGGGGTGAGCGCCGACGCCGCGTTCGGGGACTAGCCCTCCCGTGTGACTCCACGTTGGGGACGGGGCCCAACAGGTCCCACTTGGTCTAGTGTCTTTATAAAATTTCAGCAAAGCTAGCTTCAATCTGCATTAAAAATATTGCACAGAACAATGCTGTTGGAGTGGCAATTCCCAAGGGAGCTGCTACTATTCAGTACTCCCCCATAAGCAAGGTCTACAAGTTAGTTTATCTCGACACGCTTACCAATACCAGGTCTTGCTAAGTTCAGATGATTTCCCCACCACAAATGATGGGAAATTGATCTTGTCTTGCCATTGGACTCTATCAGGTGCCCAAATTTGGAGAGAGTTCAGATAGTAAAATACTGGCAAACAACTGTCAGCAAGTTAAAGACAGCTTAACAGTAATGGAGTTACAGCATGAGAAGCGCAAATTTACTTCATGTTTTACATATGAGCAATGCCATGGAACATCAACTGAAATGGCTTTAATTACCACAGCTGATTAGTTATGTCCACTGGTTGTCATTTTAAATGTTCTGGCATGCTTAATACCATAACGGAAGATACTCAGTTGATTAATTTATTCTCAGTTCCACACACCTGTTTAAGTCTTGTTGGATCATTCATTCCAGCTGAAATAATATATACTTTCCCTGTTCTCTGTAGCTCAGTTATTATCAAATGGAAGTCACAAACTACAGAACCATGACTCCACTTAAAGTTGTGGGACCTTATGCAGCATCATCTATTATAGAAATTATTTCATTGTGGTACAGTTATCTTTATAGCACTGCAATAAAATTAAACTATATCTATGATCTTATTCCCAGAGGTCTTTTTTTTATATGCATATAAAAAAGCAGCTTTAACATGTCAGGTTTGGTTTACATGTGAATTGCAGAACAATCCGTTTTTATAATCTTTTAACACTTTGCACACATTATTAAAATGAATTCACAGAACAAAGCTTTCAAAGTCCATGACATTTGTCCTAAACAAGATGATTTACTTGGATGTTATTTATGAGGACTTTACTAAATTACCTTTCTTTCCCTGTAATTCTGCTTCTCTTACACTCTACTGACCTCCAGTTTTTTTTCAGTTTTCTTTGCATCATGCTCACCCTCCTTCAAGCTTTCTCACGATGTCTCCTTGACTGAGCGTTCTGCTCACTCACAATTTCTCCTTCCCTGTTGCTCGACTCTCGGTGGTGCTGACACATTCTTTAACATTAATTCAATTTGTATCTTCTAACAACATAAATTAAATCAAACTCACGTTGACTGACTTCATTTGAAATAAGGTGGGAGGAACCAAATAAAGCAAACAAACTCTCAATTCATAGACACAGGTTAGTAAAGAAATCTCAATAAGTATTTAAACATCCAATGTTGTGCACACTGAACAAAGCTTGAAGTCATTAGTAACTGGCATTTATACAAGAAAATGGAAGGTAGCATGCATGCATCAGGTTTAGCGAGATGGATAAAACAACTGATCGAGATTGAGGTTAAGTGGTGAATGGCCACCTGCAAAATCTTAAAACCTGAACAGGTATTTTTTTTTAACACAAACTGGGAGAATTTTTCAGTGCCATCTGCTTTTGTGTTGTTTCTGTAACAAAAATGTGCAATCAAACAGCAGGAATTTGACTATTGGTTGTTAATATGAATTGTGTGAATCAATCAAAAAGTATGACCAGAAGCTGGTCAGATAAGTTGACAATTCTCACCATAAACCTATAGTGCATATACTCAGTCTTTGTTTTCTGCTGATTTGCTACATGTGAATCTGCATACTCATAAGGTCAGCCACAGGCCCCGTCACAATTTCTTTTCAAATACGTTTATGTTCAGATACAAAGAACCTAATTATTGTCCATATGAAAATGGCATCAGTTTCCATGTCACTTTTTGTTCTACGCGGTGGCTATTCTAATATAGAGCTATCTTTATTTATATGGTTGTACCATGTGATTTCAAAACCAATTACACTTTCTAAGTGTCAATGGAAGTAGTTTGTTAGCTAATATTTCCTTTTGGGTGCGTACAAGTTTTGGTTCCTGTGGTGGTGGGGACCTTGGGCTTGAGTAGTCTTTGGCAGTTATATGCTGGGCTCTACCATCTTTGAGGATGAATATATTTATGGGGTTTACTCCATCTCCTTCCATAACTTAATAGTATTCATAATTTGAATAGTGGGATCACTACAAAATGTAATTCAATACACAGAAGTAGGAGATAATGCACTTTGGACTGCAAACAACACAAGGGAATACACATTAACAAAATAATGTAAGGCAAGAAAGTAAACAATGAGGACACAAAACATCTAAAAATGAATTAGTCTGGTTAAGATTGGGCAAATGGTGAACAAAAAAGAAAATGCAAAAATTGTGTTTAGTAGGAAGAATATAAAAATAACATTTTATTTAAATATAGTGAAAATATATTAAATGTTGATGTTCAGAGAGATCGGTTTGTCCCAATGCAATACATACTGGAATTTTACTTCGGAGTCACGTGAGTGACTACGTGAAGAACCCCGCCAGTGCGCCTGCGCGTCATTACGTCAGACGCCTTGACGCAAACGGACGTGAGGAGCAGTGCTCCTCGAGTGGTTTGTAGTTTTTCAACTACAAGGTAAGTAAAAACTTTTTTACAGGTTTTCCAGGTCCGTTTACTGTGGGTCTATGGCGATTTTTTCCACAGACGCCATGGGAAAAAAACGGACAGGGGGAAGAGGCGAGCGACATAGCCGACAGAAGTCGGGAAAGTCGGGAGTCCGCGGTTAGAGACCAACCGCCTCTAAACCCCGGTACAGTCGCTAGCGGTGAGCATAGCGACTGTGGACCTGGGGCTGGTGAAAACACAGTCAGCGCCTGTCGGGCAAAAGACAAAGTTTAAATCCCAACGGAGGGAGTCCCAGGCAATGAAGAAGCTCCAGGGCTAGATACTGCTTTAGAGCGTATTGCCCAAATAGAAAGCCTTTTACACAGGCTGTTGGAGCAACGTTCACTCAGGGAGGAGTGTTCTGAAAGCCAAGCTGCTGGAAACAGCTCAAACAGCTCCTGGTACAGGGCTAGATACTGCTTTCGAGCGTATTGCCCAAATAGAAGCCTTTTTCATAGGTTGTTGGAGCAAAGGTTCACTCAGGAAGGAGTGTACTGTAATCCAAGCTGCAGGAGCAGCTTAACAGCACCTGGCTCAGGGCTGATGGAATGCACCCTCAGGAATGAGGAGCGTGCTACGGGTCATGAGATTTCAGACCCCGACTCTGACGGTGAGGCTGTACAAGGCGATGAAAGGCAGCTGCCAGATGTTCCACCCCTGGTTGTAGGATTCGCTGCCCCGTCAGGGTCAGGAGAGCCATTAGGAAGAACTGGCCTCCTTAATAAATTACTTGGTTTACCATTAGCTGGAACAGCATGAAATGGATGAGACTGCAAGAGTATCTGGAATCAGTTGCAGAGAATATTAAAGCTGCTGGGTTCTGGAATAACTGCTTTTACCAGAATAGCAGGTAACAACCAAAAGATGACGAAGTTGCATCAGCAAGCACTGGGGTTGCTATGCAGCACCCACTTCGAGAAGTGCTATACGGTCTACTATGAATCCGAAATTCGCAGCACTCTGCAAACCAAGTAATATACAAATTACCCAACTTACTCTTTGGAGAGATCTCGGGAGACGTATTAAAGAGTTGGAAGATGAAGCGAAAACAGGATTGATGAAGACATCAATGGTTGTGAAGTCTGTAAAGAGAAAGTATCCTTTCAGACATCATACGGATCCTGGACCAAGTCGCTCATCAACGCAGGGACGTAGTTGGCGGCCTGCAGCGGGAGCAAGAACCAGTGGGCGTGCTTCCGGGAGAACCCAGGAATCTCAGGGTACTCAAATGACTCAAGAGGTAGGTGGACCTGGTTCTCATGGGAACATACTAACTGGATTAAGTCCAAAAGTTGGAGGCAGGTTACATTTCTTCTATAATAATTGGAAGAAAATTACTTCAGATGTGGTAATCCTGAATAATATACAAGGATTTCGAATTGAATTCAATCCAAATTATGATTTGCCTGTTCAGCATGTTCCTAGCCGAACTCTGCACTTTGTACAAAAAGAAGTGATGGAGGTTCAGGTTGCAATTGAAACCCTATATTAAAAAAGGGGGTTATTGAAAAATCAGTCTACCAAAGTCACCAATTTGTGTCAAAAATATTCCCTCGATCAAAAAAGGATGGAGGTTGTAGGATTCTTGTAGATTTGATAAATCTGAATCCTTTTGTGCAATTTAGACATTTTAAAATGGAAACATTTGTGACTGCCAAACAGCTTATTTCAGAAGCATGTTATATGGCAACTATAGACTTGAAAGATGCATATTATTCAGTGTCTGTTCATTCAGAAGATAGGAAGTATCTTAAATTTAAATGGATGAACCAGTTGTGGCAGTTCAAAGCTCTGCCTAATGGGTTAATATCTGCACCCAGAATATTCACAAAAATTGTTAAAACCAATTCTGGGCTTGCTGAGTAGCCAGGGGCATGTACTAATGGCATATTTGGATGATGTCTTGATTATAGGAAAGACAAAACAGTCAACAGAAGTATCTGTTGCAGTTGTGAAATCAACTTTTGAAAAGTTGGGGTTTCTAATTCATCCACAGAAATCTAGGTTAACACCATGTACCTCTATTAATTATTTGGGGTTCACAATTGATTCAGTCCAAATGAATATCACTTTGCCCAGGGAAAAGGGTGGATTTGATTAAAGATTGCAGTAATCTCCTAAACGAGCAAAAACCTTCAATTAGACAGGTGGCTCGTGTACTGGGAAAATTAGTAGCAGCATTCCCAGCAGTCCAATTTGGACCATTACATTATCAACAGCTGCAGAGACTTAAAGAACAGGCACCGAGAATGCATGTTGGTCATTTTGATAGAACCATGCAACTAACAACAAATGCTGTTTCTGATCTGCAGTGGTGGATTCTACATGTCTCAAGCAGTTCCAGCAAAGTGCTGATTGAACAACCTTCCATGATATTACAAACTGATGCCAGTGCACCAGGATGGGGTGCAACTGACTTAACATCTAGCTGAGGAGGCAGATGGAATCAGGAAGAGTCATTTTTACTGCAGACATGGGGAATTAACTATTTGGAGCTTCTAGGATGTTTCTATGGGCTCCAAGCTTATTGTTCTAACACAACTAATAAGCATGTTCAAGTTCAAATTGATAACACAACAGTAGTTGTTTATATTAATGATATGGAATTAAGTCGGTGTCTTGTGACAAAATGGTTAATCAACTTTGGGCTTGGTGTATTGAAAAGAACATTTGGATTTCAGCTATCTATCTACCAGGTAGAATGAACGATAGCAGACACCAGGTCACGAAAAGTTCCATGATAATAAAGAATGGATGTTGAATCAAGAGGTATTCAATGATATAGTCATCAGATTTGGAATGACCGACATCGACTTGAATCATCAGCTATCGAGATATGTCTCATGGAAACCAGATCCAGGAGCAGTGGCGATTGATGCTTTCTCGCTACATTGGGGTGGTATGTTTTCATATATATTTCCACCTTTCTGCCTCATAAGCCAATGTTTGCTTAAAATCAGGCAAGATGCTGTTTCAAGGGTATTGGTAGTACCAGATTGGCCTACACAGCCATGGTATCCGTTGATATTAGAATTAACAACACAAATGTTGATGAAAGTCCCAAAAAAAGAGTAATTTATTGCTGCTCCCTGTACAGGGGAACAACATCCATTATATGATCGTTTGGATTTGTTGATTTGCAGGTTTTAAGAATGCCTTTTCTGGGACGAGGACTGTCTGAGCATACTGTGGACATGCTTACGGCAGCCTGGAGGAAGAGCACTCAAAAACAGTACCTTTCTTATATTAAGAAATGGGAAAAGTTCTGGGTACAAAAGAATGTGCAATAAAGTACTGCAGATATTTCAATTGTTTAGAATTTCTGTCAAAACTTTATTATCATGAAGGTCTGAGTTGTAGTGCAATTAATTCAGCCAGAAGTGCATTGTCCTCATATTTGGTTCTGGATTCAGAAAGAAACTCAATTGGGTCACACCCAATTGTTTCCAGACTAATGAAAGGAATCTTTAATTCCAAACCACCGAAACCTAGGTACGTGACAATCTGGGATGTAAGTGTGGTACTGAAACTACTTCGTGATGGTTATCAAGTGTGTCTTTACCTTTGGTCAACCTCAGTACGAAAGTATTCATGTTTATGGCATGAGTGACAGCACAACGAGTGCAAACACTTGGAAAATTACAAATAGACAGTATGGAAGTAACTGAAGACAAGGTTACATTCTATATCTATGACCTAATAAAGCAAATTAGGCCAGGTGTGACAGGATTTAAAATTATGCTGGCAGCATATCCAAATGATCCATGTCTTTGTATTAAGACATATTTATTACAATACATTGAGGTCACAAAGAATTTGAGAATACGGAAACTGGGTTTTTGATCACACACAAGAAACCACACAAGAGAGTTTCAATACAGACTATTTCCAGATGGATAAAAGAAGTCTTAACAGCTGCTGGTATTAACATTTATGTTTTTACGTCTCACTCGACTAGGGCAGCAGAAATGTCGGTGGCCAGGGCAAAAGACGGCCCCGTCGACCATATCCTCGCAGCCGCCGGGTGGTCCAATGAGTTGATGTTTCAACATTTTTACCATCGGCCTATTGTTAATGCGGGGTTGTTTACAGAAACTATTTTAAGTTCTGTGTAAATTCCTCTGGTTTAAAGGGGATCTGATTCATTTCATTCTTGAAATGAATTACTGCATTTGTGGTACAAATGTTATTATGAATGCATGATTGATTATTCTCGTTCCGAGTCAATCTATGCAGTGAGAAGCCGGGATTGATCCACGGCATGAAATCACAAAGCTTTAAAATCTTCACGTAGTCACTCACGTGACTCCGAAGTAAAATAGTAAGATTAAACGAGAACTTACCTAAGTTTGAAGTTTGATCTTTATTTTATGAGGAGTTACGTAGGTGATTACGTGCCCACCACGACCCTACCCTCTATCATAAAGGTCAGATGGAAGTTCTTCTCTTACTCGTTTTAGTATGAGACTATATTACTTCGGTTGTTGTTTTTTGTGATTTCACACCGCTGCTTTGAAGATTGATGCGCAGGCGCACTGGCGGGGTTCTTCACGTAATCACCTACGTAACTCCTCATAAAATAAAGATCAAACTTCAAACTTAGGTAAGTTCTCGTTTAATCTTACTATTTAACATGCAATCATGGCAAGTATTTAAAGGAATAAAGGACATATAGTGCTGAAGTAACTCAGTGGGTCAGGCAGCTTCTCTGGAGAACATGGACAGGTAAGGTTTCGGGTCCTGACCTGAAACGTCACCTGTCCATGTACTCCAGAGGTGCTGCCAGACCTGCTGAGTTACTCCAGCACATTATATCTTATTTGGTAAACCAGTAGCTGCAGTTCCTTGTCCCCGTTTATACCTTATTTGTTGGTATTGTTGGACTGTTGTGAAAGGCATATTTTTCGTGGTGGTAAATTTTAAATTGAACCTCCAAGCTGTGTTTGTACCCTTTTATGATAGTTCATGTGGCATGTTTCTAAGTAATTAAGGGAAGTGGATTATTATTCATTTCAACAATAGTAACAGTGTCCAAGAGTAAGTAAATCTTGCTATAGTTCAACATGGCTTTAAAGAGACTGCCACTGATATACAGCATGCAATTTTGGTCTCGTTACAAAAAAAAATTGACTTGTTATCGGTGCTATGAAAGTTCACTGGATTAATTCCTAGAATGAAGGGTTCTTAAGAGTAAAGAATGAGCAGAACAAGTGTATGCTCCCTGAAATAAGAATGAATGAATGTGTAATCTGACCAACACCGTTGGTGAAAATTTGGAATTCTCCACTCCAGAGAAATTGACATGCAGAGTCATCAAGAATACTCAACACTGCGACAGATCTTTGGAGAATTAAAAGTCGGAGAGGTCAGATAAGGCCACAAATCAGCTCAGTTATGATCTAACTGAATGGCAGAACAGGCTTCAGAGGCTGAGTAGTCTACTGCTATTCCTATTTCCAAGGATTTAAGTCCTATTAACAAGTGTAGTGGCACAGTGTAAATAGCTCGTTCTAAGCTCCCCCCAGTCTAGTTTCAGTCAATAAAATACTGAGTCAAGCACTTGCGCATCTAAACTATATTTTGGAAAAACACAATAACAGTTCCCACTACTATACCTAACCACCGCGGGTTCAATCCTTGAATCTGCCTGGCCAAGCCCTCTTAGCCTCGTTCAAGCAGAGACACTCCAGAAGGTCACGCAGTCCTAAGCGTTCTCCCAGAAGATCGACCCAGGACCTCCTGGGAACGGCCTTTTATAGGTCCCCGAACCTTGAGGGGCCGAACCACATGGGGGTGGTCTCCATAGAGTCCAATAACAGATATCGATTAACACAGTACATGATAGACATTTCCATAACTCAATAATACAGTGACTAATACATTGTTCAAGCGGAGCTTCTGAAAAAAAACCATAGCAACATTTGCCTAGATATTCAAGAAACCCAGACAAGGCTCAACACTTAACCCAATCAACATCTAGCAAATGTAAAGCGTTGCAACATTATATACAATGTGTATGTCTGGTTTGCATTCATCCAATCCGTTTCATGCAATTTACACCTAATTGTCAGAATCTGCAGATGTTCCATTCTCTTCCTGCAACTCTTATCTAGGTTCTAGACAAACTGGCACCATTCTGCAGCTTGTCCCATTTCTGCAGAAGGCACATTTAAATTGACCAAATGGCCTAGCAGCCCAGAAGCCTTTACTCAATTTTAGTGTCCTGGCATCACCAATTTGGCCAGAATTAACAAGAGGACCATAGAGTGCACACACAGCATGTCCGTCCGAAGGGGGGGTGCGCGGGGTGCGACCGCACCCCCCTTATTTTCCCCAGAGTAAGAAAAAATCCCCAGAATTTGTTTTAAAAATCAGAGCACAATCAGCATTTCCACTTTGTGGGAAATCGCCCGAAATTCTGGTTCCGGCCACTGTGGGAGAAAGAAATGCGCCCATCTGCGCCTGCGCAGTTGGGGAAGCGATGCAAAATGACGCCGTCTATCCGCGCGTGTGCAGTGGGCCCAGGCGGGATCAGACTGCCATTTGTGCTTCACCCATTGAGCTCGATGTCTCATGTCGTCTACTCCAGGTAAGTAGTGGGGGGGGGGGGGTGCGGTGCGGCGTCTGCCTGCCCGGTCCAGCGTTTCCATCCACGCCGTCCGGGGGGGGGGGTGTGCGGGGTGCAGTGTCTGCCCGCCCGCCCGGTCCAGCGATTCCATCCGCAGCGTCGGAGCCTCGCCAACGGCCAGTCGGGCAACCAGGAGACCGTCCTCCTGTCGCTGGGCGGGAGCGGCTGTAACCCCAACACCAGACGCCGCTGCGGTGGGGCCCGCTACCCTTGCCTCCCCCCGCCGCCGGGGCCCAAGCCATCTTCTGCCCACGCCACCCCAGCTGGCCCACGCCACCCCCCCCTGCTGGACCACGCCACCTTCATTTACCCCCCCCCCGCTGGGCCCACGCCACCTTCATCTTCGCCCTCCCCCCGCCAGAAAGAGGGGGGATGTGAGAGGGGGAGGGGGAGAGAGAGAGGGGAAGGGAAGGGGGAGAGAGATGGGGAGGGGGGAGGGAGAGGGAAAGGGGGAATATCTTTAATGAGATTGTAAAATTGAGGTAGGTTTTAGAGCTATTATATTTTTTCCTCATGAATAATATCAAATAATATCAAACAATTGGAACTGCTTTCTTTGCCTTGATAACAATACTGAAAAATATGAATTCCAAAGTTTGTGACTCTTTTTGCAGCATATTTTTAATATAATTTGAATATTACAAAAATCAGCATGTTTTCATGGTCATCATGGATCTGTCTGCAGCAATGCAGCAGTCCGTTGATGATGTTGCTGCTGTGGAAGCTAGGCAGATGGAGTTGGAAGATCTCCTTGGTGCAGTAAAAACCAAATGTTTTATGATTCTATAATCATGAGTTCTTACAAGAATTGTGAAAACTTCACATATATGCAGCCTATCAGTAAAATATTTTTTGAATACATGTCATGTCTTAAGGCCTGTTAATGATAATATTGGCCAAATAAAATATGTCACAAAATGGAGAATCTCTGTATTTGCAAAGCCTGTTTGTCCACTTTCTGTGGAAGATTGCAAGCTGTGAGTCACGCTCCAAGGAGTCTGGACCCTAGATGGAAGTTGAGGATAAGGCGAGGTCCAAATGTCTCTCCTTTTGTTTATATGTATGAGGGTTTTGTAGAAGAGCTAAGAGGTGTTGCATATGCATGATTAGGTTTGGTCAGATGGGGGGTGTTGTAAAGTACTGTTAATTATGTTGCAGAGTGTTTGTGCTGTTATCTTGTGAAGTTTGAAGCCTTGTTCAAATTGTTTATACTACCTGGAGAAATGTTTCTATTCTTTTGTAAACTGTCTTCCTGCTGGAACTTTCTGTAGAAACAATGTAATGGTGAATTTTGTGATTAGGTTCGGGAACTGTCAATAGCTATAATCTAATCAAGATTCAAGAGAGTATTGTCATGTGTCCCAGATAGGACAATGAAATTCTTGCTCGAACTTCTCTCGAGCATGAAGGAGAGTTACATAGACCTCCTAGGACCATGTGTCGACCATGCTGCAAGTTTGAGTCGAGTGCAAACGCTTCTAAACTCGCAAATTAGGTCCCCGCAGTGGGACAGGCCCTTTAGTTGATCCAGTGCTGGACTCGGTGTTTTACTGACCCACATGCCCACCAATCGAGGCCCACCTGGCTCCTGGCCCCACCCCCCCGCTCAAGTACGCTCGCGCCATGCCTCCCGCGGCTAGACTCCCACATCCGCCCGCTCCAACCCCCCCCCCCCCCCCGTACAAATGCGCAGAAAGAACGAGCGTTCTGCAGATCGGGAGGTCACAGCAGGTTACAGCTAGTCACCGGAGGCCACCGGCTTCTGAATCCTTTCCATATCCCCCGCCCGATGGTAGAACATGGCTGCCCTCCCTCCCTCCCACTGCAAACCCAACGCGCTGCCAGTTGCGCCGCTCGCAAGTCCTTTGATAAAAATCTTGCGACCCCCCCCCTCTCTCTCCTCTCTCTCCCCCCCTCCTCTCTCTCTCTCTCTCTCTCCCTCCCCCCACCTCTCTCTCTCTCCCCCACCTCTCTCTCCCCCTCCCCCCCTCTCTCTCCCCCTCCCCCTCTCTCTCCCCCTCCCCCTCTCTCTCTCCCCCCTCCTCTCTCTCTCTCCCCCCTCCTCTCTCTCTCTCCCCCCTCCTCTCTCTCTCTCCCCCCTCCTCTCTCTCTCTCCCCCCTCCTCTCTCTCTCTCCCCCCCTCCTCTCTCCCCCCCTCCTCTCTCCCCCCCTCCCCCTCTCTCTCCCTCTCCCCTCCTCCATCTCTCTCTCCCCCACCTCTCTCTCTCTCTCCCCCACCTCTCTCTCTCCCCCTCCTCTCCCCCTCCTCCCTGTTCCCCCCCTCCCTGTTCTCCCCCTCCCTATTCCCCCCTCCCTCCCTTCCTCTCCCCCCTTCTCTCTTTGCCCTCACTCTCTACCCCCCTCTCTAGACGCGCCTGCGAGTTGGGGGCTATGCGTCAGTAGATAGGGCAGTTATGGGGTAATAGGAGCAAATTAATAATATTAATATATTGACAAGGGGGGTAGTTAGCACGTGTGCGGGGGGGTAGTTAGTGTGTGGGCGTGGTTAATGTGTGTGATGCCACATGCCGCCCCCTCCCACAACCGCACGTTGGGGGAACAGACCCAACGGGTCTGCACTTGGTCTAGTTCTCCATAATTCTACCACAACCAATGAAGAAGCTGCTAAAGCTATTGCCAACCTCTCAGAAGCTGTACCTCATACAGAATCACTTTAAACTGGGTCCAACATACAAATATGGTGCCTTGTATAAGAATGGATGCTGCCGAATATTTAACCCTGACTGGTTTCGAGCATATCCCTGGCTTGTATATAGCGATCATGTGGATGGCGTCTTTTGCCTACCTTGTGCCTTGTTTGTGAACAACAGGAAATCACTTGTCGTCAAGTCAAGGTAAGTCAAGTCTATTTGTCACATATACATACAAGTTGTGCAGTAAAATGAAATTGGCAATGCTTGCGGATTGTGCAAAACAACGGAACAGGTGCTCCTGAATGTATATTGCCATTTACCACTACTACTAATGCAAGGGCATTCGTTGGCCTTGCCCTGTAAACCAACCCTGGTTCTACAAATCCTGTCATGCCACCCCCCTTTTTGAAAAGCTTCGTACGGGCCTGCACAGATACTTGCGAATAATGAAAAAGATATGGGAAGACAGTTAGGAAAGCAGATAACAAACTCCTACATTTGGGAGAAATAAATATATATCCTTGAGTTTTTGTTGTGGGGTAGGGTAGGGTCCGTAATTTAACACTCACTTAAGGAAAAAATCTGGCATTTGGAAACGCAGTAGCAAATTGTAGGGTTCTACAGGCATTGTAATCCAGCAAAAAAAGACAAAAAGCGCTGGTGTTACTGAGCGGGTCAGGCAGCACCTCTGGACAACATGGAAAGTAGGTGACGTTTTAGGTTGGGGGTCGGGATTCTTCTTCAGATTGATTGTGAGGGGAGGGGGGGGAAGAGTGGAAGAAAGCTGTTAGAGGGGAGGGGCAGGAGAAAGCCCAGCAAGTCATAGATGGATACACGTGAGGAGGGGGTTTTGATCGGCAGCTGGTTGGACAAAGACTAGAGATGGAAGACAGAAGGTGTGAGACAAAAAGATTGAAGTGCGTGAATTGTGAATCTAAAAGAAAAAAAATATCCTCTAAAAGGAATGATGGGTCAATGTACTATGTTATTCTGGAAAATGGTGGGGGTTTAAATTAATGCAAGTTCACTGTGGGGAGATACCAAACAGCTCGAGACATGAAGTTATGTGGTTCACTATCCTAAAGGGGCTGTCCCACTGCGGCGACATAGAAGAGTTTGCCGTCGACTCATACTCGCAGCATGGTCGACACGAGATCCTTGGAGGTCTTTGTAACTCTCCTTCATGCTCGAGAGTAATCCCCGCGTACTCGAGGCTTCAACATGCTGAAAAATGCCCGCGAATAAAAAAAGGTCGCCATGGAAAAAAAAATTGATATTTTTTTTACTCGTAGATTTAGTCGAAGTAGGTCGTAGTAGGTCGGCATGTTATTCATAGGTAATCGAGGGTAGTCGAAGGTAATCGTAGATAGTCTTCTACATAGTGGAAGGGAGGTCAAAGGAGATCGAAGGAGGTCGTCTTCACTCTCCACTATTCGGTGTCTAATTTTCCAGAAGCTAGTCGAAGCTAGTCTTCAACGAGGTCGAAGGAGGTCTTCTACATAGTCGAAGGAGGTCTTCAACATGACATTTTTTCAAACTCTCCTAAACTCTTCTAAACTCGCCAATTATGTCGCCGCAGTGGGACAGCCCCTTAAAGAAGATGCTGCTGAAGGCTAGATGGTCCAATATGAGAAATGCTGAAGGATCAGACATAATACATTTGCAGATTGGATAAAAAATCTGCTGACTCCCAAATGGCTTCTCTTTTATCGCTTCATATAAAGAAGGCAAAAACAATGAATTATTAGTGGAAGATTAAACATGAAGTTACAAATCAGTCTCCATAAGGCCTGAGTGGTAGTCACTCCAGATTATTACTGACTAATCAATGGTTGTAGTACTGAGCACGTTCTGTGCTGTTGCTGATATGGAATTCCACATGGAGTTCTGATTTATCAGCAATTGATATTATTCTACATGGAAGCGTAGTGATCATCAGCTGTAAGCGGTAGATGGTAATCAGGGCAAGATTTACCTCTCCAGTGCCAATCAGGATGAGGATGTTGATTGACAGTCTGGTACCCATCTTCCAGACTCTCTCTCTGGGAGACACTTTCTCAGTCACAGAATGAGAATTGTATGCTTCTTTTTAAATGACTGCATCAAAAGCAATGAACAGCCAAGATAGAAAAGCAAAATTATGTTTGCAGGTAATTATGTGACAATGTTTCTCCCCCCCCCCATCAGAAGGACACCACGAGCTGGAACGTGTATCATTTGTTAGCTTGTTTTTAGCTTGTTTTTACCTTTGCATATATCACAACAACCTAACCAAGCAAATCTGATTTTTATGAATGACATTTCTTGCTATAAATTAATAAATTTGACTTTATGATGGTTCATATCATAATTATTTCAATGTTTTGAAAATAATACAAATATACAAGCACTTCCTCTGTTTGATATTTTATCCTGTACTAGCCCAGGATGTGTCCCACAGGTTTTCTCAAATAGTTCCTTGCTCCTGCGGTCCTCACCACCCCCTCCAAATTCTCATTCAATCAGCATATTGGGCAGACAAAGGACTAGGTAAAAAATAAGGCTGCTTTTTAGATGGCTGCATAATGCTCAAAAGGCTAAAGACATCATCATACCAGACTGGTTAAGCTCCATACAATTTTGGCAAGTGAATTATTCACATATTACATCTATTCATCGAAAATTGGAACAGCATTGTTACCAGTAAATATTTTTAGAACATTGAGACTTGTGAACAGCGGGTAACTTAATGAAATGTTAAAATTCTAAATCAAATTCTTACTCAAAGTGCAAATAATCAAGGTTTGCCGATAAATACAATGCCCTCCATAATATTTGGGACAAAGACCCATCATTTGTTTGCCTCTGTACTCCATATTTTGAGATTTGTAATAGAAAAAAATCACATGTGGCTAAATTGCACATTGTCAGATTTGAATAAAGGGTACTTTTATACATTATGGTTTCACCATGTAGAAATTACAACGGTGTTTATACATAGTCCCCCCATTTTAGGGCACCATAAAGAAGGAACTGCAGATGCTGGAAAATCGAAGGTACACAAAAATGCTGGAAAAACTCAGTGGGTGCAGCAGCATCTATGGAGCGAAGGAAATAGGCAACGTTTCAGGCCGAAACGTTGCCTATTTCCTTCGCTCCATAGATGCTGCTGCACGCGCTGAGTTTCTCCAGCATTTTTGTGTACCTTCAGGGCACCATAATGTTTGGGACACATGGCTTCACAGGTGTTTAATTGCCTCCTCAATGCAGGTATAAGAGAGCTCTCAGCACCTAGTCTTTCCTCCAGTCTTTCCATCACCTTTGGAAACTTTTATTGCTGTTTATCAACATGACAACCAATGTTTTACCAATGAAAGTCAAAGAAGCCATTATGAGACTGAGAAACAAGAATAAAACAGTGAGAGACATCAGCCAAAACTTAGGCTTACCAAAATCAACTGTTTGGAACATCATTAAGAAGAGAGCACTGGTGAGCTTACTAATCGCAAAGCGACTGGCAGGCCAAGGAAGACCTCTACAGCTGATGACAGAAGAATTCTCTCTATAATAAAGTAAAATCCCCAAACACCTGTCCGACTGATCAGAAACACTCTTCAGGAGTCGGGTGTGGATTTGTCAATGACCACTGTCCGCAGAAGACTTCATGAACAGAAATACAGAGGCTACACTGCAAGATGCAAACCACTGGATAGCCAGGTTACAGTTTGCCAAGTACTTAAAAGATCAACCACAGTTCTGGAAAAAGGTCATGTGGACAGATGAGATGAAGATTAACATATCAGAGTGATGGCAAGAGCAAAGTATGGAGGAGAGAAGGAACTGCCCAAAATCCGAAGCATACCACCTCATCTGTGAAACACGGTGGTGGGGGTGTTATGGCCTGGCCATGTATGGCTGCTGAAAGTACTGGCTCGCTTATCTTCATTGAGATACAGCTGCTGA
This sequence comes from Malacoraja senta, assembly GCA_038087875.1. Lineage (NCBI taxonomy): Eukaryota > Metazoa > Chordata > Chondrichthyes > Rajiformes > Rajidae > Malacoraja > Malacoraja senta. The sequence continues at coordinate 137,215,557 of CM075978.1, forward strand.
TGGTCGTAGCATAATGAATTCTGAAGTGTATAGACCTATCTGCTCAAGTTCAAACAAGTGCCTCAAAACCCATTGGTTGGTGTTCAATCTACAGCAAGACAATGATCCCAAACATACTGCTAAAGCAACAAAGGTGTTTTTCAAAGCTAAACATGGTCAATTCTTGAGTGGCCAAGTCAATCACCCGATCTGAACCCAATTGAGCATGCCTTTTATATGCTGAAGAGAAAACTGAAGGGGACTAGCCCCCAAAACAAGCATAAGCTAAAGATGGCTGCAATACAGGTCTGCCAGAGCATTACCAGAGAAGACACCCAGCAACTGGTGATGTCCATGGATCGCAGACTTCAAGCAGTCATTGCATGGAAAGGATATGCAACAAAATACTAAACATGATTACTTTCATTTACATGACATAGCTATGCCCCAAACATTATTGTGCCATGAAATGGGGGGACTATGTATAAACACTGCTGTAATTTCTACATGGTGAAACCAAAATGTATAAAAATAGCCAGCACCGCCATTCAATGTGATCATGGCTGATCATCCACAAACAGTACCCCATTCCTGCCTTCTCCCCATATCCCGATTCCGCAAGAGCCCTATCTAGATCTTTCTTGAAAGTTTCCAGAGAAGCGGCTTCCACCGCCCGCTGAGGCAGAGAATTCCACAGACTCACAACTCTCTGTGTGAAAATGTTTCCTCATCTCCGTTCTAAACGGCTTACCCCTTATTCTTGAACTGTGGCCCCGGTTCTGGACTCCCCCAACATCGGAAACATGTTTCCTGCCTCTAGCGTGTTCACACCCTTAATAATCTTATACGTTTCAATAAGATATCCTCTCATCCTGCTAAATTCCAGAGTATACAAGCCCAGCCGCTCCATTCTCTCAGCACATGACAGTCCTGCCATCCCGGGAATTAACCTTGTGAACCCACGCTGCACTCCCTCAATAGCAAGAATGTCCTTCCTCAAATTTGGAGACCAAAACTGCACACAATACTCCAGGTGTGGTCTCCCTAGAGCCCTGTACAACTGCAGAAGGACCTCTTTGCTCCTATACTCAACTCCTCTTGTTATGAAGGCCAACATGCCATTCGCTTTCTTCACTGCCTGCTGTACCTGCATGCTTACTTTCATTGACTGATGAACAAGGACCCCCAGATCCCGTTGTACTTCCCCTTTTTCCAACTTGACACCATTTAGATAATAATCTTCCTTCTTATTTTTGCTACCAAAGTGGTTAACCTCACATTTATCCACATTGCCCACCTGTCCAAGTCGCCCTGCATTCTCATAGCATCCTCCTCACATTTCACACTGTCACCCAGCTTTGTTCATTAAAATCTGACAATGTGCACTTTAACCACATATGATTTGTTTCTATTACAAATCTCAAATTGTGGAGTATAGAGGCAAATAAATAAATGATGGGTCTTTGTCCCAAACATTATGGAGGGCACTGTATGTCTATTTCATCCTCTCTATTCTTGCTCCCTTTCAAAACAAAATTATTTGATTTTCCCAAGCTTTTAATCTGAGCATAGTGGAGAGCTTAAACTACTTCTACTATTTCCATTTATGATAACCATAGGAATCATGCAACAGAAAAACCTTAGAATTATAAAGTCAGATAATACATTTTAAACATAGAATGTACCTATACATTCATCAAACTATTTATTCTTTCGTTCTGTCTATTACTTGCTGTATTACAGAAAGATGTTTTATGGCCACATGCTACAATTTAAGACATGCACAAACTAGGTTGGATGTAATATTTTGAATTGTAATGTGACTTCTATCTAAGTCGCAAAATACATGTTCAATTACTGAACTTAACAAAATCATTTTATGACATGAAAGTAGGAATTCTTCATTTGGTACCACTGTAATTATAGTGTATGAATTGTCTTGCAAGATAAAAATCTTTAACCTGCACATTACAAAAGAGCCATTCTAGTGAAATCTTGCCTATAGTACCAGAAAAAGGTAATAAAAAAAAGAATGATTGGCTCAGAGATTTGAATCAGGTCATTTGCTAAAGAAAATTAAGATTCTGAAGGAGTTGAAGCATGCCTGAAGGTCATAAATTAAAAAAAAAAAGTAGCAGATGCAGCTGAGGGTTAACTAGAAACTTAAGAAAAGAATTGTTCCATAACTTCAGGCAGCACATTATTTAATCAACATCCTTAAAAAAAAAGCCCAGTTTCTTTGTAAATCTGAGAGGGTATTGTAGTTTTAAACAGTTTTAGGTGCTAGAATGTGAGGTGTTGTGTTTCACATCATTTCCTTCATCACCAGTACACATTTATAAAGAGTTTTGCTTTATTTGCTGGAGCCTATCTGCAATGCGACTGACATTCAAATGGTCTCTATGATTGGATTTTTTGCAATTTCTAGTTGGTCTATTTTCTTGGTTACCACACATCTGAGTTTGAGATCCATGGAAGAAATCTATTTCAATTTAATACTGAATTCATCATGCGATCATAGCCAATCGGAGAAAATCTCGTGCATTGTGAACTTAAATTGTTTTATCAGGGATTTAGATTAACAGGTTAGTGTACTGAACTGATGTTCCTATAGGATGAATAGCATGTAAACACACATCTGAAATTCCTCAGATGGCAGGATTCCAGTCTCATTAAAGCTAAGCAACATAGAGGGGAAGTCTTCTAATATAAGCAGGAAGATTTTCGGCAATACTGCTGCATCCTTTTATTGGATAACATCACAAACATTAAATTGAATGCAGTTCCAAATTAATCCTGTCTAAATAGTGAAGGCTGAGAGGCTCTCAACATTTGGGCCCTGGGGCTTCTGTGAGTGAAGTGGGAAATGCGGAGAAGAGGAGACAGCAAGTTCAGCAAATGTTGTGAAAAATCGGGCCGTTGTAGAGCTAGATAAAAACCCTCAGGAAAGCCAAGTAGAAATAGCAAAAAACATGCTGATAGAGAGAGTAGTAAATTGCTGGCCATCTTTGGGAAGTTTGGGGAATTTAGGTCAATATTTTTCGAATTACCAGTTCTTTTGTAAAGGCTGCCGATTCTGTTCTTTGTCGCCCGACAAACAATTATAATCAACACATTGGCCTTAATATAACATAAACTATTTCTGAGTTCTGGCCTAACAATTTCTACCAATTTAGAAAGAAATATAAATATTGAAAAAAAGAGACAAATTTAAGATTTGTATGATGTTTGACATTAAAAAATCCACCTGGAGCAAAAAAGATCCAATAGCTTACACCTATTGGCTTGTAGGTTTGTTTTGTGCGTATCAATAATATAGCCGTGTTCAATGAAATAAGTTTGTATAATCATTGGTGACAGATATCAAAATCTTTAACCAAATAGGGAATCTGACTTTTCCTATGTGAAACATTTTTTTGGAAAAAAATGTGGTCCAAGATCTCCAAAGACGTACAGGTATGTAGGTTAATTAGCTTGGTGTAAAAATGTAAAAATTGTCCCCAGTGTGTGTAGGATAGTGTTAATATGCGGGGATCGCTGTTCGGCGCGGACCTGGTGGGCTGAAGGGCCTGTTTCCGCACTGTATCTCTAAACTAAACTACACTAAAAAGATCTCAGCCAATCAATCCAGAAAAAAAAGATAAAAAAGACAGATTAATGTACTGCTGTTCCTGACCTCAGGACATGGTGAAGCCTTGACAGACAACAAAATGCTTTCATAATGACTGTAGCACTGTAGAAAACCCCACAGTCAACATGCACGCAACTTTTCATGAAGTGCATTGATCACGGTATTTCTATTTAGGTTGCTGTGTCACACTCAACTTCAAACTAATGTTCAAATATAATCAACACAGCCATCTCTTGTACATGTCTTTAAATTTTAAACGGCTTTTGTGATCTCCGAGTAAAATAACCAAATTCCATGGCACAGTGAGAAAAACCAAAACATGAATTATCAACCTTACTGGGCATGAAAAGTCCAACAATATGTACTTCTCAACATACCCGTAACCATTTATCAATGTTTTATTTCATTTTTGACCCAATTTTCAGATGTTTCTATTCTCTTCTTAAATGTTCAATTATCTTTTTCAAATAGTTATTTAAAAACAACATTTTCACCCTTTTGCTGGTATATGTAGAATTTCAACGCACTCACCAATAAAGAACATTAAAAAATGCCTAATAAAAAAACCCAGACTATTTTCCGACTGATGCTTAGCAGTGTTCCTTTAAGGAATTTAAATTTTGTAAAGAATGGAGGATTAATTCAGACATTATGTCTTTACATCTGTTTGGTTTTCAACTGTAGAAGTTGTAATATATTTAATACCACAAATTATTTTTATGAATACCTGTTTGAACTTGTTTCTGGTTGGATAATTATATTTATATGATAATCACATAAGGCAATGCATTTTGTGTGGCTGACACAAATATTCCAAGTTTAGATCAAAATGTTTCTAATCATGAATTTTGCATCTTCCTGAAATGTTTTTGTTTGTGTCTGTAATTTACATAAAGTAACATAACACTTATTATAGACCTTTCACTGCAAGCTGTAGATATAACTCGGAGTCTTTTCTCCCTGAAGCATTATCAAGCTAATCATGATGCTTGAAGGGAGGGGAATATTAGCTCTGCAAGTTAAATTTACACACTTTGCCATCATGTTCTTGTATTTTTACTTTGCATGCTCTACACGTGATAAAGACTGCATTTAAAAAAAACCCATTATTTTCCAAAGGATAAAAATGCTACCATCAGAATATATAATAAGTTGTCACCTTGGAGCTCAATTAGCACTCATGTAAAAACCAGGCATGTAAGGAGGAATGAGGTGCTGACATTATCTCTGCCAGCTAGATAATTACACCACCTTCATTTAGCAGTAGGGCAACACTACTGTAGCAACAAATTAACTCAGGGCAATTTGCAATTCATGGTGTGTTTCCTCATTTAATGCCATTTGTCTTACCCCAAGTGAACAATTTTCAATTTTTTTTTGCTCCAGAAATGTAATAGCACAGTTTGACTCTGAACATTACATCATCACCAACTTACAGCTTCACTGTTAAACACATTCCAGTACAATTAGGTAACTTATTTCTGCTCACTTTAAATGGAAAGTGATGGTGCATTATCATCCCTATCACACTGAACCCTTATCCGCCAGATGTCCTCTCCTCTCACCCTCTGGCAATTCTTTGTTTGAAAGAGATTAGTCCAATAGCACACTGTTTCACTGCTATTCTATTTGGAAAGCTCTTTGTTGACATAAACTATGGAAAGTTGCATTTGTAGCAATAAAATAATCTGTCAGCTAAAAGGACATTGAAACAATATTCAGAACCTGAGCACTGAAAGAGGTACTGAATGCAGAGTAATGAAGTGGCTGCAAAATACAGAGTTTGAAAAGACAGGCTCTGTTGAAATTGCTGTCCTTTGCTGGCTTTGAAAAGAAACTCATGAATGCTCTGTCAAAAGTCACCCTTATCTTATGAGACCAGATGACCTGTGATAATCCTTCAACCACTCCAAGAAATAGCATTTGCTTTTGTTCATTACACTTGCACAAAAATAATTAGATTTCGCAGAAAATTGTGATTTTTCAAAAAATTATCGAAATCAAATCACCGATTATAAAATAAATCACCTTGACAAGATTTATCTTAAATGAAACAAACAAATCACATCACACCTTTCAAAATAAATATAATGCAGAGAGTTTTAATGGAGAACCATTAACGTTTATGTCCTTAAGAAAAATGAAACGGCAACGACCTACTAATTCATCTACACCAGTTTTCTGTATTATGAAGCTCTTTGAAGATTGTGAAATTCATTGATGCCCATTCAAAAATAGCATTATTGGATCTCCACCTATGATAGGAACAATGTGAATGACAAAATGTGCATGCTGCTAACAGATATTCTCACAACTAATCATGGGGAGTTGCCTTTAAATGGTCATATTACAATACAATCTGCACTCTTCTTGCTATTAGGGAGTGTTGACAAAGAGTGAATGCATGCAAATGTGACGGGAAAAGACGTTATGGTCCTCCAAGGCCACCAATGAACAATGTGTAGAGAAAGCATCTTATTGAAAGGTCCCACCTACCGGGAGATACCACATGATGGTTGAAGGGTAGGCATGTCTGTTCCGAATGCCTGCATTAAAATACAACCAAATACCTCTGCCAGCTCTGAATGCTAAAGTCCTATTAACCAAAAATCAAAGATTTCCAATCATGATGGTTGAAACTTCTGTAAGTAGAAGTGAACAAAGTGTCATATAGTATATTAATAGACAATCTAAAACAAATGTTTCTGAAAGTTCGAGTGCTTAGTTGCCCTTCATAAGATTAAGGTAGAAAGCCACCTTCAGGAACTGCCATAGTCAATCTAGTGCAGATACTCCCACAGTGCATGGAGTTTCAGGATAGACAGTGCCCTCCATAATGTTTGGGACAAAGACCCATCATTTATTTTTTGCCTCTGTACTCCACAATTTGAGATTTGTAATAGAAAAAAATCACATGTGGTTAAGGTGCACATTGTCAGATTTTAATAAAGGCCATTTTTATACATTTTGGTTTCACCATGTAGAAATTACAGCTGTGTTTATACATAGTCCCCCCCATTTCTGAGCACCATAATGTTTGGGACACATGGCTTCACAGGTGTTTGTAATTGCTCAGGTGTTTAATTGCCTCCTTAATGCAGGTATAAGAGAGGTCTCAGCACCCAGTCTTTCCATCACCTTTGGAAACTTTTATTGCTGTTTATCAACATGAGGACCAAAGTTGTGCCAATGAAAGGCAAATAAGCCATTATGAGACGGAGAAACAAGAGTAAAACTGTTGGAGACATCAGCCAAACCTTAGGCTTACAAAAATCAACTGTTTGGAACATCATTAAGAAGTGAGCTTACTAATCGCAAAGGGACTGGTAGGCCAAAGATGACCTCTGTAGTGGCCATTTGGCTTATTTTGTGTGTCATTAATTATGGCATGTGTCTTTAAATTTTAGACTGCCCGTTATTAAGTGAGTGGGATTTATGACGTATTCTGGGGCGTGTTTGGAGCTAGGTTTCTTGCGCAGAAGCTTGGTTTTTAGTTTAGTTTGGGACTTGCATGAGGAAGGCATACCCTTCGACCATGTGAAGTGTAATGGAGACACGAGGAAACTTTAAAGCGACATGCTGGAGTTTGACGAAGATTATAGTGTACGAGTCGGAAGAAGGTTGGATGTATACCTTATTGTTTTTCTTCAACAATAAAGAAACTATTAATCAAAAGACTGTGTTATGATGATGTATCTGTGAAGAAGCTGTGAAGGCCTCACGAAGAGCTCGCATGCGTATTATGACATTCTCAATCATGTAGTCTGCTTTAGTGATCTCTTGAACGATATAAAAATCTGCCAACCGCTACAACCTCTGCAGCTGATGACAGAAGAATTCTCTCTATAATAAAGACAAATCCCCAAACACCTGTCCGACAGATCAGAAACACTTCAGGAGTCAGGTGTGGAATTGTCAATGACCAGTGTCCGCAGAAGACTTCATGAACAGAAATACAGAGGCTACACTGCAAGATGCAAACCACTGGTTAGCCGTAAAAATAGGATGGCCAGATTACAGTTTGCCAAGAAGTACTTAAAAGAGCAACCACAGTTCTGGAAAAAGGTCTTGTGGACAGATGAGATGAAGATTAACTTATATCACAGTGATGGCAAGAGCAAAGTATGGAGGAGAGATGGAACTGCCCAAGATCAAAATCATACCATCTCATCTGTGAAATACGGTGGTGGGGGTGTTATGGCCTGAGCATGTATGGCTGCTGAAGGTACTGGCTCACTTATCTTCATTTTGATGATACAACTGCTGATAGTAATAGCATAATGAATTCTGAAGTGTATAGACATATCCAATCTGCTCAAGTTCAAACAAATGCCTCAAAACTCATTGGCCAGCGGTTAATTCCACAGCACGACAATGATGCCACATACTGCTAAAGCAACAAAGGAGTTTTTCAAAACTAATAATTGGTCAGTTCTTGAGTGGCCAAGTCAATCACCCGATCTGAACCCAATTGAGCATGCCATTTATATGCTGAAGAGAAAACTGAAGGGGACTAGCCTCCAAAACAAGCATAAGCTAAAGATGGCTGCAATACAGGTCTGGCAGAGTGTCACCAGAGAAGACACCCAGCAACTGGTGATGTCCATGTATTGCAGACTTCAAGCAGTCATTGCATACAAAGGATATGCATCAAAATGCTAAAGATGACTACTTTCATTTACATTACATTGCTGTGTCCCAAACATCATGGTGCCTTGAAATGGGGGGGACTATGTATAAACATTCTTGTAATTTCTACATGGTGAAACCAAAATGTATAAAAATGGCCTTTATTAAAATCTGACAATGTGCACTTTAACCACATGTGATTTTTTTCTATTACAAATCTGAAATTGTGGAGTACAGAGGCAAATAAATAAAGGATGGGTCTTTGTCCCAAACATAATGGAGGGCACTGTAGATCCAGCAATGAAGAGGGACTGTCACTACATTTCTAAGTCAGGATGGCATGTAAACTGAAGGGGAGTTTGGTAGTGTACCCATGTCTTTGCCACCTTGTCAGTGATAGAAGTCAAGGTAGCACAGCATTAGAGTTGCTGCCTTCCAGCGCCAGTGACCCGGGTTCGATCCTGACTACTGGCTCTGTCTGTGCGGAACTTGTACATTCTCCCTTTGACTTTTCTCCGGATGCTCCAGATTTCACCCACACTCCAAAGACGTACAGGTTTATAGGTTATCTGGCTTTGGTAAAATTGTAAATTGTCCCTAGTGTGTAGGATAGAGCTAGTGTTCAGAGATCACTGGTCATCACTCAGTGGGTCAAAGGGCCTGTTACCACACTGTATCTCTAAACTAAACTATGTCATGTTTCGTTGGAAGGTTCTCCAATGCTCATTTTCTCAGAAAATGGCAACAGAGGTAGATAGGGTTATGAAAAAGGCATAAGGCATGCATGTCTTTATAGGAATATAAAAGTTGGAAGATTACATTGCAAATTTACAAAACACTGATTAGACTGCACGAAGTGTTGGGTAAAGTTCTGGCCGTCACACTATAGGAAAGCTGTGACTCCACTGGAGTGTAATTAGAGGCTTGCTGAGTGTTTCATTTAGTTTAGAGATACAGCGTGGAAATAGGCCCTTCGGCCCACCAAGTCAGTGCCGACCAGCGATCCCCGGACACTAGCACTATTCTACACACTTTACAATTGTTTTTTGTCCTGGCACTGGATTTGGAAGATTTTGCAGGCATCCTGATGATGGAACTTCAGCAATACTTTGTGGTGCCTGCTGCAGATATTGCTTGAAGATGAAGACATCGTTGGAAGACCATATTTAATGCCAATGTTGTAGCCTGGATCTTTGAATCTTCTTGACCTCGGATGTCTAAAAGCATAGCCGGCAAACTTCTCCCCCTAACAAAGCCGACTATTTTGGTTAGTCCCTGCCTTTCAGAGTGTACATTAATCTTTACCTTCAGAATATCTTCAAATAACTTCCCTACCTACACAGTGGTACGTTGGTCTTGAGGCTCTTCTATCCTGGTTGTTCTCTTGCCCATAGTATACTTATAACATGTTTTATGATTTTCCTTAATTTTCTTTGCAGGTCTTATTTTGTGTGTACACAAAAATGCTGGAGAAACTCAGCGAGTGCAGCAGCATCTATGGAGCGAAGGAAATAGGCAACGTTTCGGGCCGAAACCCTTCTTCAGACTGATGGGGGGTGGGGAGAAGAAAGGAAAAAGGCAGAGGAGGAGCCCGAGGGCTGAGGGATGGGAGGAGACAGCCCGACGGCTGAGGAAGGGGAGGAGACAGCAAGGGCTAACAGAATAGGGAGAATTCTATGTTCATGCCCCCAGGATGCAGACTCCCCAAGCGGAATATGAGGTGCTGTTCCTCCAATTTCCGGTTTTGTGTGTGTTCCCTTTGTATTCCTATTATCCCCCCCCCCCCCCCCCGCGGAGTACCTTGCTACACTTTGTATACTCTAAAGAGCCTCACCTGTCATCAATTCTCTGTACCAGCCATAGGTTTTTTTTATTCAGCCTTCAATATCCCTGTTCTCCTGGATTCCTTGTATTCACTGTCTGTACCTTTTGTTCTTCTGGGAATATGTTAACCTTCTGGCATTTCACTTTCTGATGATTCCCACCGATCGGATGTAGAGTTATCTGCAATAGCTACTTCCATTGTACTTTTGCCAGATTCTGTCTTCCTTTTATTGAAAGCCACCTTCCACTAATTCAAAACCTTAATTTTTGGATCATCCTTATCCCTTTCTATTACCAACTCAAAACTTACTGAGTTAGGGTAATCATCTCTAAAATGCTCTATTTGGAAGGTGAAGATACTTTGGAAATCTTTCTCAAGGGCGTTTCATGTGGTCTTTGAATATTTTTAAGGAATCAGTGGTGGGTGCTTAATTAGCAAGGGATTGAAATGTTACTAGAGGCAGAGAAAGATGTAGATTTAAGGTTATCATTAGATCAGCATGATCCCATTAAATCAAAGTAGTCTTTATGGCCACGTGGTCTACTGATTCTAATTCATATGATCATATCCAAATTCTTCATTCTTCTTTCTTTATTTATGTGAGGATTGATGAAAACTGAAGTTTGGTTAAAATGAGATTTACTAGCACTGACATTTTCCTACTGACTGCAAAATAATATAACTTAGTAATTTGCGTCCTGGCTTCCTGGGCATCGCTGTTGAACAGCCACATATTGGATTGTAGATGAGGTATGTGGCAATACTTACAGAGAGCTGTCATGCGAACCCAAGGGACATCTACGGCTGATCTGAAATTTATACCGTCTGTGTAGCATCCTCTAATCACCAGACTGCATCGTCTCCAGGACTTGGGCAGGGGATTGGGGGAGTTATTTGGCCAGCTTCTGGCACCATCGAGCAGCTAAACAAAAACTATTACCGAGGTTTCGTCTAACTTAGTAGCTTTGAGCGAACACATTTTTCCTGACATTTTTCTTGGGACTGGCGAACATGGTAGAAATTAACAGGTGGGGGACATGGTGAAGTAAGGGAACTGACGAAGGAGGATAATTACAGGAAAGGAAGAGGAAGGGGTGCAGGTGAAGGGAAGAAAGGGGCAGTTAACTCATCACCTTTTCTAACCCACATTATGCCTCAGTATGGCAGTGCTTCTATTTTAAAATTATCTTAAACATTTTCAAATCTATCCCTTTCTCTCATATTTATGTAAAATTGTGGTTTCCCCCAAACTTTTCTTTTGCAATTCAGCCATTTTAACCACCCCAACATTTCATGACTGATTCACCCACTTTGTTCCAAAATTGTGGATTTCATTTTACATAGCCTCTCTACTTCTTGGTATTTGTTAAGATACCTCTCTGAAACCAAGATGGTCATACAGTATGCCACAAATGGCTGGGTAGCAAATTTTGCCAGATGAAGCTCCTGTCAAATACTTTGGGATGTTTTACTAAATTAAAGGCTTAGCATCTTTGCAAGTTGTGTTACAAAGAGCAGGCATCTAAATGCGAATCTAGGTTTAGATACATTTAGATATCTGCTTCTTATAATAACACAACTTACAAAGTTGTATAATTTATTTGCGGATTTGGAGAGGAGCGGTTGCTGGGATTAATTTACAGAAGGGTTTTTGTTTCTTAGCACAATATTTTGAGATTTTTGTTGTTGTTTAACTTTTGATGTGACCATAAATTATCAGATCTTTTCGAAAACTAAATAAGTAAAAATAAAACTTCAGATGCTGCAAATGTGAAATTTATTCCACTATTAATTTATTTAGGCTGCTTGTAAAATTATTTAAAATGATTACTTGTTTTCTAATAATGCCACACATCTAAAGGGGCTGAGAAAACATCTAGTAAAATCAAAGTCTTTATGCATGCTTTTTGATCGATCAATGTCCAAATGTATGCCATCCATGTTTTTGTCAGACCATGGACATTTTAGTCAGCTTGTCAGCACGTTGAAGGAATAGACACACCAATTGACTTCCAATAAGGAGCTCTGAGATGTTGCTCTGTGAGAAGTTATAGGCTTCAAAGGATTAAATAATCAAGCCATCAGACTTTCATGGTATTAAAGCAGCTCGTCTAAACTGTGCTCAGAGTCCAAATCAAACAGTCTATTCTGATGCTAGGCTGCAACTGGCTGAACAATACCGTTGTGCTGCTAGGATATCTTTGAATATTATTTTCACAAATTGGGAAGTTATTTATAATTCTCTAAAGAAGACTGATGCCATACATATCTCTATCACAACAGGCAGAAATCCATCTCCTTAATCTCACTATGTCCATGCCATACATCTTTCCATTGAATTTAAGATTTTGTAATTGTGCAATTGGACTTCATAACTTAATTGTTCATTATCGCAAATCTATATCACATTTCAGAGGTTCATGAGCAGCAGCTAATTGTGAATGGCTTAACTATCAAACAGATTTATTTTTTTAAAGCACTTTTGTTTTATGAACTTGCAATTGAACAGATTTCTTGAAACATATAGGAAAAATGTGAAATGAAACCATTCAAATTACATTTTCCAGAGCTTTCAATGATAACCTTGGTTATGTACAAACACCAAAATGAATTACAGATCTTCATCTGTGAAAAAATAGCAAATGTTTGGCTGTTTGAGACTCCTGCCCCATCCACAATCCTGAATTATTTTCTTGGACAAGATTAACGAGGCAGACCCCTGGAATGATTCCCACATCTACTGGGTTTCTTGTTTTGGGGTGGAGCAAAATGAAGGGAACAAAACTGTTTTTGTAGCTCTTGGGCACATGCCAAAATCAGTTACTGGAGTAGGTGAATTGGTACTTTTAATTGCAGAAAACAAAGGACCTGAGTGAATGATGTTAATTATTTGTATTTTGACAGTCTTTAAAATATTATAGCAAAATAAACACAATATACTAATGTAACGCTATAAAAACAAGTGGCCATTATGTGGCCAACTTTTGTAAAGGACAACTGATGGAACTCATCAGATTTTACATGATAAGTTATACATTCTCAAAATGTTGGCAGATCAATTAAGTTCTATCGTATCTGGCGAACTGGAGTGAGAGGTTGGCTAGTTAACTATTACTGACTGAAGCATCATTGTAGCAGATCACCAAGGTAAACAGAAGAAGATTCTGCCTTTGAATCCCTTCAAAGAGCGCTGACGTTGGCAATGTATTTCAGTAAAGGTCATTAAAAAAGTCTAAAAAAATTAGTGAAACAATGCACTCCCATTCTTTCTTTGGATTCCAGTCCTATGATTATGAAAACAGTATTCTTGCATACTGTTGGAGTTAAATGCCAGTAGTTAGATTTTTCTAGTTTGGTATACCTTCACTTTCGTCTGTGTAGCATTATTGTCTGTAGTCCTGGTTAATTCCTGGTAGATTGATGGTCTGAAAGCATCTATTAAGCAAATGTGGAAGAATCTAAATTTAAGTGCAAAGAATAACAGTTGTGTCTAGAAATAAACCATGACAAAATCGCAGAGTTGTCTGAAAATAACAAGCACAAAAATATGTGGGATACCTACAATAGAATATTCCATTTTCAAACCAAGATTCAGGAAGTATATTGCCCCTCTTACTTTATATTACTTTACTTTATAGATACAGCATAGAAACAAACCCTTTGGTCCACCAAATTTGTGCCGACCAGCAATCATCCCATACAATAGCACTATCCTACGCATGAGGGACAATTTACATGAGGGATGGGTGCTGTTACAGGGAGAACGTACAAACTCCGTACAGACGGCACCCGTAATTAGGATCGAACCCGGGTCTCTGGCATTGTAAGGCAGCAACTCTACTGCTGCGCCACTGTCCCACCGTCCCTTGAATATCCTATACAAATAACAAATCACCAAGAAACAGATGCTAAAGACAAAGAGCATCACAAAAGGTGGGCAGCAATGGACCACTGAAGATACTCAAGGCTCCATTTTTTCACTAACATAGATTTGTTTTCTCTATTGCAACTCCAAGGAATGCAAAAGGCCTAAAAAAACGCTTAGCCAATGCTCAACAGACACTAGGGAAGACATCTTAACTTACATTCAGGTGCCAAATGAAAGAGATAGGGCCATCATTATTGAATTTTAGCCAATTAAGAAGAATTATTAGAGAGAAAAAAAATCCAGGAATCCATTCACAGCCAAAAACAAATTGAGACTCAGAGACAAGGCACAATAAAAACTTGAATAGAGTTCACTACAAGTAGCTCAGTGAATAATTTAATTAAAATAAATCACATTTTATAAACATTTAATGCAACTTACATGCATTGCATAGCTCAAGATACCACAAGTTTACTCATTAACTAAGCTCCTCTTATCAACAATCTGTAGAACCATTTATAAATCTAATGAAATATTTCTCACATGCATTCAGTGAATTCAAAGAACGACTACAGTTTTATTTAAATTAGATTATTTTCTTTTTGGGACTCATAAATAAAAGATAGAGCAATCTCTTTAGCAAAGTTCAATTTTCTTCAACTGCATCATGAATATTCTGACATGGCTGGCATAGATAAAGCTATTATGAACAAATGAACATGTAAGCAATGTGCTGGGCATCAAGCTATGCTCCAAAGATAACAGGACAGCAATTTGTCATTGGTTACTAGCTGAAAATGGGTGCTCGGCCGTTGACTGCTTATCATCTTTCTCTTCAGATATCCAGTGTAAGGTGAATACCACAGGCAGCTAATATTATGGAAATTGAAAGGTTATCAATCTGAAACAATACATCGGTTTCTCTTTCTATGGAGGCTGCCTGAACAGCTGAGTGTTTTCACCATTTTGTTTTTTTAAATTACAGGTTGAGCACAGATTTTCCAGCACCCTCTGTTCCAGAGCCTTTTTGGATGATCTATTTTCTAGACCAACTGAGGTCACGTGAAAACGAAACGACAATACACCCCCCCTCCCCATTCCCCCAGCCGTTTAGAGACCCTGCTCCCGACTTGCAAGATGCATCAGCGAGCCCTTCTTCACCCACCGTACGGTCCGATGGCACGGTTGTTGTTGTGGCTCACGTTGTAGCCCCTGAAGACAGCGCATTCTTCAGTCCACCGCTACTGACAGAACACACTCGGCCACCGTGGGAGTCCCTCTCCTCTCACCTGCAGCTGTTTCTTGCTGTTGGTGGTGGCTTTGACCGCTCTCCCGCTGCTGCCTGCTTCTCCCATTGCTCTGTCCAGTTGACCTCTTTCTCCCCCACTATCTACCCCTCCTCCTTCTTCCCTGGAGTTGCCGAAATACTCCACTTTGGAAGGGACAGTAGGTGTGAGAGGAGGGAGCCCCATGGTGACCGAGCATGTCCTGTTGTTGGTGGCAGCCCAAAGAAAGAGCTGTTCACAGGCGCTACAACGTGAGCTGCAACAACAGCCATGCCAGTGGTCGGGGGAGGGCTTGCTGGTGCACCTTGCAAGTCGGAAATGGGGTCAGAAGCCAGGGCTTTAAACGACCGGGGTGATGGTGGGAGCTGGGAATGTGTTGGCAGGTCCATCTGCTATATCCAAGATCAGTTAAAAGAGGCTTGTTAAAATGTGGGCTTACTGTATTGTCTTTGCGAAACAATTAAGAGAGAAGATTGAGAGCATAGTTGAAAAGGGATTTTGGGAAGCAGCCTTTTAAAGACATCCAGTAAATTAGAGAAGTCTTGACAAGAAGTTCAGGAAGAGTGACGGTCCTGACTAGCAATAGAACCAGTGCTAAAATCCAAAAGCTAAAAATACTGGGAATGCTCCTCAGCATAGAAGTGAGATACTACATGGAACAGCCTACCTGTGAAGCATTAGAGGATCTGCGAGTCGCCACCTTGTCATGGTGGAGAAACTTTCATACGACAAAGATTATTTTTGTTAAACCATCTGGAACTTTGCTCCTCGCAGGGTCACTCAAGGCGGGCAAGTCGAGGTGGTGGTTCATGACAAAGGGCAATCTAACGGTGATACAGGCGGAGAATGGTAGATGGCCAGCTGGCGGAGCACCACAATGGCTGAGAAGGCAAAAGATAGCTGCAAGAAGGAGAGATCACCAACTATTGTGGAATACTATACCAACTATAGCTGGTGTTCTGTTTAAAGACTGTGTAGTGTCTGTCTGTGCACCCGTCACCCTATGTTAAAAGATGTCACGCTTAAAGATTCAATATTGCATTTGTGCAGCATGAAGAAGAAATTGGCAGAGTACATGAAAGGTGAACAGGTTCACAAATAAACAAGCAGCATCAGTGGAAAAATAATGTTATCATTGCAGATCCATGAGTAGTGTTGTTACAAAACCTACCATCAGTGGCGCTGCAGATCTGCCTGCTGTCTGTGCATGCGATTCCGGAGGCTTTGGGGGAGGGGGATTAAAATGCAGGTTTGTATTGGTTGGCGGAGAGGAATTTTCTCGGACTGCTAGCTTATGAAGAAAATCCGCTCTACGATCCCGACCCCGTGTTTTTTAAAAAAAAGTCGCTGGTCGATTGCGTCGCTGGATTGAATTTAAACGCGACTAAAAATGCCTTCAACATCACAGATCGCAAGTGCAGGACAAAACAAAAGGTATGTCGTTCATTTAACATATTTTCTTGCTTTTTGGTGTGGCTTCATTTTAATCTTATGATGCGAAAAATGGTATTTAGGCCCCGATACGAATCGGCCGTGTCTTGCCTGCCGATAGGGCTTTAAATAATGGCAGCGGCCACATTCCAATCGATCACATTCCAGAAACATCCACTCTCAAGATAATCAAATTCATTATTTTTTTGCACAATCATGTCATAAGAACATCTAAATCATCTATATTTTGTGTTATTGTCTATCCATGATCAATATTTTCATACTAAATATCCACAGTACAGTTTTAGTCAGATGTATTGTGCAAAAAATATTGATTTTGATTATTTTGAGAGTGGATGTTTCTGGATTAATTTATGGGAATTAAACATTAAATTCCTTCCATTTGGCATATAAATTCATGACAAAGTGAGATTTAAAAATCATGTTATATTGAGAATTCTTGTATGAACGGGATGTTTGTGATTTGTTATTTGGATACTTTGGCTATTTAAAAATGTTAGCCTTTTCTTAAGAAATGGATAGATGTTTAGATATAGTAATTGAATTTAGATGAATTTAATTGATTTGATGAAACTGACGAATATGATAGTTTTATTGGGTATTTTCTATTTGTTTTCATGTCTAACTTTATCATTTCTAAAACTGCAAATCATAACTTGTTTCTGTTAATGCTGTTCAGTGTGTTTTTTTTCTTTACATTTTAAACAGATGTCTCCAAAGAAGAAATGCAAAATTGTTAATCCAAATGTCCAGCATAAGAGACTGATTTAGACAGCATTCGCAGAGATTATCCGAATTTGGACTACTCCAAATGTGATGATCTACAGGACATTCTTAATGGGCAGAAAGGCATGTCATGCGTGGTTTGAAGAGCAAAAACTTGTAGTTTACAATGCCAAAATTGAAAAGTTGAGGAAAAACAAGGTGTACAGAGTTGCTTATTGGTTACAATCTGAGGAGTATGATGATACTACTGATTATGATATGCCAATGTTACAGCTAGCAACTGATCTTCTCCGTGTGCGGATGTGGCGTCGAAGGACGAGAAGCCGAAGCAAAGAAGTGGAAGCCAAATATCCGAATGGAAACAAAGCCGAAACGCCAACTAACCAAATGGGTGGGACGCCTAAATGCAAACTAACCGAAAGGGCGGGGACGCCTAAAAGCCAACTAACTGAAAGGCTGCGTCGCCTAAAAGCAAACTCACCGAATGGCCGCTCTGCCGAAACGCCAACTAACCGAAAGGCTGCATCGCCTACAAGACAACTCACCGAATGGCACTCAACCGAAAAGTCAAATAACGGACACGACGTCGCGGGGGGGCGGGACTTGTCCGCGATTGGTCCAGACCCCCGCGTCCATCACGTCTGACTACACTTATGTAGAGCGGCTATGGAAATTGAGAAAACTGGCACTGACAGCGGTCCATGTGAAAGGACAGCACCTACCAACAATAAAGGCACTATGAAACCAGCTGCTGCAAGCCCTTCCCACAGGACGGGGATTTAACTCGGCATTAGAAATCAAAAAAGAGTTACATTGATTTAAAACCAAAAATGTTACATGTATAAATAGTTCTTACATTCGGGAACCTGGTTAATTAAGTGGTGGGATTATTTCCCTGTCCTAACTATGCCTTTGCTTTAGCCGGTGGTCACATCTATTCCATCCCTCCCTCGCAAATGAATAGATGCGAGCGGCATGTAAAGCGTCTCTTCCATGCGCGCAATACATGAAGCCGATGAAATGAGACAACTGTCACACCAAAGATAGACACAAAATGCTGGAGTGTCTCAGTGGGACAGGCAGCATCTCTGGAGAGAAGGAATGGGTGGCGTTTCGGGTCGAGACCCTTCAGACTCAGTATTCAGGTCTGAAGAATGGTCTCAGCCTGAAACGTCACGCATTCCTTCTCTCCAGAGATGCTGCCTGTTCCGGTTGAGTTCCAGCTTTTTGTGTCCATCTTCGGTTGAAGCAGTTTACAGATTATCTGGGGTTTTGTGCGTGGGAGCTTGTGTGCGTTACGCAGGCAACCAGACGGTACTAAATAAAACATGCTTCAGCTTCGTACGCTTTCGGATATTTGGCATTTCGGCTTCTTTTCCGTTCGGTTATTTGGCTTCCACTTCTTTGCTTCGGCTTCTCGTCCTTCAACGCCACGTCCGGGTACCAATCTTCTCCATAAAGACTTGGTCTTTTGCTAGAAATTGTAATATCTTTACCTGTCTGTTACGGACTTACAGCATATAATACAATAATATTAAAGTTCTGAACTTTAGAATATCACATTTTTTTCATTTAAGGCAGTCTGAGTTTATCTATTTCCGTCACAATGGTCAATTCTATAATTAGCTACAATTAGGTAATTAACTAATTATATGATTTAATTTCAGGTCATCCAAGTAAGATATCTCATATTTGTTTCAGAATACTTCAATCTATAATAACTGAAAATTTCATTCAGTTCTCTTATTTTTTAGGCAAGATGGGCTTTTATGTCAATTGACTGTCCACAGCCTTTGTGTTAAGTTAATGGAAAAGCAATAGGGAACAAGATGCTAATTTCTGAGTATGAAAATGACCATCTTTTTTAATACTGGAGATATGAAAATGAATTAGGTATTGAATTAAAGTTCTTTTTATGCTTTATCTGATGGGATAAATTACAGGCTTGATTTTTTAAATCTCAAAATTTTGTAACATTCCTACCATGAGCTTTTGTTTTTACCTTCAAGCACCCCATGGTGCATTTGTGTAAATTATGTCAAAATTAAGCGGTCAGATTTCTTAGTTTACCAATTTTACACTTCAGGATATATAATAAAATAAGTCAAATAATTTTAGTCAAATATGACATGTTTCACACAAAAAAATGTCCAATGACACGATAAAGACCTCATTCAGTTAAGGTAATAATTACCTCTGTATCTGTGCCAAATGCTGAAAATAAATTCACCATTTTTGAATAAACATGTACTAAATAGGAAATCATCCATAATGACTAATTGGCTACTGATTAATATCATTTTTTTAGAACAAAATACCGAATATGACAATCATTCTTATCGGAAAGGAACAAATTGAGATACAGGCTGCCATGTGGGATTGAATTTACTCCCAAGGAGAGTTGCACCTGACTGATTAGAAGCATCTACTGAAGAGCTCAAGACACCTTGGAGGTCATGTAGTTAAGGTTTTTATTACAAACTACCACTGGAGTAAATAACTCCCCATCATTTAGAATTGACCATCTGCTACAATTAAGTAGCAAATTTGCAACAAATGTGAATTTGCAGCTGTAGCATAAATCGACAATAGAATGAATTCATTTAACATTCAACTAATTGAAACTGGCAACGATTTGACCATCCAACTAGGCACAAAGGGATCAGTTTATGGCTTCACTACCAAACTGCACTGCATTCAAGGTGAGAAAGAACAGCCACTATTGGCAAATTAATCTTTGCTTATTACAAGATGTGTTTTAAATTGGATTCTGTGTATTCAAAACAAATTGAATGCAACTAAACTGATTTGTGCTTGTAATCCTTGCAACATTAATCATGCTTAAAATGGAATCAGAATGACTTGTTCTAAACTGTACTGCAACTTGACTGACAAGGTTCTCAGATACCAAAATATTACTTCCTGTCCTATTATATGTCAGGATATTCTAACAATTTAATATGTTACATGTTAACCTTTCCTAACTGCTCTGAGGTGCTAAGCAAGAACACTAAAGTGCCTGTCCCATTTAGGCGACTCTTTAGGCAACTGCCAGGGACTAGTTTTAATGGAATTCACCTACGATACCTGGCAAAACCTACGACAGCACCTACGACAAAACCTATGTCAACCTACGACAGGAAAAATTGTCGCCACTGTCGCCGAAAAATGTTGAAAATTTTGCGGCAGTCGCCTGTAGTCGCCCGAAAAATCGCTGAAGTGGGACAGGCCCCTTACAAGAACTAATTATCATTCAACAATAACTATTTAATTTGATTTGTTCAGGATAAATCAAATCAAGTTAAAGTTCCATTAAATTATATAGATGTGAATAAAGGTTGTACATATTATTTTTTTTATTCAAAAAAAATCCAGCCCATAAAGACTTCGCCCTTTGAATACTAGCAAGCAAAATTATTCACACAGACAATTTACTCCAACTGAATTAAATGAGTTCTACTATAATGGAATGACTGCAAGACTCAAACGAATTGCTTACAATTGCTCATACATGAAAAAGATAGCTAAGTCTAAATTAAGATGTTAGCTCTGAAGTTTCCAATAGGACCTTGACACGTCTGCTGACCTACTCATGACATGATCACACCAGTAAGGATTTGGAATTCTATTAGTATTACCAGAAGGAAAAGTCAAGGAGTCATCAGGAAAACAAATCCATACCTTCTACTCTATCAGCCTATTACTGTTGTTAAAGTGGAATTAGATGCGTATTGACAATGTGAGGGGGAGTTGGGGGGAGGGAAGGAAACCGAACAGTGAACTGAATGAAAGACGAAAATAATGAAAGAAATGGTTTATAATAAAAGACAGTTCTAAAATACAAAATCCACTTTTTGTTAGCCATATCTGGAAACATTTTACAATGCAAAACACAGAGTAAAAGATCAGTGTGAGTGTTGCAAGCAGCATAATGTTTGAAGGTTTTTGATGACAAACAATGAAGCTTAGGTACTTTAATGGTCATTAAAATGCTAAGACTGTTACCGCTGTTGCATTTTGTACATTCTTTTTGGATTCCATTTATATTAATAAGGACACAATAGGTAATAATTGTTTCTTTCATCTTGCATGTTTTATACCCAATAATTAGTTTGGCATTGTCTTTTTGAAATGTTTGCAACATGTTTCTAATCTATTATTACATAGAAGCCAATTCATTTCAAGTTAAGATAGTGTGATTCAAATTTAACTGAATTGCACACAGGTATAAATGTCGTCTTATACGAATGCTTTTGTGATAACAAATCTATTTTGCTACACGATACATTATTTTTCCGTAGATTTTCGAGATTAATATTAACATGCCAAATTATAACCCGACAGAAAAACATAAATTGCGCATTTAAACAATGCACAGAAATCAAAAGCGGAATTCTTCTGTTAAAAACTGAAAGCAGACATTTTAGTTACTACAAGAAAGAAAAAGGAGATTGGCACATATCTCTGATGCCATACACCTGATCTCAATAACATAGCGATTTGTAGAATATTACTAGTCTCAAATATGATGATCACTGATTATTCTTCAAAATAATGCCATTGTCTCCAAAGGTACTTAAATATTGTGACTACAAGAGCAGTTGAGAGGCAAAATTATCTTGCAGTGAGTTTCTCACCTCCTGATACCCAAGTGTTGTGTATAATTTACAAGGCAAAAGTTAGGAGCATGGTTGAATATTCTACACTTGTCTGGATGAGTGTGGCTCCAATAACTTTCAGAAGCCTGATGTCATCCAGGACAAAGCAACCCTCTTGATTGGTAAATCATCCAATGTTAAATATTGATTCACGTAACCACTGGCATATAGAGTAGAGCAATGCAGGACGATTACTCAACCACAATGCTCCAACAACACCTTCTAAACCCTCAATGTCTATGATAATTTAGGCCAAAGGCTTGTGGAACATGTGGACACACCATGTGCAGGTTCCTCTATTAGTTGCACACCCTTCTGCACGAATATGTATTGCTGTTCCATTTTTGTGGCAGGCTCTGAATTGTGGAATTCCCCACAGAAGCAATAAGGGTTCATTGTTACCAGAATGCTTGTAGTCATTCAAGGCAGCAGCCCAAAACCAGCTTCAAGAGCAGATGGATGGATGTTATGAAGTGTACATTGGAGGACATAAGTACATTGAAAAAATTGTTCTGAGGTGCAATGTATAAATACAAGTTTTCTTTATTCCTTGAGTTAAAGGAGGTTGGTACATTGTAGATCAGTAGACTAGAATAAAAACTAACCTTTAAGCAAAGTACTGGAAATGGTATAGAGCAGAAAAGTTAAACAAAAATGGGTGTATGAGACAAAAAATGAGAAAGAAAAATCAGTGGTCAACATAAATGACGTGGTTCGTATTGTTGGATTGCTGAGATGATTGGATATAAATTCAACTACTTACAAATATAGTATATTCTCAAAACTTTTCTAGTTTATATAGTTTTTAAAGTTTTTAACATAGTTAGTGACAGTACTTAAGATATTCAATTGCTGTGGTTATAGATCATGCCTGATCTTTTAGCTCAGCATCATTTCCTCCACTAACACCATAACCTTTGATTATCTTAATAGTTAAAAATATCTGTCAATCTCATTATCAAATATACTCAGCAACCGAGTCTCCACAAAAATCCTGGGTAAAGATTTCTAAACATTTGCTTTTCTCTGGGTGTAGAAGGTTCCCCTCATCTTTGTCATATATCGCCAACCCCTTATTTTGAGAATATAAACTTTGGTGCTGGGCAATCCAGCCAGTGGAAACTTTACTACTGCATCTACCTGTTCACATACTATCAACCCTTTGTGTTTTTAAATGAGTGCCTCTCATTTGTCTGAAAAACGGCCCAGTTATGTTTAATCATCCCTCACTGCACTACCCCTCATACTGGAGGTCGATCTGTGAGCCTCCGTAGCTTACATCTGTTACAAAAATCGTTAGGTGGGGAGATCAGACCTGCATATAATATTCCATCTGCTGTCTCACCCGGGTGCTACATAATTATGGTTCGACATGCTTAAAAGGAAACTATACTTTTGAGTAAATAGGACTGAGTGCAGAAAACTTTCTTGGTATAGATGGAATGCATCTCAAAGGGGGAAGAAAAGTCGTACTTGTAGATTGGCTATTGCATGCTAGCCAATCATAGTGCTTGTTAGTAGAAGCACCGCCTTATACATGCTTCATCATATCAGAACTCGCCTACGTCAGGCAGTAGATGTAGCAGCTGGAAATGTAACGTACTGCAGATCCTGAGCTGTAAGTGCTTAATAAAATATGTTGTATCTTTACATGTGTTTGAGTCTTAGCAGATACATGGTGTCAGACAGTGGCTCAGACTCACTCCGCTAAGTTTATCGGGTTTTATTTTGTTTTATTAGTTGTTATCATTCTTGCCGCAGACCGAGCGCCTTGATCTTTGATTCCGACATTGCCGAGCGCTGGCGTCTATTCGAACGTGACTACATTCATTATATCTGTATCGTTCATCGCAATGACCCAGCTGATGTGAATGCATCACTTCTGCGTAACCTAGCTGGTCCTGAGGCAATGAATCGTGCTGACAACTTTGTTTTTGCTCCTGCTGTTCTGGACGCACAAGGGCAGGTCCAAGTTCCTGCTGAAACTATAGATGACCCCGAAGTGTTACTCAGAAAATTTAGAGGACTGTGTGATCTGCCTTCTAATCACATCATTGAAAGGACGAAGTTTTATGCTCGCGTGCAGCAGCCTGATGAACCAGTTGAACGATTTATTAACGATTGAAACACATGGCCGCGCGCTGTCGCTTTGGTGAGTTAACTGATCAGCTCGTTAGAGATAAGATCGTCGGTGGGATGATTGATAGAAAACTGAGAGCTGAGCTCCGTAACACTGAACTTACTTTGACCCAAGCTGAACACTCGTGTCGTATTTCAGAACTAACCGTACCCTATGCAGACCACATCTCTATTACCCCAAGACAGCAACAAAATATCAATTTTACTGACTACTCCTGCTGAAAACCTTCTAATGTGCCGGCTGTGCGTTGCCAGAATTGCAACTATTTCCATGCTAAGGGACGTCAGTTCTGTGTAGCAAACGGAAAGACTTGTAATTATTGTAAAAAATAAAATCATTTCGCGAAATGCTGCCGCTCTCGTGGGACTTCCAATGCTTCAAGGACAAATCTGCACCCGATTCAAGAAGAGCTCTCAGATAACGATTCCCAAGAACTTGAAATGCCATCTCACGAGCAGTGTTCAGACACTGTTGATAACAACTCCGCTATTCACTCCTTCCTCCCTTCCACTAACGAGCCCCTGGTCCCTGAAGTAACTGTTTTCGTGAATAACAGACCCATACTCGCCAAGGTCGACACGGGTGCAAAGGTAAACGTCATGTCAATAACAGAGTTTTAAAAAATTCGACATGCTGGAACGGCTGCGGGAGGGAACGCAAGAGGTGGTGCATCTGGACCAGGAGTTGCAGGACGTGGTTCCTTCACTGGAAGGATATGTTGGCGGTTGCGTCTGTAGAGGACTCCGTCCACTTCGACCAGGTATGAACGGGGCTCTTTGGATGGGTCGTAAATGTGTCCTAGCCGTGTATGGCCTTTCTCAGTTTGCAGGCGAAAACTCATGGAACGTTCCCACCTTGCCAAATCTGACGTATACCTGGACTTACTCAATCTACGAAACATTGCACGGGACCCCATCCTGGGTTCTCCTCCCCAGCGACTGATGTCCCGCCAAACATGTGCACCTTTGCCTGTCTCTCAGTAGCTACTGAAGCCACGCGTTCGCTCCCCACCCGCGGTGCAAAAGCAGCTACAGTTCAAACGAGACACGCAAAAGCATTTCTTCGATAAATCCAGCAAGCCACTCAAACCACTGGTAAGAGGACAAGTGGTTTGCCTGCAAACTGACAAAAGCCATACACAACTAGGACACATTTATGGCCCATCCAAAGAGCCCCGTACCCGATGGGGTTGGTGGGAGAAAAGTGTGCACATTGAAGTTACTTGAAATTGGAGAATTCAATTTTCATACTGTTGGGATGTAGGCTTCCAGTTGTGGAATATGAGATGCTGTTCTTCCATTTTGCGTGTGGCCTCACTCTGGCAGTGAAAGAGGCCAAACGCAGAAAGGTCAGTGTGGGAATTGGAAGCGGAATTAAAATAGCTAGCAGCGGGCCTTGGCAGAAAGAAGGCAAGTGTTAAGCTAACTGGGTGACTAGTCTATGTCGGTCATGTCGAAATTGCACCTATATTAGGCAGACCACGATTGGTGAACTGACTGCAATCCCAAGTCATTTATGGTAGGAAGACATCAGTGTTGCACAGGGTACCGTGATCATCTATTGTAACATGAATGAGAGACAGGTTTGGAGTATAAAGGGCCACAGAATTAAGAAAGGAAATACAATTCAAGTGGATAGAACCAGCTAAATTGTAAAATGCATCGTCAAAACTAGTGGTATGAATGACCTCCACCGGTGCTGTGATTTCTCTCATTACAAGATGCACTTGTTGAAATGGATTTGTGTCCATATTGGGGAGAACTGAAACTGAGCAATAACCAGACATTCAAACAAAGCAAGCACTTTTGCTATCTGTGATTCCCACGAAGAATGGTAAACCACCATCCAGTGCATGACACCATACGAGAGGATAGAAATACAATTGGAAAGCAAAATCAAATCAAATAGAACAAAATGTTTACCCCATCCTCATAGGAAAATAAGTTATGTTGAAATAATCGTTCAAATCCACAAAGCCTTGCATTTCTCTGGTCTCTTGGTAGTAGCGAGATGGTGAAAGACGTACATCCCTTTCAGACATACTGCCATTCTACAACCACAGTCACAAAATCAGCAGTGGAGTGCACTACAAAAAGAGACTGTCTGATTTGTATGATCTAATCCATAACAAGCATTAATTAAGTTGCAAAGACAAATCCTCTCAGCGCTAAACAATTGAGAAGTCCAATGCAGTTTAAGAAATATATTAGTTTGAGTAATAAAGGAATTGGCAGTATCTCATATGGACACCATAAAACTAATAAGAGTCATGCTTAAAATACGTTGTTGTCTCTTCAATAATAGTCAAAAGTCATTAGTGCAGATTGATGATCAACATGACTTTGCACAAAATCTGCTTTCAGCTTTGCTCAAATAAAATCGACGCTCGCAATACATGGAATGAAATGAATGCTTGCAACAATTCTTTTTTTAATATTTAACAGTTTTGACACCATTCAGCAATAGCATTAAAAGTTAAATACTGTTGAAGCAATGAGAACATTCTAATCCATCTGACATATGATTAACCTAAAATCGTAGTTTGGAATATAATGCACTCACAATTTGAGCAAAGCTTGAGGTTTTCAGGTGCTTATTTATGTAAAACTCCAAAGTCACCACCCAAGTTTGTGCTTAGCAGCTCTATGAAGTAAAGAATTAGTCACTTCTGAAGGTATGCTGCAATGTTAAATATGCTAAGAAGAGGTGTTACTTCTGGTTTCTAGGAAGAAAAGGGTTAAACAGCAATGTGTGCAGTTGAATTTATCCACTTTTCAGAACTTAACTGCGGCATAAGCAAAGCGAAAAGCCACAAAGCAAGGGTTACGATATAATAGATTGCGATAATAGGTTCTAAAAAACTAGAGTTGGGTCATAGTGGATTGTGCTGATAATGACTTGAAAGATGCGACAAATCACAGTATCACCACCTATTTTGATCTAAGAGGAGATTTTGTACGTTAAAAATGAAAACAAGTCTAGGCTCTAGATTTTTGATACAGTATTATTTATTTCTAAACCTTTTACATAGTTTCCTCAGCTTTTTGTTCAATGGAATGGTTCTTCACTGTCACATATCCACTGTACAGTGAAATTCTCGCCATATTTTGGTGCCATTTACAAAAGAAAAAGTCCAAAGTCCAGCCCGCATGCTGGATGTACTTGAACGCCCGTGATCCAGGTGTGCCCAGGTAATCATTACTTCAACCAGCTTGGCACACCAATCGATGTCCATCTCCTTGCATAACCACTTTTATGTCCTGGGGGGCACCTCCTGCAGTCGACTTAAGGCGCTGGAGGCAACATCCTCTCCCACCGACCCACTTCTCAACACTCTGGTCTTTGAGGCCAAGCGCAGCAGCTTCTGAGCTTCCCCTTGCAGGCAATAGCCCGCCGTGTCTTTCTTCGCAGCGGCGAACCAGGCCTGCCACTGCAGGTGGCTTCGGGCAGCCCACCTGGTCTGACTCTGTTCTTGGTGGCCTGCTAGGCTGTTTGCGGCAGCCGCTAGGTCCATTCTTGTTGGGCTCCAAAGCACATCCCGAGAGTTTTCGGGTTCCCTGTCGTATTAGCTTAGTAGAGTGCAGAATATCATGCACAAATCATTAAACATAATTCAGTTTGGTTAGGACTATCTTTTAATTTCATTGTAATATAGTGCAACATAGAGGTTTTATGCCAGGATGAATTTAGAGGTACTGTGGCATTAACCATTACCACTGTTCAAATACCCTTGTTTTCTACGTTATCAAACTTTTGTATGTTACTTTGGGTCCCGTCCCCTCAACGCACGGTTGTGGGGGGAGGGGCCGGCCTGCGGCGTCACACACACTAACCAACCCTCCACACACACACACACACACACACTAACCACCCTCCACACACACTAACCACCCTCCACACACACACTAACCACCCCCATTGATAACATATTAATATTATTCATTCACTCCTTTTACCCAACCCCCGCCCAATCCACTCATGCATAGCCCCCAACTCGCAGGCGTGGCTAGAGAGGGAGGGGGATAGAGAGAGAGGGACACAGAGAGGGACACAGAGAGAGACACAGAGAGGGAGGGAGGGGCAGGGAGAGAGGGGGTGTGAGAGGGAGAGGGGGGGGTGGGAGAGAGGGAGGGTGGGAGAGTTTGAGGGGTGGGGGGGGGGGCGTCGTCAGAGTTGAGGGCTGGTTCCCAAATGCAATAATCCCTCGCTCCCGGCTGCAAAACGGAACTGTCCTCTATCCGTTACTGGGAGGGGGCAGAGAGGGAGCGTGAGGGGGGCAAAGAGGGAGAGGGGCAGAGAGGGGGGCAGAGTTTGAGGGATTTGCTGGGGTGGGGGGGGGCGCGTCGTCAGAAGGGAGGGCTGGAGTCAGGGCCCGAGAACGGGTGGTCGGGGGGTGACGTCAGTCGCAGCGCGAGCAAGACAGCGTGGTTACACCACAGCATTTTTAAAAAGGATGACTTGATAAATATTTGAAGGAGAGGTAAATACAGTGGTAAATGAGAAAGAGAAGGCAGCAGGATGCAATCTGAACTGCACAAGTAAAATGTTGATAGTCAAATGATATATTCACATGCTTGTCAAAATGTTCCATTTTTTTTCCAGTAGCTGTACTTCACCCAATAGATCTGGACGAGGATACATTTTGAATTCACTGAACAACTATAGAATGAATTTAAACTTCCTAATTGTTGGGAGAAGACTGGGAGGAATCAACAAATAGTAAACATAACATTTTCTGTAGCACTTTTTAGAGCTCCGTAAACACAGCCATTATATTAATATTACTGTGTAGGAAAGTATTGTTTAAACCAAAGACGGACACAAAATGCTGGTGTAACTCAGCGGGACAGGCAGCATCTCTGGAGAGAAGGAATGGGTGACGTTTCGGGTCTGATGAAGGGTCTCGACCCGAAACATCACCCATTCCTTCTCTCCAGAGATGCTGCCTGTCTTGGAGTTACTCCAGCTTTTTGTGTCTATCTTTGGTTTAAACCAGCATCTGCAGTTTCTTCTTACACAGAGTAGATGTCGAGCTTGCCGCAAGATTCTGTGATTTCTCACTTCATGTCATGGTGATGCCTGGAAGACCCCTAAAAGTGTAATTTTCTGTTCTAATTCTAGTAGCCTGGCATCAACATCAAGAAGCAAGGCAGAGATTACATAGAAACATAGAAAATAGGTGCAGGAGTAGGCCATTCGGCCCTTCGAGCCTGCACCGCCATTCAATATGATCATGGCTGATCATCCAACTCAGTATCCTGTACCTGCCTTCTCTCCATACCCCCTGATACCTTTAGCCGCAAGGGCCACATCTAACTCCCTCTTAAATATAGCCAATGAACTGGCCTCAACTACCTTCTGTGGCAGAGAAGTCCAGAGATTCACCACTCTCTGTGTGAAAAATATTTTTCTCATCTCGGTCCTAAAAGATTTCCCCCTTATCCTTAAACTGTGACCCCTTGTTCTGGACTTCCCCAACATCGGGAACAATCTTCCTGCAACTAGCCTGTCCAACCCCTTAAGAATTTTGTAAGTTTCTATAAGATCCCCCCTCAATCTTCTAAATACTAGCGAGTACAAGCCAAGTCTATCCAGTCTTTCTTCATATGAAAGTCCTGCCATCCCAGGAATCAGTCTGGTGAACCTTCTCTGTACTCCCTCTATGGCAAGAATGTCTTTTCTCAGATTCGGAGACCAAAACTGTACGCAATACTCCAGGTGTGGTCTCACCAAGACCCTGTACAACTGCAGTAGAACCTCCCTGCTCCTATACTCAAATCCTTTTGCTATGAATGCTAACATACCATTTGCTTTCTTCACTGCCTGCTGCACCTGCATGCCTACTTTCAATGACTGGTGTACCATGACACCCAGGTCTCATTGCATCTCCCCTTTTCCTAATCGGCCACCATTCATATAATAGTCTACTTTCCTGTTTTTGCCACCAAAGTGGATAACCTCACATTTATCCACATTATACTGCATCTGCTATGCATTTGCCCACTCACCCAGCCTATCCAACTCACCTTGCAGCCTCCTAGCATTCTCCTCACAGCTAACACTGCCCCCCAGCTTCGTGTCATCCGCAAACTTGGAGATGTTGCATTCAATTCCCTCGTCCAAATCATTAATATATATTGTAAATAGCTGGGGTCCCAGCACTGAGCCTTGCGGTACCCCACTAGTCACTGCCTGCCATTCTGAAAAGGACCCGTTTACTCCTACTCTTTGCTTCCTGTCTGCCAGCCAGTTCTCTATCCACATCAATACTGAACCCCCAATACCATATGCTTTAAGTTTGTATACTAATCTCTTACGTGGGACCTTGTCGAAAGCCTTCTGAAAGTCCAGATATAACACATCCACTGGTTCTCCCTTATCCACTCTACTAGTTACATCCTCGAAAAATTCTAAAAGATTCGTCAGACATGATTTACCTTTCATAAATCCATGCTGACTTTGTCCAATGATTTCACCACTTTCCAAATGTGCTGCTATCCCATCTTTAATAACTGACTAGCAGTTTCCCCACTACCGATGTTAGACTAACTGGTCTGTAATTCCCCGCTTTCTCTCTCCCTCCCTTTTTAAAAAGTGGGGTTACATTAGCTACCCTCCAATCCTCAGGAATTACGAGCAACAATTTTGGTTACAGAAGTGCTTTACTGAACACACCAGATTAGAACGTTTCAGTGACATTCACCAACATCCTGATATATTTGTCACTCCATTTCCTCACTCGGACTTCTTAACCCTATTCGAGCTTTTCAAATGCTTTCACCAATGTACCTCACAGGTCTCTGCCTATGCACTTCAATGCTCGCTTCTTTTACTTTCACTGTCCAATGAACATCTGCTGAAAGTTAGAACCATAAATCTGTTAACATCATAGATAAATATATTTATCAATCTTGTTTTCCAAAGATAGCTTCCCACAGGTTGTGTGATGCACTTGGATTAAAGGTGAAAAGTCAGGAGTGGGGACTCGGTGCTGTTCTTGTTTCCAATGTGCCACATTAATCTCCAGCTGCTCCCAAAACCACCCTGCTCATTAGAATGAATATTCTTCACAACTACTCTGGGATAAAAAAATGTTGGGCATGATTTTGTACTCAGAGTACAATCTATTAGATATATTTGTCAAACATGAGGTCCTGTCGTACCAGGTTTGGGAATGTTTTACCATATATTTTTTGTAGATTTCATTTTGGCTGATTCATCAGGAAACTAATGTACTCTACATTATTTTAAACTGAAAAAGCATTGGCAAAATATTAAAGATAAAAATTACTTTGGATTCCAGTGGGAAATAAATTGAGCACCTCTAGTGCACTCATCCACTTCAGAAATATCCTGGAAAATAAACATGCCTATTAGTTTCAACCCTTCTCACACCGGCACTCCCCCTCCGCACCACACACACACATACAGACACACAGTATATATTAAATATTTTTCATGACAACATATTATGCCACAAGACACAGCCCCACGATAATCTTCTTGTCTTTCTTCCCCATCTATCAATGGTGAGAAACAGGTGGTTTATGCTTTCATAGAAAGTAAGCAAGCAAAATCTAACATGGGATTTCAAATTATAAAAAGAAACAGAATTATCATGCAATATAAAGGAATTTAATGTACATAATCACAATGACTAAAACAATGACTAATCTCACTCACAGGCTGCATTCAATAGTTTTAAGCTACTTTTTCCCTCCTAAATGGTCAGCAATATAAGATTAAGTCAGCATTTTGAACCTGCTGTTCATATATTTTCAGTTTTATAAAATGCTAAGTATGTTGGGTGAGATACAAAAGTATCAATGTTTCCCCCCATCTAATTAAATGATTGTTGTGTGCTTGGAATTAATTAAAATCTATAAAGTGGTTAATAATACTCAACATTTTTAATCTGTCTCACCCAATATGTTGCTGAACTAAACTATGTTAAAGCTGTGTCAAATCAACTCCTCCACTGGGTGTCTTGAGTTGACAGATCAAACAAGACTATGAAGTGCTTTTCTAATTTTATATTTCAAAATAAATCTCATAGCACTATGGGTACCATTATAATGAGGAGATACAAGGGGTTCAGGTTAAGTAAGTTTCCACACAAAAAAATGGACAGAGCTTTCAAATGCAAATCCTTTTGGAGTTTAATACTACAGACAGTCGAATTACGAGATATGAGCCTCGCCAGGTGACTGGTTTTTCTGTGGAAGAGCAGTCTGGGGATATTGATCACTCCTCCATAACTTTAAAGTTTGTTTTCAACTGGAATAAGTCTGGACCTCGCAAGAAGGTACTAATTTAATGTAAAGCAAATTACATTATCAGGCAGGAGAGAGGAATAGAAAATTTGGGGCAGTTGCTATTGGGTAAGCTTGCAGCTAACATGTGGGAATTGTATTTTAGGGCACTTGATCAA
Source organism: Malacoraja senta (assembly GCA_038087875.1). NCBI lineage: Eukaryota > Metazoa > Chordata > Chondrichthyes > Rajiformes > Rajidae > Malacoraja > Malacoraja senta. Next base: position 137,248,182 of record CM075978.1, read on the forward strand.
AGATCAGGACCAGCATGTTCCAGTAAGGAGGAGGGATAAGGATGGTGTGGTAAGGGAACCTTGGATGACCAAAGAGATTGTAAATTTGTTCAAAAAGAAATAGAAAGCGTAAGCAAGTTTTAAGAAGATGAAATCTGACAGGGCCTTTGAAGAATATAAAGCAAGGGAGAAATAACTCAGCAGGCAATTAGGAGGACAAAAAGGTCCGCAAAATTGCTTTGGCGAGTTGGATTAAAGAAATTCTCAAGACTTTTAATACATAGATGAAAAACAAAAGAATAACCGGGGAGAAGATAGGACCTCTCAAGGATAAAGGAGGGAATTTGTACGGTCGGAGGATGTTGGCGAAGTACTAAATGAGTACTTTAGATCTGTATTCACCAAGGCGAAGGAGATGATGGACAATAAGATCAGTGTGGAGAATAATAAAATGCAAGGGCAGTTTGAGATTAAGAAGGATATGATGTTGGAACTCTTGAAGAACATTAAGGTGGATAAACCCCAAGGTCACACGGGATCTGTCTCAGGTTATTAATAGGGGCAAGAAAGGAGATTGCAAGAGCCTCAATTAAGAATTTTGCATTTTCTCTGGTCACAGTGAGGTAGCGGTGGACTGCATAGTAGCAAATGTTGTTCTTTTGTTTATGAAGTGGAGAAAAATACTTGGCAGCTGGCTTCATTGAAGAAGGGGATGGTACTTGTGTTGTAGATTTGGAAAGAATGTACATGTTGAATGGGTTAAATATAGAAGAGAGGAAATATTAAAGGGTTTTGCATCTCTTAAATGCATAATTTGCCAAGCAGAGATAAAATATGTCCAAAGCTGGCAAATTGTGAAGGGCCTGATCATAATTTTGTCCAACACTCCCTTGCTACAGGAGTGTTGCCAGTGGACTGCAAAACTGCTTATGTTGGACTGTGTTTAAAAGGGAAGAAGTAATAAGCCAATTAATAATTACAGTCAGTTGGTTCAATTTGGATAGTGGACAGATGTCTTGAAACAGTTTGGAGAAACAGTATAAAAATATTTTAAAAAGTGTACATTAACCTGGGACAATCAGTGTATAAATAATGAAAAGTCTAGATGGATTAAATGTGAAGGACTTATTTATCTTAGCAGAGGAATCAAAAACAAGAGGGCATATATTTAAAATAATTTGTGAAATAGCAACAGTGGAGGCAAGAATATTTGTTCTCACTTAAAGATTAGAAAGAGTCATTAACTCACTGCTTGAAAGGGTAATACAGGTAGAATCCCGTATACATTTAAAAAGTGTTTTGTTATGTACTCACAGAGCAGTGGAGGACAGATTTGGTTCTGAAATGTGGGACAAAGCTTGGCAGCCATTCTCTATGTGGCATACACATCATGGGCTAATTAGTCTTTCTTGTAACCATTTATTACAGGTTCAACACCGATTTTTGAGTCTATAATATAGAAGGTTGATACCTTCGAATGTTTCCCGGCTGAAAAAAGTAAATTTTGCCAGGTTTTCTGCTATCTGGAAGGAAGGCTACTTACAAAAGAAATTCATTCTCACATTACCATGCTGCAACCATGGAATTTTTTGAACAAGGCCTCACGGCTCAGCAAAAGAGTTGGGATGAGCTACAACCAAGAACAAGAAAGTCCAACTTGAAAGCATTCATTATTTTCACATATCATGTGCTTCTTATAAATATACAACAGGTAGATGGAAAAGGTTGGATTTGTAATTTTATATTTTCACACAAATGCCTATTCATCTGAAATAAAACAAAATTCAACAAACCTATAAATCAGAGATTATGATATGACAAAAAAGCTTTTATAACGAAGAGCAAGTCTGCTTTCAGATAATTATCTTTGCAATGCACAAACACATGTAAATCATTAGAAACAAGAAACTTCAGGTGCTGGTTTATATATTTTTTAAACTGCTGGAGTAAGTCAGCGGGTCTGGCAGCATCTCTGGAGAACACGCATACATGATGTTTCAGGTCAGAAATTTTCTTTAGACGGATTATGGTTGGGGGGGGGGGAATAATAGTGGAAGAATGTTGGAAGAGAGGAAGAGAGAGCAAAGCCTGACAAGTAATATGTTGTTACAGGCGAGGGGGTGTGGGGGGTTTGATTGGTAGATGGTTGGACAAAGGCCAGAGATGAAAAAAACAAGTGAGACAAAAGGAATGAATAGTTTCTAATTGTGAAGCTACAGCAAGGAATACAGATGAAAGAGCATGAGGAGGGAGGAAATAGGTCTCTCTTTCCCCCTATCTTTCCCCCTCTCTGGTATATTCCTTTTTGCTTTGCTGCGTGCAAATGTAAGCAGAAAATATTAAATGGGGAAAAGTTAGTAGAAAGATCAAAAGAGGAATTGAAATCAATCTTTATTACAACCTTCCAATAATACTTGGGAAATGCAAAAGAATAATGAGAAAGTTAAAGAAAAGAATATTGCCATACAAAGCAGGAGTAAAGTAGATGCATGAGAAAATATATAAAGTTACAAACATCAAGATAAACACTTTTAACACTATTTGCCAATACTGAGAGATCTTGGCTTCAGTTAAAATGGGGCAATTTAGACAACCTCCACCATATATGTTATCTACTTAGCTTAGTACACTGGAAGATTAAATGTTCCTTCATTGAGGCATATCAAGAAGACAAGTGATGTTGAACATCAAAAAAACATTTAAAATAATCAGCTTCCGGCAAACATTCCACTGATGTTGCAATGCCATTTTAATCATCACCAAAATTTGGAAATACGTCATTGCTTCTTCATCATTGTTGAGTGTAAATACTAGTATTTTCAAGATAGCTATGCTGTGGGTGTATCTCATCACCAAATGGACTGTTTTTCAAGAACATGGCTCATCAGCATCAACTGAAGGGTAATTAGGGATCAGTAATAAATGCTGACCTTCCCAGCAATGCCCATAACTCATAAATGAAAAAGAAAATCTAGGAGGCTGTCAGTCCTGTTAAATATTAAATATTTATTACCACAAATACAGCAGCGCCATATACCAAATTATTGATTGTCCGGAGGTTAGAGTAGATAAGATACAAACCTTACAATCAAAGTCATAGTTGCCAGAACTTTGCAAGAAACAAATTAAGACACAAGTAATTTCTGCAGATATATGGCACATTTGCCGCAAGTGTACCAGTGACATCTAGTGACAAAGTAGATTCTGCATTTCAACTGTCACTGTAAGTTGCAGTGGGTTTCATCAAGTACAGACCTAGCAGAACTCAACTTCTTCCCGAAGCTACAGAGAAGAATTGAAGGCAGCTCCACTTAATTAGATCACTTATAACATAATTTCTCATTGTGTTTCTGACAGTCCTACAAATCAAACATAACTGTAGAGAAGATAAAGCAGATAATGTTGCAGATACAATAATACTATTGTTAAAAAAAAAAGTTATTGGAGACCATCATATCTGAAGTCAACAGAACAATCAACTGCATTTCCTTACACAGGATGTTTATTTCCAATTTGATCACACCACTATGGTTTTCAGACTCCAAAAAAGATTGTATGAAATTTGAATACTATAAGCCAGTCTTCACCTATATTTAAATACTGTGAGTACTTAAATATCCATTGCTGGTTTTGTAATAGACAGAATAGATAGTAATGTACTTCTAAGCATCATAAAATTTAGATAATAGGTTTTTAGATTGAATAATAAAGACAAGTTTAAAACTTATTCAAAATGCTCACAAATAATTAGAGCCTCTTCCAACACTAACACAACCCCCATCTACCCAAACCTCACCTATTATTTTGCAGAAATGACATCCCACCCAACATATAAAAATTTAATTTAAAACAAGCCTTTACCTATCATTTTAACGGCAATAATTTTTTTCTCTAACCATGAAATCGAAACATCTACAGAAAGAGAGGCTCCAGAAATAGGAAAATTAGAAGCCAAATACCACCCTGTGAATTTAAACCACATACTGATGAAGTCAAGCCGCGCTGGCAGATCCTTATTAGTTATTGGAAAAATTGTTGGAGTTAATATTGACATAGCAATGTGTAAATCAATATATCTAGAAGGAGCAATACATTTTAATTTAAGAAATGTTCAAACTGTAGCAGCAAATCCATGCACTTAGCACATACACACCATCAAAAGGTTTGCTCGCAGAGACATTAATTCTGCGTTGATCAGAGGATTGTAGCTGGGGCCTATTCTGAAATGTAAGGCATGCAGCATTTGCTCAGATTCTCATTTTACAAAGAAAGCATCATAAATCACAGATGAAGCTTATAATAATCTATTTTCAGTTATATTATGAAGCATTTTTACCCTTGATGCAAAGCGCTTGCATTTCAGTACCATCCGTTGTGGTAGTTTATCTTTCTATTGGGGCAAATAATGCAGCTGAGAGTTAATAAAATCTGCTTTCTTAATCAAAGTCATATAAACATTTATAACACAAAAAGATACCATTTGATCCACTGTGTCCATGTCAACTTAAAAGCCCTACCAAGTTTCATCCCACTTTCAAGCAGGTCACAGCTCTTCAAGTATGCATTCAAGTTTATCTTTAAACATTGTTTAAATGTATTGACAGATTCTACATCCATCACCCTTTCAGTCCATGTGTTCCAGATCTCTACCACTTAATGGATGAAAATAATATTTCCTCATCTCCACTCTAATCCCGTCAACAATTATTTAAATACATGCCCTGTGGTTGTTGATCCTTTGCTCATGCAGATATTTTTCGTTTTTACTCTAGGAAGTAGTTGAGACAATAACAATATTTGCTTACAGTGACATTAATTCTGCGTAGACCAACGGATTGCAGCCATATTTAAAAGTGATTTGTACAGGTACATGGATAGGACAGGTTTAGAGGGAGATCGGGCATCTGGGTCGGCATGTTCGTGTTGGGCCGAAGGGCTTGCTTCCGCACAATATGATTCTATCTGGGTCTTTCCATTTTATATGACATAATTAAGGCTTCCATCAGCCCATCCATCTGTTTTGAAGAAAATAAGCTCAACCCGTCCTTAAAGATTTTGTTTTCACTCAAAGGCAGTAGAAATATGAAATGCACTACGAGAAGGTAAAAGAGGTAGGTATCCTTAAAACATTCAAAAGGTATCTGGACAAGCACTTTAATTGCCAAGGACCAAGTGCTAGAGAATAGAACGAGGATAAATAATGCATGGTCAACATGGATATAGATTTAGAGATGCAAAGGGCTCCATGACTCTTTAACTCGTAACATTTTCCATTCCTGGCAACATACTCTTAAATATCTTTGTACATAAGAGGGTGCACATCATATCCTTAATTTAATGTGGTAAGCAGTAAGCAGAACTGTATACTAGATGGTAGTACAATTCCCTGACTCATGAAAGTCAGCATGCCAAAACCCTTCTTCACCATCCTATCTATCCACAATGCCACCTTCAGGGAACAATGTACTTGGGGTGGAAGATTGCAACCTTCACGTCTAATTCACTTGTTTCGACTAATGCAATCAACTCGACGTGCACAAACAGAAGATCAAATAGAACAAGTTGTCCAACAACTTTAGGCTGTGCACGCCACACGAAAGAAGAAGAAGGAACAATGTACTTGTACTCCGACATCCCTCAGCTCCACAACACTCCCCAGGCCCCTCTTATTATTTTGTCAAAAAAAAGTGAACACTTTAATTAGACAAGCCTGTCCTTTAAAAAATAAAATCGATATCGACTGTCCTTATCAACCAGTTTTTCCAAGATTTATGATATCCCAAAGAACTGATTCTAATAATTTGGCCACCACTGAACTGGCTTGTAAAGACCTGGTTTAATCCCTTTTTCCTTTCTTAAACAATAATGTGATGTTAGCTGTTCTCTCATCCTCTGCAAGCACAGGTAGAACTGAAAAAAAAGTTAAGATTGCTGCAATTTCCTCTCGTGCCTCTTAACTGCCTGGGATATATTTCATCCAGGGCTGGTGACGTACCCATTTTAAAAGATGTTAAGTCCCTTAATATTTATTTTCTTCCTATGTTTATCATTCCCCAAATGTTACACTGTTCACCTTAACTACAATTTATTTGTAGACATATATTTCACCTTCATGAGAACAATGAAATCTAAAATAAAATTAAATAACACTTGAATATCAACATTACACTTCAACCTTTCATAGAATACAAAAAGTAAGGAAGTTTAATGCAATATTGCAAACAACATAATTTTCATTCATGAAGATTAACTCAATGCACTTTCAGGATATGTTCCTATAAGTTACGCATTTATTATTAAACTACAACCAATTCTATCAAAATATTGCATGAGTAAGGAATGAAGTTGAAAAAATGTCTTCATGAATGCCAAGACAATTGAACATAACATAAAAACAAATGCTTTCTACCAGTTAATATTCGGAACAAATTTTGATATGCAAGTGGACATTTTTGACTCCTGAGAAAAGTATGCACTTGATGTTCAATATATATTGCATATATAACTTCTAACTACTTTAATTATGGATTAAGAATACAATGGAAAAAACACTTCAAAATTATAAATGCAAGGTAGTCATTTTTATTATAGCTGAACTCTGAAGAGATACAGCAGAACTTCAACCAAACTAAGGGGATATGTGTTAGACAAGTTTGTCATAATGGGAGTTTTGTAATAATGAGATTCTACTGAACTCTCGCCACCTGTTAAAGCTACAGCCTTTGGTGTTGATTTCATAGATAAAACTAGGATTGTTATAAGATGATTATCCAGATGGACTGGGAGGCAATTTTAACTCTTTGATTGTCAACAATTATTTTCATTAAACTGTAACTAGAGGAATTAAATTATTTCTTGGTTTAGGGCTGAGATTAATTGTTCTCAACCAAGGTTTAACCACAACATAGTGCTTTAATTTCTTTTTTTGTGATTTCTGTTTTTATTCAAAATGTGTTTTTCCCCCCAAAATAGACCATTACCCAAACATTATTTCAGAAAGAATCAAAATACATACATATTTTTTATAAAAACAACTTAGCCATTTTAATTGATCTGTTAAAATTAGAAGAAATAACAGATATGATTTTCTGCTGTAGAAATAGATACTGGATTGGTGACTGAAGTATCGTATACATGTGCTTTCATTCGGCAATAAATCATTTTTTTAAATCAAAGTGTTTAAGTGAAGAGAAAAATGATCTGAAAGATCTGGCCTCAGCGTGCAAACAGGAAGTGTATCTGTTAGGAGGTAATTTTAGCTGCATCATAATAAAATGAAACAATGTCTGCTGACCCTCAGATGCCATTCCCATGTGGTTACTTGAATTCGCACCATGCTGCAGAGAGAGCTAGCATTGAAAGCTGATATGCTATGGCTCTGTGACAGTTGAGTCTCATGGAAAAAAAAGTTTCCACTACCTCAATCCTCACAAAGCAGCTGTCAAGTTAATTCTTACACATTACAGCTCTGCTTAAGATTGTGAATACTGCATTCTTTAATATAAAGATACACACATTTTTTTTTAATTGACTTAAACTTCTGTGAAGGCATATCTTCTTTAAGTGTTTGTTTAAATATGTCAATTTCACGCAGCTGTACAGAAATTGTGATCTAACAAACAGTATTTCCCACTTATACTTTTCAGTATTTCACTGAATCATTCATAAACAGTAATACGCTGTGAGCCATAGTCATACAGTATACAGTATTTATCTGCGTATTGCCCATATCCCTCTCAACCTTTCCTGTCTATGAACCTGTCCAAGTGTCTTTTAAATCATCTCCACGTTTGCGGATGACACAAAGCTGGGTGGCAGTATGAGCTGCGAGGAGGATGCTATGAGGCTGCAGGGTGACGGATTGATTGAGTGAGTGGGTAGATGCATGGCAGATGCAGTATAATGTGGATAAATGTGAGGTTACCCACTTTGGTGGCATGAACAAGAAGGCAGATTATTATCTGAATGGAAGACACAAACTGCTGGAGTAACTCAGCGGGGCAGGCAGCATCTCTGGAGATGCTCTCTGACGTTTGACAGGTGACGTTTTGGGTCGAGACCCTTTTTCAGACTGATGTCAGGGGAGTGAGTGGGTGGTACTGAGATAAAATTTAATGTAATCAGAGACAGTAAGACTGGTAGGAGAACTGGGAAGGGAGAGGGGATGGAGAGAGAGGGAAAACAAGGGCAACTTGAAGTTAGAGAAGCCAATGTTCATACTGCTGGGGTGCAAACTACACAAGCAAAATATGAGGTGATGTTCCTCCAATTTACACTGGGCCTCACTCTGACAATGGAGGAGTCAATGTAAGAATGGGAGGGGGAGTTAAAGTGTTGAGCAACCAGGAGATCAGGTAGGTTAAGGCGGACTGAGCAGAGGTGTTCAACGAAACGATTGCCGAGCCTGCGCTTGGTCTTGCCAATATACAGCAGTCTACACCTGGAAAATTGGATAGAGTAGATGAGGTTAGAGGAGGTGCAAGTGAACCTCTGCCTCACCTGAAAAGACTGTCGGGGTCGGAAGGAGGCGAGGGGAGAGGTATAGAGACAGGTGTTGCATCTCCTGCGGTTCCAGGGGAAAGTACCTGGGGAGGGGGTGGTTTGGGTGGTAAGGGACAAGTTGACCAGGGAGTTGCGGAGGGAACGGTCTCTGCAGAAAGGGGTGGAGATGGGAAGATGTGGCTACTAGTGGGATCCCGTTGAAGGCGGCGAAAATGTCAGAGGATTATATGCTGTATGTGAGGGCTGATGTGGTGAAAGGTGAGGACAAGGGGGACTCTGTCTTTGCTACGAATGGGGGGGAGGGGGAGCAAGAGCGGAGCTGCGGGATATCGAAGCGACCCTAGTGAGAGCCTCATCTATAATGGAAGAGGGGAACCCCCGTTCCCTAAAGAATGAGGATATCTCCGACGACCTGGTATTGAACACATCAACCTGGGCGCAGATGCGGCGTAGACAGAGGAATTGGAAGTAAGGGATGGAGTCTTTACAGGAAGCAGGGTGGGAAGAAGTGTAGTCTCGATCGTTATGGGAGTCAGTGGGTTGGCTAGACCTTGGACCATGATCACACACCTCCTGCCACTTATCCTTGGACCATGATCCCACAGATGACACCTCCTGCTAATTCTTGGAAAATGATCCCACAGACGACACCTCCTCCTACTTATCCTTGTACTATGATCCCACAGACGACACCTCCTCCTATTTATCCTTGGACCATGGTCCCACAGACGAGTACCAGGCCTTAATATTACACAATACTACACATATTAAATGAATGGTGTCAATTAGGAAAAGGGGAGGTGCAACGAGACCTGGGTGTCCTTGTACATCAGTCACTGAAAGTAAGCATGCAGGTACAACAGGCAGTGAAGAAAGCAAATGGCATGTTGGCCTTCATAACGAGATGATTTGAGTATAGGAGCAAGGACGTCCTACTGCAGTTATACAAAGCCCTGGTGAGACCACACTTGGGAGTATTGTGTGCAGTTTTTATCTCCTAATTTGAGGAAGGATATTCTTGCTATTGAGGGAGTGCAGCCTAGGTACACCAGGTTAGTTCTTGGATGGCGGGACTGACATATGATGAAAGAATGGGTTGACTGGGCTTTTATTTACTGGAATTCCCTTCTGGAAGTGGTGGCGCTGCTCTAGCAGCTGCGGCTCACCTGCGGTCCGTCTGTCTTTTCTTTTTTTTCTGTTTTCTTTTGTCCTGTTGTTTAGTTTATTTCGTTTATTTTAGTTGTGTATGTGTGGGGGGGTGGGAGAAACAGTTTTTTAGTCTCCTCCTTTGGGGGGGTGCGACCTTTGCTTGTCGTATCCCCCGTCTCCGTCTGCGCTGAGGCTTAATCGCGGAGCTGTCGGCCTCCAACTGGGACAGACCTCGAGGCTCCGGAGGCAGAGCCAGGACTTTCCAACGCGAGGCTGGCCGACTTCGGGGCTGCGGCGGCGGCGACCCGACCGGAGCCTCGGCCGCGGGCCCAGTGGACTCGGCCGCGGGCCCAGTGGACGACATTGTCGGGAGCTCGAAGGTCCCAGGTTGGTGATCGGTTCTCCGGAGCTCCTGCAACAACAGCTTCGTCCGCTGGACTGGAGGGTGGCAGCTTCGGCAGCTTCGACCGCCCCGGGCTGCGGAGTTTGAACCAGCCCGTTCGCGGAGCTCGGATACGGCCACTGGACTTACCATCACCCAGCGGGGTCCCAACACCGGAAGCCTGGATCGCCTCAACGCAGAGGGAGATCAAGGAGGGAAGAGACAAGGAATTTAAGAGTTTTGCCTTCCATCACAGTGAGGAGGTGCCTGGTGGACTCACTGTGGTGGATGTTAAACTGTGTTAAGTGTGTGTTTTGTTATTTTATTCTATGTTATGACTGCAAGGTATACAATTTCGTTCAGACTGAAATGTCTGAATGACAATAAAGGATACTTTACTTTACTTTATTTAGAAGGATGAGAGGGTATCTTATAGAAACATATAAACATTCTTACGGGATTGGACAGGCTAGATGCAGGAAAAATGTTCCCCATATTGGGAGAGTCCAGAACCAAAGGTCACAGTTTAAGAATAAGGGGTAGGCCATTTAGAACTGAGATGAGGAAAAACCTTTTCACCCAGAGAGTTGTGAACCTGTGGAATTCTCTGCCACAGGAGGCAGCGGAGGCCAATTCACTGGATATTTTCAAGAGAGAGATAGATTTAGGTCTTGCGGCAAACGGGATCAAGGGATATGGGGGAAAAAGCCGGAACGGGGTACTGATTTTTGATGATCAGCCATGATCATATTGAATGGTGGTCCTGGTTCGAAAGGCCGAATGGCCTACTGCACCTATTTTTTAATGTTACTATGTTTCTAAATATTGTTAATGTACCTGCCTCAACTACTTCCTCTGGCAGCTCATTTCATATACCTACCATATGTGCGAAAATGTTGCCTCTCAGGTTCCTATTAAATCTTCCAAATTTCACCTTAAACCTCTGTCCTCTAGTTCTTGATTCCTCTACCCTGGGGGAAAAAAATGCAATCACCCTTTCTATTTCTCTCATGATTTTCTACACCTCTATAAGATCACTCCTCAGCCTCCCATGCTCCAAGGAATAAAGTCCTAGCCTGCCCGACCTCTCCCTATAGCTCACACCCTCAAGTCATGGCAATATCCTCGTAAATCTTCTCTGCTCTCTTTCCACCTTAATGGCATATTTTCTTTAGCAGTGTAACAAAAACTGAACACAATACATTAAATGCGGCCTCATCAACATCTTGGGCAACTGTACCAATTTCTATACTCAGTTCCCGCTAATCAATATCTCACTGTAATTCTTGATAATCATCTCCACCTATTTTGGTGTCATCTGCAAACTTACTTATCATGTTTGTACATTCTCAGCCACATTGTTGATATAGTTGACAAACAGCAATAGGTCCAGCCCAATCCCAGAGGTATACCACTCGTCACAGGCCTCCAGTCTGGAAAACAACCTTTTACTACCACTGACCCGAAACGTCACCCATTCCTTCTCTCCAGAGATGCTGCCTGTCCCGCTGTTATTACAGCTTTTTGTGTCTATCTTCTACCACCATCCTCTGCTTCATATCATGAAGCCAATTCTGTATCCATTAGCTCGCTCTTCCTGGATCCCATGCGATCTAACCTTCCAGAGCGACCTACTAGCACAACCTCACAAAGGCCTTGCTGAAGACAATATAGACTATACCTTCGGCCCTGCCCTCATCAACCACCTTGGTTACTTTTTTTTTTAAACTCAATCAAATTCACGATCTCCCACAAAGAGAAAACCATGATAACTATCCCTAAATAACCGCTCTTTCCAAATGCAAATACATACAACTCATCCTTCATAATTCTGTTCTTACAACAAATACAGCTTTAACAATAACGATTTATCAAATAATGGGAAACAAAAATAAATGCAAGACATAAAATAAAGATTCTTACACAGCTCATTATTTCTTATTGCTTTTTGAAAGGATAATTTGATAGCAATTTCCATATGGCTCTGCAAAGTTTCTAACTGATTATATATCGACCTCTCTCAAGAGCCTCCTACCATGGGTAGAATTTCCATTACCAATGGTAGAATGTAAAAATAGAAAAGGTTGTAAATCTCCAAGGGATATTATATGTACAGAGTCATTGGTATAGCTATAAACTGGAAGTATGTATAAATGCAGAGATCAAACAAGTAAAGCCAGAGTTGTTTTAAGGATGGATTTTAGCTCTCATAGGAATTAAGACTTGTAGAATAGCACATGCTGCATTCAGGATTGTTGTTAGTAACAACATGTCACAAGGAGTTCAAAACCAAATTGTTTTGTATTAACATCTACAGGAATCTTCAAGGAAGCGAATAGCATGTTCAACATCCCAAGTAAACTAATAAGGAATCAGTGACACAGACACATCAATATCAATGGCGAAAAGATAGTGGTGAAAAAGAAAATAACACTTCAGAATGCTGAATCCATTGGATTTGATGGCCATCAAAGCAGGGTTTGTTAAGGAATTAAGATCACCATAGCCGTCCTAAATATATACATCTAAATGTTCTCTTAACCCAGCAGCCAGTGGAAATATAGCTCACCATTCCTTTATTTAGAAAAATGTGAAAAATCCAATAGTAGAGAATTATCAACCAGTTAGAGCACCGTTCAAAAATTAAGGATAGAATGGCTGAGCATCATGTTTTTTTGTTTTTTTAAATCAGCCGATTTAAGAGAGCAGGGTGGGTATAAGGTGGACCTGAAACGTATGGAATTGAACTAGTTATCCACATACAGTCTTTTGACTTGCTCAGTGAACATTTTTAATGACATAAGCATGATGAACCGTAATGAATTTTCAATAAGGTTTCCAAGGTAGTGGGCAGAGAATATCTGCGGATGTCACTGATCTGGATTTCTGGAAGGCATCCTTACATAGTCCCTTTTAAGATATCTATATAACTAAAAGTCTCATCTTGGCCACTTCCTATCTGTACTATATATTGATTTTAGAAAAAACGCTACCATATATCGCTATGATTTTTGGCCATCTTGCTCATAGTCCTCCTCCGCTGCGGCAGCCCCCGAGGATTTTTCCGATCGATGAAAAATAAAAGAGTTATGAGTGTTTTAAAAATCTTGAGATCAGCTGATTGGTCCTCTCGCCTGTCAATCACCACGATGAAGGTAAGGCCCCTTACAGGAGGGGGGGGGGGGGGCAGGACTATAAAACCCTGGATGCCTGGACGCGAGTGACTCTCTGGAAGATCGCGAGGGACAGTCCACAACTGTGATTCTAAGCTGTGAATCAACTGAACTGTGAGTCTGCAATGTACTTGCAATAAATGATTTGTTAACCCTTAATGACAATGCAATGAGTTGTTTGGCAATTTGGTGGCCTGCACTCTGCTTGAAATGCTATGAAATTGAATTGAATTCTAGCCCTCTGGAAACCAGTCCTTTCGGCCCACAACACCCATACTAGTGCTCCAGAAAGGCACCCCCCCACTGGCCAACAATATTGGAATTGGTGGAGAGGTGGAATATTGTGTTGGGGGACCAGCCCTCCTGTTTGAACATGGGACCCAACGGGTCCCACTTAGTCTAGTATTAACTAAAGTTGAAGTGCATGAAATGTAAAGGAAATAATTAATCTGGTTAGGAATTGGCTGAACAGCAGACAAGAGAGTACAGATTGTGGATAGATGCTCAGATTGACAGGTACAAACTGTACCCTATAAGGATCTGTAGTGAGACCGCAACTACCACATTTATGATCTTATAAGTTGATTATAATGTTTATAATGTGAGAAGATGTTAACAGATAAAATAAACAAGTAAATTTGAATTTTAATACAAGCTGCTCTGCAGTCATCACATTAGATTGAAAATAAATAGAACATAAATCTCTCATCTAACTGCTAGCTGAGTCTCTTATTTTTGAGTCATTGGTAGTCTTGGAACTGTAACTTCCCAGGATCTAAGATCAAAAATGGGATGATTAGTTATGGTCTCAAATCAGATACGTGTGCAATACGTTCCTGACTATCTGAGCATCTGTCTACTCTCTTAGCTTCTGCAGCTCAGCCAACGCCTAAGCAGATTAATTGTTTGTCTTACATTTCATTTAATTTTAATTCTAAGATAGGTAATTTTCTATTAAAAAGATATGACAGAAAATAAGGAATATGGTAGGATTGGTCACAAATTAGCTCTGGCCTCACTAAATTTTATATTACCATTTAATCTCAGAACAGTGCACTCCAAATGATAATTTACTTTGCTGTGCAAATATCATTTTCTACAGTGCATTCAGAAGGTATTCAGACCTCTTCACTTTTTCCACATTTTGTTAGTTACAGCCTTATTCTAAAATGGATTAAATTCTTTTTTTTAAATCATCAATTTACACACAATACCCCATAATAAAAAAGCAAAAACAGGTGTTCAGAAATTTTTGCAAAGTAATTAAAAAGAAATAACTGAAATATCTCATTTATATTAGTATTCAGACCCTTTACTCAGTACTTTGTTGAGGCACCTTTGACAGCGATTACAGCCTCGTCTTCTTGGGTATGACGCTACAAGCTTGGCACACCTGTATTTGAGAAATTTCTCCCATTCTTCTCTGCAGATCCTCACAAGCTCTGTTAAGTTGGATGTGGAGCGTCGATGCACAGCTATTTTCAGGTCCCTCCAGAGATGTTCGATCGGGTTCAAGTCCGGGCTCTGGCTGGGCCACTCAAGGACATTCACAGACTTGTCACAAAGCCACTCCTGCATTGTCTTGGCTGTGTGCTTAGGGTCGTTGTCCTTGTCGTTGGAAGGTGAACCTCCGCCCCAGTCTGAGGTCCAGAACGCTCTAGAGCAGGTTTTCATCAAGGATCTCTCTGTTCCGTTTATCTTTCCCTCGATCCTGACTAGTCTCCCAGTTCCTGCCGCTGAAAAACATCCCCACAGCATGATACTGCCGCCACCATGCTTCAACGAAGGTATGATATTGGCCAGGTGATGAGCGGTGCCTGGTTTCCTCCAGACATGATGCTTGGCATTCAAACCAAAGAGTTCAATCTTGGTTTCATCAGACCAGAGAATCTTGTTTCTCATGGTCCGAGTGTCCTTTAGGTGCCTTTTGGCAAACTCCATGCGGGCTGTCGTGTGCCTTTTACTGAGGAGTGGCTTCCGTCTGGCGACTCTACCATAAAGGCCTGATTGGTGGAGTGCTGCAGATATAGTTGTCCTTCTGGAAGGTTCTCCCATCTCCACAAAAGAATTCTGGAGCTCTGTCAGAGTGACCATCAGGTTCTTGGTCACCTCAATGACCAAGGCCCTTCTCCCCCGATTGCACAGTTTGGTCGGGCGGCCAGCCCTATGAAGAGTCCTGGTGGTTTCAAAGTTCTTCCATTTAAGAATGATGGAGGCCACTGTCCTCTTTGGGACCTGCAATGCTGCAGAAATTGTGTTATACCCTTCCCCAGATCTGTGTCTCGACACAATCCTGTCTCGGAAGTCTCCGGACAATTCTTTTGTCTTCATGGCTTGGTTTTTGCTCTGACATGCACTGTCAACTGTGGGACCTTATATAGACAGGTGCGCGTCTTTCCAAATCATGTCCAATCAATTGAATTTACCACTGGTGGACTCCAATCAAGTTGTAGAAACATTTCAAGGATAATCAATGGAAACAGGGTGAACCCAAGCTCAATTTTGAGTGTCATAGCAAAGGGTCTGAATACTTATGTAAATGTGAGATTTCAGCTATTTCTTTTTAATTACTTTGCAATAATTTCTAAACACCTGTTTTTGCTTCTTCATTCTGGGGTATTGTGTGTAGACTGCTGATGAAAAAAATGAATTTAATCCATTTTAAAATAAGGCTGTAAAGTAACTAAATGTGGAAAAAGTGAAGGGGTGTGAATACTTTCTGAATGCACTGTATATATGCTTAAAGTGTGGGTCATTACATATGTTGTTGTGACTTAAAGTTTAAACAGCTGTTGAGAAAGCAAATGTCAGAATACGTAGGCTTTAAGATATTTTGTTGTGAAGGTATGTGAGGAGTAGATTGCCCACTTTCCTTGGGAAAGATAATTTTCAAAGGGAATGTAATTGTCTTTCAAAATCCTGAATGGTGGATTGAGTAAGTAATGTGAATTGTTTTTCGACAGGTAGAAAGGTTAGCAGCCACACAATGTAGATCTACATCATGCCTCAACTCCTCTTTTGTGGCCGACCTCCACATCTTTCAAGCCTCTAATCTTTCCAACACGGTTTATGAGTTAGCCTCCACAACTCTCTGCAGTAGAGAATTGTAGAAATCTAATACTTTCTGCAAGAAGAAATGTCTATGTACTTAGGTTTTAAACGATCGCTCTCTTATCTTGAACGTATGTATCCTTGTATGAGGCACTCCCATCTCAAGGTCGATCTCTATCCTGCCATGCCTCTCAACAATCTTATGTCTCAATAAGATTGCCCCTCATTCTTCTAAACTCTAAAGAATATAGATCTGATTACTTTAGCTGCTCACAACAGAACAATCCTTTCATCCCAGAAATTGGCCTGATGAATCCTTTGATTGCCTCCAATGCACATCCTTACTTAGCCAAGGGGTCAAAATCTGTGCGCGGTACTCCAAGCATGGCCTTCCTCGCACCTTGTATTATTGCTATATTCTAAACTCCACCCTTGTGCAATAAATTCAACATGCCATTTGCCCTCTAAAGTACTTGTTTCACCTGCCTGTTAATCTTTTGTAATTCATCCACAAGAACACTTAGATCCCTCTTGTACATCACTCATTTGAGTCTCTTTTCATTTAGATATTAATCTGCTTTTTGATTACCAAGGTTACCTTTGCCAAGTTCTTGCCCATTCACTCAATCTATCTGTATCATGTTGCAGTGCCACATTATTCTAATTACATCTTGTTCTGCCACCCAGATTTGTGTTATTGACAAATTTGAATGCCTACAATTTCTGAATGACTTATGTCATTCATATAAATCATAAATAACTGAGGACCGAAGCCCAGGGTACTCCACTAGTTGCAAGCTTCCTATCTGAAAAAGACCCATATATTCCAACTGCAAAAACAAGGCAAGCAGCTGGAGGACCTCAGTGGGTCAGCCATCATCTGTTCAGAGAAAAGGGTCCATTTCCCTCTATTCCGACAGTCTCCCGTGCTTCCATTTATTCTAACTCTGTTTTCCAAGTGAAAACTAATTTCCAATACACTCTAACACTCTTCTGCTAATCAAGCACTAAAGGGCCTGTCCCAATTGCCTATTTTTTCGGCGACTGCCAGCATAATTGAATGACGTATCAGGTTACCGAAAAATTTGCCGCGTAATGCGGCTTGTTCAAAATCTTTTGGCGACACTGATATGACGCCGGCAGTCGCCAAAAAAATAATTGCCAAGTGGGACAGGCCCTTAACTGTCACAAAGAATACAGAATATTGAATTTAGAACAGACTTGTGTTGTGGACAATCTACGAGGTAACGAGAGGGACAAAAAGTCATTCTATTTTAGCGAGCTGAACTTGAACCCAGGTTATAGAGGTGAAAAGGACAATTGTGATTTTATAAAAGTTATAAAATTGGACAAAGTACTTGAATTATGCACTAGATGAAATTTCCTTCTTAGTTTTATATTTCTACTCGAGGACAGAGCTAGATCTTTTTCATTACCAGTCATAAAATTAGCCAGTCAGAAAATTTATTAGCCAGATTTGAAGTTCATCAGTCAGCCCATTAAATACAATGATGCTATGACACAGTACTTTTTCACCAGGGTATTAGCCAAATGAAAATATATTTCACCACATAAAGCCTGCATTAGTAACTAGAATATTGGCATGAAGCCAGACACCGACCGTTGCTAATTTTTCATTCCTGCAAGATAGCTTCCTTTATTGAGTACATTCGACACCTGCAATTCAAAACTGAAATCCCTGCATTTATAAAGCATTTTTAATGCACGTAGCCTGCTCCACTGCATTTTACAGCAATTAAGTTACTTAAGTGCAGACACTGCTGTGCTTTAAACAAATGCAACAAACAATTTTCAAATTCTACAGCATTAACAAGAAAAAAAGAATTCATATGATTGTTATGAGCAAAAAACAAACTACCGGAGAAACTCAGTATCTGCAGAGGCAAAAACGATGGTCGATGTTTTTTGGATGAGAATCTGCACCAGGACTTAATTTTTTTTTGTGTTGATCAGCACCTTTGAATAACCTGCCTGTGTTTTCATTGCTGTGAGATCTTTCACTTTCCCCACAGAGAAAGGTTCTCGGCTTAGAAACATAGAAACATAGAAAATAGGTGCAGGAGGAGGCCATTCGGCCCTTCGAGCTAGCACCGCCATTCATTGTGATCATGGCTGATCGTCCCCTATCAATAACCCGTGCCTGCCTTCTCCTCATATCCCTTGACTCCACTAGCCCCTAGAGCTCTATCTAACTCTCTCTTAAATCCATCCAGTGATTTGGCCTCCACTGCTTAACAAAGTAGTCTTCTATTTGTCAGTGCAACACGATTGAAATAAAATATAGAAGATTTCCGGAGTGGAACATAATTGCCTGGAAATTAAGCTACATTGTTCCGAGGAGTGATAATTATCGATCATTCCCAGAACAGTCATGCTTTCATGATTTACGTTACGTTACAGGTGTCGAATTAGGCCATTCGGCCCATCGAGTCTACTCCGCCATTCAATCATTGCTGATCTCTGCCTCCTAATCCCATTTTGCTGCCTTCTCCCCATAACCCTTGACAGCCGTTCTAAACAAGAATTTGTCTATATCTGTCATAGAGATCACCACCTCTCCCCCTCGACCACCTCTGTCTCACAGTCTCCCTCCACTATCACCTAGCCCCCCTTGCAATATCACCAAGACTCTCCCACTACCCCTTTCCCCAAGTCTCGCCCCGCCCAAACACAACCACCCCACAACACAACACCCTCCCCACACTGTCACCTCCTTCAGGAGGGGGGGGGGGGCTCCTTCAACTGGTTACAGCTCAACACTGTGAACCCAAATTAGGTTGACTATAATCTTTTTTTTTCAATTACTAACTCTATTCAAGCCCCAGAATTCCTCTGTACAATGCACTGTCCCCTTCACTACATGAGTGACTGACAATCAGCCCATTCCACCTACGATTATACAATTTTGTCAGTCACCCATCAAAGCAATCCCACTACCCAACCAACTAGAACAGTGATCTCTGGAATCCAGGTCCTATTCTACAGACAACCCTGCCCCAGCCTCCAAATGGTCTCCTGGTAACCAGCCCTTCCCAGCAACCATAAAGCTCTTGAACCACGCTGCACAACACTAACCACAATCCTACCTCAGCAACAATCTACTGTGGACTTTGTTTTGGTTGTACTATGTACTTCGGTTTTGCACTATTATGGTCTGGTTACCTAGTTTTACTGATTATTAATTTGTTGTATTATTGATCACTGTATATTTATTTGTGGATATTGCGTTAATAAGCCTGCAAAGCTGCCGTACGTAAGAATTTAATTGTTTCATTCCTGACATGACAATTAAACACTTTTGACTCCTGTCTTGACCCTTTAGTCCCCTCTTAACCCTTGTATTTGAATTAGTTTTGGATTGGACAGTGCACAAAGAAATATGTGCAACGGCAGATCATAACCAGATCCTTGGGTGCATTTCAATTTTCCAATGGCAGGTCTACAGCCTATTTATTGCAATGCTCAACAGTAATTCCTCAGAAACATTTTAACTGCCCTGAACATTTCCTGCATCAGAAAGACAACACTGGCAACATGTGTACGTCTTAGCATTGCACTGAGAGACTTAAAGGCACAAGCCTCTGGATCAGAATCTGCCAGAATTATTTATATGACCCAATCATGTACCATTCACAGAAATGACATTTCTTAACTGGGACAACAGCCAATAAATGTATGAAGTTTGTGAGGCTAAAATCCTGCCAGCTGTAATAAAATTGCCTTCTAAACACAAATGTTTGAGAACATTATTTACTACTTGGAGTTTGCTTTATGCAAATTGTGATTTATTTGACCTTCCTAAACAATAAGAACCATCTGTCAATCTGGATCAACTAGTTTTCTCCGATTTGGCTAATGGATGTTCCCATCAACTGTTGTCTGCTTCAAGCCAAAAGAGATGCAGGCAGTAAAAAATGATTTGTGTATCTTTAAGCTAAACATTATTATTGTGCTTTTATACATTTATAAAGTTGCTATATTTCTGTTACAGCTCCAAAATAGTTTTTAATGTTGCCATTCAACTCGCATCATAGGGGTTAATCTCAGGCAGACCATCCAATTGGTTGTTAATAAGCAGTGGGTATAGGAATCTGTATTACTTAGATTTAACAGTATAGAGCTTATGATGTATAAATAGCTGCCACATGGTTAATGGATCTGTTCACAGCCAGAGCCTGCAAACGGAGAAGTTGTAGCTGGTGGATTAAGTCATATCATATCAAAGGGAGGCAAGAGCTGACAGCTGAAGAGGGAACTTCACAGCACGAGTATTGGGCCTCTTTTAATGATCAGCCAGTAGGCTCTGTAGCCATGAGATATGAAGCCAGTGAATAGCTGGCTTTGGTTACTACATGTACAGCAGAATGCTAGCACCAAACACTAGTCTTCAATAGCACATGTTGAAGCACTATAACTAATGATTGGCTTTGCTAGGTTCCAAGATGAATATGGCAATACAAAAAAAAAAGAGTAGTCACAACAAAGTCTGTGCACCTCAGGTTTCTGAAACCAACATTTTACAGTCAACAAATAAACCTGTAACCTCAACTACTTACCAAGCTAGGCTTCAAACCGGTTGTCCTATTTTAGCTTTTACCTGTCATTTAGTTGTTAGAAATGGCCAGATTATTTTAATGAAATCAAAGTAAGTGTAATTGTAATGCTTACTGCTAACACAAAATAAAGAATGCTAAAAAAATACCTTTTGAATTACCCTTTAAGTATTCTGGTACAATATATGAACATGAATTGCAGAACAAAGTAATTGCTACTAATTGCTACTGAGAAACAAGAATTTGCAGATGCGGGAGTCTCTTGTGCCTCCATTTTATTGCTTCACTGCAAAATATTTTCAAAGTCTGCCCACTTTGAAGTTGTTCCCTCCTCTTTCCAACAGTTCTGTAAGATCCTCTTTCATTATGTTCCCTCCTCCCACCCCCGTGTGATTCCTACTGGTATTTGCCACTCTTAATATATGCTTTTGTCATTCATACCACCTACCATTCTGAAGAAGTTCAGGTATAGGTCCATCAGCGATTTTCTGGCACCCTGGGTTCCAGAGCCTTGCTGGAATATCAGTTTTTCCGGATCAGAGGTTATGGCCTCCGAGAAGAGTTGAATGGGACCGGAACCGTCCGCCTAAGCCAATGGGGAACCAAGGAATCGCCCGCAAAGTCGGCCTCGGAATTTGGCTATTAGAACAGATCAGACTGCTCTGGCTGGGCTAGAGTTCCAGAGCCCCAGCAGCAGGGGGCAAATTCAACCCACCGATCGGCTACAGAAGACTTGATGAGGTTGAGATCAACCACCTCACCCAGCCATGATGCCACATTTTCAGGGGGGTCTTCCAGGAAGGCTTTCAATAATTTGGTCCGGATTAAAGGAGGTGTCGGAAAATTGGAGGTGGACCTGTCTATTGTTCCAAAGCACAATATAAATTGTCCCAATGTAAATTGAAATTGAATGCCATTGCATAATTCAGGATTCAATGATAGCGTTTAAGTATATGCTCTCATATGCACAGCACATGTTAAATTGCCTGCATTAATTGAAATAATAAATCAATTGACCTGAATGTTATCTTCATTAAAGTATTAGAGATTTCTTGGATACATGAAAAAAAGCTGCCCACAAAGATTTAGCAATCTCCAGTGAATGGACTTGCACTTTCCTGCTATCAGCTATTATTTCAAAGATCCCTTTCCAGCAACAGTAATGTCAGTAAGCTAGCTGCACAACCTATCACAATAATGGAAGGCAGGCCATAATTTTCACAAATAATGTAAATAAAACCATGAAAAGTCAAATCATTATGGACTAATGTAGAAGTCAAAACATTAAAATCAAAAATAAATTATGAAAGAATTTAAAAATAATTTTAAGGGTCAGAGAGTTTAGCAAGAAGTAAACTCCAGTATGCCATTAAAATCCTCGTGAGGGAAATGTAATGTTTTTTTCGAGTTTCTTTTACAGCAAGATTAGTTTGTAAATACCTTCAGTATCCACAATACACTGGATTTCATGAAAGTAACCTGAAGAAAACAGGCAAACAACCAGTCCAGTAGAGGATCAGAGAATTAGTGCTGGTTTTCTGCAAATGAGTATGAGTGTACTGTAAACGTTGCTTTGAATAAAGTTATGAGAGTAATTGCTAATAGTTTTGCGATCATGAGAACTAGAAAATACAAACCACTTTTTATTCTAAATATCCTACGTACCCACATTTAAAATGTCAACATAATCTGCTGCATCATGAAGAATAAATCATAAAGATTTTTTAAAAATTATATCCCATACATGATATCCCATAAAATTTACATTTTTTCAAACCGATCATAGATTTTAATTCAGTAGAATATCTATAATTTCAGATGTCATCATAACATCCATGAATGGGAAAAGTTAACACAAAATTATAAAATCAAATTTAAAAAAAATGTTTTAATGTTTTCTCCCTGGTTTCATCTCTTCGCAACTCCATTCACATCGGTATAATTATGGTTAACTTGTGTCTGGTGTCAATCCTCAGCCTGTCAGGCCTTCTCCATGTGCTACATTATTCTGAAGTTCACCTGACGTTGGTGTCAAAAGTAATGCCACAACGTCCATTAGGGAAAGGCAAGAACTGGAAAAGGTTAAGATAGCTGACCCAGTGATATATGCCATTACGACATACATTACCGTCATCTTCTGTGTGAACAAATCTTCTGTGTGAACAATAGAAGTGCTTAGATATCTGTGGATTACCAGATGACCTTATTTCCTCATTATAGAAAGGAAGCAACACTTAGCCATAACTAAGTTATGTCAATCAAATTATTAACATTTCCAGGATTTCCTAATTGAAAGAGAAAGATGAATAAAACAAGGATGAAATGGAAGACATTCAAGTTTAAGATGGTGGCGCCTTGCGGCAGCGGCCACTGCAGTCCGTCTGTCTTTTCTTTTTTTGTCCTGTTAGGTGTATGTTTTTGGTTTTAGTTTTCTTTTCTTTTCTTTTCAGCTGTGTACATGTGGGGGGTGGGGGAAACTTTTTAATCTCTTCCCTGCACGGGGGACTTGACCTTTTCCCTGTCGAGTCTCCGTTGTCGTTGGGGCCTAACATCGTGGAGCCGGCGGCCTCCAACTGGAACCGACCTGGGGCTCCAGTCGCAGAGCCTGCGGACTCACCAGCGCGGAGCTTGCCGACTTCGGAGCGCTGTGGTGGCACGCGGCTGCGACCCGACTTAGGAGCTTTGGAGGCTTCGGCTGCAGGCCCTGTGGACGGTAACATCAGGAGCTCGCGGATTCCTGGTGGGAGACCGCTTTTCGGAGCTCCCGCAACGGCAACTTCGCCCGCCCAAATCGAGGGGTTTAAATCGACCCGGAGCAAGGCCTTACAGTGCCCGGCGCTGCTTAAATGGCCGCGGGACTTACCATCGCACACGGGGGCTCTAACATTAAAAGCTTCGATCAGTTCAATGCAGCAGTTTGACTGCTTGACTGCGGGAGAAGAATAAAGAACAGAGAACAGGGAAGCGATAAGACTTTTGCCGTCCATCACAGTGAGGAGGTGTTTGGAGATTCACTGTGATGGATGTTTGTGTGGAATTGTGTCAATTGGGTGGGTTTTTTTGTTGCTGTTATGACTGCAGGAACGTCATCTCGTTTGAACATTGTATGTTTAAATGACAATAAATGGTATCTATCTATCTATCTATCTAAATGTAAAAGCTTTCTCCTCCGTATGGTTCCTATTCCAAATAGTAGGCTACTAGTGAAAAAGGCTATGTCGGCCTGCGCATCCTCTTTCCAATCAAAGAAAACATTACGAACATCACAGGTAATATAGTGCAGAGGATCTGCTTTGCAGATCTCTATAATAAGTGAGTCCACTATGAAATTCTATTGTCATGGCCAATGTCATACAGCATGGAAATAGGCCCTTCTGCCCAACTTTCCCATGCCGACCAAGATGCCCCATCCACACTAGTCCTACCTGCCTGCATTTGGTCCATATCCCTCTAAACCTTTTCTAACCATGTACCTGTCCAAATGTCTTTTAAATGTTGTTATAGTGCATGCCTCAACAACTTCCTCTGGCAGCCAGTTACATATACCTACCATATTCTGTGTGAAAAAGTTGCCCCTCAGGTTCCTGTCAAATCATTCCCCTCTCACCTTATGTTCTCTGGTTCTTGATTCCCCCACTTTGGGCAAAAGACTGTGCATTTACCCTATCTATTCCCCTCATGATCGTATACAGCTCTAATAGACCGCTCCTCATCCACCTTCACTCCAAGGAATAAAGTCCTACCTTGCCATACCTCTCGCAAAAGCTCAGGTTCTAAAGTCTTGGCAATACCCTCATAAATCTTCTTTGCACGGTTTCTAGCTTGACAACATTTTTCGTATACAATCTCAGAAGTACCAGTATAACAGCTCAAGTCACCAGAACATCCATTCATGAGTATTTTTCATTCACAAGCTTAAGATGGCTTATTACCTGAGTGTCATATACTTTTTGAAACCTTCTCTCTAATAGGTGCTTTGTGTGGTGGAACATGTCTACCACAATTCCAGGCTAGGCCATCAAGGTGTCAGTGCAGTCTCCATCACCAACTCAATCTGTCGATGTACGTTCATGTGCTTTCTCCTCCTGTGGTTCCACCTCATTTCAGATCCCATTTCCTTCCGCTCACATATCCACCATGAAAATGTCCTCACCATTTTCCTCTCACCCTTGAGTGATTTCAATTCATCATGCTTCACGCTCACCTTTCCTCTTTTAACCTGTTCCTCTGTATGAACTGTTTCGGATCTTCACTGGGCCTTATAATCCCATTGATCTCAGCCTCAAATATACACAAGGAATGAGCATCCACAGTCTGGAGATTTGCAACTCTATGGATGCCTAAAAATATTTTGCATCTCTGTATCAAATGGCTAAATCCTTATGTACTCCACAGACTCTCTAGCTGTGAGAAAATCCATCAAGGCAGGCACTTTGTCAAACCCTCTCAAAATCTATTTGGTGTTAATGACATCACATCTCATTCTTCTAAACTAAGCAAAACATTAGCCAACCTGACAAAATCCCTTTTCAAAGGGCAAATAATTCACTGTGCATTCCAAGTGCATTTTCTGTTGAGACTCAAGACAATAACTCCATACAGTACTCCAAATTAGCTTTTACCACAGCCCTGCATATTTGTACCAAGACTTGCTTGTCCTTGCACCTTAACCTTTTTGCATATATACCAATACAGGGCCCTTGCTTAACTTTTTTTCCCTGTTGCCAGCCGGGCAACCTTGGCAGCTTTTTAGGTTGCCAAATGACAGCTTAGGTGGTCATTTAAGATGGCTTGCATGACGCGTACGATAATGTGCTCGGACGAAGTGCGTAGTTACCAGTCGGAATTATGCTCAATGAAGCATTCACATATTATTTCTGCTTTAAATAAAGTCACAAACTAAATATATTCACCAATCAAGACATGATATATACCACAATGACATGCAGTAAAATTATAATACAGTATCTCAACTCATTTTACACATTGCAATGAATGCAATTTTTATTATTTCTTTCCACTTCCAAACAAAAATGTGGTTGGATTATTCAGCGTATGATCAACTTGGGTCAATAAATCCTGGACCATGATAACATATATGCTTAACCATGCACACTACAGATTGATGCAAGCATGTTTTCTGTGAAGGACTGAAAATTATCATGACATGGCCATAGCATGGGTCGTTATTGCTATTGGTACAGAAACACTCTTGCTTCCCACATAATTTATCCACAACAAAATATACTGGTTGCAAGGAATTTTCTAACGGCATTTCATGATAATAGCTGTTAAAACTGACTATACCCAGCTGACAGGTTAAACATTACACTAACTAACAAGAGATGGCCAAAGGACGTAAATGCAGCAAATGTTCTTTTGGTAATATATTTAAAGGTGTCAAGACGCCACATTACCGGGCATTCAGATTAGATGTATGTGTTGTGAACACCAATGAAGCTACCCAGTTTGTAAGCACCAAATTTAAAAAAAATTGTTGATAAACGCTTTTTCGATCATTCCCACTTCAGAATTAACGATAAAATTTCAACTGAAATATCTCCTGACCAAATTTGTGATGTATATGACTGACTGTTGAAGTAAAACCTGGATAAATCCAACGTATAGTTGTGAATGTTGCTCATTAAATAACTACACAGTACTGATACTCCATATTAAGAGCATTGATTTGCCGTTAAAATGAATTCTGTAATAACGTGTCAACGGTAGCAGTGACAATCGAACACTGCGGTTTTAATGTTTCACGTGTTCACAATTTAATTTATCTATCTTTATGGATTAAAACAAACAATAACATTGGGAATTAAAACATATTTGATTGCATTCCTGCTGCTGCTGTCCGGGACCCATCATTCGCTCTGACCCTCCGTCACGCCACACTTAGCATCTTTCCCACGCATTACAGCAGTCGCCGACACAAAACGTCACGTTCCTTTTCTCCAGAGATGTTGCCTGACCCGCTGAGTTACTCCAGTTTTTTGTGTCTATCTTCTGTATAAACCAGTATCTGCATGCCAAGCCGGGCAAAATGACTCGGTGTTTAGGTTGCGCGGCGGCACTTTGGGTGGTCAGTGGCACCCGGGCAACCGTTAATTTCGAGCCCTGCAATATATTATGTCCTCCTCACTGCTCACTTTATCACTATGCTTACTTTCAGCGTCTCATGACCAAACACCATATTTACTAGTTTCTCACATTTAAAGTTATATTTTTCTGCTCTTCCAGCTAAAGTCCATACTATTTTTTTCCCCACCTTGGAGTTTGATGCCCATTTCTGTCTACTTTCTGACCATCAGGTCTGACCATCAGCGAGGCACAGGGCTTTGGAAAAGGTAAATATGCACGGAGGAACAAAGTCCCTTAGAGCCCACCCGAGGACAATTCATAATTATTTATCTTAATAAGAATAAAAGAGATAGAATTTAATCATTTGATCTATTGTAAAATTGTTCTGGACACCATGTAGTGAAGGAATGACAGAAGTCAATATTCTGGGCTATAGGAAGATAACTGAATGGAATTGATAACTGTCATAAGGCACTATAGAATTGTTGATATGTTAACAATTAATGTGATGATTCAGACTCTTCAGTGAGCTGCTCTAAGGGCTCAGTGAGCCAATGACACTGATATTTGCAATCATTGCTACACTTTACTCTCCTCACAATCCTATTCTCTCTGATGCACCTCTTGCTCCCCAAATGCAGTCAGGGATGGCCCCTTTTTAGCAGCAATTATTAATCTAGACATTAATTCAGGGCTGCATTTCGACAAGAATTAACCTTTAAAAGGTCTTTCCTACCAATCAGTATTACAATTAACTGTACAAGTATTGATAAATCAGATGCTAGGGCTTTCAAGATTACAAAAAGGTCCTGCAGTGGCATTAGATTTTAAATACTGTAGCAATTTTAATCATTCTCATGTACATCATGGAAACCCACGTTGAAAGCTGACCAATATAGTGGGTAGTATATTTTCCATCCTTTTATCGAAGAAGGTCAAGCTCCTGTTCTGCACCTTCAATTGGGCACCCGTGCCATTGATTTTCAAGTCAGTATATCTTCACACTGCACCACAAAGCCTTATAAAATTACAAAACAACCCATCTATCAACAGAAAAATATACCCAACAATCTACCTTCCTGCAGCCTTTAATAAAACCACTATCATATTATCAGTGTTTTCTAAAGAAATCTCAAATACTAGTTAATCAATTATCCTTTCTCATTTAACAAAAGGGGATAGGTATAAGGTTTGAGGTGGGAGCTGCAGCAGCAATCGAAGGGGAACTTCCTTCACACAGTTGGAATCTGGAACACATTGACTGTGGTGGTGGTGGAGGCAGGCTTTCTCAAAATATTGAATAAATATCTAGTCAATTCCTTGAATTGCCATGACATAGAAAGCGCACGAACAAATAAATGGGATTGGTACAGATAATGGACGGCATGGACACAGTGGGCCAAAATGTCTATTTCTGTGCTGCACAACTCTAAGATTTGTACTAAAATTGCAGGTTCTCTCAATGATCTAGAAAACCATCTCTTATACACAGCACAAATTAATCCTCCATAGTATTACTGTTCTTTTGGTTTGCTCGGTCTGTATATATTTATAGTAAGTTCCCCACAACAAGTGCAACCAACATACAAGGACAATGCTAGCTAAGAGTAACTTAAACAGGCATTACATTTGCTACCACTGATTTACATTTGTTTGGGGACCTATTGCCTACTTGATTCTACCTGTTGTTGGTTTTTGTGTTAATATCTGCTAGTCATTGAGTTATAGAGCATATAAATAGCCCAATTTGTTCATACCAAGATGTTTACCTGAACAGAGTGGTCCATTCTCAGGTAAAGTCCAAGTTTGCAGCATACAAGTCAAACTGTCCCGGGCGGTACACAAAATGTATCTACAATCTTCACAGAGCCATTAAAGATGCCAAGGGAATTCTGGACTAAGCTGGTCTCGAGTCAATGGCATGGATACCCGTAGTTTGTGGCAAGGTTTGCATGCCATATCGGGCTACAAAGCGAAGGCGGACAGTATTGCTGGCAGCAATGAGTCCCTTCTCAATTAACTGAATGCATTGTACTCCCACTTTGAACAGAAGGTCGGTGGAGGAATGCCAGTCACCTCACCAGTCTCAAGTGAGTGTGCCAACGGTTACTGTGACAGACGCAAGATCGGTCTTCCGGAGAGTGAATCCATGGAAACCAATTGGCCCTGATACAGTCCTTGGGTGTAACCTAAGCACCTGTGCGGATCAGCTGGCAGAGGTATTCACAGACATCTTTAACCTCTCACTATGCCCATTCTGAAGTCCCCAAATGCTTTAAAAAAAACACTATCATTAAAGTGCAAAATACAAGGTAGCATACCTTACTGACAGCTGTCCAGTGGCTCTGACATTCCATCATCATGAAGTGCTTTGAGATACTGGTGATGGTGCACATTAACTCCAGTCTTCCAGCCAGCCTTGAACCACTGCAGTTTGCTGACCATCGCAACAGGACCGCAGCAGACACACCATCTCCCTGACCTAAGCTCAGCTCTGGAACACCGAGACAACAAGGACTCCTATTTTAGAGACTCCTATTTATCAACATTAGCTCTACCTTTAACATCATAATCCCACCCAAACTAATCTCCAAACTCCTGCCCATAGGAACCAGCACCCCCTTCTGCCATTGGATCCTCGTCTTTCTGATCCAAAGACCACAATTAGTGAGGATAGGTGACAACACCTCCTTCACAATAATGCTTAACACCGGTGCCCTGCGAGGTTGTAATCTCAGTCCCCTACTATACACCCTATACACTCATGACTGTACAGCCAAATTCAGCTCTAACTCTTTGTGTACGTTTGCAGATGACTCGACTGAATCAGGAACAATGACGAGACAGGGTACAGGAAGGATATAGAGAATTTAGTGATATGATATAGTCAAGACAATAACCTCTCCCTCAATCTCAGCAAGCCGAAGGAGCTAATTAATGACTTCAGGATTGTGTACATGCCCCAATGAGTCCAATGGTGTGTAAGTGGAAAGGGTTGAGAGCTACCTTATGGTTAATATTACCAACGATCTGTTACAGACCAACCACACTGATGTGACAGCCAAGAAAGCACACCATCACCTCCAATTACTGAGGAGACTTGAAATTTAGTATGTCTTCAGTGACTCTTACAAACTTCTATAAGATGTAGCATAGAAAGCAACTGCTTGGTTGCAGGTTGCATCACAGATTGTTTGGTAACAGCTCTGCCCAAGACTGTAACAAATTGCAGAGTTGTGGATATAGCAGTGTCCATCGCACGGACCAAACTTCTCACCGTTCACTCCATCTATATTTCACGCTGCCTCCAAAAAGCAGTCAACATCATCAAAGACTTGTACCACCCTGGTTATTCCTATTTCTCCCCACTCTTGCTCGACAGAAGGCACAGACATTTGAAAGAGTGCGCCACCACTCAGGAAAATCTTCTTCCCCTCTGTTATCAGGCTTCTGAACAGTCCTTCCATATGCTAGGGTACTGTCTGATTCACCTCTACCCCATTCTGCACATCAGATTTTAACCCGCTGAGTTACTCCAGCACTATGTGTCCTTTTATGTGAACATGTTTCTTGTGTCTACACGTGGAGGCAAATGGGCAAGGAGGTTTCGGGTCAAGACCCTGCATGAGGACTGAGAGGTAAGAGTAAAGACAGAGCAGCATGCATAAAGCATCACAAGGGAAAGGTGTGACAGAGGCTGGTGTGTGACATAGAACCAGATAGCAAAAGGGTGATAAGCAGATAGAATCATGTGAGGGAGGGGTAGTCGGTGGGAAAGGTGAACGAAGGGGGAACAAAATTAGATGGACATGTGTGCATGAGAAACAAAGGGTTTGGCTACCTGACATTTAAAATATAAATTGAAAAGAACAGTATTTATATCATTGGATTGTAAGCTCCCCAAGTGGAAAGTGAAGTGTTGCTCTTTCAGTTTTGTACTCATACCCTCCCCATCTGTTTCCACCTACCAACCTCTGACAACTCCTCACTCTCAGTCCTGATGCAGGGATCTTGACTTGAAAACTTACACCTTTTGCCTCTACAGATGCTGATTCACAACTGAGTTTTGCATGCATTTTGTTCAAGATTCAAGCATCTGGTCTCTTTTCTCTTCTTTTTACACTAATTAAATCCAGATTCTTTTTTCTATGTGGGTTTGAAAAGAAATGTTAAAATAATTAAGAAATATGTTGCAGGATGGTCAAATATGGATATAATGTATTTTGGTAAAAAAATCAAATAGAAGTGTAAAGAAATGATGGAATTGTCCAGTTTATTTAGAGTAAATAATCTATTGTAGATGATGAACAAATATATGTCGTAAAACAGTGCACAAAATCTCAGCCAAATACACTGTGATAAACCTTTGCTAAGAAGCATTACAGCATGCTGACCTAGAAAAATTATTTCTTTAATCACGCATTTTACAATGAAATGTATTACACACATTTAACTTCTTACTATATTCTAAAGGCTGAAATATTTTCATGGCAGAAAGGCAGAATAACTGTTCGATAAAGTATTGAACGAATAAGTAGACAGAATATGAATGTACTCAAATATCTTAACTACACACTTAAGAAACCTTAAAACTAGTCATTAGGGAGTATGTGACTATTTTTCAATTAACATTTCAACACCCAGTCCAAGTGATTGACCCAACATAGCAACCACAGTCTAGTTCCAGTACTAAAATATGCAACCAATCTCCCATACATACCATACAAGACAGAGTAATTAAGTTTTTCAAACTGGTTTCATCACATTGGGATTTATGACACATTAATGAAAACACTATAAGTTGTGAACGACATGACTGACAAATCAGATTTTAAAAATGATGGAAAAACTTAAGAAATCAATATTTTGGTCATTAAAACATAACCTTAAACCATCCTTAATGTGAGATTTGTAGAACACTCTTCTGCTTCTACAATACAAGAAAAATGTACTAGTAGTTTGCACTGTAGGCTCACTGCAGTTTTCCTACCAAACAGAAATATCAAACCTTAAAAATACACGTCAGGAAAACTGACGTGTTTATTCTGCGCTAATTAGCAAGATACATGTGGGAATCTAGAAATAATCTCAATTGGAAGATTTCATGATGCTTTTCAAAGTACAAGGGAGTTATTCTGAACAACATTTCTCCACTTAGATGCTCAAAGTAAACACTTGATTTAAAAAAATCTTATTGTGAAATCTTGTTGTACATAGGTAGGTTGCCATGAATCACTATCTCCTACTGAGGCAGAACCTCAGGAAGACGACTTGGTGCTTCACTATCGAACGTTTATACTTCATAGATTGTCATATTTCAGATGATCAAAATTAACAAAAATATACATAACCACATTTTTAAATATGCATAACATAACAATGTTTACATTGTGCTAAGCTCAATGTCTATTAGTAACCTATGTTAAAAGTATGATGGTTCTTCCCAAAGGCTCAAAATCTGCCAGCTCCTGCCAAAATGTTCTAAGTTGCCTTCCTGTATGAAACTACAAAAAGGTAGTTTGCTCGATGTCCTATAATAGATATAAACAGAACGCTCTCAAAGATTAAATGCCATGGCTATAGTTACAGTTATAATGGGGGTTCAAATACTTTTTATTAAATTGATTAGAATTTGGACATGTATTTTTCTGTTAACCAAGTCATTCCCTTTACATATTCACACAATGCAATAAATGTGAATGAAAACATTCCTGACCATATATGAAGGTGAAAACATGAGCTGAAAATTTGTTTCTGTTGATTAGGTCAATGGGAACTGCAGATTCTTATTCATACACTAATCTTTTAATCATTTGGTCGAAAAACAAAAATTAGAGAAACTGAAGTATGAAATAAAAAGAGTGAAAGCTGGAGATACTCAGCAGGTCAGGCAGCATCCAGAGAGAGATAAACAGACTTCTAGTTTCAGGTTAATGACCTTTCATCACCTTTCTTAGAATAATCAGTGACCTGAGATGTTAACTTTCCTTACCTTTCCACTGATGCTTCCAATTGAATAGCTCCAGCATTTTCAGATCACAATTCTCATGTATACATGTATATTTTTAAAGTGTGAATATTGCTTAATGTATTTTTCCTTGTTAAGCAGTAAGATTAAAGTATATTTGTTGTGACAAAATTGTATGGTAAATCTACAAATAAATCGGTGAACATGCCAAGATACACCTATGTTTTTCCTCTATGGGTGTGAACAAATTCCTGTCATGATTCAAAGTATTGTGGCTACACTATGCAGAAGGTGGTTTATTGTGTTTACATTTCTTTTTAGAACAGCAGACTCACAAGACACCTTTACCATCTACACAGCATAAGGACAAATAATCTTTGTAAATAATATTAAAGCAAATAGCGGTATCTGTAAGTTTTCAAATGAAAATAAAGGATATGTTAAAGGTGTACTTATTCCTGCAAGCTGCCCTTGACTTCTGATCAGAGTCACACGCATCTGTCTCTGCATAGTGATGAAGTGCTAATACGTAGAGAGGGTGCTATCAGAAGGTGGCGAAGTGATGGAAAGGCTGATGGTGTCTTGTTAATTAGTTTGATTTAATGACTTTTTGTTTTACACTTCAGTACTAATCTTGTAAGGTTTATCAACATAAATAACTCTCCTTTACTCAAATTAACATCCTTGCTTTCTTTCCCTATTCTTTAATAACAACTGTGCCAATACTCACATAATTGTGATGCTTCATAAATGTGTATGTACATACTGTTCACTGCAACTGGAACTGGTGTTTACTGCAACATACAAGGTAGCTGAAGTCGAGTCT
Organism: Malacoraja senta; assembly: GCA_038087875.1. Taxonomy (NCBI): domain Eukaryota; kingdom Metazoa; phylum Chordata; class Chondrichthyes; order Rajiformes; family Rajidae; genus Malacoraja; species Malacoraja senta. The sequence continues at coordinate 137,281,873 of CM075978.1, forward strand.
AACCACTTTAATTTTATAAAATTGTTATCTGGAAAACCTACAAAGAATATAATATAAACCTATAATAAATTGTGCCATGTATATGATCAAGATAAATGTATATGATCAAGAAAAATAAGTTACACCCCACAAGTAAATTGCCCAATGAATTCACAAATTACTTTTGTTCAGTGCTGAACATTGGATGTGAATCGTCTCCAGTGCCTTATTTTGTATTTTATTTGTATAATACTGCAATACCCAAAATTAGAATCATTCCTGCAAGTGGATATTAATTTTAAAACCAAGCTACATTGCTGTATAGATGCACACTTGTTCCAACCACATATCACCACTTAGTCTTAATTAGAATTCTGATCTGACCACTGTAAAACATTTTAGAAAATGATAATGAGAAATAATTGTACATCACACATTAGTATTTCTATTTTCTGTATGTCTCTAGTTTGTATTTGTTTAAGCATTTTATTTTATGGCAACAACTGCTTTTCTACAGTTAACACAAAATATATACACAAACCTCACAGCATTATATTTTAATATTTTACACATTAACTATAGTTACACATGCGAGTACTGACAACTAATATAAACTGATCATAGTTTTTATTTAAAGAAAAGAAACAACAACAAAAGTAGCTCCTTAACTAAAAAGCATATTGATACAATTAGTTTTATGTGTATGTTCAGTTGAAGGCATGTAGTTGTAAACATCAACTGAACATCATATCCAGAATTTAATGGTGTAGGGCATTTCTCATTTGCCCATCAGTTGGACTTCTTTCTAGTCTCTTCATTTTTTTTAAAAGTGTGACCATTGCTGAATACATGAGGGCTATCTGCACCTTAAATAACTAATTTCATTATTCACTTTCTTTAAGCAACAAAATGTGAGATTAGGAGAAAAAATATATAAACCACATCAACACAGAAACAGGTACCAATAACCTCTGTAATATTGCTCTTCCTTTAGTTGCATATTCTGTACTTGCTCAGAAGTAGCCAAGCCGATACAAAAGTAATCACTGCAGCTAAATTGACATCAGTTTAGCATGAGAGATCAGCTTCAGTAAATAGTCACCACTTTAGCTTCAGCGACTTTGATAAAATAACAACCACTAAATAATATTCCTTGACTTAGAAGATCACAATTGACACATTTGAGTCAGCTATTAATGTATTTTTGAAAGCAACTATGTGATTTGGCTTCTAATTTGTAATCTTCTTTATGGGAAACTACTGGCTCCACTTGCTATCCTAAACCATAGTACAACAAATTGAAGCATCAATGTACTGTCTACTCCTAATTCACATATTAAAACCAAACTAATTAGATGGAGAAAAATAAAAATGTATTAATTTGAACACTATTTTGCAGATAGATGTTTTCTCTTGATATATTAAATCTTTCTATTTTTGATTTCACTGCAGACCACTGCACAATTTAATATTTAGGAAATCTCTCTCATGCTCAACACTTGTACTCAAGTTGCAGGTGATTAAAAATGTCTCTCCCGAAGACATTCTTATTAAATATATTTTGTCAGTTTATGTTTTCATTTCATTCATATCAGTAACAAAACATTAGCATATGGCCCTCTTTGGCAATTAGTTTCGGAGGCTTTAAATATTCTTAATCACAGGCATTGTACAATAGGAAACCAAGATCAAGACATTTCCGAACTGATTATATTTCTACTAAAATAAGCATATTTCACATACTTGCATTATGAGCCCAGATGTGAAACAAGGTTCTCATTTATCAATCTGATCTTCAGCAATGCAGCGAGATAACTTGCCGATGAGTACCTTTTGCATTTAAGATTTGGAAAAATCAATCGATTCAAATTCTCATATATTCCAAACTGCAACTGTATTTGTAATTTCAATTATTTTATAATATCGGTAAACATAATATAAAATGTTGCTATTTTTAGTTAAATAAATAGGACCTGTAATAAATTCTTGGTCTTAGCTCTAGAAAACATCTGTTTTCTCACTGTATAATTAGCATAATTAATGAATACTAATCAATCCAAACAAATGGCTTTTTAACTCCTAAAATAAATCATTTTGATATCACAGTAGCTATTGACTCAATAATTTACTTATAGGCAATATATCACTTCTCCATTTACCACATGCTAGAAAACTGCTATAACTCTTTTCTACAACTTCATTTCAGCGCAACGTATCTATTCTCAACAGAAAAGCACTACCATACATTTGTTTACAAGACATCGACAAATTCATGATGTCAGGCTATCCCTTAGGGTAGGATAAATTTAGCAGACTTGTCTATTCAATCGTTTGCAATAAAAATCACATGTTTTTGCATCTTGTTGAACAGATATAAACAGAGTTGAACATGATTACACTTCCAACATCTCAAATAAGGTTACCAAAATGTTATACACACGTCAGCTCTTTTATTTGGAGCAGTGATACAAAGTAAAATATCAAAATACCTTCAGCTTTCATCATAAAATTCAGTTTTATTGCAAAACAAGCTTCATGTTTAAGAGTGGAATATCTAATTTGTACACTTTCTATTGTGGTTTTATAGCTTTTGCATAATATTCATACATTCTATGTGTAATTTTCATCTTTTATTTATACACCTGTCTATTACAACTTTCAAAGCAGTATTCTGAGATGAAAAATATCAGATCATGAACAATTCAGGAGACAAACTATATTTGCAAACAAAAATGAAGGTAACTATCTTGCTACTTGGTATCATTGAAATAATAGCTAATTTACTGAATAGCTCCACTGTTCTAAGTTATAGAACGAAAAGCTGCAATCTTATTAGTAAAATCCCAATTTAAATAAAAATGAAGATGAAAACTCAAAGTGCTGGGGAAAGAATGGATATCCCAAAACAAACAAGGATTCAAATGATAAGCATATCAATAAGTAAACACAGTTTTTAGTCAAAGTACAGATATTGTGACTCAATCCATAATTACTTGCAATTATCCTTTTGAATTATGAATTTCCTGCTGCTTTGACAATTGATGTTGCAGTGCATGTGAAATGTTGACAACTTCAGAAACTGAATGTGTCCCAAAATATTCAGGGGATTCATTACTTTTTTTTTTTTATGTGCTTTGCCTACCCCCATTTGATTCTCAACAGCATTATCCAAGGAAAATATACAAAGCAGAAAATACTGGAAGGGCCTGTTCCTGTGACTTACCATACAGAAAGGAGATAGAGAATTTAGTGATATGATGTCAGGACAACAACCTCCCCTGCAATATCAGTAAGATTAACGAGCTAGGTATCGACTTCAGGAAGCATGGTGGAGTACAGGCCCCAATCAGCATCAACGGTGCTGAAGTGGAAATGGTTGAAAGGTTCAAGTTCTTTGCCGTTAATATTATCAACAATCCGTTGTGGACCAACAACATTGATGCGACTGCAAAGCAGGCATATCAACGCCTCTAGTTCCTGAGAAGACTGAGGAAATTCAGCATGCCGTCAATGAATCTGACAAACTTCTGCACATGCACCATAGAAAGTATACTGCCAGGTTGCATCACAGCTCGGTTTGGGAACGGCTCTGCCCAAACCCCATGAAATTGCAGAGCTGTGGATGTAATAGAGTCCACCACACCGAACAGACTTCCCATAATTGATCCCATTTACACTTAACGCTGCCTTGGAAAATCAGCCAACATAATCAAAGACCTGACAAACCGCAGTTCTTCTCCTCTTTGCTATGGTTCGGCAAAAGGTACAGAAGCTTAAAAGCGCACGCCACAAGATTCAGGAACAGCTTCTTTCCCTCTTATCACTCTTCTCAACAGTCTTTCCATAAGCTCAGGTACTGTCAGATTCACCTCTGCCCCATTGTGTACACAGTGGACTTTGTTGTTGGAACTGATGCACTACAATGCCGAGAACTATATTCTTGGATGAATTCATATATAGTATATCTGATCTGTCTGAATAGGATGCAAAACGAAGCTTTTCCCTGTACCACACTAAATGTGACAATAATAAACCTAAACCTAATTTTATATACCTTTATCAGGTCTCCCTTCAACCTCCAGCATTGCAGTGAAAACAACCCAAGACTGCCCAACATCTCCCTGTAGGTAATACCCCCTCATCAATGCATCATTCTGGTAAACCTCCTCTACATCTTTCAAAACTTCCACATTCTTCCTGTAATGAACGTACGCGCGTGCGTGCGTGCGTGCGTGTGTGCGTGTGTGTGTGCGCGCGCGCGTGCGTGTGCGTGCATGCGCGTGCGCGTGTGTGTTTATTTGTTTGCAATCACATCTACTCGAAGAAACGACATGCTAACGGAACAATTTATCCCATGAAATCAAAAATCGCATTATCTGAAATATTAATGCATTGTTTCACGAGTTATTAATCAAAATGTTCACAAATTTGAAGAAACTTGGCAAAAATAACTGCTTATTCGCTGATGACCTCACAATGGATCTGCCTGCCGGCGTCTGCTCGCGCTGCGACTGACGTCAACTCCCACCCCTTCCTCCTCCCCCCGTTGTTCATAACTCGTCCTGCCAAACTCCCGAGAGCTTCGGTCGTCGAACGCTCGCGCCTTGGCTCGGGTTTTCCGACAACTCCCGTAGGCCCTGCAGCCCACTCGCCTCCCCCTCTCCCCCGACTCCTCCTCTCCCCCCCCTCCTCCTCTCTACCCGCCTCCTCCCTCCCCCTCCTCCCTCCCGCCCTCCTCTCTACCCGCCTCCTCTCTCTCCCCCCCTCCCACCCCCTCATCCCTCCTCTCAACCCCCTCCTCTCTCTCTCCCCCCACTCTCTCCCACCTTCCCCCCTCCTCTCTCTCTCTCCACCCTCCCCCTCCTCCCTACACACACGGGAGGGAGGAGTGTGGGGGAGTGTGTGTGTGATGCCGCAGCCCGCCCCTCCGCAACCGCGCGTTGAGGGGACGGGACCCAATGGGTCCCACTTAGTCTAATTATAACTATAATACTCTGATCTTGTATGTGTATTTATTTGTGTTATGTTCGTGTGCGATTCACATCTCCTCGAAAACACGACGCGCTAACGGTGAAATTTTTACATATTCCGATAGATTTATGCCGTGAAGTCAAAATTTGCCTTAACTGAAAATTTGATGCATTATTTGTTCACAAATCTCAAATAACTTGGAAAATGAACGAGATGGTCTCGCTGATGACATCACAATGGCTCTGCTCCTCGCGGCCTGCTACGCTATGTTCCATGCGCAGCAAATGACGTCACCCTCTCCTCCTCCCTCCCCACTCTGGTTCTTCAAAAGATGCAGAAAGAATGAGCAAGTGGGCTCTGTACTGCAGCTCCTGAGCGCTCCCGAGCTCCAGAGCACTCCCGAGGTCTCGGGCGCGGGTGAGGGTGCGGAGCAGCACGGTGGGAAGGTGGCCCTGGCAGCCATTACTCCCTCAGGGAGAGACCGTCTATGGAGACCTGCGATTCCTCTGTCGATCGCAGGGACTCAGGGAATCGTGACGCCTTCTCCACGCTGGTGATCCAGATCCCACCTGGCAATTTCTGGCCGTCACGGACGACGACATCCTCTCTGCCTCCCCCGCCCGATCGTCTGTCACACGGGTGGGTGGGCTTCACCTCGCGTAAGCCACGATCGGCCGGCCCTCCGCTGCCTGGTGGGGAAGCTGCTGCTCTACGACCTAGGTAGGTGCAGCCTCTAACCCCTCCCCCTCTATCCCCTTCCTCTTTACCCCCTCCCCCTCCCTCTCTACCCCTCCCCTCGCACTCCCTCTACCCCTCCCTCTCTGCCCTCCCTTCTCCTCTGCCCTCCATCCCTCTCTGCCCACCCCTCCCGTTCGAACTCTCCCCCCTCTTTACGCCCCCCTGCCCCCCCTCCCCCTCTGCCACCCCTCCCCCTCTGCCACCCCCTTCCTCTGATCTTGGATGTGTATTTATTTGTATGATGTTCATGTGCGATTCACATCTCCTCAAAACACGACGCGCTAATAGTGAAATTTTTACATAATCCGAAAATCGCCTTATCTGAAAATTTAATGCATTATTTCTCGAATTATTGGTGAAAATGTTCACAAATCTCAAATAACTTGGAAAATAAACGGGATGGTCTCGCTGACGACGTCAAAATGGCTCTGTTCCTCACGGCCTGCTGTGCTATGTTCCACGCGCAGCGAGTCACGTCACCCACTCCCCCCTCCCCCCGGTTCTTCAAAAGACGCAGAAAGAACTAGCAAGTGGGCTCTGTACTGCAGCTCCTGAGCGCTTCCGAACGCTCCTGAGGTCTCAGGCGCGGGTGCGGGGCAGCGCGGTGGGAAGGTGGCCCTGGCAGCCATTATTCCCTCTGGGACAGGCCGTCTATGGGGACCTGTGATTCCTCCATCGATCACAGGGACTCGGGGAATCGTGACGCCTTTTCCTGGTGATCCGGATCCCACCTGTTGATTTCTGGCCATCACGGGGGACAACACCCTCTCTGGCTCCCCCGCCCGATCTTCTGTCACGCGGGTGGGTGCGTGGGCATCCCCTCGCGGAAGCCACTATCGGCCGGCACTCCACTGTCTGGTGGGGAGGATGCTGCTCTACGACCTGGGTAGGTGCTGCCTCTACTCCCTTCCCCTCCCTCTCTAACTCCTCCCCCTCCCTTTCTACCCCTTCCCCCTCCCTCTCTACCCCCTGCCCATCCCTCTCTACCCCCTCCCCATCCTATCTACCCCCTCCACCTCCCTCTCTACCCCCTCCACCTCCCTCTCTACCCCCCTCCACCTCCCTCTCCCCTTCCCTCTTTACCCCTCCCCCTCCACCTCTCTCTACCCTCTCTCCCCCTCCCTCTCGCACTCTCTCTACCCCCTCCTTCTCTACTTCCTCCCACTCTACCTCCTGCTCCCTCTCTACCCCCCTCCCTCTCTGCCCTCCATCCTTCTCTGCCCTCCATCCCTCACGGCCCTCCCCTCCCTCTCTGACCCCCCTCCCTTCCTGCTCCCCTCCCTCTCTGCCCCCCACTCCCTCTCTGACCCCCCACTCCCTCTCTGACCCCCCCACTCCCTCTCTGACCCCCCCACTCCCTCTCTGACCCCCCACTCCCTCTCTGACCCCCACTCCCTCTGACCCCCCACTCCCTCTCTGCCCCCTCCCTTTTTGCCCCCCTCTGCCACCCCTCCCTCACTGCCCCCACTACCTCTCTGCCCTCACTCCCTCTCTATCTGCCCCCCTCCATCTGCCCCCTTCCATCTGCCCCTTCCCTCTCTGCCTGCCCCCTCCCTCTCTGCCCCCCCTCCCTCTCTGCCCCCCTCCCTCTCTGCCCCCCTCCCTCTCTGCCCCCCCTCCCTCTCTGCCTCCCCCCTCCCTCTCTGCCTCCCCCCTCCCTCTCTACCTCCCCCTCCCTCTCTGCCCCCCCCCCCTTTCTAGCCACGCCTGCGCACTTGGGGGTTATGCGTGAGTGGATAGGGCGGGGGATGGGGTAAAAGGAGCAAATGAAGTATGCGTGTGCGTGCGTGGCTGTACGCCGCCCTGACGGTCCCTGTTCTTAACTGTCCATTTCCAAATGAGAGTATATCCTATCCTGAAGAATTCTCTCCATTAACTTCCCTACCACTAATGCCAGGTTCATTGGCCTATAATTTCCAGTATTATCTCTACTTCCCTTCAATTGCAGTGGATATAGGCTTAAGGTGAGGGGGGGGGGGGGAAGAATTAATAGGAACTTGAACGGCAACTTTTTTTTTTCCAACACAAAGGGTCTTGGAATGAGCTACCAGACAAAGTAGCCGAGACAGGCACTATCACAACATTTAAAAAACATTTGGACAAGTACATGGATAGGATAGGTTTAGTGGGATATAGGCCAAACATGGGCAGATTGGACGTGTATATGGGACACGTTGGTTGGTGTGGACAAGTTGAGACAAAGGGCCTGTTTCTTTGCTGTGAGCTAAACCTCATGAAGATTAAAGATATTTTCCTTGGTCCCAATTACACACTCCATTTCCAAACCACCAGATCCATTCTTAAGCATTGTAATTAACTGAATGTGAACTAGAATATGTGATAGTTTGGTGTCACATTGAACATTAAGTTGAATTTAAAGCTATTGGAACTACATCACTTATACCATCTATTTAAATCTTTATAAAGCAGCTTAATTCTGTTATTGTTCCAAATCGATGTATGCTAATCAACACCTCATCGAAGCCTTGTTTATTTCGAGACTAAATTAGTCCAATACATTTCCACTGGCCTTCTGCGATTCATCCTGTTACCTCAACTCAAAGTGTTAAAGAAGGAACTGCAGATGCTGGAAAATCGAAGGTACACAAAAATGCTGGAGAAACTCAGCGGGTTTCAGCCCGAAACGTTGCCTATTTCCTTCGCTCCATAGATGCTGCTGCACCAGCTGAGTTTCTCCAGCATTTTTGTGTAACTACCTCAACTCAAAGCTCTGCTGGCTGCGAAATAAAGTTGTTTGCAGACTTACATTAGCTTCCCATCAAACAAGGTCAGTTCCCTACAGTTTTATCCTCAGTTTCATCCTCGGTTTATAAAGCTAGGAAAGAACAAGAATATGGAGGGATTTGAAAATGAGTAAACCCAATAATATTCAGAGATACCAATAACCGTCTAATTTGGATGTGTAAGAATCTCAAAAAGTATCACTCCATTACTCATGTTTAAGAAAGAACTGCAAATGCTGGAAAAATCAAAGGTAGACAAAAATGCTGGAGAAACTCAGCAGGTGAGGCAGCATCTATGGAGCGAAGGAATAGGTGACATTTTGGGTTGAGACCCTTTTTCAGACTGATGTGGGGGTGGGAAGAAGATAGGAAGAGGCAGAGACAGTGGGCTGTGGGAGAGCTGGGCAGGGGAGGGGAAGGAGGGAGAAAGCAAGGACTACCTGAAATCGGAGAAGTCAATGTTCATACCGCTGGGGTGTAAACTACGCAAGCGAAATATGAGGTGCTGCTCCTCCAAATTGCGGTGGGACTCACTCTGGCCATGGAGGAGGCCCAGGACAGAAAGGTCGGATTCGGAATACATAGATACATAGAAATTAGGTGCAGGAGTAGGCCATTCGGCCCTTCGAGCCTGCACCGCCATTCAATACGATCATGGCTGATCATCCAACTCAGTATCCCGTACCTGCCTTCTCTCCATACCCCCTGATCCCTTTAGCCACAAGGGCCACATCTAATTCCCTCTTAAATATAGCCAATGAACTGGCCTCAACTACCCTCTGTGGCAGAGAGTTCCAGAGATTCACCACTCTCTGTGTGAAAATGGGAGGAGTTGAAGTGCTGAGCCATCGGGAGATCAGGTTGGTTAATGCAAACTGAGCTGAGGTGTTGGGCGAAGCGATCGCCAAAACTGCGCTTGGTCTCACCGAAGTAGAGCAGTTGACACCTAGAACAGCGGATGCAATAGATGAGGTTGGAGGAGGTGCAGGTGAACCGCTGCCTCACATGGAAAGACTGCCTAGGTCCTTGGATGGAGTCGATTGGGGAGATAAAGCGACAAGTGTAGCACTTCCTGCAATTGCAAAGTACCAGGGGAGACAATAGACAATAGACAATAGGTGCAGGAGTAGGCCATTCGGCCCTTCGAGCCAGCACCACCATTCAATGTGATCATGGCTGATCATCCCCAATCAGTACCCCGTTCCTGCCTTCTCCCCATATCCCGACTCCGCTATCTTTAAGAGCCCTATCTAGCTCTCTCTTGAAAGTATCCAGAGAACCGGCCTCCACCGCCCTCTGAGGCAGAGAATTCCACAGACTCACAATTCTCTGTGAGAAAAAATGTTTCCTCGTCTCCGTTCTAAATGGCTTACCCCTTATTCTTAAACTGTGGCCCCTGGTTCAGGACTCCCCCAACATCGGGAACACGTTTCCTGCCTCTAGCGTGTCCAAACCCTTAACAATCTTATATGTTTCAATAAGATCCCCTCTCATCCTTCTAAACTCCGGAGTGTACAAGCCCAGCTGCTCCATTCTCTCAGCATATGACAGTCCCGCCATCCCGGGAATTAACCTTGTAAACTTACGCTGCACTCCCTCAATAGCAAGAATGTCCTTCCTCAAATTAGGGGACCAAAACTGCACACAATACTCCAGGTGTGGTCTCACTAGAGCTCTGTACAACTGCAGAAGGACCTCTTTGCTCGTATACTCGACTCCTCTTGTTATAAAGGCCAACATGCCATTGGGGGTGGGAGGGGGTGGTTTGGGTGGGAAGGCACAAATTGACCAGGGAGTTACGGAGGGAGCAGTCTCTGCGGAAAGCTGAAAGGGGAGAAGGGAAGATGTGGCCAGTGGTGGGTTCCCGTTGGAGGTGGTGAAAATGTCGGAGGATTATCTGTTGTAAATGCTACACTTGTCGCTTTACCTCCCCCCTCGACTCCATACAAAGAACAGTTCTCAGTTCAAGTGAGCAACTACAGTCGTATTAACATCAATATTGTGGAAAATCTCACTGGGAATGAATTTTGGGTATTGGAATATTACGGATGTCATTTTGCAGCCCTGAATACTGAGAAACAAAACTAGGGCATTTTAAATGATTGAACTCTTATTAGCAAGTGTTATTTTTGAGGACATAGCATACATACATTTTAGAGGGCTATGGCCTTTTTTGCTCTCCATTGCTCTCTTAACAGATGCTGCTTCACGTGAGTATAGTTCAAGGTATTGTGTTGGAAGTTGATTAATCCGCTAATAATTGTTAACTGCAACAGTCAAATCAAAGCACTACAGACCTGCACCTGAGCAATGAATATACAATCCAGTTAATCTATTTGGCCACAGAAAACAAGACAGATCCCTTGGAGAGAAAAAGGGCAGATTGGGAAAGAAATCAACCAAAAAATATATATTCAAGTCACTTACAGTAAAAAAATAAATAGAAAGAAGTCAAGGCAAAAAAAAAAGTGTTACGGATAAAAAATAATTGTAAAGTAGGGATATTTATATCCCAAATAATTCCTGGCTCATAGTTTAACAATAGATTCTGATGGAAGAATAAAAAGTATGTATTTCCATAGATTTAAAATGCAGGATTGCATGCTTGAAAATAAAGCGTTGTACATGTATCAAAAAAATGGATCAAACATTAGGCAAAGATTTATTGCAAGTAGTTTCATCTAATGCAAGAAAGATGAATTGATTTTGGTTAAATTAGATATAACTGACAATTCATTGGTAGAGAAGATGCATTATTTTCCAATTGTTATCCTCCCTTGGTTTAAGTGATTTGTGCTCTATTGTATTTTACGGAAAGAACAGAGGAACTTTCAATGATTTAGATTGTATGTATTAATCATACCCAGTGCCTGTGAACTATATATCTAAAACTGAAGAAGAATTTTGACATCTAATTCTGTGACAAGACTTTGGCGCTAGATACCCTACTCATACCCATAATCTCAAATCCATTTAGTGATACAGTTGAACAATTTTCTGTTTTAATTCTGTGAGGCTTAAAGTGTCATATCATTCCTGCAGACAAATAAAACAAGTAGAATACTTGGGTTTTAAATTGTAAAGTTAAATAAACCATTTTCCCGTACTGTATGCATCCCCATGATTAAATGAATCATATAATTAAAATATTCTAAATAAAATTTGATACATTAGAGCAAAGGAATAAAATATAATTGTGCAAGCTTTCATGACATATAATGTCCTGTCAGATATTCATTCATTTTATATGAAATTTATGGTAAAAATATTGTAATTAATCAAAGTCTCGAGGACAAGGAGTCTTTCCGAATATATTCCCCAATAAGGTCATCAAAAGCTTTATTATGCATTGTCGTGGGTGCATATCAAAACATTTTTAAAAAAATCAACAATTAATGATTGAAAAAACAACTTTTAAACTCAAAATTTACTTTTGCACTTTGCTAATAACAAAAAATGATATACATATTTTAAAATAAATAGTGGGTTGACATAAATTAATAAAAATTGATAGTCTTTTCAACCTTATGTTTTTGCTTTTAATTTCAACAGAATTTGCAGTCAGAGATCAAAATGTTCCACGATTCATCTGGAGGTGACACATTTGACATAGTTCAATCACACCATACCAGCCAGCTATCTCCTCTCAGGAACAACAGATCTCAAGCAGCCAGTTATTTTCCTCTTACAACAATTTCAGAGTAGATCATCAATGACCACAAAGAAAGATAAGCTGAGCACTGTACATACACACACTTCCACAATATGATTTAAAGCTGAACAATTTGTTTTCAGGTTTTGGAAAAGGAATCTGTATATTCTCCCCATTCTTCATGCCCTTTGCTGGTAACACCATGGGTACGTCATATGTCATAAATACCACACAAACTAATCCATCAGTTGTAATGGCTCCTATAAAACACCACTGTGAGATTGCAATAAGACTGGAAAATAGGCTACAAATCCCAGCTATGCTCAGGCTCGCAATGAAGCGAGACAGAAAGGAGGTGGGATAGGGATCAAATGATAGATGACCACCTGAACCATGACTAGAAAGGGCAGAGGTTACAGGTCAAGGTCTTTATAGGATAACCACCACCTAACTTCAGTAAGATAAAAATCTAAACCATCATTGCAGCTATATAGGACAAAATAATATGCTTACCTTTGTAGAAAACGTTTTGGATCCCTTTCTGCCATTTCTGTTTCCCATTCCAGACAGTTGGGAGAGTCTTCTTTGAAAACCTGTCATGTAAGTAGTTGAAGCGTTTGTTTTTAATTTAATTTTGAGATACAGCGCAGAAACAGGCCCTTTGGCCCGCCGAGTCCGCACCTGCCAGCGATCCCCACACATTAACATTATGCCTCACACACAAATTTACCTTTATATCAATTATACCAAGCCAATTAACCTACAAACCTATATTTTTTGGAGTGTGGGAGGAAACCGAAGATCGCGGAGAAAACCCACGCGGTCATGGGGAGAACATACAAACTCCATACAGACAGCACCCGTAGTCGGGATGGAACCCATATCCATGCTACCTTTTTCAGTTAGAAAGGAGCACAATGTGACTCTAATCCCAGCTCTTTAAAACAATGCCAGTGAGGCAAGAGGTGATTGGCAAGTATAATTATTAATTTTTTAAGTCAATGATAACATTTTGGCATGTTTTCATGCAAGGATGCATTATTTTTTTGAGATTTACACCCATATTTTGATTTGAAGATCTAACTCAGAATGTTTTTAAAATGCAATTTCCAATATATTATGCAAACATAAACACAAGATTTAGTTTATTTGTGTAGGCAGTTGTTTGACAAAGTTACCAATTTTAATATTTGGAAGTGTGTTAAAAAAATCTTAATTTACTCTTCACCTTGAGCCCCATTTCCAAGGCTACATGTATAATTTGTTATATGTTTTAATCTGCAGATTTCCCAATTGGAGGTTATCAGATTTTATCCAATATTACCCCATCCACCAAATCAGGAACTGGTCAGTAGCCTCATTTTATAATTTTAGCCATTGCCCACAATACATATTCCTATGGTGAAGGGTTTAATTCAGCCTTTCAGGCTCAGAGCTATACCGCGTGGAAACAGGCATTTTGGCCCAGCTTGCCCATGCCAACAAGGTTTTAATGCTGGGCTAGTCCCATTTGCTTGCGGTTGGCTCATAGTCATTTAAACCCTTTCTATTTTTGTCTAAATGTCTTTTAAAAGTTCTAATTGTATCTGCTTCTATAGCATTCCCTGGCAGGTCATTCCCAATATGTACTACCCTCTGAGTGAAAAAGTTACCTCTTGGGTCCCTCTTAAAAATCTCCCCTCTCACCTTAAGACTAGGCCCTCTAGTTTTATAATCCTCTACCCTGGGAAAACGACAGTGAGTATTCATTTTATCTGTGGCCTTCATGATTTTATACACCACGATAAGGTCAACATTCAGCTTGATACGCACCAACGAGACACTCAGCTTGATAGGCACCAAAGAAAAAGTCCCAGCATATCCAACACCTGCCTATAACTCAAGCGAACAAGCCCAGGTAACATTTTGGTGAATCTCTTCTGCACCCTTTACAGCCTAATGACATATTTTATATAGTTGGGTAATCAGTATGGCACACAATATCAATACAAGCATGTCACCAAGAAATCCAAGGGAATTCATAACAAATGTATTTACCCAAAAGGAGTGGTGAGAATGAAGAACTTGCTACTATAAAATGTGGTTGAAACAAATACAGAAGGCTGCCTAAGCATCTGAGCGAGAATAGTTATGCTATAAGGTGTGGCACAGTGGGGCAGTAGTAGAGATGATGCTTACAGCGCCAGGTTCATTCCTTACTACGGGTGCTGTCTGTATGGAGTTTGTACGTTCTCCCTGTGATTGCATGGGCTTTCTCCAGTTGCTCCGAAGTCCCTCCTCATTCCAGACATGCAGGTTTGTTGGTTAATTCACTTCTGTAAATATTACCTGGTGTGTAGGATAATGCTAGGATGTATGGATGATTGTTGGTTGGCGCAAATTCAGTGGGTCTAAGGGCCTGTTTCCATGCTGTATCGCTAAACCAAACTAAGAAAACAAGTTTGAGGAATTCAGCGGGTCAAGCATTTTGTGATGGGAATGGACAGACATGTTTCAGGTTGGGTCCCTTCTTCAGACTGATACGAGTAGGAGGAAGAAAGCTGGAAAAGAAAGTTGTGGGTGGGACAAAGCCTGGCAAGTGATGGGTGGTGAAGGTGAAGGTGAAGGGGATTTAATTGGTGGACAGTTGGAGTGATAAAGGCTAAAGATGAAAATGAGGTAAAAGGAGGGAAATATAAAATTGGAGGAAAGGGAGGGGGTATTGGATAGATAGGATACAAAAGTGGAGAAAAGAACAGGGTGACTGGGGAGATGGGAGAAATGTGTGCACACATGGGTATAACGGGAAAGAGAGGGGGGAGGGAGGGGAAGATATTACTTGAATTGGAGAATTCAATGTTCATACCAAGTTACCCAAGCAAAATATGAGATGTTGTATCCCCGGTTTCCATGTGGTCTCACTCAGGCGAGCAAGGAGGCCAAGGTCAGAAAGGTCAGTAAGGTAATGGGAGGAGTTAAAATGGTCAGCAACCAGGAGACCTGGTTGACAGAGCTCATATGTTCCGCGAAAACAGTTGCCAAGTCTACACTTGGTCCTGCTGAAGTAAAGGTCACGTTGGGTGCACCAAATGTAGTACATGAGGTTTGAAGTGGTGTATGTGAATCTCTGTATCACCTGGAGGGGCTGCTGGGGTCCCTGGATGGAAGTGAAAGAGGTGCAGGGAGAGGTGTTACATCTGCTGGATTTGCAAGGAAAGTTACCTGGGGAGAAGGCTGCTTGGTGGAAAGGGATGCAAATCAAGGAGTTGCAGAAAGAGTGGTCTCTATGGAAAGCAGAAAGAGGTGGGAGCAGGAAGATGGACCGCTGTTGGGATCAAGTTGAAGAGGATTATGTTGTTGGTTTTAAGTAAAACTAGGCCAAGTGGGACCCATTGGATCCCTGTCACACGGGAGGCCTGGTCCCCCAACGTTACCCATTGCACCAACGCAATATTCGACCACCCACCCGCAGCCCCCATGGTAAGACTGGTCCCCAACACAACCCGTTCCCCAACGTAATATTCCACCACTCAACCGTTCCCCCAACGCAACCCGTTCACCCAACACAATATTCCACCACTCAGCCATAGCCCCCAAACGTGCAGGCTGGCTCATTTCCCTTTATTCACCCTCCATCATGGTAAACTTTAAAAAAAAATGCAATTGCACTTGCTAAATGATTCAGTGTACTGGGATAGCAACATTGTAGCGGGCAGGGCTACAATCCCATTGTGACATCATAGCTGGTAACTGCCAGTGCAGATTGGAAAAAATCTTTCTCGAAGTGGGGTTTTGTAAACTTAAAATGTGATAACTTGTAAATTATATCAATCTGAACAAAACTTGTTGAAAAACACACCACAGAACAATTGAAGGGTCCCACTTGGTATCTATATTACTAAAAGTCTGATCTTGACCGCTTTTGGCTCGCTGTGGCGTGATTTCCGAGAGAACGCCGCTACCTACGGCCGTCATTGTTGGCCACCTCGCTCAGAGCCCCCATCCCCCTTCCGGGACCGGAGGATTTTTCCCATCGATGAAAAATCAGAGAGATATTAATGTTTTTACATTTTTTGCCATTCTCTCTGCTGCCCCTGCTGGTGGGAGGGGGAGGGACTATAAAACCCGGAAGTGGTGTACCTCACTCAGTCTCTGCAAGATGGAGGAAGCCACAGAGTCACGTCACGTCACTCTGAATAACACTAAACACATGTCTACTCAACTGTGAGTGCCCTTAATGTGGTTTGAAAATGAAAATATGGTTGGTTTGAAGTACAAATGCACTGCAAATGGCTGTTTGCGTGGGGTGTTTTGAGTTGAAGTGGGAATGCACTGCAAATGGCTGTTTGGGTGGGGTGTTTTGGGTTGAAGTGGGAATGCACTGCAAAAGGCTGTTTGGGTGGGGTGTTTTGGGTTGAAGTGGGAATGCACTGCAAATGGCTGTTTGGGTAGGGTGTTTTGGGTTGAAGTGGGAATGCACTGCAAATGGCTGTTTGCGTGGGGTGTTTTGGGTAGAAGTGGGAATGCACTGCAAATGGCTGTTTGAGTGGGGTGTTTTGGGTTGAAGTGGAAATGCACTGAAAATGGCTGTTTGGGTGGGGTGTTTTGGGTTGAAGTGGAAATGCAATGCAAAAATGCACTGCAAATGGCTGTTTGGGTGGGGTGTTTTGGATTGAAGTGGAAATGCACTGCAAAAAAGGAATGCAAATGGCTGTTTGGGTGGGGTGTTTTGGGTTGAAGTGGAAATGCACTGCAAAAATGCACTGCAAATGGCTGTTTGGGAGGGGTGTTTTGGATTGAAGTGGAAATACACTGCAAAAAAGGAATGCAAATGGCTGTTTGGGTGGGGTGTTTTGGGTTGAAGTGGAAATGCACTGCAAAAATGCACTGCAAATGGCTGTTTGGGTGGGGTATTTTGGGTTGAAGTGGAAATGCACTGCAAATGGCTGTTTGGGGGCGTGTTTTGGGTTGAAATGGAAATGCACTGCAAATGGCTGTTTGGGGGGGGGGGTGTTTTGGGTTGAAGTGGAAATGCACTGCAAATGGCTGTTTGGGTGGGGTGTTTTGGGTTGAAGTGGAAATGCACTGCAAATGGCTGTTTGGGGGGTTGTTTTGGGTTGAAGTGGAAATGCACTGCAAATGGCTGTTTGGGGGGGGTGTTTTATGTTGAAGTGGAAATGCACTGCAAATGGCTGTTTGGGGGGGTGTTTTGGGTTGAAGTGGAAATGCACTGCAAATGGCTGTTTGGCTAAACTTGACAACTTCCTGTTTGCACTATATTGATTTTAGATAAAACGCTACCACTTACGGCTGTGATTTTTGGCCATCTTACTCAATCCCCCTCCGCTCATCAGGTGCAGAGGATTCTTCCCATCAATGAATAATAAGTGTTATTAGTGTTTTAAAAATGTTGAGAACCTCTCCTGTGAATCACGCCATGAAGACCACACCTTTTCCGGGGGGAGGGATTATAAAACCCGGAAGTGTGGGTGTGGCTCAGTCTCTGCATGATGGGGGAGCGAGAGGTCACGACTCTGAGCTGTGAACCAACTGAACACACTGAATGTCTACTGAACTGTGAGTGTGGTGTTTTATGTGGTTTTATGGTGGTTTTACCCTGCTTGAAATGGTATGAAACTGCATTTGAATGTGGTGGCCTTGTACCCTGCATGAAATGGTATGAAACTGCACTTGAATGTGGTGTCGTTGCACCCTGCTTGGTGGTTGGAAACTGCACTTGAATTTTGTGGCCTTGCACCCTGCTCGAAGAGGTAAGAAACTGCACTTGAATTTGGTGGCCTTGCACCCTGCTTGAAATGGTAGGAAAATGGATTTGAATTTGGTGGCCTTGCACTCTGCTTGAAATGGAATTTCAAGGAATAGCCGTGAGTCAACTGCCAGCCCACCAGCCGTGAGTGAGCTGCCAGCACATCATGCTTGAGGGACTGTGCTGCCACCCCAAGAATCCTTGGCCCACAATGTCCATACTAGCCCTCTGGAGACCAGTAGTCCCTGCAGCCAACAGCACCCATGCCAGCGCTCCAGAAAGCCCCCCCCCCACTGGCCACCCATATTGGAACTGGTGGAGAGGAGGAATATTGCGTTGGGGGACCAGCCCTCCCGTGTGAACATGGGACCCAACGGGTCCCACTTGGTCTAGTATATTACTAAAACTCTCATCTTGTTTGGATGTCTCTCTGTGAGCGTGTGAGTGAGATCCTGAAATTGCGCCAAAACGGTACACGATGACGCTACAATTTTTGAACCACGTTACTCACAATTGAATATCTAATTGGTCCGTAAAATCACTGGTAGGTGGAAAATTTATAAATGCAAAATAACATATTGTGTATCAAGGTTAACAATTTGTGTGTAAAAAAAAAGGTTTAATACACAGAAAATATATAAATATAAGGTAAAATATGAAAGCTTAATTTATGTTGGTAGTATTCTTTTCCACAGATTTGTAAAATGAATATAATTAGTGCTAATTAACTTTTTGGGAAGGTTTGAGTAGTTTGTGCATTTTGTTCCTCGGTATACAAAACTTTATTTTTAATTTTGCGACTTCCCAAAGAATCCTACAAATTTAACTACTTTTTCTGTTTTAGGAGGAATTATACAAAGCCATGAAAAAGCAAAAATGCTCAAGATAGAAACATAAAAAATAGGTGTAGGAGTAGCCCATTCCACCCTTCGAGCCGCCATTCAATATGATCATGGCTGATCATCTAAAATCAGTACCCAGTTCCGGCTTTTCCCCCCAATATCCCTTGATTCCTTAGGGCCTAAGAGCTAAATCTAACTCTCTTGAAAACATCCAGGGAATTGGCCTCCACTGCCTTCTGTGGCACAGAATTCCACAGATTCACAACGTTTTTCCTCATCTCAGTCCTAAACAGCCTACCCCTTATTCTTAAACTGTGACTCCTGGTTCTGGATTCCCCCAACATCGGGAACATTTTGACTGCATCTAGCCTGTCCAATCCTTTAAGAATGTTATGTTTCTATAAGATTCCCTCTCATCCTTCTAAATTCCAGTGAATACAAGCCCAGTTGACGCATTCCTTCATCATATGTCAGTCCCGCCATCCCCAGAATTAACCTGGTGAACCTACGCTGCACTCCCTTATAGCAATAATGTCCTTCCTCAAATTAGGAGACCAAAATTGCACACAATACTCCAGGTGCGGTCTCATCAGGGTCATGTACAACTGCAGTAGGACCTCCTTGCTCCTAATGAAGGCCAACATGTCATTAGCTTTCTTCACTGCCTGCTGTACCTGCATGCTTACTTTCAGTGACTGATGTACAAGCACACTCAGGTCTTGTTGCACCTCCCCTTTTCCTAATCTGACACCATTCAGATAATAATCTGCCTTCCTGGTCTTGCCACCAAAGTGGATAACCTCAAATTTATCCACATTATAGTGTATCTGCCATGAATCTGCTCACTACCCAATCTATCCAAATCACCCTGCAGCCTCATAGTATCCTCCTCGCAACTCAAACTGCAACCCAGATTTGTGTCATCTGCAACCTTGAAGATGTTACAGTTAATTCCCTCATCTAAACCATCAGGTTTGAGGTAATCAAAACATTTGAAATACCCTCACAAATCTATCTGGATTCAAGAATGGTACTGACCTCTCTGGGCTTCTTGTGACATGAGAGGGAACGTGCCCGTTAAGATGCCCTCAAATACTGGATCTGGCAGTTCCCTTTCCAGGTCTGTGGCATCTTCATGCTCCCACCAGGGAATGACCCCTGCAATACCACACGCCCCACCCGATTCTCCCTCAATGAACCAGTCACTTTGTTCATCATCACCTTTATTTAAAAAAAATAACAATTTTTAACAAAGGATTTGTACAGAATAATTATTCACAAGTAGCTAAATTACATAATTTGACAATGTATGGCAAAACAAAGTCTCGGAGTAACTCAGCGGGTCAAGTAGCATAGATAGGCTACAAGGAGCAAATAGATAGGCTACATGTTGGGTCGGGATCATTTTTCAGACTGATTCTAGTGGGGGGGAGAAAACTGGGTGTGTAGGTTAAATGTTTTTTGTAAATTGCCCCAAGTGTTTTGCACATAGAACTAGTGAATGGGTAATCGGTGGTCAGAGTGGGATTGATGAGCCAAAGGGCCTGTTTCCATGCTGTATCACCAAACTCTAAACTTATGGCTATACTGTGGTGTTTTGTCAAGAGTAAGAACATGAGCCAATCACAGTTAGATCTTGCAATCATAGCTGTTCCTGAGAAAGAAAAAAAATAATGGACAGTATAATGCAATAATATTCACCATTTTAAAGTCTGTTCCTTTATGGAGATTCCATGTATGGAGAAAATAAAACAGTTGATCTTGACACTGCCACATAAACTGCCACAACTTTTTTTCCTAACCCTCTCAACCGAAAGCTTAATAAAACACTAGTCAAAGTACGTACCCATTGGGTCCCGTTCCCCCAACGCAATATTTCACCAAACTGCACAGACCCACACTGCACAGGCGCGACTGCTGCTTTCAAAGTTGTGCCGTTGACGGCAGAAATTAAGTTAAAGTTAATAAAGTGAAGAGAGGACCCGTGGAGCCATTTGTAAAATGGAAATAAACTTACCCGTGGAGCCGTTGGGTCCCTGTTGTGAGGCCATGCAAGTACAGGTGAAAGGGAAAAGAAATGGCGATCTGAAAATTGGTAAAGGACCCAACTGCGCAGGCGCGGCTGACGGGTTCCCGTTGTGGTGCCAGAGGTTCCCGTTGTGACGCCAGAGATCCCCGTTGTGACACACACGCGAACCCTCCCCCAAATGCGCAGGTGCGGCTGGGGGCGCTGTTTTAAGTTCATTTGTTTTAAATGTCAATAACTTGTGAAATATAACAGCAATCTGAACGAAAATTGTTACTGCACACCGCAGGACAATGGTAAGGTGGGCCAAAAATTGTAGCGCTATCGTGTGTACCATTTTGGCGGCTTCCACCAACGCAATAGTTCACCAAAGTGCGCATGCGCGATAGACGGGCCCGCACTAATGGCAGAAATTAAGTTAAAGTTAATAACTTTGCGTTTAATATTTCCATTACCTCGCCATCACTTTTCCTCCCCCAAACCACCTCAATTCCCCCTCATCCCCAGTATTCACTCCCCCTCCTCTTCACCCTCCCTCTTCTTTCTCCTCCCCCTCGCTCCTTCCTCTCTCCCTCCCTCCATCCCTTTCTCCATCCCTCTTGCCCTCCCTCCCTCTCCCTCTCTTTCTCTCCCTCCCACCCACCCTCCCTCTCCTTCCTTTTTTTCTCCCTCCCTCTTATCCCCTTCCTCCCTCTCTCTCTCCGTCTCCCTCCCCTCCCTCTCTCCCCCTTGAGCCCACCCACCTTCTGTAAAACCAAGGCCAATCCCAATGTAACTGCAATCCCACTGGTAACCTTTCACCACTAGGCTTATCCAGAATTTTACCACTGCCTGTAAAAATAATCAAAGGCTCAACTACCACTGAGAAAGAGAATTCCAAAGATTCATTGTTAAACGAGAATTTTCCCGAGCAGTCTGTGACCCATAGCGCATTGTCATAGCACTATGTGCAAAGCCCATAGCGCTATGTTTAAATCACATAGCGCTTTGTTTAAAGCACATAGCGCTCCAGCTGGTAGCGCTATTTTTAGAACCCATAGCGCTGCAGCTGACAGCTCTTTGTTTAAATTCCCACGCGTTAAACTGATAGCACTCTGTTTAAACCTGGAGCGGGACAGGCAGCCTGGAGAGAAGGAATGGGTAACGTTTCTGGTCAAGACCCTTCTTCAGACTGAACTGCGTATTTAAAATCCGCATTTAACAACACAAAACCGTACATCCGTATTCTAATCGCATTTCCATACAAAATATGGAAAATCTGTACTACTTGGCAGCTCTGCGCATCCCAGGACAATGGTGAGTAAAGTGGGCCTAAAATTGTTGTGCTATCGTGTACCGTTTTTATGCAAATAATAGGTATATATATATATATATATATATATATATATATATATATATATATATATATACACACAAATATAGGTACAAACAAGATGAGAGTTCTAGTAATATATAGATAGAACATAGAATAGAATATAGATAGCCTAAAAACAAAGTAATTAAGAACCAGTTTAGACATCTCATGGATAGAAATGTGCACTCAAGCGCATGAGAGTCAATATGCTTAATTGTCATATGTATTGAAACGTAGCAATGAAATTTTTACTTGCAGCAGAATTACAGGTCTGTGAACAGTACTCAATAGATAACAAAATAAAACAATCAATAAATAATAAATCGCCCAATATTAGTGCAAAACAAAACAAAAACCTAAAGTCCATTGTTCTACAGGATGTTAAACTTACCATACTACACAGATTTGTTATTCTTTTAGTACGTCTGGTCAAAATCCCAAAGGAATATTGAATATATGATGTGGGTTGGGAAGGTTTACTAACTTTTCTAATGTGGCACTTTGAAATAGCAACTAAAATGCATCATGATACAAAAAAAATCTTGTAAAATGCTCAAGGTATCAATTAAGATAACTTTGACTTTCATTGCAAAAGAGTTGGGGGGAAATAGATGTGGGAAAGCCAAGGGTTATGCGGAGACGGGTGTCAAGGGTTATGGGGAGAAGGCAGGAAAATAGGTGGCAGAGATCAGCCATAATTGAATGGCACAGTAGACTCTATGGGCCGAACGGCCTCGTTCTACTCCTATAAGTTGTGAACAATTATATGAAGTATTATCAAGATCACACCTGGAGTACTCTGTGGAGTTTTAATCTTATTTGAGGAAGATAGATATGCACTGTATGCCCAATCCCATAGATCTCCCATTTTCATTGCAAAGCTATCTACTAGAAATGCAAGAACAGAAGGATACTATTCCCTGTTGTAATACTATCACAGTTGTAATATTCATTAAGATCATGGCTGATCTATACATCAATTCCATGTACACGCTTTAGTTCCACATCCTTTCCTACTCCTACAAAAATCAACACATTTTCCATATGTTTAGGATATATGGAAAAGGCATACACACAACCAAGGTATTGAGATACAAATTGCTAATGAAATTTACTCTGAATTAGGTTTTTAACTTCTATTTTGAAGGAAAGTGTTACAAGAAAAGGGTATGTGAATAAACCATACACTTAGGGGAAAAAACTGCACCATATTCACAACTTTATTTGCTGCAATAGTGTCCAGGGACCAAATAATGTCTCGATTGAAACATTGACCAAGCATGATTATAGTTTAGGGTCTAATTGGACTAGAGTTTAAAGATATGATTAACTTTGATATCACAATCCCTTTCATTTTATATAATTAGACATTTCTTAACTGTTTAGCATTTTAGAAAACAATAGATTTTCTTGGATCTTAGGAGTTTCGTTGTAGTGCTGGCTGGGCAATTGAAAAATGTAAAACTGTGAAATGAAAGCTCCATTGCTGGTAGCGACATGTAATTACAATGTGATAAATTTACAAAGGAATGTTTCATGCCCTCCATATTAAATGTGAAAATGTTAGCATTTATAATGGTAATAGTTCCCACAAAATATCTTCTGATAATATACCTCCTAGGTGTAGCACCTAGCAATAGCACAGCAACCATTACCAACATATTCAGCAGAAAATATAATTGCAAAATGAATGGATGCATGAAGTGATGAGGAATTAACATATTATATCTGCTTTGTTAACTTGTTACATTACTATGTTAATTCCTGATTAACATGTTACATTATTATAATATGGTATACCAATGAGGAACTAAATAGTTTTGACTGTAAGCAGGCCTCGATTTGAGAGGCCAACTATTTTTCCTCCAATATATTGTGATTGGTCTGTAATTTGAACATCAATCCATGTACATCCAGATACTGTAGCTTATTCTATGATTATACAACATGAAAAATAAGCACTTGAACGATATAATGATGAAACTTAGTTGTGCCCAATAGATACTGTGCAACAGTGTTACACATATTACAATTACTGTTTCACAGCTCCAGTGCTCCTGGTCTTTGTGGAAATTGCAAGTTCTACATGTAACTACATGGGTTTCCTCTAGGAGCTCCAGTTACCTTTCAAATCCCAAAGATGGGATAGTTAGTAAATCAATTTACCATTGTAAATTACTGCTAGCGTGGATAGAGTGTATCTTGTGTTTTACGACTATTGGCAAACCAATTTCCCTCCGATAATTAAAGTTCTATCGTATCGAATAAATGGTAGAATCTGGAGGGAGATGCTGGGAATGTGGGGAAAAAATGGGATGAATGTAAACAAGTATTTGATCGTCACGAAGGGTAGAATAGAGTGTAATGGCACTGTTTAATGGAGAGGTGGAGGGAAACAGATTTCTAAGCAATGTTTTTTATGCTGAATACTTGTTTTTAATCACAAATATTAGTTGCTAATGAATATACAAAGTACTTTGCAAAAATATAGTACAATACACTTAAACTTGTACACTCATTTACACCAAGATAATGCCTTGAATGCCAGCACTTTCTTCACTCGGTAAAAAAAGAAATTCTAGATACCATTATGAGATTTAGAAATGTTTAAAAATACAAGGTGCTATGAGATTAGACACTAACATACAAAAGGCAGTTATAATTTCATGGAGTTTCAATGAAGACAAAAATACAACTAATACCTTGCCTTCCTTCATCATTGGTAAACAAGCCAAGATCGCTGCTGCTGAGGCTGCTCGATTCACTGTAGTAAGAAAAAGAATAGATTAAAAGAACAAGTGATGTCAGAATCATAACATTTTAAATAGACAAGGCTGCAGTCAGGTGGAAGTTGAATCTGACAAAGATCTGGGCAAAATAAGATGATTTTTTTTGTAGTAAAGTGCAAATATAACAATTCCATTTACTTCTGTGCATATTATTTTGCCTCATGAAACTACAGAAATCTAATATGTCACTGGCAGTAAGCCAGGGGCTACAACTAGGGGTTCTGAGACAATTGCTGTATTTCATTATTTGTCTCCATCATATGGTTTTTTTGCCATGCTAGTTGGCATGATCCAGCGCCCGTTTATTTGTTATATAGATTAATTACAGAAAGGAAAGCACAAGAGTAATTATTTCCGAGTAGAAGATATAGTGTTAAAGTTAGAATCAGAGGTAAACATATCCACATGCAAAAGAAGTGGTCATTTGGAACTTTATCCCAAGAATAGCTATTGTTTCCAAGTAAAGTTTGATGTTTAAAATCTGAGAATTATGAGATTATATATTTGTATTAACTAAATGTATTAAAAGATTTGAGGAAAGGCAAGGTGTACTATGTAGATTAAGAATTATGTTGAATTATGGAACAGATTTAAGAGAGTAACTGGCTTACACCTGCTCCCATGGTCCTACAATACATGCAAACATAGATAACGTGAAAGCAAGACTTCAAATTACCTAACTAAAATGTCAACTAAGATTGGTCAAGACAATGTTTTGGAACAATATGGCTCAGATAACCACCCAAAGTTACTTTAAATATATCATGCAGCAAATAATGCTATTACATTTTGTTTCATAACACAATAAAACATTAACGGGGCAATGACACATAATTTACATACACATTTAAATTTCTGAGCATTTCATAAAGATATATTCCTATGAAAACACTATTTTCAATTATTTTAACTGCACTCAAGCCAAGATAAACTTGAATGCTTAAAGTGAAGCTCATTTAATTTTTCTACATTAACAATGAAATACTTTAGGTGCAAGTACATTATTCATGGCTAAGCTACTATCACCGTCTCAATCACAATGACACTGCTCTCAGACGGTCACTGATTTTAGTTGAATCATTAGAAACAATAGCACAGCACCAACTATTTATAAATCCAAGTAATGATAGGCTGCTTCTATTTTTTTTAAATTCCATATGAAAGGATGTTTTGATCAATGCAATTTGATTAAAAGAAAATGTCTCTATCATGTCCTGTGTACACATATAATAAGCATTTATATTGCTTCAAATCTTACTCCGATTACAGAGACTGATCTATTGCTGTTTGAGAATTGACAGTTGAGGATGTCCACTTTGAATACCAATGCATCCATGTTAATTGCATTCTTGTTCAGAAGCAGATCGAATTAAAAAAACATTATGTCAAACACTCATCATTTTTGCAGGTAATTATTACTTCACTAATCTGATTTTCAATATCACTGCTTTAAAGTATTTATATTTAGTGATTTAGTGTGGTCATAAGGTTAAACAACAACAAAAGTATTTTCTAAGCCCCATTTAGATAATAAATGTAAATAAAAGTTCCTGGCATTCACTCTCTCAAGATTTGTATTTACTTTTCAATGCCAAAATAATGGCTTATTTATAGATTCTTAGATTATTATTCCATAATCATGCATAACACAAACTCTGTAGAGCTTAAGCACGTTCTGTACTCGGCACATGCTTTGAAAAACTTAAGAATTATATCCCGTTTTCGACATGCTTCAATATTTCCCAATTGTCACATCTACCATCGCAGTAAAGTTCTTCTACTTTTAAAAAGTTGTCTGCTTGCCCAAAACTTATTGAAAAATCCTGCTGACTGCTGTGTTCTAAATCAAACCAGAATTAGGTCACATGCTGAACTGTAAACACTCTCATACTCCTCAGCCCTCCAGGTGACATCTCATCTGTGTGGGGGGGAAAATGATTACTTACACATATCTGTGTTGTCAAAATAGTACTTCCAAGGTAATTACCATTGTGGCGTGCCTCCTGCCTAGACTGGATGGATGAGGCCTGCTGCCAAAGGGTCACTACTACCCCATATTTCTAACCACAAGCTCAGGTGTTCCAGTACTGTAAATTGGTCCAAGCATGTCAGCAGTTATCTGTAATCCAAGCAAACTGCAGCCATCTTATGCCATGCCACACACAGAATATTTGACTGGTGCGTACAGAAGCTGATAACTTTCTGATGAAGAGCGATAACCACTAAGCATTACTGACTGAAAGTTGCTGAGTGGTAACTAATCAATTTCTAAGTAAGTTAACTCTACAAAGCTCTGTCGACAGTTCAAATCAGCCAGTTCTATTGATAACTGCTTATACTTTCAGATACTATACTGCATTAGTCATATGTTTACAGCTTCATTTACCATACATCTTTTGAAAGATCTCTTAAAACCGAGGGAATTCAAGTGAATTACTTGGGGAATTATGTTTTTAGCAGAGTTTTATTATTCCAGTCCAAGTAGAATGAAACATAAAACACTGTATTCTGGTTTTTACAAAGATTAAATGATTGAGCACTATTACCCCATCTACTGCCAGACATGATGAAATCAAATACAAGATGGCATAGAAGTATAAGGACGTCATGTAAGCATGTGGGATTAGTATAGATGGGGAAAAATGATCAGCATAAATGTGGTGGGCAGGAGTCCTCTTGCTGTACAACTCCATGACTTTGAGGGAAAAAAAGCATATCCCACATTTTGGCCACATTTCTTAAATGTAGTTTCCAACAGACATGCATACCAGTATGATCCACAATCAATACTTGAGCTGCACTGTACTGGCTGATTTTCGTTATAATAAAGATATCTTAGTTTACATTGTTGCACCTAATATCACAAATAAAGATTTAAAAAAGATACAACTTGGTTCCCACTTTTGATTTCCATCCAATATCTCCTAATGTATAAATGTATGTAATCACCAAATGAGAATAGGATCAGGGGTACGTGAAGTATTTTACAGTTAATATTCCATCATGAATATGAAGGCTTACTGCACTTATAGATTGATCCTTTAGATAAGGTGCAGATATCATTCAGCAACATCAGAAAAGTAGGAGAAAATTGGAAAATAGTTACTAATAATTGTTTCTGGTACTTGAATCACCACTGGCAGTATTTACCAACAAATCATGCATTTTCATAAACCCAAGTTTCTAATCTTGGCCTTTAACAATAACATTTATTGACATCACATCTTTAGCATCACAAATCTGTTTTTCAAGAATATGATTAAAGAATTGCACTGAACCAACGAACAAGAGCTGATCAAATACTTTGTCACTGAATTGGCTTTTGAGAATGGTCTTAGAAAGAAGAAAAACGTTAGGTTTCGAAACACATTGGAATAGTCAAGTTAGGAAGTGTAAATAGGATGGATAAGAGTTTTTACAATAGACTGATTGAGAGCATAGTCAAGTGATATTAGAGAAGTACAAACAGCTAGTTAAAGTTATGGACAGGATAAGGTGTCAAGCACAGACTGCTGCCAAAGAATTAAAGGAAGCTCGGTTTTAGTGACAAATACAAAATCAAATTCAAACATTCTGAAAGATGGAGGAAACAGTTGCTAGGAACAAGTTTGTGTTGAGGCCAAAGAAATTAGTTTTTGTCTTTCTAATGCTTAATTGGAAAAAATTGCTGAATGAATACACAAGGATCAATAGGGCAGTAGACAGTGATGATGACAAGGTATATTGTGGCGCTGTCAACATACACGTGGAACCCAAAATTATGTTGTTGAATCATACTCCTAAGGATATATATAGGTGGTTGGGAAAAAAAGATGGATCTGGTACACATTAAAGATAATAAAGCTGGGGAAGAAAATAATCACTGGTAGATGAACATTTGTTAACCTACAACAGCATAGGTAAACCTGAATAACAGTTGTTCTTTCCAACTGTTGCTGCCTGACCCAATCTGCTGAGTTTTTCCAATATTTTCAGTTTTTATTTTAGATATCCAGCATTTACATTGTTTTTATTTTCATTAAATAAAGCTGGGGAACTCACTCTTTTTCCCTCTCCCAATAGGCAGGAAGTACAGAAGGTTGAAAACACATACCTCCAGATTCAGGAATAGTTTCTTCCCAGCTGTTATCAGACAATTGACCAGTCCTCTCATCAGTTCAGTGCAGTGCAGTCCTGACCACCTATCTATATAATTGGAGACCTCTGAACTATCTTTAATCTGACTTTATTCAATTTTATATTGTTGCACTAAGTGTTGTACCTTTTGTCTGGTATTGTAGACGGGTTGATTGTATTCATGTAATCTTTTGACTGGATAGCATGCAAACAAAAGATTTCCACTGTGCCTTGGTACACACAATAATAAACTAACTTAAACTAACCTAGACCTGGAAAGTCCTACTTATTTGGACAAAGAAGAAGGATGTTGTGGTTCTTGATGCTAAAAGACTGAAATTAATGAGGAGGAACAGTACACCATGATTGTCCAGAGAGGATGTAGTTTGTGGCTAGGCTGTAGTTTGGCAGGAATATGGTCACGGAAATACATATCAGAGAAGATACAAAGTGCCAGAGTAACTAAGCAGGTCAGGCAGCATCCCTGGAGAATATGAATAGGTGACATTTCGGGTCAGGACCCTTCTTCGCACTGTTCATGAGTATATGCTTCAACACATATCAAGGGCAAATTGAAATCTGAGAAGATGAAGTGAAGCAAGACTAAAATTAGATAATAGTGAGGGTTCCGTGCCAGGTCAAAAGCTAACACACAGTTTTGTGGAAATGTGGGTGAAGATGGAACGGAAAGAGAGTTTCAAAGTTTTATTCTGGATATTTTCAGAAAATGTCAGCTTTGGCAGAAAACAGGATTCAATTATGCTCCAAACAGATCCAGAAATTAGTTGGCCGCCACAAAGCTCATATGGACTTAAAAGTTCAAGGATGAGAGATCTGGCATTATGGACATGCACACTTGAATGTGATCGGCACAGTTATTCTCCAAGGTCAATACAAAAAGCATGAAAGGGGACAGGATTGTGATTTGACATGAGAGATGTTTACACCAATGGGTAAAGAGAAACTGCACAATGTTAAATGGGAAGCCATTAATAGGGCCTAAATATTACATGAAGAAATGAAATAAAGGAAAATAGGTGTGCAGCAGCACCGATATACTTAAGGGGACGAAGATCAAAATAACTGAGGTTGAGATTGATTCGTACAGCTATTGAAGGGAAAAAGTCACATGGTTATCTCAATGGGAAAAGCAGCCTGAGGATTTCAAAGATGAAATGGATGAAACAAGGAAAGATATTCAGAAGATTCCAGAGACGTAGCTACACAGACAAGGAAGGAAGGATGTGATAAGAATCATTCTTACATCTTCGCAGTTTGAATGGGCCAATGATTGAAAGAATAGCAAGGGTCCAAAAAAGAAGGCATTTCATCCAAACCAGAAGGCAGAAATCAGTTGCTTAAAGGCAACTTTATAGTTCCTTGAACGTTATCAATTTAAAAATGACTACGATACTTTCTTCAGTTGTTTGCATTAATACTAAAAATAATCTGTAAAGGGATTGAAATACTTTTTCTATGCACTAGTAATTCTACATACAGGAGCAATGAACTTTTATAACTGTCCATTTATTGCAAGTGGTTTGAATAACAACAGCAAAACAAATCAAAATCAGTGTCCTAGTGCCAAGACAAACACAACTATTATTCAACTGTATCTGGACAGAAATTAATTCGGACTTTACATAGTTTTATTGTGATTCGAGTGTTCCCTGGTGTGTAGGTTTAAAAATTCAATGTGAAGAAGTACTGGCAATTCAAAAGTATTTCAAACTGCAGTTATATTTAAATACAACAACTTGTCTCCAGATAGGGAGTCCGATACTTAATCTTAATAACCTGTCACTCATGCTATCATCTGAGACTTTCTGCTCCTCATTCTCCATCTTGTCTTTATTTGTGTTGCATAATTCTTCACTTTCCACACCAACTCCTTCATCCGGGACTTGCAGTCGCTTTCGCTTGATGATCTTGTCTTTGGTAATCTCCTGGACTTGGAAATGGAAATGGAGCTGGCTTATTTGTACTTGGCTTCTTTCTGGGCTTGCGGCTGGAACATTGCCCTGGGTCAATGGGTGAAGTGTATTGCTGACCTCTGCTGGTGAATCTATAGCCATACGTTTGACCTTATTTCTCCTTTGCAAAGATCTACCAATTAAGTTGCTATCTGTGATGGAGTCTGACTCATGCCAGGATTGCCTTTTCCGTCTGATTGCTGTCACGTTCAGGGAAGACAGACGCTTGGCAACTGAGAGATGGTCATCCGAATCATTGCAATTGTTATTTTCTGTATAGTCATGAATTGTGCCCTCCAGGCTATGTTCAGAAACATCACTCATGCATTGAACATCGGATCTGGGAATTTGGTCAATGTCCATTCGTCTCCTCATGACTCTCTGCTTCCTAGCCTGACGCATCAGTAAATACGATGTTGAGTTGTGGGAGGCTTCATCTTCAAAATTGGCATACTTTTGTGTGTGCTCAGAAGTTTCCTCCAGATCAGAGACTAGATCTTGCACCAGCTCATCCATTCTTTTATAAGGCCTTAAAAATAGATACAATAAACATCCTAAATCAAAGTGCAATTACATTCAAGGAATAATATTTGGAGTCACTGTTTTAATTACAAATACAAGTCTAATTTTAATCTTTCATTAATTATACATCTGCACACAATAAGTTAAAAATATAATACTTCCACAAATGATGTATGATTGTAATGCTCTAAACATAAGAAAATAGAAGTAGACCACTTGGCCTCTCAAGCCTGCCATTCAAAATGATCATGGTTGATCTACGCAGGCCTCTTTTGTTTGTTGCCTTCAGCTGGCTGATCTTTCAAAAAAAAATCTACTTTCATTTTAAATATCTCTAAAGATTTAACCTCCACAAGTAGAGAATTCCAAGATATTGTCCCGACAGTTTTAAATGTCTTTCCCTATTCTGGTAACCATTCGAGATTGAATTCTACCTTCATGCTTCCAACGATCTTTTATGTTTCTATAAGATCACTTCATATTGTTCTAAACTCTAAAGATGTAGTTTTTTTTAAGATGCTCACGATAGGTAAATTCTCTCAACCCAAGAATTATCCTGGTGAATCCCTTTGGATAACATCTTTGCCAATATATTGTCTTCTTAAATCTGGGCATTAAATCCACTTATGATACTGTGATGTGATGTCATATTTCCCTGTACAATTGTAACAATAATGTTCTATTTCTAAACTCCAACTCTCATTCAATAAAAATGTATTTGCCTTCCTAACCAATTGATGCAATTGCCTTTTATTTTTTTTGCAATACAATATATACACAGGTTCCCCTCTATAGACTGCTTGTACATCACCAATGAACTCTAGCATATTTATTAAACATGATTTCCATTTCATAAAACCATGATGAATTGGTTTGATAACATTAAGCTTCTCTAAATGACTAGTTAATTTTTCTTTGATTATAGATTCCAGCATCTTGCCAAGAACAGATGTTACGCTAACAGACTGTCACCTTTTCGTCTTCCTCCCTTTTTGAACAATAGCGAACAACATTTCTGGTTTTCTAATCTGCAGGTGAGATTTAAACAAAAACTCAACCAACTATTTAGATTTTAAAAAACACAAAGAGCTGGAGTAACTCAGCAAATGAAGCAGCATCTCTGGAGGACATACGTAGGCTTTATTTTGAATTGAGACACCTCAGTGATTGTAGTAGAGAGGAGAAAGCTGGAAAAGAGATGGGAGAGATGGGTGGGAGAGGGGGGGGGGGGGGTTGGTGAAGATAGCCTGACAAGTGATAAATAGATGCAGGTGAGGTGGGTTTGATTGGCAGATGGGTGGACAAAGGGTGTCAGATAAGGAATGCAGAGGAGCAAAATTTCAAGCTAGAGAAAGTGATGTAGATGGAAGGGAACAGGGGAGGACGGAATAGTGGGAGAGATGGGTATGCTTGAGGTTGGGGCACAGGAAACAGAAGGGGGAAAAACGTCAGAGTCGCAAACTCATACTGCATGGAAACAGGGATCAACTCATCAACGTCGACCAAGACGCCCCAATCTAATTTAATCTCATCTGCCCATGTTTGGCCCATATCCCTTTAAACCTTGCTGAACCTGTCCAAATGTCTTTTAAATGTTATTGTACTTGCCTCAACTACTTTCTCAGACAGCGTGTTCTATATACCCATCACCCTCTGCGTGAAAAGTTGCCCCTCAGTTCCGATTAAATCTTTCCCTTCTCACTCTAAATCTTTGCCTTCTAACTCTTTATTACCCTTCTCTATGAAAAAGTATTACTGTATTCACCCTATCTATTCCTCTCATGGTTTTATACACCTTTATAATA
The DNA here is from genome assembly GCA_038087875.1 of Malacoraja senta. Classification (NCBI taxonomy): domain Eukaryota; kingdom Metazoa; phylum Chordata; class Chondrichthyes; order Rajiformes; family Rajidae; genus Malacoraja; species Malacoraja senta. Next base: position 137,315,130 of record CM075978.1, read on the forward strand.
CACTCCTCGGCCTGCTGCACTCCAAGGAATAAAGTTGTATCGGGCCAAACTCTCCTTATATCTCAGATCCTTGAGTACTGGTAACATCCTTGAAAAAATCCTCTCTGCGCCCTTTCCAGCTTAATGGCATCTTTCCTAGAGCAGGATGACCAAATATGAACACAATAGGGGGGTTGCACGTATGGTCACTGGGTCATAGGGCTTGACGCACGGAGCCGCTCAATCCATCTGGAGGACATCCGTAACTTCCGGTATATGTTATTAATGCACAAAACGTGTACTTTCCTACCTGTTAAAAACCACCAAAATGTTGAATTTTTGCGCTGTAAAATATTGTGGAAGTCGGGGTAAGTGTGAGAGACATGTACCCAACTTCAGAATTCCAAAAGTGAAGTGAAATGAAGATAAAGAGAAGCGAGAGCTGAAGGGACAACAGCAGCTAAAGTGCTTGGCGAACATTGGCCGTGCAGATATCGGAATTGAAAATATTGGGAATTATCGCATTTTCTCACTGCATTTCATCAACAGACATTATTTGGGTTTTTTCTTGATTCCTTTGGTATCTAAAAAGTCTCAGAAGTGATAAATCTGGTTGTAAATTTTGCTTCAGAGGCGTTTTCTTTTTGTATGTAAAAACCCACTTGAGAACCATGGGCGATTTTAAAATTTTACAGCCAGATTTATCACTTCTGAAACTTTTTAGATGCCAAAGGAATCAAGAAAAAACACAAATAATGCCTTAGTTGATGAAATGCAGTGAGCAAACGGCCAATGTTCGACAAGCACTTTAGCTGTTGTTGGCCCTTCAGCTCTCGCTTCTATCTACCGTCATTTCTCCTCACTTTTGGAATTCTGAAGTAGGCTAAATGTCTCTCACGCTTATCCCGATTTCCATAATGATTTACAGCGCAAAAATTGACAATTTTGGCGGGTTTTAATGGGCCCGCTACGCTGGAAACAATGGTAAGTGCTTACCTGCAGTTCATCGCGTGTACTCCATTTGGCGTAGCGTAGCAACAGTACGGGTCATGGGTCGTGACCCAACTGCCGTGAAACCTCCCTATACTCCAAGTGTGGCCTCAGCAACTGAAAACTGTAACGTAATGTCCCAAAATCTATACTCATTATCCCATGTGATCCAACGTTCCAGAGCAGCTTCCTTTAAACCCCTCGGATGCAGGTCATCATGACGTGGGGACTTGCCTACCTTTAGTTCTTGCTGACCTTTGCTTCCTCATGACAGTGATTGCTACAAATGTTTCCATGCTATTTGAAACTATCCCATCTGAAAGATTAGAGGGGCCTGTTTCCATGTTGCATGACTATGTCTCTAAGTAGAAGCAGAGCCGCATGATCAGATTTTCCAAATGCAGTCATGATTTTAAATGGTATGCATCTTTGTTGGTTGTGTAGCAGTGGTCAAGGATGTTTGGGCCTCTGATGGGACAGAAGATGTGCTGATATTTTTTGCACTCTTTCCAACTTAATGAAATAGTGTCTATAGCAGAGTGATCAGAAACACACACAATACTCCAAATGCTGACTCACAGAAAAGTACAGCACATGGCCAAGCATTTTGGCCCACAGTATTTGTGCCAAACATGATGGCAAGTTAAGGCAATCTCCTCTGCCTGCACCTGATCTATACTGGCATATCCATGTACCTTTTCAAAACATATTAAATGTCACTATCATATTTACCTCCACCCCACCTCTGCTAGGGCATTCCAGGCATCTTCCACTCGCTTTTAAAATAAAATCTCCCCCCACACATTCTTTAAATGTTGGCCCTATCACTTTAAAGCTGTGCCCTCTAATCTTTGACATATCCACGCTGGGAAAAAGTTTTTGGTGTCTATGAGATATGCCTTAGCTTTGGACACTCAAGAAAAAACAATAACGTTTGTCTAACCTCTCCTCACAGATAATGGCCAGCTTGGAAACAATGAAAGTTCATCAATTTAAAAGAGTAACTTTGTTTCCCTCGCCAAAAGATATTGCTCAGTATTTTCAAGTTTGTTTGCTATTTTAAACATCAACAATGTGCTGAAATCAACATAGTCACCCAAAACAATATAAAGTGACACATAACACCATAGGAACAGTGTGCATATGTTTTTGCACCCAAGTACGGCTTCAACTCCACACTTTTTAAATAAATACGATTGTCCCAGACCATTTGATGGAAGGGAATTGTAAATAGCAGCCAGCGCGGACAGGGAGGGGGTGGGGCATATGAGAAGGCAAGGGTGTGGGGTAAAATTGTCTGATTTGTGTAAACGGCATTGAATGTATGTAGATAAGACACAAAAAGCTGGAGTAACTCAGCGGGACACGCAGCATCTCTGGAGAGAAGGAATTGGTGACGTTTCTGGTCGAGACCTTTCTTCAGACTGTATATAGCCTCTGAGAATGTCGGAAGAATGCTTTGCACCGTTCCTGTATGCCACATTTCTTTAAAAACTTGAATAATGCTTATTTTGATAAAGAAAAACAGGACAGGGGCCACCTCCCTGGCCGCTGCTACTTGGTCGAGCGCTCACACATGTGAAGGAAACCATGAGGTGCCTTCAGCTCAGCCCCCCGTCCGCCTACTTACCAATCACCGCCGATACCACGCAGATTCAGTCCAACCGTCGCACCGGCCATCAAAGGTGACCGTGCTGCGACTGATGGTCCTCTCGGACAACTTTGAGACGTTTGGATGTAACACGTCGCATCTGCCTCTGCCGCCGCCAGCGGCGTAATGGGAACACGGAAGGCCCCGACCCGTCCACCGGAAACAGGCCCGGCCTATTTTAACCCCCCCTCGCATCGCCCGCTCTTCAGATGTACCGCCGCCTTCATCAAAACATGCTTCTTCAGCCGTGGCGACCGAAGCTCAGAGTTGTGTTTTCACACCGGTTGAGTTTGCACCATGTGAAGTGTCCCCCTCCCTCCGCCCGTCATGATGCAGGCGACTCCTCCCGTCTCCATAGCAACGCACTACAACTACAAGAGGAAGATGGCAACTTTGGCCAAGCTGCAGGGGCACCTGGTCGGGCTGGAGCAGGAATACTTCGGTAGGAACTGGTAGGTACGGCCAATTGGTAGGAGAGCCCCTACGCTTAGCTTTTAAATAATAAATCCCGGGAGGGAAATGCACTGACTTCCGTGTTGTTGGCATTATGGTAATTGCTCTGAACTGAAATGGTCTCAAAAGGGAAAAAAGTTGAGCGGCGTCTGGTTTTAAGCATTGTGGAAACTCACGTTTGAGACATTTTTTAAAGAAACACAAGTCTACTTAATGTAGAAACAAGGAACTGCAGATAATGATGCACAAAAAATCGCCTAAAGTACTGGAGTAACTCCATTATCTCTGGAGAACATGGATAGGTGACTTTTCGTGTCGGGACCCTTCTTCAAACCCACGATGTATGTCACTCAGGATGGATGGATCTATTGAAAGTGTGAACTAGAGTGGGGTTAAGTATCTCCAGTATATCAACATCATAGAAGGTGTAGAATGCACATCCAGATGATCTAGAGGTTTAGTTTTGGTTATGTTAACTTCAATGGCTAGCTACTAGATATTGATTTTATTATTATCTTGTGAATTTATTTTCAAGTGTATTAGCACTTGATCAAATGAAAGACTCTTCAAAGAAGACTTCTGGCTCGACAAAGGGACAATAATTTGTCAGTTGCCCACTGTTATAATAACAATAATGTGGGGAAATTTATGGGCCTGTCCCACTTACGCGACTTTTACGGCAACTGTCGGCACCCATCATAGATGGTTGCAGGTCGCCGAAAATGTTCAACATGTTGAAAATCCAGCGGCGACTAGAAAGACGCTACGACTCTTTGGGCGACTGAGGAGACTACTCACGACCATACAGGTGACACCTGTCGCGGGGTGAAGCCTGTATGGTCGTGAGTAGTCGCCCAAAGAGTCGTACCTTCTTCTGGTCGTCGCTGGATTTTCAACATGTTGAAAATATTCGGCGACCTGCAACGACCTATGACGGGTGCCGGCAGTCGCAGAAAAAGTCGCACAAGTGGGACAGGCCCATAAATAAAATTGAATCGAACATAGCACAGGAACAGACCCTACAGCCTACAATGTCTATGCTGATCTCATCTGCCTGCACATGATCCTTATCTCTCCATTCCCTGCATATCCACGTGCCTATCTAGAAACCTCATAAATGCCACTATTGTATCTATCTCCACTACTACCATAAGCAGTGCATTCCAGGCACCCACTGCCATCTGTAAAACAAAAATTTGCTCTGCACATCTCATTTAGGAATAGGAATAGACAATAGACAATAGGTACAGGAGTAGGCCATTCGCCCTTCGAGCCAGCACAGCCATTCAATGTGATCATGGCTGATCATCCCCAATCAGTACCTCGTTCCTGCCTTCTCCCCATATCCCCCGACTCCGCTATTTTTAAGAGCCCTATCTAGCTCTTTCTTGAAAGCATCCAGAGAACCCGCCTCCACCGCCCTCTGAGGCAGAGTATTCCACAGACTCACCACTCTTTGTGAGAAAAAGTGTTTCCTCGTCTCCGTTCTAAATGGCTTACTCCTTATTCTTAAACTGTGGCCTCTGGTTCTGGATTCTTAAACTGTGGCCCCTGGTTCTGGATTCTTAAACTGTGGCCCCTGGTTCTGGATTCTTAAACTGTGGCCCCTGGTTCTGGAATACGTTATTGTCACATTTGACTAGGCACAGTGAGATTCTTTGCTTGCATACACAATGTATACAAATAGCAGCCACCTATGGCGCTGATAAATGTACCCCTCTCATCTTCAAGCTATGCTTGATATTTCTACCCTGAGTGTCTACCCTATCTATGCTACTCATCATTTTATATAATTTTCCCAGGTCTCCCCTCAAAACGGTGCAAGTGTATCCAACCTATTTACAGCTAATACCCGCTATTGCAGGTATCATTTTGGTAAACCTCTTCTGCACCCTCTCCAAAGCCTCCACATCCTTTGAGTAATGGAATGATCAAAGCTACACAGAATACTCCAAATGTGGCCAAACCAAAGTGGTATAAACCTGCAACATTACTTCCTAACTCTTGTATTCAATACCCAGACCAATGAAGCCAAGCTTATCAAATGCCTTCTTTACCACTCTAGCTACTTGTGTTGCTTCTTTCAGGGAGCTATGGATTTGGACCTCAAGATCCCTCTGTACATCAATGATGTTAAGGGTCTTGCCATTAATTGAAGATGGACACAAAATACTGGAGTGACTCATTGGGACAGGCAGCATCTCTGCAGAGAAAGAATGGGTAATGTTTCCGGTCAAGACCCTTCTTCAGAATGTTTGCTTTCCTCTTACATTCAACTTTCCAAAATGCAACACCTCGCTCTTACTCAGTTTAAACTCCATCTGCCATTTCTCAGACCCTTTCTGAAGCTGATCTATACGCTGGATACTTTGACAGCCTTTCTCACAGTCCATGACTCCCTCAATCTTGGTGTCATCTACAAACTTACGAATCTACATTGACATCCAAGTCATTTATATACAGTGCCCTCCATAATGTTTGGGACAATGACCCATCATGTATTTATTTCCCTCTGTGCTCCACAATTTGAGATCTGTAATAGATAAAAAAATCACATGTGGTTAAAGTGCACATCGTCATATTTTAATGAAGGCCATTTTTATACATTTTATTTCACCATATATAAATTACAGCAGTGTTTATACATAGTCCCCCATTTCAGGGCACCATAATTTTTGGGACACAGCAATGTCATGTAAATGAAAGTAGTTATGTTTAGTATTTTGTTGCATATCCGTTGCATGCAATCACTGCTTGAAGTCTGCGATTCATGGGCATCACCAGTTGCTGGGTGTCTACTCTGGTGATGCTCTGCCAGTCCTGTATTGCAGCCATCTTTAGCTTATGCTTGTTTTGGGCGCAAGTCCCCTTCAGTTTTCTCTTCAGCATATAAAAGGCATGCTCAATTGGGTTCAGATTGGGTGATTGACTTGGCCACTCAAGAATTTACCATTTTTTAGCTTTGAAAAACTCCTTTGTTGCTTTAGCAGTATGTTTGGGATCATTGTCTTGCTGTAGAATGAACCGCCCGCCAATGAGTTTTGAGGCATTTGTTCGAACTTGACCTGATAGGACACTTCAGAATTCATTATGCTGCTGCCATCAGCAGTTGTATCATGAATGAAGATAAGTGAGCCAATACCTTCAGCAGCCATACATGGCCAGGCCATAACACCCCCATCACCGTGTTTCACAGAAGAGGTGGTATGCTCTGGATCTTGGGCAGTTCCTTCTCTCCTCCATACTTTACTCTTGCCGTCATTCTGATATAAGTTAATTTTCATCTCCTCTATCCACAAGACCTTTTTCCAGAACTGTGGTTGCTCTTTTAAGTACTTCTTGGCAAACTGTAACCTGGCCATCCCATTTTTGTGGCTAACGAGCAGTTTGCATCTTGCAGTGTAGCCTCCATATTTCTGTTCATGAAGTCTTCAGTGGTAATCACCAACGTAACTCCTCATAAAATGAAGATCAAACTTCAAACTGGTAAGTTCTCGTTTAATCTTACTATTTTACTTCGGAGTACATGAAGATTTTAAAGCTTTGTGATTTCATGCCGCAGATACAAATCCCGGCTTCTCACTGCATTGATTGACTCGGAATGAGAAATAATCAATAATGCATTAATAATGACATTTGTACAACAAATGCAGTAATTCATTTATTTTAATAATAGAATTAATAGGATCCCCTTTAAACCAGAGGAATTTATACAGAACTTAAAATAGTTTCTGCAAACAGCCCCGTATTGGCAAAAGGCCGATGGTAAAACAGTTGAAACATCAACTCATTGGACCGAGAATATGGTCGACGGGGACGTCCTTCGTCCTGGCCGCCGATGTTGCTGCTGCCCTAGTCGAATGGGACGTAAAAACATCAGTGTTAATACCTGCAGCAATTAAGACTTGTTTTAGCCATCTTGAAATAGTCTGTACTGAGACTCTCTTGTGTGTTTTTTTGTGTGTGATAAACAATCCAGTTTCCATATTTCGTAAGAGCCTTGTAACCTCAATGTATTGTAACAAATATGTCTTAATACAGAGACATGGATCCATTGGATATGCTGATAAAACAATTCTGAATCCTGTCACACCTGGCCTACTTTGTTTCAGTAGGTCATAAATGTAAAACATAACATTATCTTCAGCCACTTCCATCCTGTCTATTTGCAATTTTTGCAATGTCTGCACACGCTGTGCTGTTACTAATGCCATGAGCATGACCACTTTCATACTGAGTTTGGCCAAAGTTAAAGACATACCAGGAGACCATTCACGAAGTAGCTTAAGAACCACACTTACATCCCAGATTGCCATGTACCTAGGCTTAGGAGGTCTGGAATTAAAAATTCCTTTCATCAATCTGGAAACAAGTGGATGAGACCCAATAGGATTTCCTTCCGACTCCACAAATAAATATGAGGACAATGCACTCCAGGCTGAATTAATTGCACTATAACTCAACCCCTCATCATAATAAAGTGTTGATAAAAACTCTAAAACATTTGAGGTATCTGCCGTACAATATTCAACATTCTTTTGTACACAGAACTTTTCCCATTTCTTAATATAAGAAATGTACTGTTTTTGAGTGCTCTTCCTCCAGGCTGCCGTAAGCGTCCACAGTACGCCCAGACAGTCCTCGCCCGAGAAAAGGCCTTCTTAAAACCTGCAAATTAACAAATCCAAACGATCATATAATGGATGTTGTTCTCCTGTTACCGGATGCAGTAGTAAATCCCTTCTTTTCGGGACTTTCATCAACGGCTGTGTCGTCAATTCTAATATCAAAGGATACCATGGCTGTGTAGGCCAATCCGGTACCACCAGTACCCCCGAAGCGGCATCTTGCCTGATTTTAAGCAAACACCGACTTATGAGGCAGAAAGGTGGAAATGCATACAAAAACATACCACCCCAATGTAGCGAGAAAGCATCAATTGCTACTGCACCTGGATCTGGTTCCCATGACACATATCTCGATAGCTGATGATTTAATCTAGATGCGAACAAGTCGATATCTGGCATTCCAAATCTGGTTATTATGTCATTGAATACCTCCCTATTCAACATCCATTCTTTGTTATCATGGAATTTCCTTGATCTGGTGTCTGCTATAATATTCAATCTACCTGGTAGATAAATAGCTGAAATCCAAATATTCCTGTCAATACACCAAGACCAGATTTGATTAGCCAACTTATCACATGACACCGACGTGATTCCACCCATATGATTAATATATGCCACTGCTGTTGTATTATCAATTTGCAACTGAACATGCAGGTTAGTCATGTTAGAGCAATAAGCTTGGAGTCCATAGAACCCTCCTAAAAGCTCCAAATAGTTGATTCCCCATGTCTGCAGAAACAATGCCTCTTCCGCCTTCCATCTGTCTCCGCAGCTGGATACCAAATCAGTTGCACCCCATCCTAGTGCACTGACATCAGTTTGTAATACCATGGAAGGCTGTTCAGTCAGTATTTTACTGAAACTGCTTGAGACATGTAGAATCCACCACTGCAAATCAGAAACAGCATTTGTTTTTAATTGCATGGCCCTATCAAAATGGCCACCATGCATCCTCAGTGCCTGTTCTTTAGCTCTCTGTAGCTGTTGGAAATGTAATGGCCCATATTGTACTGCCGGAAAAGCTGCTACTAATTTCCCCAGCACTCTAGCCACATGTCTAATTGAAGGTTTTCGCTCATTTAACAGCTTAATGCAATCATGAATCAACTCCACCCTTTTTTCACTGGGCAAAGTAATTTCCATGTGAACTGAATCAATTGTGAAACCCAAATAATCAATTGATGTACATGGTGTTAACCTTGATTTCTTTGGATGAATTAGAAAACCCAAACTTTCAAAAGTGGATTTAACAACTGAGACAGATAACTCAGCTAACTCTTTTGTTCGCCCTATAATCAGGACATCATCCAGGTACGCCATTACCACATGCCCCTGGCCTCTCAGCAGCCCCAGAATTGGTTTTAATAATTTAGTGAATATTCTGGGAGCTGAAGTTAACCCATTAGGCAGAGCTTTAAACTGCCATAACTGGTTCATCCAGGTAAATTTTAGATATTTTCTATCTTCCAAATGAACAGACACTGAATAATATGCATCTTTTAGATCAATAGTTGCCATATAACATGCTTTTAAAATAAGTTGTTTGGCAGTCACAAAAGTCTCCATTTTAAAGTGTCTAAATTGAACAAAAGGATTAAGACTTGTCAAGTCCAAAATAATCCTACATCCTCCATCCCTTTTAGGTCGGGGAAATATATTAGACACAAATTGGTTGTTGATAAACCGACTTTTCAATAACACCTTTATTACATAGGTTTTCAAGTTCAGCTTGAACCTCCATCACTTCTTTTTGTGAAAACTGGAGTATTCTGCTAGGAACATGCTGGATGGGAAAATCATAATTTGGATCGAACTCAATTCGAAATCCTTGTATAATACTCAGAATAACAAAGTCTGAAGTAATCTGCTTCCAACTTTTATAGAAGAGATGTAATCTGCCCCCAACCTTTGGCTGTACTGCCTTTAATATGTTCCCATGAGAACCAGGTCCACCTACTTCCTTAGTCACTGAGTGACCTGTGGTCCCTGGCTTCTGGCGGGAAGACCCACGCTTGTTCGTGTTCCCGCTGCAGGACGCCAACTACGCCCCTGCGACGATGATCGACTTGTTCCTGGTGTAGGCCCAGGATCAGTATGACGTCTGAAAGGATACCTCCTCTTCACAGACTTGCCAACCATCAATGTTTTAATCAATCCGGCTGTTTTTGCCTCATCCTCCAACTCCTTCATGCGTCTCCCGAGATCCTCTCCAAAGAGTAAGTTGGGTAGCTGCACATTACTGGGCTTGCAGAGTGCTGCGAATTTGGGATTGATGGTGGGCCGAATAGCACACTTCCTCAAACAATTGATCTCGAAGTGGGCGCTATATAGCAAATCCGTCATCTGCTGGCCTCTATATATTGTTCTGGCAAATGCAGTTATTCCAGAACCCAGCAGCTTCAATATTCTCTGCAGCTTTATTTCTTGAGCTCTCATACTCATGCCCATCTGACCCCATATCACTTGGTTTACTGCTGGTGCTTTCAATAATACGCAGTTCCTCGGGGTCTCGTGCTTTTTGGCAGTTTCATCCATCGTAAGCTGCTCCAGCTGATGGGATACCAAATAGTTGATTGTGGAGGCCAACTCCTCTCCCGGTGGCTCTCCTGACCCTGACGGGGCAGCGAATCGTACTGCCAGAGGTGGAATATCTGGCAGCTGCGGTTCTTCGCTTGAATCGGCCTCACCGTCAGAGTCGGGGTCAGAACTCTGCTGACCCTGTGCACGCGCCTCATCAATGAGGGTGCTCTCAAACAGCCCTTTGCTAGGTGCTGCTGACCTGGCTTCTGGAGCCTGTCTTTGGCTACACTCTTCACTGAGTATGCTTTTCTCCAGTAACCTGTGTAACAGGCTTTCCATCTGAGAGATCCGCTCAAAAGCGGTATCCAGCCCTAGAGTTGCATCCTCCTCATCAGACTCCTCCTCCATGGGCCGCACGGACTTGAATGTAGCCTTGCGCCCCACTGGCGCTGATTGAGTTCTTTTCAACCCCAAGTCCACAGTCACTACGCTCCCAGCCGGTGACTGTACAGGGGTCTGAGGCAGCTGTTCGCCGACCGCAATCTCGCGACTTTCCACCGGCTTTCCCGCTCGCCTCTTCCCCTTGCCCGTTTTTTCCATGCCGCCTGTGGAAAAAATCCCCACAGACCCACAGCAAACGGACCCGGAAATTATCGAAAAAAGTTTTTTACTTACCTTGTAGTTTACAACTACATTTCCACTAGAGGATTTCGCGCCAATGCGTCTGACATAATGACGCGCAGGCGCCCTGACGGGTCTTCTTCACGTAGTCACTCACGTGACTCCGAAGTAAAATTTATAATTTCATTTACACGTGAAATGATAAAAACTATTTTTATTTTAAAAAGGAGCTAAGAGAGCCAAAGTGGGAATACTACAGCTCCTGAGGATAGAAATCCTATCTAAAGCCATGTAGTAAATTGTTTCATAGCTGCTTAGACCCGGGTTGAGAATCTAACTCCATGAACTTGATGAGTAGGGACAACCTGAATTCTAATATTTCTATTTAAATTGCAAAGTACCATGGATGGTGCAAATCCAAAATAGTAAAAGCATTGAACAGTTCAGGCCTTCTCTACGATTGAGTTTTAATTTTATATGTTTTGTCAGTTGAATTGTGAAGTGCTTGCATGCTTAATATACAATGTAATGTTTTCTGTTTGTAGATAAGCTTGATTGTTTGTGTGGTTCAACGTACATGCATTTCTTTTTTTTGATTTATATTATCCTTTTATTGGACAATATTTTAGATGAGCTTGATCCTAATATAGCTTTGAGAAAATTCAGATAAATTAGTCAAACAAGGCTTTGAAATGTTGCAGAAATAATTTGTGGTAGACGGATGAGAGGGGTTTGATTGGCAGATGAATGGATTAAGTGACAAGCTAAAGATGAAAAAGAGACAAAAGGGTGGCAGATAAGGAATGATGAGGAGTGAAATGTAAAACCAGAGAGAGTGATATAGATCCAAGGTAGGGAAAAGAGGGGTGGGATAGTGGGAGCAATGGGTGCATACTGGGGTTGGGTTGGGGGGGGGGGGGCGGATAAGGGGGTATTACTTAAAATTGGAGAATTCAATGTTCATTCCATTGGGTTGTAAAATATACTGGTTTTCATCTTGAACCTTTGTCACTTACTCCAGCCATCTGCCAATCAACACCCCACCCTCCTAGCCTGTATCCATCTATCATTTGCTTGGTTTTGTCCCACCACCACCTCTTTTCCACCCCTCCTCCCCCCCCCCCCCCCCAACAACAATTTTAGGGAGGGAAGCTGGAGGAGGTGGTCTGCCCAAGTGAATGTATCATCTCAAATCTATATGGAGCTTAAATAATTAATACATTATTCTTTCTATGTGGCCCTGTTATTTCTTAATATCACAGCCACGTAGTTACTATTTGGAGGCCTATGTTCCTATCACGTTCCTTTCCTTTGTAATTTATTAATCCTACAATGGACTCCGCATCTTTTACCTTAAATATTCTTTCTCAACGGTATTTATTTAATTAATTAACTGTACTTTGCCACAGATTTCCCTTTCTCTCGTCCTGAATATTGAAGACCCACTTTTGATCTTGTCTTACCTTGAAAATAATTGTGACATATACAAAACTAATTTACAGGTGCACGCAGCCTTTAACAAGAGCAACATAGTGTACTCCTGCATTATTCATAGAGTGTACCTGCACTGAGAGATGGGTGGCATTAGAATTGTTAAAAAATGGTCCTTTTATAATATTAAAGGAGTAGAAAAATGCACATTGTATATCTATCCCATCCATGTTGTGATTATAAATAGTCAGCTTTAAAAATTGTTGGCTTAGTTGTCGTGGGAATTTTTCTAATCAAATAAAACCCATGTTTATTCAAGTTTATAAGACTGGCATTTTGGGTTCTTTCAGCCTGTTCTAAAATGTCTTTAATCAATTACAAATATTTCAGGATTGCCGAAGAAAACCGAATGAGAGAACATTGTGCTGCTGTAAAAATCCAGAGCTGTTTCAGAGGATTTAAGGTTCGAGCACATATCAGGTATACAGAATGTGTTTAAATCTTTATCTATAATATGTCCAAAATATCTTGTATTCTAAATTTATACAACCACACTTACTTTAGAGAATGCTTAAGTAATCTTGTTACATAGTAATGACATACTTTGACCATTGTGTTGCTTTTGAACCTTAGTTTCCTTATTCCCACTTCTTGTTTGGTAGTGTAGGAAGGCTGGCATGGGGTTTGCTATTTAATGCCCCTGTCCCACTTAGGAAACCTGAATGGAAACCTCTGGAGACCTTGCGCCCCACCCAAGGTTTCTGTGAGGTTCCTGGAGGTTCCAGTCACTCTCCCTATTGGTGGAAAGTGGTTTCCGCGTAGTCGCGGCTTCTTCTATCTTCCTGCGATTATTTTTTTTTAAACACAAAAAAACGGCCTCGACTAAAAATAGATTGCCGTTTGGCCGAAGCCAGTGGAGTGGGGTCGCCATTTTGATTGGCTCATTGGAGTTTTCAGCAAAGATCCTGTCGGATCTCTGGTTTTCAGGACCTAGAAGATCCACCGGAAGGTAAAATGCCCGCTAACTTTATTAAACTTCTTAAAAATGTCTCCACTCCTTCTCCCCCCCCTTCTCTCCCCTTCTCTCCCCTTCTCCCCCCTTCTCTCCCCTTCTCTCCCCTTCTCTCCCCTTCTCTCCCCTTCTCTCCACTTCTCTCCCCTTCTCTCCCCTTCACTATCCCCTGCTCCCCCCTTCTCCCCCCTTCTCCCCCCTTCTCCCCCCTTCTCCCCCTTCTCCCCCTTCTCTTTCCCCTTCTCTCTCCCTTTCTCTGTCCTTCTCTCCCCTTCTTTCCCCTTCTCTCCCTCCCTCCCGCACTCTCTGAAGGACTTACCGTGCTCTGTGGCAGCTGTTTATCTTCCTCTTCATCGTGCAGACAGCGCTTCTCCGCTGTCCCTGGCCCCCACCTTCGCGATGTGTTTGTGTGTGTGTGTGCGGTCGGCAGCAAAGATCCTATAGGATCTTTGATCAGTAGATGCAGCTCACGCTTCAGTCGAGGCTTTCCAGGCAAGTGACCAAAACCTCTGGTGACTCATGGAGAGTGACCGGAACCTCTGGGAACCTCCGGGAACCTCACGGAAACCTTGGGTGGGGCGCAAGGTCTCCAGAGGTTTCCGTTCAGGTTTCCTAAGTGGGACAGGGGCATAATACTGAATTATATTATAAAGTAAAAGATAAAATCACAATAAGAGCAAAATGAATGTTACTAAAATGAGGATTCAATTGCACGTGCATGGTTTGATTCATGAAAAAGATTTTACCTAATCTTTTAAATGCACCTCACCTTTAGTTCCATTTAGTATTGACTCTGTAAAGTTACTGAAGGATTTAAAAATAGGACATGAACTTGTGTTCTAATAAAATATTCCCAGTTCAAATTACTGTATAAATATTATGTTAAAATATCTGAGGGCATTTGTTACTTTTTGCTTGTAACTGTGCAAAAGACAGTAAATCCAGTAGGTGGTGTTCTATTAGGATTTGCAGCACCAACCTAATCTATCATCTTTGAAATGTAATTGATAACATAGTCTTCAGAATTAGGCTGTGGGCCGAGGAGCTTTTTCGTTCAGGTTTGTGACCCAACTCATGGAACTACCTGAATTTTTAACATATTGTGTAAAAATATTATATAAATCATACCTGAAACTCGTCAAGAACAAAACCTGCACATTTTGTTTAAATATGACAAAAACTTCAAATTTTCCGGGGAGTAATTGTCCAATCAATGCACGTTTGACATTGAGGTCGCACGCAAATTGACCAATCCTTGTTTTATGGTCACTAGGCAGCGAGGACTCTGGGATCATGGCTGCCTCCTCATTACATCAATAGCAATAGCAATGTTTCCAAGGATAAAGGTAATGCTAACCTTGTTGATCATTTTGTCTTTCAATTGATTTATCTTTATAAAGTTATGATGTGAACTGTTAAATAAAAATGATAAATAACAAATGTACAGCTAGGGTCAGTGTCAGGGTTAGGGTTAGGGTCAGGGTCAAGGTCAGTCAGTCGGTTGGTCGGGCTTGTCAGTAGGCCGATGGAGGATCGGTCGGGATGCTGGTAGGCCGGTGAGTGCTGCGAGGGGTTGGTCGGGCTTTCGGCCGGCCGGTGTTGCAGCGAGCGAGCGGGCGGACTGACGGAGCCGGCATTATGGGGGTGCTGAAGGCGGCCCAGGCAGCGTGCAAGGCAGTGCTGCTCCCCACCATCATCACCACAACGATCCAGAAGGGCATGCTGGCCAAGGTGGACTCGCTGAGCGGCCACACGTACGGAGCCCGCAGCCGGTCCGAAAGCGTCTCCAGCTCCAGCCGTAGGCAGCTCTGGAAGGGGGGCATTAGGGTTAGGGTTAGGCAATTTCCTCTCAATGGAAGATGCCTTAGCCTTCCCCCAGCCTGGCACTGCCCGAGTCCAACTATGGCCGTGACCCCCACTCTGCACACTGGCAGTCAGTGGGGTTCAGTAAACGGGGGAACCCAGAACAACTGCCTTCAACCTGATTAGGCTGATTCAGGAGCCGGACCTCTGCGGCAGACTCATTCAAAAAACACACACATTTATATTAATTATATTATTATATATATCTACAGGTGGTATAATAATATATAGTTTAAATAGATTGCAACACGG
This sequence comes from Malacoraja senta, assembly GCA_038087875.1. NCBI lineage: Eukaryota > Metazoa > Chordata > Chondrichthyes > Rajiformes > Rajidae > Malacoraja > Malacoraja senta. The sequence continues at coordinate 137,330,533 of CM075978.1, forward strand.
AAATAGGCTCCCCATGGTGTAATATGGTCATTGGACACTAGATGGTGCTTATTTTTTGATCTCATTTTCTAATTAGTTTAATTAATTAATGTGCCACTTTTGGCACTGAAGAGTTACGACTTCCTTCTCAATTATATTTTATCTAAATCTGTGCAAAATTTCATGTAGTTCCGAGACATGGGTCACAAAAGTTGATTTCTAGACACATTTTTGATGCTCGGCCCACAGCCTAAATGCCATTATAAATATCTCATTGGTTATGTAAATTGCATTCCTCTTGTTATCTCTGGTGTTCAACCTCACTTCACAATCCTTGGCCAGTCCCCACTATCAACCGGTGTAATGTGCCTAATACGTCTGTCTAATCCCCTTTCTTCAGTCAGGCTTTATATGTATCTCTTCAGTCTCTGATTTTCCAACCTTTCTGGTGGCTTATGGGCCTATCCCACTTAAGCGACTTTTTAGGCGACTGCAGGAGACTATGCAGTCGCCACATGGTCGCCACATGTTCGCGGGTGGTTACTGGGGAGTCGTCTTCATGGTCGTGAGAAGTTCCCGCATTCTGGGAGCTAGTCGCGGCCTCATTATAGTCGCCGCAAATTTTTTAACATGTTGAAAAATTAACGGCGACTAGAATAAAGCCACCATGGAGAGTAGCGAGAATTCTCGAGCCATAGATGGGTCGCCAGGAGGTCGAAGGTACTCGGAGGTTCTCCTAGGTTGTAGCCGGTGCTGACTGGTGAATTTCATTGGCTCATTGGTAAAAAAACAGGTAAGCAGTAGTTTTCAGAACCAAGGATATGTTAAATGTCTGCCGAGCTTCACAGCCGTGTTTCTCTGGCTTCTTAAAAGTTGTCTCCACTCCTTCTCCCCCCTCTCCCCCTTCTCCCCCCTTTTAAAGGACTTACCGTACACTGTGCTTTAGCCGTCTTAATTACAGCGCCAACCTTCCTGTTCATCGCGGTGTATGTCTGTATCACCTTGGCTTTGCACCGTGTGAATTTTTTAGACGGGGCAAGCGGGGGGAGCGCTGTCTAAAAAATTCACATGGGCTGGTGAAGGAAGCAAGGTGTTTGTGTGTGTTCCACTCTGACAGTCGCCGTTCTAGTCACCGTTTTTTCAGGCGACTGCCGGCCACTTGACAGTGGCCGGCAGTCCGCTGGAAAATTACGGGGACAGGCCCATTAGTGTTGAATCCAGAATTCCTACAATGTAACTATACAAAGAAATACCATTGTGCCTCAAACTGTATTCATTTTAGCTCTCCACAAACTCAACATGCCCTATTGTGGTAGTGGTAGAAGTGGTAATCTGCTTTGGGCCTTTCAGTTGGAATAAATAGTTCAATACTCTCTTCTATGTACAATGCAATAATTTGTTTCGTAGGAAATGAAATTGAAACAGGTAGGAAGAGAGATTTGAGTCATGCAGAGTGAGCAAAATAAGTGCCAGACTGCATCAACAGATAAAATAAAAAGAGGACATTTGGTTAATGTGGAGGAACAAAGGGACTTAAGAATATACATCCTAATCCTTAAACGTAGCAGGACTGGTCAGTTGGATGAATGAAAAAAACAGAATTCTGTTTCTGTTGTTAGTTGCTGGAACCGAAATCTGCAAGTGCACTGAAATCTTGACAGGTCATGACTTCACCACTGTGAAGAGTTCTGATTACCATAATAAAGGGAAAAAGTGATTGCAATGAAGATGGTACAGAGATGTAAGGATATTATTAGGGCTGGAAAATATTTGTTTTTGGGGAAGATTGGATCGGCTGGGATTTTTCATGGAACAGAGCAGGCCAATTTTAGTCGCAGTTTGGGGCTAGAAAAGGGAAAATGTGAAGAGATGATTTCCCCTAATCAGAGGACATAGATTTTAAAATAATTGGTGAAAGAATTGGAAGTGTAATGGCATGTATTTCAGCCAGTGAATAGTAGTGGTCTGAAACTGAAAGTCTGAGAAGTCAGTGAGGCAGAAACCCTCACCACATTTTAAAGTATTTGAAAGTGCACTTAATAAGTCACTCTGTTAAGATGTAGTGTTAGAAGGTAATATGAAGTTGGATAACCTTTTTGCAACAGGCACAGACAATGGTCTGAATGGTCTCCCTCTATGTTATAAATTTTCTGTGATCCATAGAATTTTGAAGAGGGCTGAGGTACAGGACAGAATTTAATGGACGAGAGAGGATTACAAAATGGTATCAGAACTGAGGAAATGTAACAAAAATAAGACTGTCAAAACAAATGATGGGAGTGAATGGGAGAAGCAGCAGCAGCAGCAGCAGAGAAACAGAAGAAAGCATTGGCATACCATTGCTTAGTTCCCAAGGGCCTGTCTTCTGCTCTTTTTCAATCACTGCTCTCAATTTTATCACCAAATCCATCCTAGAAATAATTGTTCATGTCACATGGCTTACACCATACATAAGGCAAAGAGAGCAAGGATCAGAAAGTAATTTACAGAAAGTATAGATAAAGATAACAGGAGAAAGCAGTATAAAGAAAAGCATTGTGAAGAGGGGTCAGAAATGGCAAAACAAGATTGACAAACGTGAGTAAGAAAAAATATGATCTGACTTTTCACGAGCAATGTCAGCATTATAGTAAATTTGCTACATTAAGATATATTGATTGATTAAATATGTTAATTGCTATTTATGAATTGATGCTTTCATAATACAGTGCTGATGTGCAAAATATTGGTGAATATTTTGTGAAGCAAAGTAAAATGTTGGCCTTATGACTTTTTTTTTTGTGTTTGTGTTTGTGTGTGTGTGTGTGTGTGTGTGTGTGTTTGTGTGTGTGTGTGTGTGTGTGTGTGTGTGTGTGTGTGTGTGTGTGTGTGTGTGTGTGTGTGTGTGTGTGTGTGTGTGTGTGTGTGTGTGTGTGTGTGTGTGTGTGTGTGTGTGTGTGTGTGTGTGTGTGTGTGTGTGTGTGTGTGTGTGTGTGTGTGTGTGTGGGTGGGTGTGGGTGTGGGTGTGGGTGTGGGTGTGGGTGTGGGTGTGGGTGTGGGTGTGGGTGTGGGGGTGTGGGGGGGTGTGTGGGTGTGTGGGTGTGTGGGTGTGTGGGTGTGGGTGTGGGTGTGGGTGTGGGTGTGGGTGTGGGTGTGGGTGTGGGTGTGGGTGTGGGGGTGTGGGGGTGTGGGGGTGTGGGGGGGTGTGTGGGTGTGTGGGTGTGTGGGTGTGTGGGTGTGTGGGTGTGTGGGTGTGTGGGTGTGTGGGTGTGTGGGTGTGGGGGTGTGGGGGTGTGGGGGTGTGGGGGTGTGGGGGTGTGGGGGTGTGGGGGTGTGGGGGTGTGGGGGGGTGTGGGGGTGTGGGGGTGTGGGGGTGTGGGGGTGGGGGGGTGTGGGGGTGGGGGGGTGTGGGGGTGTGGGGGTGTGGGGGTGTGGGGGTGTGGGGGTGTGGGGGTGTGGGGGTGTGGGGGTGTGGGGGTGTGGGGGTGTGGGGGTGTGGGGGTGTGGGAAAAAATTCCAATCCTCTGTTGATTAATTGCCAAAATATTTACTCACATTTATAACCAGACTTACCATTTTTTGCAATATTCAGTTTGCCCAGCTGCTGACATCACAATGCCTTTGCACCTGGCCCGGCCCTGCCCCCCCCCCCCCCACCTGCCTCCTGGCCGCGCCCCCCCAGCCTGCCAGGTTGTTGATTCCATTGTTTTTCATTGAATTGAATTATTTCTCAATTAACATCACTAATTCTTAACATTAACTTTTAATTTCAAAGACAGTTTTTAAAAAATATATTTGCTGTCTTCATTGACAGCTTAGATTGGACCTTGTGTGTGTGTGTGTGTGTCTGTCTATGTGTGTGGGTTGGGGGGGGGGGGGGTGGTTAGTGTGTGTGTGACGCGCAGGCTTCTCCCCTGAATTCCATAGAGCTGCCGACAGCTTTCGTGCATGAGATGCGCATGCTTTATTTCCAGAACATTCTGAACGCGTGTCGCACGGTTGCATTTCGCTCTCTCTGTCTCTCCCCCTCTCTCTCTCTCCCCCATCTCTCTCTCTCTCTCCATTTCTCTCTCTCCTCTCTCTCCTCTCTCTCTCTCTCTCACTCTCTCTCTCTCGCTCTCTCCCCCTCTCTCTCTCCCCCTATCTCTCTCCCCCTTTCCTCCCCCCCCACCCCCCCTGCTCTCAGTGAGGGCATAATCACGCTGGGGTCGTGCAGTGTACTGCAGGGATCATTGCTGGGACAGTGGTTGTTTAAGATTATATAGTGATAACGTAGTCGTAAATGCAGGCGGGTTGTGTGGTAAATGTGCAACTGATGTGAAAGTTGCTGGTGTTGTGGATAGTGAGGATAGATCGGATAGAAAATTGGAAAGAACAAGACAATGTGTGAAAGGGAATGCATTTTGGGAAGGTGAATAGGATGCCATATTCAGGAAGTGATAGGGTGCAATGTAATGTTGAAAGTTTATTGTCGTATACACTAGGGAGCAATGAAACTAGCTGTTCACATGAAGCTCACTGAGTAAACAATATATAAACAGTAATGATAAATACAACAAAATGCAACAAGTGAAGAAACTAAGTGCAAGATTGAAGTGCAAAAACCAGGTAGTTCAAAACCTGGTAAAAGCTGTTTGTAGCAACTAAATTTGGAAGGGCACCTTTTACTTGTTCACCTCTTCACAAAATGACTGACAATAAATTGTGAGAAATCAAACTGTGATTTATTTTAAAAATTAAAATCTTTAAAAAACAGAAAATGTTGAACATTAAGGCCACACTTGAGAAGAAAGAAACTGTTAGCTTGCTGTGTCAGAAGTATGTAGGGTATAAAATAATGCTGGAGGAAAATAATGAACAAACAAATAAAGAAACAGATGATTGATCGGGAGGAGGGGAAAATGGGAATGGTGGAATTATTATCTGAAAGTGCAAGTGGAGTGGAGCAGAGTATTATTCTACTATCTGCAATTGCTAGAATTTTCCAAACATTAGGATCCAGTCTAAGATCATTTGGATTCTTCATATTAATTTGCTTGAAAAAGCTATCATGCAGTGATTTAATAACCTCATTGCAGTGCCGTGATTTGTAGTCATGTAGAATTCCAACTATATCTGAGTGCCCAACAGCGGGTGAATGACAGCAGCTGGTGTGGATCTTGTATCTTTATCATCTGGATGATGGTACATCTGTGTTCACTTGCCATCCCACTCAAACACTAATAATTTGTTTCCAAACATACTGGCCTACGGCAACATTCACCGCAGCTCCCATATTGCAATTAAGTGTTGAGCCACATCCGCATTAAGAGGCTAATAGTGATATCTAGCAGCTAAACATCTTGCATCTTTATAACGATGGGTAGAGCATTTTTTCTTTTAGCAACTAGAAGACCCACAACATTTGTGTATCACAGACTTGCGGAGAATGAAGAGCAATCAACAAACCTGTGCCACGTACCATTATCTTTAATAGAATGTGGGACCCTCGTACCTTTTGCCTTTCTACATCTCTGAGGATATGACATGGACATTACACGCTGCAGCACTCGTGAGTAAGGCAAGGCAGCGCCTTTACCACCTCAGGCAATTGAGGAAATTCAGAGTGTCTCCGAGGATCCTCCAGTGCTTCTACTCAGCGGCTGTGGAAAGCATCTTGTCCGGAAATCTCACAATCTGGTTTGGGAATTACTCTGCCCAGGACAAGAAGGCTCTGCAGAGAGTAGTGCGTTTGGCCGAACGCACTATGGGAACTTCACTCGCCCCTCTGCAGGAACTATACATCAGGAGGTGCAACTCTAGAGCCAATAAGATCATGGGAGACCCGTTCCACCCCTGCAACGGACTGTTCCAGCTGCTACGGTCAGGCAAACGCCTCCGTTGCCATGCTGTGAGAACGGAGAGGTTGAGAAGGAGTTTCTTCCCAGAGGCCATTAGCACTGTAAACGTATCTCACCAGGGACTAACGTTACTGTACCATTCTACTGTGTTTTTTTTTAATTGCTGTTTTTTCCCCCCTTTTTCCTTCCCCCCACAATATTTAATATGTAAAAGACTATGTGATTCTGTTCCATTCTGTTTGTAGTTTGTTTGTTTGTTTGTTTTTTGCACAAAGTCCGCGAGCATTGCCACTTTTCATTTCACTGCACATCTCGTATGTGTATGTGACGAATAAACTTGACTTGACTAAGATATTTTCGTATTGAGTATGTGGAGAGAGTGATGGAGACATTTTGACTCGTTTGTCAGCATGTCTGTATTTTGAGTCTGCTGGAGGGATCATTTAATTTGGCTGGGGTTCTGGGCACATGTGGAGATATAAAGGTATGGTCTCACAGATTGAGTTGTTTATTCTGTAGGCAACTATCTGCCTCATCTTCCTTCATAGTGTGCATAGAAACAAGTGGATCTAACTTAAACCTGGAATATTGTGTTAGCATAGGAACAAGCCATTTCAATTGTCAGCTAGTATTTCCCCAAGGCCTTCTGCATACACTATCTTTTCATTACATTAGATTAGATCCGTTTATTGTTATATACAACAGGGTGCAGTGAAATTACTTGTTTGCATGAAGCTTATAGAGTAAATTATATGTGGCAATGACAGGGCTGCCAACATTGGGTGAGAGTTGGGAGTGAGAAATTGCGAGAGATCAAGCCCGAGGGAGCGCAGCGACCGAGGTGGAGGGGAGTGTTCCCCCTCTCATTGGTACGGAGCTTGAAATTGTGCAATCTGGTGCATACTGTAACGAGTCTTTTAACTTACACTTGTATGCAATATGTATGCTTTAGATTAGCTAGGAATAAGGTTAGGCTAAATTACATTCCTAATTACAATATGTAAAAGACTATGTGATTCTGTTCCATAGAAAATAGGTGCAGGAGTAGGCCATTCGGCCCTTTGAGCCTGCACCGCCATTCAATATGATCATGGCTGATCATCCAACTCAGTATCCTGTACCTGCCTTCTCTCCATACCCCCTGATCCCTTTAGCCACAAGGGCCACATCTAACTCTTAAATATAGCCACTGAACTGGCCTCAACTACCTTCTGTGGCAGAGAATTCCAGAGATTCACCACTCTCTGTGTGAATTTTTTTTTTCTCATCTCGGTCCTAAAAGATTTCCCCCTTATCCTTAAACTGTGACCCCTTGTCCTGGACTTCCCCAACATCGGGAACAATCTTCCTGCTTCTAGGCTGTCCAACCCCTTAAGAATTTTGTAAGTTTCTATAAGATCCCCCCTCAATCTTCTAAATTCTAGCGAGTACAAGCTGATTCTATCCAGTCTTTCTTCATATGAAAGTCCTGACATCCCAGGAATCAGTCTGGTGAACCTTCTCTGTACTCCCTCTATGGCAAGAATGTCTTTCCTCAGATTTGGAGACTAAAACTGTACGCAATACTCCAGGTGTGGTCTCACCAAGACCCTGTACAACTGCAGTAGAACCTCCCTGCTCCTCTACTCAAATCCTTTTGCTATGAAAGCTAACATACCATTCGCTTTCTTCACTGCCTGCTGCCCCTGCATGCCTACTTTCAATGACTGGTGTACCATGACACCCAGGTCTCGTTGCATCTCCCCTTTTCCTAATCGGCCACCATTCAGATAATAGTCTACTTTCCTGTTTTTGCCACCAAAGTGGATAACCTCACATTTATCCACATTATACTGCACCTGCCATGCATTTGCCCACTCACCCAGCCTATCCAAGTCACCTTGCAGTCTCCTAGCATCCTCCTCACAGCTAACATTGCCCCCAGCTTCGTGTATTCCGCAAACTTGGAGATGTTGCATTCAATTCCCTCGTCCAAATCATTAATATATATTGTAAATAGCTGGGGTCCCAGCACTGAGCCTTGCGGTGCCCCACTAGTCACTGCCTGCCATTCTGAAAAGGACCCGTTTACTCCTACTCTTTGCTTCCTGTTTGCCAGCCACATCAATACTGAACCCCCAATACCGTGTGCTTTAAGTTTGTATACTAATCTCTTATGTGGGACCTTGTCGAAAGCCTTCTGAAAGTCCAGATATAACACATCCACTGGTTCTCCCTTATCCACTCTACACGTTACATCCTCGAAAAATTCTATAAGATTCGTCAGGCATGATTTACCTTTCGTAAATCCATGCTGACTTTGTCCAATGATTTCACCACTTTTGAAATGTGCTGCTATCCCATCTTTAATAACTGACTCTAGCAGTTTCAACACTACCGATGTTAGACTAACTGGTCTGTAATTCCCTGTTTTCTCTCTCCCTCCCTTTTTTAAAAGTGGGGTTACATTAGCCACTCTCCAATCCTCTGGAACTACTCCAGAATCTAAAGAGTTTTGAAAAATTATCACTAATGCATCCACTATTTCTGGGGCTACTTCCTTAAGTACTCTGGGATGCAGCCTATGGGGATTTATCGGCCTTTAATCCCTGGGGATTTATCGGCCTTTAATCCATTCAATTTACCTAACACCACTTCCTGGCTAACCTGGATTTCACTCAAGTCAAGTCAAGTCACATTTATTTATATAGCACATTTAAAAAACAACTCTCGTTGGCCAAAGTGCTTTACATTTGTTATAAGAATAGCACAACAAAACAATCGACATACATATATACATGTAGCCCTCACTCAGAGGATGTTAGGAAAGGCTTGGGAGTATAGATAAGTCTTTAGTCTTGACTTAAAAGAGTCGATGGAGGGGGCGGTTCTGATGCGAAAGGGGATGCTGTTCCACAGTCTAGGTGCTCCAACCGCAAAGGCGCGGTCGCCCCTGAGCTTATGCCTAGACCGTGGGATATTCAGCAACCCCAAGTCGGCTGATCTGAGGGGCCTGGAGGTGGAGTGGTGGGTGAGAAGACTTTTTATGTAGGTGGGGGCAAGCCCATTGAGGGCTTTGTACACTCAGTTCCTCCATCTCATTTGACCCGCGGTCCCCTGTTATTTCCGGCAGATTATTTATGTCTTCCTTAGTGAAGACAGAACCAAAGCAGTTATTCAATTGGTCTGCCATGTCCTTGTTCCCCATGATCAATTCACCTGTTTCTGACTGCAAGGGACCTACATAACTAGTAGAGTGGATAAGGGAGAACCAGTGGATGTGTTATATCTGGACTTTCAGAAGGCTTTCGACAAGGTCCCACATAAGAGATAAGTATACAAACTTAAAGCACACGATATTGGGGGTTCAGTATTGATGTAGATAGAGATCTGGCTGGCAGACAGGAAGCAAAGAGTAGGAGTAAACGGGTCCTTTTCAGAATGGCAGGCAGTGACTAATGGGGTACCGCAAGGCTCAGTGCTGGGACCCCAGCTATTTACAATATATTAATGATTTGGACGAGGGAATTGAATGCAACATCTCCAAGTTTGCGGATGACACGAAGCTGGGGGGCAGTGTTAGCTGTGAGGAGGATGCTAAGAGGCTGCAAGGTGACTTGGATAGGTTGGGTGAGTGGGCAAATGCATGGCAGATGCAGTATAATGTGGATAAATGTGAGGTTATCCACTTTGGTGGCAAAAACAGGAAAGTAGACTATTATCAGAATGGTGGCCGATTAGGAAAAGGGGAGATGCAACGAGACCTTGGTGTCATGGTACACCAGTCATTGAAAGTAGGCATGCAGGTGCAGCAGGCAGTGAAGAAAGCAAATGGTATGTTAGCATTCATAGCAAAAGGATTTGAGTATAGGAGCAGGGAGGTTCTACTGCAGTTGTACAGGGTCTTGGTGAGATCACACCTGGAGTATTGCGTACAGTTTTGGTCTCCTAATCTGAGGAAAGACATTCTTGCCATAGAGGGAGTACTGAGAAGGTTCTCCAGACTGATTCCTGGGATGTCAGGACTTTCATATGAAGAAAGACTGGATAGACTTGGCTTGTACTCGCTAGAATTTAGAAGATTGAGGGGGGATCTTATAGAAACTTACAAAATTCTTAAGGGGTTGGACAGGCTAGATGCAGGAAGATTGTTCCCGATGTTGGGGAAGTCCAGAACAAGGGGTCACAGTTTAAGGATAAGGGGGAAATCTTTTAGGACTGAGATGAGAAAAACATTTTTCACACAGAAAGTGGTGAATCTCTGGAATTCTCTGCCACAGAAGGTAGTTGAGGCCAGTTCATTGGCTATATTTAAGAGGGAGTTAGATGTGTCCCTTGTGGCTAAAGGTATCAGGGGGTATGGAGAGAAGGCAGGTACGGGATACTGAGTTGGATGATCAGCCATGATCATATTGAATGGCGGTGCAGGCTCGAAGGGCCGAATGGCCTACTCCTGCACCTATTTTCTATGTTTCTACATTTGTTTTAACTAATCTTTTTCTCTTCACATATCTATAAAAACTTTTGCAGTCAGTTTTTATGTTCCCTGCCAGTTTTCTTTCATATTCTATTTTCCCTTTCCAAATTAAGCCCTTTGTCCTCCTCTGCTGGACTCTGAAGTTCTCCCAGTCCTCTGGTAGACTGCTGTTTCTGGCTAATTTGTACGCTTCATCTTTTGTTTTGAAACTATCCCTGATTTCCCTTGTTATCCACGGATTCACTACCTTCCCTGATTTATTCTTTTGCCAAACTGGGATGAACAATTGTTGTAGTTCATCCATGCAGTCTTTAAATGCCTTCCATTGCATATCCACCGTCAACCCTTTAAGAATCAATTGCCAGTCTATCTTGGCCAATTCACGTCTCATACCGTCAAAGTTACCTTTCTTTTAGTTCAGGACCCTTGTTTGTGAATTAACAATGTCACTCTCCATCCTAATGAAGAACTCAACCATATTTTGGTCACTCTTGCCCAAGGGGCCATGCACAACAAGACTGCTAACTAACCCTTCCTCATTACTCAATACCCAGTCTAGAATAACCTGCTCTCTCGTTGGTTCCTCTACATGTTGGTTTAGAAAACTATCCTGCACACATTCCATGAAATCCTCTTCCTCAGCACCCCTGCCAATTTGATTCACCCAATCTATATGTAGATTGAAGTCACCCATTATAACTGTGTTAGCTTTGTTGCACGCATTTCTAATTTCCTGTTTGATGCCATCCCCAACCACTACTACTGTTAGGTGGCCTGTACACAACACCCACTAGCGTTTTCTCCCCCTTAGTGTTTCACAGCTCTACCCATATCGATTCCACATCCTCCAAGCTAATGTCCTTCCTTTCTATTGCGTTAATCTCCTCTCTAACCAGCAACGCCACCCCACCTCCTTTTCCTTTCTGTCTATCCCTCCTGAATATTGAATATCCCTGGATGTTCAGCTCCCAGCCTTGGTCACCCTGGAGCCATGTCTCCGTGATCCCAACTATATCATAATCATTAATAGCTATAGAAACATAGAAAATAGGTGCAGGAGTAGGCCATTCGGCCCTTTGAGCCTGCACCGCCATTCAATATGATCATGGCTGATCATCCAACTCAGTATCCTGTACCTGCCTTCTCTCCATACCCCCTGATCCCTTTAGCCACAAGGGCCACATCTAACTCTTAAATATAGCCACTGAACTGGCCTCAACTACCTTCTGTGGCAGAGAATTCCAGAGATTCACCACTCTCTGTGTGAATTTTTTTTTTCTCATCTCGGTCCTAAAAGATTTCCCCCTTATCCTTAAACTGTGACCCCTTGTCCTGGACTTCCCCAACATCGGGAACAATCTTCCTGCTTCTAGGCTGTCCAACCCCTTAAGAATTTTGTAAGTTTCTATAAGATCCCCCCTCAATCTTCTAAATTCTAGCGAGTACAAGCTGATTCTATCCAGTCTTTCTTCATATGAAAGTCCTGACATCCCAGGAATCAGTCTGGTGAACCTTCTCTGTACTCCCTCTATGGCAAGAATGTCTTTCCTCAGATTTGGAGACTAAAACTGTACGCAATACTCCAGGTGTGGTCTCACCAAGACCCTGTACAACTGCAGTAGAACCTCCCTGCTCCTCTACTCAAATCCTTTTGCTATGAAAGCTAACATACCATTCGCTTTCTTCACTGCCTGCTGCCCCTGCATGCCTACTTTCAATGACTGGTGTACCATGACACCCAGGTCTCGTTGCATCTCCCCTTTTCCTAATCGGCCACCATTCAGATAATAGTCTACTTTCCTGTTTTTGCCACCAAAGTGGATAACCTCACATTTATCCACATTATACTGCACCTGCCATGCATTTGCCCACTCACCCAGCCTATCCAAGTCACCTTGCAGTCTCCTAGCATCCTCCTCACAGCTAACATTGCCCCCAGCTTCGTGTATTCCGCAAACTTGGAGATGTTGCATTCAATTCCCTCGTCCAAATCATTAATATATATTGTAAATAGCTGGGGTCCCAGCACTGAGCCTTGCGGTGCCCCACTAGTCACTGCCTGCCATTCTGAAAAGGACCCGTTTACTCCTACTCTTTGCTTCCTGTTTGCCAGCCACATCAATACTGAACCCCCAATACCGTGTGCTTTAAGTTTGTATACTAATCTCTTATGTGGGACCTTGTCGAAAGCCTTCTGAAAGTCCAGATATAACACATCCACTGGTTCTCCCTTATCCACTCTACACGTTACATCCTCGAAAAATTCTATAAGATTCGTCAGGCATGATTTACCTTTCGTAAATCCATGCTGACTTTGTCCAATGATTTCACCACTTTTGAAATGTGCTGCTATCCCATCTTTAATAACTGACTCTAGCAGTTTCAACACTACCGATGTTAGACTAACTGGTCTGTAATTCCCTGTTTTCTCTCTCCCTCCCTTTTTTAAAAGTGGGGTTACATTAGCCACTCTCCAATCCTCTGGAACTACTCCAGAATCTAAAGAGTTTTGAAAAATTATCACTAATGCATCCACTATTTCTGGGGCTACTTCCTTAAGTACTCTGGGATGCAGCCTATGGGGATTTATCGGCCTTTAATCCCTGGGGATTTATCGGCCTTTAATCCATTCAATTTACCTAACACCACTTCCTGGCTAACCTGGATTTCACTCAAGTCAAGTCAAGTCACATTTATTTATATAGCACATTTAAAAAACAACTCTCGTTGGCCAAAGTGCTTTACATTTGTTATAAGAATAGCACAACAAAACAATCGACATACATATATACATGTAGCCCTCACTCAGAGGATGTTAGGAAAGGCTTGGGAGTATAGATAAGTCTTTAGTCTTGACTTAAAAGAGTCGATGGAGGGGGCGGTTCTGATGCGAAAGGGGATGCTGTTCCACAGTCTAGGTGCTCCAACCGCAAAGGCGCGGTCGCCCCTGAGCTTATGCCTAGACCGTGGGATATTCAGCAACCCCAAGTCGGCTGATCTGAGGGGCCTGGAGGTGGAGTGGTGGGTGAGAAGACTTTTTATGTAGGTGGGGGCAAGCCCATTGAGGGCTTTGTACACTCAGTTCCTCCATCTCATTTGACCCGCGGTCCCCTGTTATTTCCGGCAGATTATTTATGTCTTCCTTAGTGAAGACAGAACCAAAGCAGTTATTCAATTGGTCTGCCATGTCCTTGTTCCCCATGATCAATTCACCTGTTTCTGACTGCAAGGGACCTACATAACTAGTAGAGTGGATAAGGGAGAACCAGTGGATGTGTTATATCTGGACTTTCAGAAGGCTTTCGACAAGGTCCCACATAAGAGATAAGTATACAAACTTAAAGCACACGATATTGGGGGTTCAGTATTGATGTAGATAGAGATCTGGCTGGCAGACAGGAAGCAAAGAGTAGGAGTAAACGGGTCCTTTTCAGAATGGCAGGCAGTGACTAATGGGGTACCGCAAGGCTCAGTGCTGGGACCCCAGCTATTTACAATATATTAATGATTTGGACGAGGGAATTGAATGCAACATCTCCAAGTTTGCGGATGACACGAAGCTGGGGGGCAGTGTTAGCTGTGAGGAGGATGCTAAGAGGCTGCAAGGTGACTTGGATAGGTTGGGTGAGTGGGCAAATGCATGGCAGATGCAGTATAATGTGGATAAATGTGAGGTTATCCACTTTGGTGGCAAAAACAGGAAAGTAGACTATTATCAGAATGGTGGCCGATTAGGAAAAGGGGAGATGCAACGAGACCTTGGTGTCATGGTACACCAGTCATTGAAAGTAGGCATGCAGGTGCAGCAGGCAGTGAAGAAAGCAAATGGTATGTTAGCATTCATAGCAAAAGGATTTGAGTATAGGAGCAGGGAGGTTCTACTGCAGTTGTACAGGGTCTTGGTGAGATCACACCTGGAGTATTGCGTACAGTTTTGGTCTCCTAATCTGAGGAAAGACATTCTTGCCATAGAGGGAGTACTGAGAAGGTTCTCCAGACTGATTCCTGGGATGTCAGGACTTTCATATGAAGAAAGACTGGATAGACTTGGCTTGTACTCGCTAGAATTTAGAAGATTGAGGGGGGATCTTATAGAAACTTACAAAATTCTTAAGGGGTTGGACAGGCTAGATGCAGGAAGATTGTTCCCGATGTTGGGGAAGTCCAGAACAAGGGGTCACAGTTTAAGGATAAGGGGGAAATCTTTTAGGACTGAGATGAGAAAAACATTTTTCACACAGAAAGTGGTGAATCTCTGGAATTCTCTGCCACAGAAGGTAGTTGAGGCCAGTTCATTGGCTATATTTAAGAGGGAGTTAGATGTGTCCCTTGTGGCTAAAGGTATCAGGGGGTATGGAGAGAAGGCAGGTACGGGATACTGAGTTGGATGATCAGCCATGATCATATTGAATGGCGGTGCAGGCTCGAAGGGCCGAATGGCCTACTCCTGCACCTATTTTCTATGTTTCTACATTTGTTTTAACTAATCTTTTTCTCTTCACATATCTATAAAAACTTTTGCAGTCAGTTTTTATGTTCCCTGCCAGTTTTCTTTCATATTCTATTTTCCCTTTCCAAATTAAGCCCTTTGTCCTCCTCTGCTGGACTCTGAAGTTCTCCCAGTCCTCTGGTAGACTGCTGTTTCTGGCTAATTTGTACGCTTCATCTTTTGTTTTGAAACTATCCCTGATTTCCCTTGTTATCCACGGATTCACTACCTTCCCTGATTTATTCTTTTGCCAAACTGGGATGAACAATTGTTGTAGTTCATCCATGCAGTCTTTAAATGCCTTCCATTGCATATCCACCGTCAACCCTTTAAGAATCAATTGCCAGTCTATCTTGGCCAATTCACGTCTCATACCGTCAAAGTTACCTTTCTTTTAGTTCAGGACCCTTGTTTGTGAATTAACAATGTCACTCTCCATCCTAATGAAGAACTCAACCATATTTTGGTCACTCTTGCCCAAGGGGCCATGCACAACAAGACTGCTAACTAACCCTTCCTCATTACTCAATACCCAGTCTAGAATAACCTGCTCTCTCGTTGGTTCCTCTACATGTTGGTTTAGAAAACTATCCTGCACACATTCCATGAAATCCTCTTCCTCAGCACCCCTGCCAATTTGATTCACCCAATCTATATGTAGATTGAAGTCACCCATTATAACTGTGTTAGCTTTGTTGCACGCATTTCTAATTTCCTGTTTGATGCCATCCCCAACCACTACTACTGTTAGGTGGCCTGTACACAACACCCACTAGCGTTTTCTCCCCCTTAGTGTTTCACAGCTCTACCCATATCGATTCCACATCCTCCAAGCTAATGTCCTTCCTTTCTATTGCGTTAATCTCCTCTCTAACCAGCAACGCCACCCCACCTCCTTTTCCTTTCTGTCTATCCCTCCTGAATATTGAATATCCCTGGATGTTCAGCTCCCAGCCTTGGTCACCCTGGAGCCATGTCTCCGTGATCCCAACTATATCATAATCATTAATAGCTATAGAAACATAGAAAATAGGTGCAGGAGTAGGCCATTCGGCCCTTTGAGCCTGCACCGCCATTCAATATGATCATGGCTGATCATCCAACTCAGTATCCCGTACCTGCCTTCTCTCCATACCCCCTGATCCCCTTAGCCACAAGGGCCACATCTAACTCCCTCTTAAATATAGCCAATGAACTGGCCTCAACTACCCTCTGTGGCAGAGAGTTCCAGAGATTCACCACTCTCTGTGTGAAAAAGTTTTTCCTCATCTCGGTCTTAAAGGATTTCCCCCTTATCCTTAAGCTGTGACCCCTTGTCCTGGACTTCCCCAACATCGGGAACAATCTTCCTGCATCTAGCCTGTCCAACCCCATAAGAATTTTGTACGTTTCTATAAGATCCCCTCTCAATCTCCTAAATTCTAGCGAGTATAAGCCAAGTCTATCCAGTCTTTCTTCATATGAAAGTCCTGACATCCCAGGAATCAGTCTGGTGAACCTTCTTTGCACTCCCTCTATTGCTATAATGTCCTTCCTCAGATTTGGAGACCAAAACTGTACGCAATACTCCAGGTGTGGTCTCACCAAGACCCTGTACAACTGCAGTAGAACCTCCCTGCTCCTATACTCAAATCCTCTTGCTATGAAGGCCAACATACCATTCGCTTTCTTCACTGCCTGCTGCACCTGCATGCCTACTTTCAATGACTGGTGTACCATGACACCCAGGTCTCGCTGCATCTCCCCATTTCCTAATCGGCCACCATTTAGATAATAGTCTGCCTTCCCGTTTTTGCCACCAAAGTGGATAACCTCACATTTATCCACATTATACTGCATCTGCCAAACATTTGCCCACTCACCCAGCCTATCCAAGTCACCTTGCAGTCTCCTAGCATCCTCCTCACAGCTAACACTGCGTCCCAGCTTAGTGGCATCCGCAAACTTGGAGATGTTGCTTTCAATTCCCTCGTCCAGATCATTAATATAAATTGTAAATAGCTGGGGTCCCAGCACTGAGCCTTGCGGTACCCCACTAGTCACTGCCTGCCATTGTGAAAAGGACCCGTTTACTCCTACTCTGTGCTTCCTGTTTGCCAGCCAGTTCTCTATCCACATCAATACTGAACCCCCAATACCGTGTGATTTAAGTTTGTATCCTAATCTCTTATGTGGTACCTTGTCGAAAGCCTTCTGAAAGTCCAGATACAACACATCCACTGGTTCTCCCCTATCCACTCGGCTACTTACATCCTCGAAAAATTCTATAAGATTCGTCAGACACGATTTACCTTTCGTAAATCCATGCTGACTTTGTCCAATGATTTCACCACTTTCCAAATGTGCTGCTATCCCATCTTTAATAACTGACTCTAGCAGTTTCCCCACTACCGATGTTAGACTAACTGGTCTGTAATTCCCCGTTTTCTCTCTCCCTCCCTTCTTAAAAAGTGGGGTTACGTTTGCTACCCTCCAATCCTCAGGAACTACTCCAGAATCTAAAGAGTTTTGAAAAATTATCACTAATGCATCCACTATTTCTGGAGCTACTTCCTTAAGTACTCTGGGATGCAGCCTATCTGGCCCTGGTGACTTATCGGCCTTTAATCCTTTCAATTTACCCAACACCACTTACCGACTAACCTGGATTTCACTCAGTTCCTCCATCTCCTTTGACCCGCGGCCCCCTGCTATTTCCGGCAGATTATTTATGTCTTCCTTAGTGAAGACGGAACCAAAGTAGTTATTCAATTGGTCCGCCATATCCTTGTTCCCCATGATCAATTCACCTGTTTCTGACTGCAAGGGACCTACATTTGTTTTAACTAATCTCTTTCTCTTCACATATCTATAAAAACTTTTGCAGTCAGTTTTTATGTTCCCTGCCAGATTCCTTTCAAAATCTATTTTCCCTTTCCTAATTAAGCCCTTTGTCCTCCTCTGCTGGTCTCTGAATATCTCCCAGTCCTCTGGTATGCTGCTTTTTCTGACTAATTTGTACGCATCATCTTTTGCTTTGATACTCTCCCTGATTTCCCTTGTTATCCACGGATGCACTACCTTCCCTGATTTATTCTTTTGCCAAACTGGGATGAACAATTTTTGTAGTTCATCCATGCAGTCTTTAAATGCCTTCCATTGCATATCCACCGTCAACCCTTTTAGAACTAATTGCCAGTCAATCTTGGCCAATTCACATCTCATACCCTCAAAGTTACCTTTCTTTAAGTTCAGAACCGTTGTTTCTGAATTAACAATGTCACTCTCCATCCTAATGAAGAACTCAACCATATTATGGTCACTCTTGTCCAAGGGGGCACGCACAACAAGACTGCTAACTAACCCTTCCTCATTACTCAATACCCAGTCTAGAATAGCCTGCTCTCTCGTTGGTTCCTCTACATGTTGGTTTAGATAACTATCCCGCATACATTCCAAGAAATCCTCTTCCTCAGCACCCCTGCCAATTTGATTCACCCAATCTATATGTAGATTGAAGTCACCCATTATAACTGTTTTGCCTTTATTGCACGCATTTCTATTATCCTGTTTGATGCCATCCCCAACTTCACTACTACTGCTAGGTGGCCTGTACACAACACCCACCAGCGTTTTCTGCCCCTTAGTGTTTCGCAGCTCTACCCATACCGATTCCACATCCTCCAAGCCAATGTCCTTCCTTTCCACTGCGTTAATCTCCTCTCTAACCAGCAACGCTACCCCACCTCCTTTTCCTTTCTCTCTATCCCTCCTGAATATTGAATATCCCTGGATGTTCAGCTCCTAGCCTTGGTCACCCTGGAGCCATGTCTCCGTGATCCCAACTATATCATAATCATTAATTGCTATCTGCAAGTTCAACTCATCCACCTTATTGCGAATGCTCCTTGCATTGAGACACAAAGCCTTCAGGCTTGTTTTTACAACGCTCTTACCCCTTATACAATTATGTTGAAAAGTGGCTCTTTTTGATTTTTTGCCCTGGATTTGTCTGCCTGCCACTTTTACTTTTCACCTTGCTACCCATTGCTTCCGCCCGCATTTTACACCCCTCTGTTTCTCTGCTCACCCATTTAAGAACCCCACCACCTCTTATTCTCTGTTTATTATTGTTTTCTTCTTCCCCCCTACATGTTGGGTCTGAGTGCTTTCCTTCTCTGCCTCCTGCCTCACACACTGTCTAATAGCATTCTCTATTTGAGTCCCTCCCCCCAACCATTCTAGTTTAAAGTCTCCCCAGTAGCCTTTGCAGATCTCCCCGCCAGGATATCGGTCCCCCTCAGGTTCAAGTGCAACCCATCCTTTTTGTACAAGTCAAAACTTCCACAAAAGAGGTCCCAATGATCCAGAAATTTGAATCCCTGCCTTCTGCACCAGTCCTTCAGCCACGCATTTATCCTCCACCTCGCTCCATTCCTACTCTCACTGTCGCGTGGCACGGCCGTAATCCCAAGATTGTTACCTTTGCTGTCCTTCTCTTTAACTCCCCTCCTAACTCCCTAAATTCTCCTTTCAGGACCTCTTCTCTTTTTTTACCTATGTCATTGGTACCTATATGTACCACGACCTCGGGCTCCTCTCCCTGCCCTTTCAGGATATCTTGGACACGTTGAGACACATCACAGACCCAGGCACCAGGGAGGCAAACTACCATCCGGGTCTCCCGACTGCGTCCACAGAATCGCCTGTCTGACCCCCTAACTATAGAGTCCCCTATTAGTATTGCCCTCCTCTTCTTTTCCTTCCCCTTCTGAGCAACAGGGCCGGTCTCTATCTGCACATTCAACTCATCCACCTTATTACGAATGCTCCTTGCATTGAGACACAAAGCCTTCAGGCTTGTTTTTACAATGCTCTTACCCCTTGTGCAATTATGTTGAAAAGTGGCCCTTTTTTCATTTTTGCCCTGGATTTGTCTGCCTGTCACTTTTACTTTTCACCTTGCTACCTATTGCTTCTACCCTCATTTTACACCCCTCTGTCTCTCTGCTCACACATTTAAGAAACCCACCACCTCTTATTCTCTGTTTATTCTTTTTTTCTTCTTTCCCCCCTACATGTTGGGTCTGAGTGCTTCCCTTCTCTGCCTCCTGCCTCACACACTGTCTACTAGCTTTCTCTATTGAGTCCCTCCCCCCAACCGTTCTAGTTTAAAGTCTCCCCAGTAGCCTTTGCAAATCTCCCCGCCAGGATATTGGTCCCCTCGGGTTCAAGTGCAACCCGTCCTTATTGTACAGGTCACACCTTCCCCAAAAGAGGTCCCAATGATCCAGAAACTTGAATCCCTGCCCTCTGCACCAGTCCTTCAGCCACGCATTTATCCTCCACCTCGCTCCATTCCTACTCTTCACTGTTGCATGGCACAGGCAGTAATCCTGAGATTGTTACCTTTGCAGTCCTTCTCCTTAACTCTCCTAACTCCCTAAATTCTCCTTTCAGGACCTCTTCTCTTTTGTTTACCTATGTCATTGGTACCTATATGTACCACGACCTCAGGCTCCTCTCCCTCCCAGTTCAGGATATCTTGGACACGTTCAGACACATCCCAGACCCTGGCACCAGGGAGCAAACTACCATCTGGGTCTCCTGACTGCGTCCACAGAATCGCCTATCTGATCCCCTAACTATAGAGTCCCCTATTACTACTGCCCTCCTCTTCTTTTCCTTACCCTTCTGAGCAAACAGGGCCCGTCTCTGTACTGGAGGCCCGGCCGCTGTTGCTACCCCCAGGTAGGCTGTCCCCCCCCAACAGTACTCAAACAGGAGTACTTATTGCCAAGGTACACAAAAATGCTGGAGAAACTCCAGCGGGTGCAGCAGCATCTTTGGGAGCGAAGGAAATAGGCAACGTTTTGGGCTGAAACCCTTCGGTGTACAGCCACCGGGGTACTCTCTAGTCCTTGCCTCTGCCCCTTGCCCCTCCTAACCATGACCCACTTGTCTGCCTCCTGTGGTCTTGGAGTGACCACCTCTCTGTAACTCCTCTCTATGAGCTCCTCGCTCTCCCTGACCAGACGGAGGTCATCGAGCTGCTGATCCAGGTTCTTAATACGGTCCCTTAGGAGCCCCATCTCAATGCATCTGGCGCAGATGTGGACATCTGGAAGGCTATCAGACTCCGTGACCTCCAACATCTGACATCTAGAACAGTAAAACTGCCCTGGCACTCATACTCCCCCCTTACCCTGGATACAATACAAAGTACAATACAATACAATACAAACTGCTGGAAGAAATCAGTCTGGAATCAGCTGCTCCCTCTTGTCCGCTTCCACCAATCAGCGGCTTCCTCAAACCCACTTGTTTTGAAATGTGAATGGAACGTTGGAACGTTACAGATTTGGGTTCCTCCTCCCTCTGCAACCGCTCCAACGGCTCCTGGGCCTCTGTAAAGCAAAGCCCCGTGATCGGGTTTTTAAACTCACTGCTCGGACGTTACTCCTCCCACTGCAACCGCTCCGCTGCAACTGCTACATTCCACAGTAGAGCCAGGCTCTGATCAACAGGTGCAGCACATGAATGATCTTAGTATATTCATGTATGGAAATGAGATTATAATCAAACACTTGGCCCATGTTGACCAACCTGGGTCTCACTGCGCACCTGATACTACTCCTGACCCTGACCACAGTTGCATACCTTCTCTCATTCCTGACCCCGAGTTCAGCCTTACATCTGGCCCCCTATTCTACCCTGATCATTGCTGTTTACCTGCTTAGGTTCCCAGTGCTGAACGCTCCCATTGTACCAGCTTTGACTGCACACCTAGGTCAATTCCAGACCTTGGCGTCCTTGTTATCTAACATGCTAGTTACTTTGTCAAAGAAGTCATCAATTGGTTGAACACAATTTCTCATCCATAAAATTATACTCAGCTGTATAAGTATTCTGTTATCATTTCCTTCATTTTCCTAACAAACTGTCCTGAAGTCATTTTCACCCCCAATATTTTCAGTATTTTGCTGTCTTCCTGTCAGCTGGGACTTTTCCGAAATGCAAAGTCCAATAACTACATATTTAAGCAATATTATTCTATTAAATGTGATCTTGAGAGTACATAATATTTTCTGTGATATTCATAACACAACAATGATAAAAAAGATCTTTGTTTTGATTGCACCTACCAACATGCATACATTATTATATTACAGTTAATATGTACCGAGGGCAAATTTTTTGTTCCAATGCTCCCCATTCCCAATTACTTTTACATTGAAGTGATTGAAATCCAAGTGAAGTTTAAATGGCATCAGAAAAATAAAACCTTCAGAATGGATGATATTCATTACGTGGTTGGTTGGAGTCAGTATCAGCACAATTACTATATTAAACTTTGAATATTCAGATGTCCTGGTTCAAGCTAAAACTAAAGACAAATAATAACCTCCTCACACATTCCCCTGCAAGTTTCTCTGTCGCTCTTTTAAAATATGCCCCTTCTTTGAACAAGCTCTTAAACATCGCATTTGAATCAGTTTCCATCTGATTACACTCCCTTGAGGATGTTCATCTACGTGTTCAATTAATAAAACAACAAGATTTGCAACATTTCTATTCAACCTGTCAAAGGAATTTGGGGGAGGGGGGGTGGGTTTAGAATAGTCAGTGAGGTAAATAAACATAATAGTTGAGTGGCAAATGACAATAGTGCTACCTTCCCAATATTTAACTGAAGGAAATAATGGGGCTGTATGTTGTGACAGACAGCCTGACACCTTGCATGTCATTTTAATATTACACTTATCCCACCCCCCTGGATATTCCGGATTGATAAATTAAGGTTTTGTCAAATAATTACAAATCAATAACATTAGCCATCTCCGAAACACGAACGCTGAGCATTGGGATCCAGACATCACAGATAACTGGCCTCAGTTCTCCGCTCACATCTGGCAGTGCTCTTTGTATGAACCAGGGGCCACAGAGCGTTTTTGAAAGTGGTGAGGCTGAGTGATCATTGATCACTGGCCGTGGGGGTACCCGGCGAGGGAATGGAGCAACTGAGTGGGGGGAGGGTGTGGGAGGGGGGTGTTCCCCCTCCCACGGTAGGGACTTTTTGAAATTTGATCTGTTAAAATCATGTTTTAGTGCATTGTAGAAGTATGATTTCAATGTTTTTTGTTTGAAGTATTTTTAAGAGGTAACTTTTTAAGGGGTAACTTTTTCCACACAAAGGGTGGTGAGTGTATGGAACAAGCTGCCAGAGGAGGTAGTTGAGGCAGGGACTATCCCAATATTTAAGAAACAGTTAGACTGATACATGGATAGGACAGGTTTGGAGGGATATGGACCAAAAGCAGGTAGTGTAGCTGGGACATGTTGGCGGGTGTGGGCAAGTTGCGCCGAAGGGCCTGTTTTCACACTGTATCACTCTATGACTACATTATACCTCCACCATGCATGAATGCTTCAAAATCAAGTGGTCGAGTTTTATTGCCATATACTCAAGCATAGAAACATAGAAAATAGGTGCAGGAATAGGCCATTCGGCCTTTCGAGCCAGCACTGCCATTCAATATGATCATGGCTGTTCATCTAATATCAGTACCTCTTTCCTGTTTTTCCCCCATATCCCTTGATTTCGCTAGCCCCATGAGCTAAATGTAACTCTCTCTTGAAAATATCCAGTGAATTGGCCTCCACTGCCTTCTGTGGCAGAAAATTCCACAGATTCACAACACTCTGCGTGAAGAAAGTTTGTCCTCATCTCAGCCCTAACTGGCCTACCCTTTATTCTTAAACTGTGACCCCTGGTTCTGAACTCCCCCAACATCGGGAACATTTTTCCTGCAGTTACAGTAAGTGAAAATCTAGCAGGCAAGCAGGATGCTTTCTCCAACCAACCCAATTTGAAGGGCGCTATCTTCCACCGTTTCTACCCAGTGCTTGGTACTTACTTCCAGCAGCCACTGGTTGTCCTCCAGGATGCACCGGGCCGCAGCCTGATCCATGCCGGTCACCTGGGCGAATTTGGCACAGAAACTCTCACGGCAGCGGCGCAACGCTTCTGACACCTCCGACGGCCCGGGACTCTTGCACTGAGGCTGCTCCATGGCTGGAGCTCCAGCGAGCGACTCGCCAGCCCGGCAAACACTCGCCAGTCCCGGCTCCCCGTCCGCATCTGTCCCCGCCGCTGCTTCTGCTTCCATCCCTCCCTCAGAGCGTGAGAAATTTGTGATCAGCGTGAGAATTTGGCGAAATGCGTGATTCTCACGCTCAATGCATGAGAGTTGGCAGCCTTACAATGATAGATACAACCAATAAATTCAATGACTAATACAAAACATCAAAATGGTGCAAAGCTTGTAATGAAATCTAAAGTAGGGCAAAAAAACACAGAAGTGCAATAACAGAATAACGGAATAAGGTAGAGTGATTTCCTACCTTCCTGAATCAATGCACCATGACGATGGACTGGATGGAAGGAATTGATGAGAATGTGATGCAATGGACTGTGTTCACCACTCTCTGCAGGTACACATGTGAGCAGAGCAGTTGGCATACCAGGCTGAGATGCATCCCATCAGAATAGTTTCTGTAGCACATCTGTGTAGAATCCCGAACATTAAACAGAATCTTCTCAGATGCCTAAGAAAGTAAATACGCTGATGTTATTTTTTTGATCACAGCATGAATACGAAGGGAGCTGGCGATATGGGTGCTGAGGAACATGAAGTTGAATTGAGTTGTCAACCATCCCTGCAGCAACTCTGATGAGAAGAGGGTTGTGTTCAGCCCTTCTTCCATCCTTCCTGAGGCAATGAACTCTTCTTGTCTTGCAGACGATAAGGGCCTAGTTATTGTTCAGATACCAATGCGCAAGGTTCCTGACCTCTTGCCTGTTCTATCTCATCATTAATCCAGCCAACAACATACTCAAAGATCAAGTCGGTTCTATGCTTGGCTACACTACCATGGGTGCACAGGAAGTAGAGTAGGTCACCCACCCCATCCTGCTACTTTCCCCTCCTCCGTATGCTAATCTCCCATCACTGAGGCCACTCGTTCGCTTTTGCAGCCCCTCTTTCCCCTCTCCCATCCCATATGTCCCAACCACCGGCTTTACTTCACAGGGAAACCTACTCGGCTTGGGCCTTGAATTTACTTAGCTGCACTTCTTCAAGGCTTCCATGCACTCTTTCAGACCTGTCCAATCATACTAGTCCTTACTTCCATCTCCTTTACCCCCCAATAAAATACTCTCCCCATCCTGATATCTAACCTACTCCTCAAATTAATCGCAGAAACATAGAATTGTACAGGGCAAGAACAGACCCTTTTGGCCCACCTCATCCATGCCAACAATAATGCCCATCTACACTAATCCTGTTTGCTTGCATTAGCCCATATCTCTCTTTGCGTCTTCCGTATAAGTACCTGTTGATATATCTTTTAAAACATTGTTATTGTATCTGCTTCTACTACCTCCTTTGGCAGGTCACTCCAGACGACTACCATCCGTTGTACAAATAAAATTGCCCCTCAGATCTTTCTTTCCCCTTGATTTAAATCTGAGCCCTCTGTTCAAAATGCCCCTGCCGTTGGACGAGGACCCTGACTATCTATCCTAACTATGCTCTGAAATTTTTTATAAACCTTTGTAATGTCAACTCTCGGACTCCTACAAGCCAGTGAGGATAAAATCCAGCCTATCCAATCTCTGTTTATAACTGTTCTTTCTCGTTCAACTGAAATTCACTTTTGTGTTTGTTTTGCTTTGGCACTTGCAGAACGGTGTGTAAGGCTGATTCAGAAGCAGTCATTGTCTTGATTCCTGCTTCTACTAAATGTTCAAGTGACAGGTCCATGACCAAAGTGGTCATTGGTTGACTACAATGTTCAAAATATATCTGTGCAGATGTTCACATTTTATGTCCGCAAATCTTATGTTCTCAAATTGAGAGACATTGTACCCATTTTTTTGTGCATTGTGATGTATTGCCAATGAAAATTAGAAAGTTAACTGGAAGTTTGCATAAATGCATATGAGGCCAGCTTCAGCATTGCATAAAGAGGGCCTGCCTGCACAGGTACCTGTCTGGTGCTGAGTAACTGACCCATGTCCAGTTTAAGTTATGTATTTAGTCTTTTATACTAGGCCTCCTTCCCACGGCCTTCACTACTTACATACCCAACACCTCTAACCCCCATCAAAGCCTATGTCCAATTCCTGTTCAGCAGAGCATGATATGTTTCCCAGTTGTCAGTACTGCCCTCGAGCTGGATATATGGCTCACAGCGCAGTGACAGTTTAATATGCCTTAAACAATGCCATATTTCTAATTTGCTACAGTGATCCAAATCTAGTCTCGCCCCTCTGCTTTGATCCAATTAGCCTACATCTTTGTCTGTTTCAAACAAGTATTTTGTTTTATTTTTAAATTTGCAATGATCGTTCCATAAATGACTCCTTGTAAAGCATTCCATGTTCCAGCAATCGAAAGAATGTGAAGAAATTTCACTTAAGCTTTCGCTCCTCATTCTTAATCATAATTTTAAATTGATGACTCCTTATCATTCACTCTCTAACAAAAGAAAATGGACCATCTTTATTCATTCCATCAAAACCCTTAGTTATAGTTCTCCACCCTATGCTTTCAGCCAAGAAGACTTTGGTTTAGAAAAAGATTGGAGAATGAAATTATAAAAATTACAAAAGAACCTTCGAAAAGAAACAATAACTGAAGTCAAATTTGAAAAGGCTTTCAAATATTTCAACGTAATATTCTGCTGGATCGTCCTGTTGACTGATTAACAGTTCAATGCAAAAGTGCTGCCAGCTACAGTGTATTTATGGGTAAGATCCAGATTGGTACACTTGTTCACTGCAGCAGAGCAACATGGAATTAAATGATGGTCTGAAGTGAGTACTTCTGATCTCTGATGCCACGTGGCATCAGAGTTCTGAGACCAAATAAGCATCATATCTGATCCCTTAGCATTTTGTCAACAGATCTGCACTAATAAAGTTAAGGAAGGTAACTGGTTTGGATTTACTCTAATATTATTTAAATTATGTTTTTATTTTAATTTTTTGTTTGTGTTATAATCACTTTTTTGGGTGTGTTACCAAGTAGAAAAAAATAACTGCAAATGCTGGTTAATATACAAAAGGACACATAAATGCTGGAGTAACTCTGTTGGTCAGGCAGCATCCATGGAGAACATGGATTTGTGGCATTTTGGGTCGAGACCCTTCAAGCTGATTGTATAGGGGGAAGAAAGTTGAAAAAGGGGTGAGGCAAGACAAAGTGGGACAGGTCATAGGTTGACAAAGTGAGGCGGAGTGGGGTAGGATTGATGGTATTCAGAGTTCAGTTCAGTCAATGTTTGGTCTCGCTGATGTATTGATCATATGGGTTTGGGTGGGAAGGGATGAGTGAACCAAAGAGTTGGGGAGGGAGCCATCTCTGCAAAAGGCAGAAGGGGTGGAAATGGAAAGATGGGACTAGTGGTGGGATCACATTTGAGGTTACAGAAATGTCCAAGTATGATGTGTTAGATGCGGAGGCTGACGGGGTGAAAGGCGGGGTCCAGCGAGGGGAATTCTACACTGTTGAATTTTTGAAAGTTGGTTTGGTTTGGTTCAGGTAGATTTCTATTGGATTTGTGAGGTGACCTCACACGATTTCTCCTGACATGGTAAGAAATTAATTTTTAATATAACATGTGCAGAACCTCTTTTAGATGTGATTAACAATATTAAATATGTTTACTTTAAAAGATACTTGCAGAAAATGGCAATCATCATTCAGAAAACATGGCGAGCATTTCAAACCCGGATGTATTACAGATTCATGGTGCAGGTAAAGACATTTTATAAGGAAATTCTAATTGATTTAGCCCAGCAAAAATCCATTAAAATTGGTGACACTTCTCATTCTTTGAATTGTTTATTGTTTGAGTGGACTTCATGAGCATTAGACTCGTGCTACGATGTTTAATGTGAATATTGTTCCGCCATAAGGAAATGAGTAAAGGCATGATCGTGGTGGTTCTTCTTTTTAAAATGCAATTTTGTTTAGTTCATTCCCTTATCCTTTGATTTCTTTTGTATCCAAAAAATCACAGTTTTGAATCCTATCTTGACTGAGCTACCATGGGTCTCCAGGGAACATCATTCCAATTCCAGGTTTCGTCAACTTCTGAGTAAAGAAGTTTCTCCACAAGATTGTCCTACAATGCATTTCCATTAATAAGACTATGACATATAATTAATATTTCTTCGCCAGGAATCCTTCCATTTTCAAGTCCTCTCTCATTCTTCCAGCTCTTTAAAAAAACCCAGAAGTTTAGCTAATTCAATCTTTCTTCCTCAGACAGATCTACCTTCTCAGGAATCAACACACTGCACTCCCTCTAAAGCCTGTACATCTTTTTTATTAGGAAAGGACACCAAATTGTACACAATTTTCCAATATGGTTTCACCAAGATCCGACATAATTGTAATAACACAGACTTACTTTGGTTCTCAAATTCTCTAACAATGAAAGCTAAAATAACATTTGGCTTTCTAATTGCTTATTGCACTAATATTGGCTTACTGGATCTCCCAGTTGCTAACCATTTTAACTCCCTTTCCCATTCCTATAGTGACCTTTCTGTCCTGGGCTGCCTCCATAGCCAGAGTGAGGCCAAATGCAGACTGGTGGAACAGCACCTCGTATTCCACTTGGGTAGCTTACGACCCAATGGTATGAATGGTGAATTCTCCAAACTTAGGTAACTGCTACAAGCACGTCCCTCCCCCCTCCCTCTTTCCACCCACCCTCAGGCTCACAGATGTCTCTAGCCAACAATTGGTCAGGATACCTCCTTGCCCTTTCTTGATCTCTGTCTCCATCACAGGAGACAGACTATCAACTGGTATCTACTACAAACCTACTGACTCCCACAGTTATCTGGACTACACTTCCTCCCATCCTGTCTCTTGCAAAGATGCTATCCCATATCCTCAATTCCTCAATCTCTGCCACATCTAGTGTACACTGGGACTAGTGTAGCTAGGACATGGTGTCCAAGTGTGGGCAAGTTGGGCCGAAGGGCCTGTTTCCACACTGTATCTCTCTATGATTATATCTGCTCACACAATAAGATTTTCCATACATCCAAGATCCAAGATGTCCTCATTCTTTTAGTTGAATGTGGTTTCCCCCTGGCTGTTATTGATGGATTCCTCAACCACATTTCTTCAATGTCCTGTTGTTCAGCTCTTACACCCCTCCCCCCTGACATAGCATGGATAGAGTTCCCCTGGTCCTCGCGTTTCACCAAGCCTTGTTCCTGATGAACATGCGTAGACTCAGCAACTGTTTCGCTGAACATTTACGCTCAGTCCGCCAACGCCTACTGGATCTCCCGGTTGCAAACTGCTTTTTCTACCTTTCCTATTCCCATACTGACCTTTCTGACCTGGACTTCCCCCATTGGCAGACTGAGGTCACATGCAGACTGGAGGAACAGCACCTCGTATTCCGCTCGGGTAGCTTACATCCCAATGGTATGAATATTGAATTCTCCAACTTGAGGTAGCGTTTTACCCTCCCCATCCCTCCCCCCTTCCTTCACTAAAAGTGTGTTAACCAGTTCCACGGTTTGCAACTTTGTGGGCTCACACCAACAATCAGCCTATCAAGGAACTTCCTTGCCTGTGGTAATCTGCTGCCAACCCTAATTTGTCCTTTTTTTTGCTTCCAATGTAGTGTTCTTCCCCCCACTCTCCCCTACTACAATCAGTCTGCAGACGGATCACTACCTGAAACATCATTTATCCATTTTCTCTAGAGATGCTGCCTGACCCGATGAGTTACTCCAGGAATGTGTGTCTATCTTAGCTGAAACAAGTATCAGCAATTCCTTTTTATTAAATATTACACTTGTATGTTAGCTTTCAGTGACAGGTGGAAAGATGCCCAGGTTTCTGATCTATACTTACACTTCTCTAACCATATTAAACCATTTTGTTTTCTATCTAATAAACAACTCATGTCAGCATATTTTAGTTTTGTTTAGAAATACAGCCCTTCAGCCCACCGAGTCCACGCTGACCAGAGATCCCTGTACACTGCACTATCCTACACACTAGGGAGAATTTACGATTTTTTTTTTCCAAAGCCAAATTAACCTACAAACCGGTACGTCTTTGGAGTGTGGGAGGCAATCGGAGAAGTCCAAAGCAGTCACGGGGGGAACATACATACTCCATACAGACAGCACTCTTAATCGGGGTTGAACTGGGGTCTCTGGCGCTGTGAGGCAGTAACACTATCGCTGCAATACCATGCTACCCGTAAAAGTTATTGCAAAATATCCTGCAAAAGTACAGTATATTGCCATTACTTCCATGTGCTCAACTCAGCAATCTCATGTGTGGGATCTTATCAAAAGTCTTGGCAAAATCCAAATGCACCATTTGGTGAGGGAGGGATCCATGTATGATAGCCCTGGGGAACCAGTTCACTAAATCTTTGATTCGCTCAGTATACAGTATATGTAGATTAAAGCCGCCATAATACCCTTCCTTTGTTTATGCCGTGTCTTACAACATTACTACTGTCATGGGGCTTTTAAATGATTCCTACCAATATTTCCTACTCTCTATTTCTTATCTCCACCTAAATTGATTCTAATTCTACACCACAATCTGCTGAATCAAGATTCATTCAAACAAATGGACTGAGAGCATCCTTTATTAATAATGCCACAATCTCCTCTTTCCTTCAGCCTACTCATCTTGAACATTGAATACTTTGGAATATTTAATTCCTAGATTTGGTCACCTGATAGCCATGGTGCTGTAATGGCAATTAGGTCATGTTCTTTTACCACTCCTTGTGTCATTAATACATCTATCTTGTATGTCTTGTGTGCCTTTCAATATGGTGTCTCTAAATTTTTCTTTTAAAAATGTTTTTGTACTCTGACCCTCTGTAGTTTGCATTTGTTTCTTCTACCTGTTTACCAGTTTACCAATATATTTATTAGAGGATGGTGTACTCGTAGGAACACTGCACTCAAACCATTTGTCTTTGGTCACATGCACTAAATACTCAAGACAAAAAATTTAATCCAATATTTCAGTTCAATGCTGCACACCTTTTTAAGTCTTAATTAAGTGTAAGAACGTGATGTTAAGGAAGCACAGATTAGATGCGAAATGACTTGTGCATACCAGCGTACAGGTATATAAGAACAGGCTTTTGATCCCTTCTAACTTCATATATCTCCTTTATATCCCACATCCAAATACATTTTAGCAAATTTATTTTCATGATATCTGAGTACACAAACACAAATATTATGGAGTGTAGGAAGAAACTGCAGATGCCGGTTTAAATAAAAATAGACACAAAATGCTGGAGTAACTCAGCGGGGACAGGTAGCATCTCTGGAGAAAAGGAATGGGTGACGTTTCGGTCGAGACCCTTCTTCAGACTGATCAAATATTGTGGTGGATAATCACTTAAGGGCGACATGATGGCACAGTGGTAGAGTTGCTGCCTTGCAGCGCCAGAGACCTGGGTTCAATCCCGGGTGTTGTCTGGATGTCTGGACATTCTCCCCGTGACCGTGTGGGTTTTCTCTGAGATCTTCGATTTCTTCCCACACTCCAAAGACATACAAGTTTGTAAGTTAATTGGCTTGGGTTTATATACTTGGTGTAAGTGTAAATTGTGCAGACTTGTGTTAATGTGCGGGGATTGCTGGTCAGTGCGAACTCGGTGGGCCGAAGGTCCTGTTTCCACGCTGTATCTCTAAACTAAACTAAACCAAACTTGGAATTTGTCTGCCCATCATACAGGTTTTCTTGTGCAAAAGCAGGAGTACGGTTGTGTCATGGCCCTGGATCTTCTGCTGAAAGTTGCACCACCTATGCTCCCTGCTCACCTGCCTTCCCCTTATTTGGAATAACTCTTGGAAATAATCTTCTACTTAGCTTTTACCAGACCCGGTTTCTAGCAGGTTGGCAAACTCTGCACAGTGCAGAGCCTTTCTGTAGAAATGCTTTGAGAGCCAGTTAAGCCTTTAGGCTTACCTGCTATCGCAAATGCACAAAAGCTATTAAAAAATGTAACATACGATTTTAAAATAAGAAAAATTCTTGAATGATAAAAAAGTAAAACATATAAACATCATCGAACAATTAAAATCAATTAAATATATTTAAATCTACTCATTTAAATACAGAAAAGGCAATCGTTTGTCTTTGCCGTTCTGTCAACCAATTTTTTCCTTTTAAAATCAATGGTCCCTCGGATTAATCTGGTGCAGATGGAACAGGCAACTTTCCCAGTTAAAGTGATGGGAAATCTGCAATTTACCTTCCCAATGGTGAAGTACAATTGTCCTATCAGCGACAACGAATTATGCAAAAGTTCAGGACTTTGCTCATCTGCTTATACAATTCACCTTCAACTGTACTGACTAAGTTGATTTCATAACCCACACAGACATTGTCCTGGATTATTACCATTTGGTGCATCTTTTCATCCCTCCCATATTTTTTGTTTGTAAATTTAGCATTCTGTCCCAAGATCCTAGAACCATTTGCAAATGGCAATAGCTTAATTTAATTTATCCTGATTAAACCATTCACAATTTTATACACTACTGCCAAATCTTTCCTCAACCTCTTGTTTTCACGGTGAACATTCCGAATTTTTCTAGTTCAACCTTGTATCTGAAATTTATTATCTCTAGAAGCGGTCTAATGAATCTCTTCTGCACATTTTAAGTGACATCCTCCCTAAAATGTGGTTAAGGGAACTGAATTCATCTTCCAGTTGAGGCTTTTATAAAGGTTCAATATAACAGGGTAATCTTAAAAGAAACAGGCACATCATGATAATTAGTACTTTTGTATAAGAGAGCAAAGAAAAAATTACCTTTTTTTTGTTCACGGGAAGCAGCGCTACACAAAATGCTGACATTTATTGGCCATCCCAACTGCCCATGAATACGGGGCTATGACATAAGTGTGTTTGAAGTCAAATTTAAGACAGACTGGGTAAGGATGGCATTAGTGAATCAGATAGGATTTTATAATAATCCTGTAGCTTTATGGTAACCATTACTGAGACTCGCTTTTCTTTAATTCCAAATTTATCCAATTACTGGAATTTAAATTGCTGTAGTGGGATTCAAATTCATGCCCCTGGTTCAATGTTCTAAAATGCTGGCTGCCGGTCAGTAACGTATTCAATGTGCCATAGTACCTACTTCTTTAATTAATTTGTGCTTGAAATTCACCTTTAAATCCTCTGTTAAATAATTGATAAGAAGGAAGAAGTGAATATATTCAGTATTCACTTCAAAGCAGCACAACAAACTTGGCAAAGAGGTAGAGAACATAAAATAATTTTGAATGATTCAGTAAAGTGGCAAAAATATAATAAAATGAACATTCTTGTAATGTATGATTTATGTCAAAGATGCAATATTTGGAGTGGGTTACATCCCAGGGTACTTAAGGAGGTAGCTCTGGAAACCGTGGATGCATTGGTGATCATTTTCAAATGTTCTATAGATTCAGGATCAGTTCCTGTGGATTGGAGGGTAGCTAATGTTATCCCACTTTTTAAGAAAGGCGGGAGAGAGAAAACGGAATTATAGACCAGTTAGCCTGACATTGGTGGAGGAGAAGATGCTGGAGTCAATTATAAAAGATGAAATCGCAGCACATTTAGATAGCAGTAGCAGGATCGGTGCTGGGACCACACCTATTTACAATATACATTAATGATCTAGATGAAGGGATTTAAAGTAACATTAGCAAATTTGCAGATGACACAAAGCTGGGTGGTAGCGTGACAATAGACAATGAACTGAAGGGGATGCTATGAGGATGCAGGGTGACTTGGACAGGTTGGGTGAGTGGGCAGATGCATGGCAGATGCAGTTTAATGTGGATAAATGTGAGGTTATCCACTTTGGTGGCAAAAACAGGAAGGCAGATTATTATCTAAATGGTGTCAAGTTGGGAAAAGGGCAAGTACAACGGGATCTGGGGGCCCTTGTTCATCAGTCAATGAAAGTAAGCATGCAGGTACAGCAGGCAGTGAAGAAAGTGAATGGCATGTTGGCCTTCATAAGAAGAGGAATTGAGTATAGGAGGAAAGAGGTCCTTCTGCAGTTGTACAGGGCCCTAGTGAGACCAGACCTGGAGTAATGTGTGCAGTTTTGGTCTCCAAATTTGAGGAAGGACATTCTTGCTATTGAGGGAGTGCAGCATAGGTTCACCAGGTTAATTCCCAGGATGGTAGACTGTCATATGTTGATAGAATGGAGCGGCTGGGCTTGTATACTCTGGAATTTAGAAGGATGAGAGGGTATCTTATTGAACCGTCAAGTCAAGAGAGTTTATTGTCATATGTCTCAGATAGGACAATGAAATTCTTGCTTGATGCAGCACAACAGAGTATTGTAAGCATAAATACAGAACAGTTCAGTGTGTCTATATAGCATAGACCATATATAAACAGATAAATAAACAGATAAAGTGCAATAGGCTGTTATAATTCAGAGTTTGTTTGATGGCGAGTTTAATAGCCTGATGGCTGTGGGGAAGCAGCTGTTCCTGAACCTGGATGTACCAGATTTCAGGCTCCTGTACCTTTTACCTGATGGCAGCGGAGACATGAGTGTGTGGCCAGGATGGTGTGGGTTCTTGATGATGTTGGCAGCATTTTTGAGGCAGCGACAGCGATAGATCCCTTCGATAGTGGGGAGGTCAGAGCCGATGATGGACTGGGCAGTATTCACAACTTTCTGCATTCTTTTTCGCTCCTGGACGCTCAAGTTGCCGAACCAAGCCACGATGCAACCAGTCAGTATATTCTCTACTGTGCACCTGTAGAAGTTCGAGACAGTCCTCTTTGACATACCGACTCTCCGTAATCTTCTCAGGAAGTAGAGGCGCTGATGTGCTTTCTTTATAATTGCATCAGTGTGCTGGGACCAGGAAAGATCTTCGGAAATATGCACGCCCAGGAATTTGAAGTTCTTGACCCTTTCCACCATCATCCCGTTGATATAAACGGGTTTATGGGTCCCTATCCTACCACTTCCAAAGTCCACAATCAGTTCCTTGGTTTTGCTGGTGTTGAGAGCCAGGTTATTGTGCTGGCACCATTTGGTCAGTCGGTCGATCTCACTTCTATACTCTGACTCGTCACCATCAGTGATTCGTCCCACAACAGTGGTGTCGTCGGCGAACTTGATGATGGAGTTTGCACTGTGTCCAGCTACACAGTCATGAGTACAGAGTGAGTACAGCGGGGGACTGAGCACGCAGCCTTGAGTTGCTCCCGTGCTGATTGTTATCGAGGATGACACATTTCCAACTAATACGGACAGACTGTAGTCTGTGGAAGTGGAAGTCGAGGATCCAATTGTAGAGGGATGCGCAGAGACCCAGATCTGAGAGCTTGGTAACCAGCTTGGAGGGCATGATGGTGTTAAACGCCGAGCTATAGTCAATGAATAACAGCCTGGCATTTGAGTTTCTGATGTCCAAGTGGTCCAGAGTGGAGTGGAGCGCCAGTGAGATTGCATCCACCGTTGATCTGTTGTGGCGGTAAGCGAACTGCAGTGGGTCGAGGTTCTTGTCGAGGTAGGAGTTGATATGCGCCATAATCAACCTCTCAAAGCACTTCATCACCACAGACGTTAGTGCCACTGGTCGATAGTCATTGACGCACGTCACCTTGCTTTTCTGGGGCACTTGTATTATTGATGCCCTTTTAAAGCAGGTGGGAACCTCAGACCTCAGAAGTGAGAGGTTGAAAATGTCCGTAAAAACTCCAGCCAGTTGGTCCGCACAGGTTTTTAGAACAAGGCCAGGTATACCATCAGGTCCAGGCGGTTTCCGAGGGCTCACCCCCCTGAAGGATCTTCTGACGTCGGCCTCTGTGACTGTGACTGAAATACCATCACGGCGAATGGGGGCTCGGGAAGGCACATCAGTGTTCTCCCTATCAAAGCATGCGTAAAACGCATTGAGCTCGTCAGGGAGTGATGCTTCGCTGACAATTGAGCTGCCTCCTGATTTTGCCTTGTAGGAGGTGAAGGCATTCAAGCCCTGCCACAGTTGCCGAACATCCGTCTCATCCTCCAGCTTGGAGCAGAAGTCCCTTTTGGCCTTTTTGATGGCCTTACCAAGGTCGTATCTGGACTTCTTGTTGACCTCTGCATCTCCAGACCTGAATGCCCGGGATCTGGACTTCAGAAGAGTGCGGATCTCATGGTTCATCCAAGGCTTCTGGTTAGGAAACACGTGGAAGGTTTTCGTTGGGACGCAGTCCTCCACAGATTTCTTTATGAAGTCTGTAACGACTGTGGCGTATTCATTCAGGTCCGTTGCCGAGTCCCTGAACATTGCCCGGTCTACAGACACCTTACAGTCCTGGAATTGTTCCTCTGCCCCCCACCCCACCCCCCCCCCCCCCCTCCCGACCAGCTCTGTACAATCCTCACCTCTGGGGGTGCGCTCTTCTATTGCTGCCTGTAGGCAGGAAGTAGCAGCACTGCAGTATGGTCGGATTTACCAAAGTGAGGGTGAGGGATAGAGCGATAGGCGTCTTTGATGGTCGTGTAGCAGTGGTTGAGGGTGTTTGATCCTCTGGTGCTACAGGGGACATGTTGGTGGAAGTTAGAGAGCGATTTCTTCAAGTTGGCTTTGTTGAATTCCCCGGCTATGGTGGTAAATGCCTCGGGGTAAGCCATCTGGTGCACAACGGCGTGCAGCTCCCCCAGTGCCAGATGGACATCAGCCTGGGGTGGGATGTAGACCCCAATCAGGATGATGGAGGTGAATTCCCTCGGTAGGTAGAAGGGACGGCACTTCACAGCCAGGTGTTCCAGGTGTGGAGAGCAGGAGTTGGATAGGACAGCCATGTCTGAGCACCCCGCAGAGTTGACCATGAGGCAGACGCCCCCTCCTCTCCCTTTCCCAAATGCCAGCGTACGGTCCATGCGATGGATGGGAAAACCTTCAGGCTGAGTCTGGGGAGCTGGGGGTGAGCCATGTCTCTGTGAAACAGAACACGGAGCATTCCCTTATCATTATTCAGGGTTTGGACACGCTAGAGGCAGGAAACATGTTCCCGATATTGGGGGAGTCCAGACCAGGGGCCACAATTTAAGAATAAGGGGTAAGCCATTTAGAATGGAGATGAGGAAGAACTTTTTCATACAGAGAGTTGTGAGTCTGTGGAATTCTCTGCCTCAGAAGACGGTGGAGGCCGGTTCTCTGGATGCTTTCAAGAGAGAGTTAGATAGAGCTCTTAAAGATAGCGGAGTCAGGGGATATGGGGAGAAGGCAGGAGCGGGGTACTGATTGTGGATGATCAGCCATGGTAACATTGAAAGGCTGGCTCTAAGGGCCGAATGGCCTACTCCTGCACCTATTGTCTATTGTCTATTGTCTATAATGAGAAATGTAGATCAAAAATATAAGTGAAAAAAATACAATAAAGACAAATTTTATTAAATTGCATATATTTTTGGTAAATGCTATCAAACCTTGTTTTCAATAGGTGACATATTAGTACAGATTGAGCAGATTAAACGTTGTGAGTTTTATAATACTAAAAAGTATATTAAATGATATGAAATTCATTGAATTCTCAATTGTTCTCATGAGGCCAAGTATATGGTCTTTTATACAGGGTTAGAAGGCATAATTTTTATTCTTGCGCACATATATTTTTGAAGAATGGAAGTATAATAAAGCATTTTAAATCATCCAGACAGTGTGAAATGTAAATTTCCCATATGCAACAGTGAAACTCCTTTTAAAGACCTTGTGCTTAAAACTCTACAGTACGGACTGCCATCCGCAGTTGTGGATTTTTTTTTGTATTTCTGTTCTTAGTAGAGTAACATTGATCATAAAACTCAGTGCAGATCTTTTCATGATGATTTATCTCCAACAGCATGTAATTTGAATAAAGTATGTTTTAATGGTTACGTTTGCATTATAGATAAAACGATAGCTGCCTTTTAAATGTACAATTGGAGTTTTCCTCTCTGTGACTGCATTTCTTATTATGTATTATTTATAAAGATTCTTAACTTTTATGTCAAATTTAAGCTATATCTTTCTGTAACTAGTCTTTTCTATCTTTAATTCACAGAGAGCATATTTTATTATGAAGATGAATTTCTACAATGAAATGGCTGTCAGGGTAAATATATCTCCCTCATTATTCAACAAATGATGGCATCAAAATGTTCTCTAAATATGCTTTTATGCTGTATTTGGTAATCTAAATCAGAAGCAAAGTGAGTATCCATCTGGAAAAGTGCCAAATTCTTTTGCTTAATATGGTTTGGAGAAAGGAATTCAATTTATTGTATAAATTGCTCTGAATGTGTATTTCTACTTAAGAAAACTGCTTTAAACTGTAGCAGAATTTTAACAATATGCATGGATGATCTTTAATTCTGCAAATATGTACAATCCATTAATCCATATATTGTCACAATTATGCCATCTTGTGGGAATTAAAAATAGAAGCTACAGGGTTTCAATGTGGCGTATGCATAAAGTACATTTTATTTTTACTTTCATAAGACTTAATTTTTTTAACATCATATGCACAGATTGGCACAAACATTAATATTTGCTGTGAAAGATGGGACAGCTGAGAGATGTGAGCGGAAACAAATTGTCGGGGGGGGGGGGGGTGACAATAACCAAAGTCAGAGTACATGATGTCAAGATTAAAACAATACTAAGGAAATCATAATCATAGTACTACTTTATTAGCCATGTATGTTTTGCCACATACAATGAATTAGATTTGCCATATAGTCATTCTAATAAAGAGCGATAAGATACCCAAATAATTTTTTAACATGAACATCCACCACAGCGACTCCCCACATTCCTCACTGTGATGGAAGGCAAAAAAAGTTCAATCTCCTTCCCTTCTTTGTTCTCCACGGTCGGGGCTCTGGAACCTACCGTTGTCATGGCGATCTTGGCTTCCACAGCTGGCGGTCGAGCCCTCCGCGTCGGGGCGATCAAGCTCCCGCATCAGAGGGAGGATCTCAGCTTCCCCGCGCCGGGCATAAATTTGGTCATGATAACATTTTTGTGAGCTAGTATTACATTCACCAGAGCAGGGCTGGATTTACGTATAAGCTTCACAAGCTTAAGCTTAGGGCCTCGGCAGGGCCGGATTTACCTATAGGCTTCATAGGCTGAAGCCTAGGGCCTCAAAATCTAGGGGGCCTCCGGCCAAGGTGTTTTTTTCTCAGAGTAAAATAAATCCAGAGGAAAAAAAAAATTGGAGCGCTATCAGCGTTTCCACTTTGACGGAAATTACCTGAAATTCTGGATCCGGCCCGCTGGAAGTTTTGGGGGAAAAAATTGCGACCATTGAGGCCTGCGCAGTTGGGGGAAGCCGGTGACACAGTGCGCAGTGCGCCCGGGCGGGTTCAGATCTCCATTTGCACTCCACACAATCACCTCGATGCCTCGTGTCTACCAAAGATCCTAGGTGTCTACTTCAGGTAAGTAGTGGAATATTGCGTTGCAGGAGTGCCCGTTTCCCTGGGCCGGGGGGGGGGGGGGCTGCGGTGTCTGCAGTGCGGAGTCGGAGCCTCGCTGCATGGGAGGGAGAAAGAGAGGGAGGGGGGATGTGAGAGGGGGAAAGGGGGGTTGAGACAGAGGGGGAGAGAGAGGGAGGGGAGGGGGAGGAGGGGGAGGAGGGGGAGAGGGAAAGGGTGATTATCTTTACTGTGATTGCAAAATTAAGGTATGTTTTAGAGCAATTATATTTTCTCCTCAATATGAATAATATCAAACAATTGGAACTGCTTTCTTTTCCTTGATAATAATACTGAAAAATATGTATTCCATAGTTTGCTACTCATTTTGCATCATATTTTTAATGTGCACACACTAACACAGTCGAACCGTAACAGGCAATCAAATGAACACACAAAACATTTTCTAAAAAAAGGTTTAATTTACTGCAAAAAACACAGTATTTTATTTGCAGTGTTTGCATGCTCCTTTATAACATTTTACAGTACAACTTGATTATTAAAACAAGGACAGCTTCAATTCTTGATTTTAAAAAATGTATACAACAATGACCCCAATTATCCCATTCCAACCACTCTTGACTCAACCAAAATTATTTCTCATAAATTTGGTGCAAAAATGCTCCAAAATAAGGCTCAAAATGCACCAGAGAGCATCTAACACCCCAGAGCTTCCAGGGCCCTTAAGTGGGCCCTGGACCCCGGCCACAAGGGTCTTTGAGCTTCGCGCTCGTGATAACTCGACACTAGCACTGGCAATAAATAAAAAGCGCAGCTTTCCAGCCTTTATCTCATTGGCCACGCTCGGCTGCACATCGGTGTCAATCTGGTGGACTCTTCCATCTTCCTCTCGTCGTGGGGGTGGGGGATTGGGAGGGGCCTCACAAGTGGAATAGCCTAGGGCCTCTCTTCATCTAAATCCGGCCCTGCACCAGGGTGATAGGAAGCATGCCCCACTTGCATTGCTTGATGCAACAAAATCTTGATGCAATCCAAGCTGACTGATTATATTTGCGGAGTACAGTTAGACTAGAACAAAGAAAGTCAGAAAACTAGTCATATGAACTTCTCCTGTACACTCATTGTTCTTGCCAAGAGTCCGATTGCTTGAAGCCTAGAAGCAAGTTTTTTTTCCCAATATTAAACATTGTGCTAAAGTAGTCAGGGAAATAATAGAATCAAAGTAATTATAATCAACAAAAATTGTTAATAAAAATTATCAACTGTACAAGATCTGCCATTTAATTCAATTATTTCAGTGCAACACTGAAAATGTAAACGCATTAGATATCAGTGGTCAAGTAACTTGAATAATCTGAATGAAGCACATTGTGGAACAACTTTATATATTTTTTAAATAATATAGAATCTTTTTATAATCGCTACAGAAAAAAAATTACTATTGGTGTTCAAAAAGTGTTCTTAAGAAAAAATTATTTAACTTTGGAGGCTAAATTTGATTGATGGACCTAGACATTGAGTGCCGGGATTGTAATATGTGATTGCAATGCTGGCAGCATGCCAACTATGTACCACTTGCCCATTACAATAATTTCAGTGTTTAGCCATTGATAAACATATCACTGATTGCCCACCACAGCAGTGAAGAAGCATTGATACAAGGTAGACGAAAATGCTGGAGAAACTGAGCGGGTGAGGCAGCATCTTAAGCATTGATATAAGATGCTTTCTCCAAACCTTCATCTCTTGAAGGGGAGATATCTTATGACTAAAGTAGATGTTAACACACATGGAGATAATTAACCTGAGATAGGAAACACTGAAGAATACCTGACCATTGAAAGAAAGCAGGTTACAAAATTGTTCCAAAGCTACAATTGCTTGGTGCATTAAGAAACCTAGCAGACTCAATTTGATTTAAAACAGTCACAAGAGCCTGCAGATGCTATAATCTTGAGCAAAGGGCAAGGTGCTCGAGGAACTCCGCAGGTCAGACAGTATCTATGGAAAGGAAAAGACTGAAAAGTCTGAAGAAGGGTCCTGACTTTAAATAGTGTCTGTCCTTTTCCCTCCATAGATGCTGCCTGGCCTGCTAAATTCCTCCAGCAGTTTGGTATTGTTGGTTGATTTTTTGTTGTTGTTGCTGTGAATTGGGCAAAGAATCAACATATTCCAGAATGTCATGCTTGTTATTTGAGAAGAGATTAAACAGAGTGGGCTTCTGCTCACCAAGAGTTTAGCAAAATGAGATGTAATATGATTTGAATGTGCATAAATCTATGGGGCAGATACAGAGCCGGTTTCTTCTGACAGAGCTAGAACTAACAATTGCAAAATTGCCATTCGGGTCAGCCATTCAGGTTAAAGATGACGAGACTCGGTCACTAATTATATTCCAGATAGAAGTGATAGAGTCATGCAGCACGGAATTAGGTCCTTTGGCCCAACTCGTCGATGCTGACCATGATGCCTCATCTAAGCTAGTCCCATTTGCCCATTTGTAAGACAGAAACTTTACCGCTGTGCCACTGTGCTGCCCCCAAGATGCTATCAAAGAGAAGTGCAGTACTTTTTCAAGCCATTTCTGAAGTAGAAGTGGCTGTGAATTAAACATTAATCTAAAAAGCCAATGCTGCAAATAATGAAAATCTAAAATAAATGGAAGTGCTGGCAATATTCAAACAGGTTGGGAAATATTGGTAGAATGAGAAATTAAATTAACATTTCAGTGTCAAGACAATATCAAGACTTGCAGATGAAGCAAACTAAAGAGTCTTGTTTGCACCTAGAGTATGGTTTGGGTTATAATATTCTAACCACGTTTGCTGATGTTGCTGGCAGCATTGAGGACATTGTTCAAAGCAGTTGACAGTTGGACTCTGGTTTGCTGTTTTTACATCAGATTGGAATTTATGAAGTTGGGATTGATTTTTGAGGGTCCAGTATTCCTGGGTTAGCAGCTCTAAGGGATTGTGGTAAAGCTTTATCATAGTGATCAAGACATTTGAAGTACCATGCTTCAGTACACTCAATTCAGGTTTTGGGTTATACCAAGCAATTTGAGTAGCGTCTTCTCAACCTGCCAGCTGTGTGACTGATTATGTTGCTGGAGCAGGTCTTCATTCTCCCTTGTTCAGTGGGAAATATATTCTTGCAAGAATACCTAGGAGATGTTGCCTTGGCAGCAGTGATCAGCCAGCCAATATACTGGTGATAACATTTCAGTATCACAAGTATTAGATTAGTCAGTTTTCAACTGCCTCTCTGTAGCAGACCTCATCAACTTTGGGCCATATTGTAGCTGGCTTTATTAGTTGTTAGACACATTGGTCTCTTGGAATATGAAGACATTATGTAATATGTGCCTTCAACATATATGAAAAGTGCTTATACATTGCCCCACAAAAGAGTCATAGGAAATTTCTCATTCTACCAATATTCCCCAACCTGTTTGAATATTGCCAGCAGTTCCATTTATTTTAGATTTCCAATATTTGCAGCATTGGTTTTTTAGATTATTGTTTAATTCACAGTCAAACAGCATGGAAATAGGCCTTTCAGCCCAATTTATCCATGCTGACCCATTTACCCACATTTGGCCTACATCCCTCTAAACCTTTCCTATCCATATACCAGTCCAAGTGTATTTTAAATGTTG
This sequence comes from Malacoraja senta, assembly GCA_038087875.1. Taxonomy (NCBI): domain Eukaryota; kingdom Metazoa; phylum Chordata; class Chondrichthyes; order Rajiformes; family Rajidae; genus Malacoraja; species Malacoraja senta. The sequence goes on from CM075978.1 coordinate 137,373,451, forward strand.
TTATTGTACCTGCCTCAATGACCTCCTCTGGCAGCCCATTCCATATACCCACCATCCTCTGAATGAAAACATTGCCCCTCAGGTAGCTACTAAATCTTTCCCCTCACCTTATACCTATGTCCTATGATTCTTGATTCCCCTATTCTGGTTAAAAGACTGCATTCACCTTATCAATTCCCCTCATGATTTTATACACTATAAGATATAATCATTGTGATTGTGTAGGTAAATCCAGCTGAATGGTGGAGCCACCTATGCTCCAAGGAATAGAGTCCTAGTTACCCAATCTCTCTCAGTAATTTAATTGTTGTCAAATGTCTCCAAAGTTCAGAAAATCATAGATTATCAATGATTATCTATCATATGATTGACTGATATTTGATTTGTTTCTCAGGCAAGCATAAATATTGGATCTTGATTATTCCTTCTGCTGAAGTATTTAAGGTGTGTCTTTGTATTAGTTGTATTGGCACATAAGGCTTGACTTCCTCTGCATCATCTGTTACGTTTGCAGGACTTGAGCACAAGTTTTCAGCTGTCCTGTCGACTGAAGAACAGAGGTACTCAAAATCATAGCAATAACTGTGAAAACAATATTAAGTGATTAGGAGACAAAATGTTTGGATTTTTCTACCAATCTAACAATATAACACCTGCAGGTTTACGGGGATTTCCTATATGCACCTTACAGGACAACGATGTTGGAATCCCTATGCTGGAAATTTGTATTCTATCGGTCTGATAGGGATTTTGCCTATCTCTTGAGTCCCGCACACCAAAGGGAGAGGCATACTTCATTGAAACAAGTAAAAGATTGTCCCAACATGGGTTCCAGATCAGGGAAGCAGTTAAGCATCACTTTGAACTCTTGCTTATGGCATCATTGAGCCTGCTAGAAAATACTGCCACTGGCTGTTACTTGATGTATACAAATATAGTTCTACACATTCTGATGGGGCTTGCGATTGAGAGCACTGATGAATACAACCTGAGAATAACCCACACAATTATGTCTAGAGGAATGGTGGCACTCATTCTCCTGATATTGCTAGTAATTCAGTGTATTGACTCGGTTGCATTTTGTATCTCGCTCTTTTGTTTCTACAATTAGAAATACTACTTTCATAGATTAAGTGTCATTACATTTGTAAGGCATTGAGTTGGTTGGTTTTAGACTGACATTACTTAATGAGGAATCTGCATAATTGATTGGATGATTCTAAAGGTCACTTACAGCTGACGTTTGGAATGGGATATGCTTGGCTGTTGGGAAGATGGTATCTGCTGAGCACACATTTGCTTCCATTGAAATCTTCCAACAAGTATTAATCAATGACAAGATTTTTGGCATTCAAATAAGGAGTCAAAAAAGTAATGGCTCTACGTGCTCAGAGTAATCTCTGACTTAAATTGAATTTTTGAATATCTGTGTTTGGAAGGATCAAAAATGCTCACCTACTGTATATGATTCATTTTTCACACTTTTATTTTTTTAAATCTTTGTTTTACTTACTAATTCAAGAGATAAAGTTTAGAATTGTATTTAGAATCTGTATATAGATTATAATACACCTGTCTTAATTGTTCATTTGTCTGCAATGTTGTGTGCTTTATGAAATAATGTTGTCCTCACGTTTGAAAGTATTGGTTTATTTTTGTAAGTGTAACCAGTTTAGAGTGAATCAGAAAATCATCCAAGTAGACTTGCATTAGCAATGCATAGAAACCCACACCACTAAGTGGTAGGACATAAGTGTTACATTTGTTTTTGCTAAATATTTTGATTTTTACTAAATATTTTGTTCCACTAGATATCTTAATCTCATTTGTTTCAGATTACCCTCACTGTTAAAGCCCTTTCTCTATTGTCTATTAATCCTAGCTAAATTGGAGCAACCATGACACTAAAATTGAGTAAGGGCTTCTGTACTTCTAGGCCATTTTGGTCAAGTTAAATGTGCCTTTGCAGAACTGAGACAAGCTGCTGAATGGTGCCAGTTTGTCTGTGGCATAGATAAGAGCTGCAGAGAAAGAATGGGACATCTGCATGTCTTACAATAAGGTGTAAAATACATGGAACTGATTGGGTCAATGCAAACCAGATATACATAATGTAAATAATGTTGCGAAGCCTTATTTGGATAGTTGTTGATTGGTTGAAATGTTAAGCTTTGACTGGGTTGTCTGAATCCCAAGGCACATGTTGCATTATTCATCTGTGTTAACTTCCATCTCGAAGTCTTGCTAGATACAATGTATTAGTTACTATGTTATTGGGTTAGGGAACTGTCTATCATGTACTGTGTTAATCGATATGTGTTATTGGACTGTATAGAGACCACCCTCATGTGGTTCGGCCCCGCAAGGTTCGGGGACCTATAAAAGTTAGCTCCCACGAGGTCCGATGTCGATCTTCTGGAAGAATACTTGGGACTGCGTGACCTTTTGGAGTGTCTCTGCTTGCACGAGGCTAGAAGGGCTTTGTTCCAAGCAGATACAAGGATCAAACCCGCGGTGGTTAGGTATTGTATAGGGGAATTTGTGTTGTGTTATCCAAAATAAAATTTAGTTGCTCGATAGAACGAGCTATTTACATCTTGATATTTTTACTGACATTGATATGAAGATAAAAAATCATACAATGCTCATGTAATGAACAGAACTTTTTTTAAACTAATTTCATTCTAACATATTTTAAAAAGAGATTAGTCTAAAAATACACAGCAAATTTATAGATTCCAATTAAACACTGAATTTTAATAGAACAGCTAAGTATTAGCAGTGTTGTAATGTGAATGGCAGGTTGATTTGATGATTAACACTCTTGCAAACAAAATAAAAGCATTACAGTTCAAACTCCATTTTAGCATACATAAGCCTGATACTTGACTACACTAGTGAGGGAGTACAGCATTTCAGATGTTGGACTGAGCTTATTTTTTACTGAAAATAAGCCAGAGAAATACAGAGTTTGTGAGGTAGTATTGGTGAATCACCTTTCCTCAGAACTGGTAACTATTACTGTAACCTGTTCAGTGCCACCCTCAAGAGAAAATCAATCTTGGCAGTGATCAGGTTAAAGCAATTAGGAAGGGGAAGAGAGAACAAAAGGAAATATTTGTGATTGAATGGGGGGGCAGAAGAAATTACATAATGCAAATGAGGCTACATAAATGAGGCTAGTGATAAGATGTAGGCAACTAAAGGTCACGTGGAGGGAGAGTACATGCAGGTTATGTGGATAAGAAATAACAAAGGGCAGAGTAAATACTAAGAACCTGAAATAGAAAAACTCATTCAAAAATAGTTGAACAAAGTTGAGCCTAAAAGGTTGTAAAATGACTGGTAGATGGTGTTCTATTTTTACTTTTACTTTTGAATTGGTTGTCCTTTCCTCGTCTCCCACATCTACAGTCTTAAATCTCTAACTTCTGAACGATCATTAATCTAAATGTCCCAACTTTTTTTACTACCAACTAATGCTGCCTATCTTGCTGAATATATCCTTTGTTTAGTACCTTAGTATCCTTAGGTTTAGTACAAATCACATCATGAAGTACGCAGATGACACAACAGTGGTGGGCCGTATCCGGGACGACAATGAACTGGCTTACAGGGAGGAGGTGAAACAACTGGTGGACTGGTGCAACACGAACAATCTGATCCTGAATGTTGACAAAACAAAGGAGGTCATCGTTGACTTCAGGATAAACTGGCACAGTCACATACCACTACACATTAATGACATCGATGTGGAGTTGGTCAGTAGCACTAAGTTCCTGGGGGTGCAGATCAAGAACAGTCTGACCTTGTCACAAAACATCGCATCACTAGTTAAGAGAGTGCAGCAGCGGTTGCACTTTCTGCGCCGGATGAGAAGAGCTCACCTCCCCCATCCTGTCCTCACCACTTTCTACAGGGGCACCATAGAGAGCATTTTGACCAGCTGCATCTCTGTCTGGTTTGGGGACTGCAAAGCCTCCGACTGGAAGTCCGTGCAGAGAGTGGTGAGGATGGCTGAAAAAATCATCAGGACTTCCTTCAATCCGGGACATTGCGTGCAAACGTTGCTTGTCCAAGGCCAACAGCATTATAAAATACCCCACACATCTCCTCATGGACTGTTCACTCTGCTGCCCTCGAGCAAAAGGTATCGCAGTATAAGGAGCAGAACAGCCAGGTTTTGCAACAGCTTCTTCCCCCGAGCCATCAGACTCTTGAATTCCATATAATGTGCCGCCACTATTATCTATTTTATCTTTTTTATCTATTTTATCTTTTTATCTATTTTATCCTTTTGTTATTTTATGTTGCACGGTGAGCCAGATGCAACGAAATTTCATTCAGACTTGCATTTGTTGGTGTATTTTTGAATGACAATAAAGTCTTTGATTGATTTTATTTTTTTTAATTTTAGATTTCCAGTAAGGCATCTCATTGGTTAGATTTATGTAAAATAGTTTAAGACTGAAAAATTACAGCCAATTCTATCAGTATTTCAGCCAATAGTTACACTATTTATCCTTTTTTATTGTGTCTAACTATATGCATTTAACTGGTGGATTTGCCTACATAATCACAGTGATTATATTTCAACAAGTACTCCATGTGTTATGAAGCACAAAATGTGGTTTCAAAATAAAAAATAATTTTCTGTATGTTTTTGCAAGTTAAATTTATCCTTGTGTAGCCATAAACAAATAGTTGTAAATCTTGCACAATAGTTAACTGCATCGTCTACCCAACGTTCCTAGCAGGAAGCTCAGGCTATCTTGCTTGTCAATCCTTATTTACATTTAATTGGCAACCTCTCTGCACTGCATGAGAATTTGGGGGAAAGTTTACCATATGTGGGAGAAAAAGGTGGTCCATTTTCAATGGCCCATTTTCACATTTTCAGCTGAAAGCCATACCTAAAATGAGAGAAAATAGCAAGTCCGAAGCTGAAACTTACCTAAAAGGACACGATGTGCTGGAGTAACTCAGCAGGTCAGGCATCCCTGGAGAACATAGATGAGTGGTGTTTCAGGTGAAGACCTATCTTCAGACTTCTTGTGTAGTCGCAACATACCCATGTTGCTTTTGGAGATGTGTTCCAATTAATTGTTTTAATCACCTTTAGAGCATTAAAACTGCATCGCACCCACTCTTTAAGCTCTTACTAGTGAATAATTAAGACATATTTGAAAACATTATCAAAACTCAAGGATTCAATCACTTCCTGTCATAAAATTGCTTTAAAATATTCTTCCCATTTGTCTTTCCCCCTGCCAGTTTTTCCATTATAAGATGATAAATAAATACAAGCATTTATTTATGTCAAAATGCAGTATTATCGTATGTAAGAAACTAAATCTTAGGAAGGAACTGCTTTATCTTTTGTCACATGTTCATCAATGTGATTTTACTAAAACTATTTTCTTTATCATCAAGCTAGTAGTGGAAAGATAAAACTGTTCCCTTGAGGAAGACACTGCTTTTGCAAGCAGTGGTAGGTTGAAAATGAAAATGGCATGGGAAGTCCATAAATAGGGAAACTAAACTTTTAAGTTTATAAATTATAATAATATTTATTTACTAAAAATTGCAAACCAAGTTAGTACTTGATGAATTAACTAACGGATAACAATTAACACATTTTTTAATTGCCATGTTAGATCCAGAAAAGGTGGCGTGGACATTATGTTCGAAAGTGTATCCATAATTACTATGAAATGAAGAATTATTTCAGAGGCCTCAGCATGAAAAATCAAATTGTAAGGTAAGCTAACAGTGTGATCATGTGCCGATTATTTATTTTTCATCTGGACTTGCAGAATAATACAAGATTTGAAGGAATTGGAGGTAAATAAACATTTGCAAAAACATTTGGTTGCAATTATATATTTGAAAACATATTTAGAAATTTAAAAAAAAGAATAATTGATTAGATTTCATAACAATGGTATGATACAATTAAGCTGCGTTTACCGTCACTGCTGATGTCACATACAGTGCACAATTCTGAATGGCCTTGGTGCAAAAGAGTCCCACATACCATAGAAAGTTCTCAAAATGAGCCTTTGATTTGTGCTAAACCAGAATACAGTGCTAAGACCCATCATTTATTTATTTGCCTCTGTACTCCACAATTTGAGATTTGTAATAAAAAAAAATCACATGTGGTTAAAAGTGCACATTGTCAGATTTTAATAAAGGCCATTTTTATACATTTTGGTTTCACCATGTAGAAATTACAGCTGTGTTTATACATAGTCCCCCCATTTCAGGGCACCATAATGTTTGGGACACATGGCTTCACAGGTGTTTGTAATTGCTCAGGTGTGTTTAATTGCCTCCTTAATGCAGGTATAAGAGAGCTCTCAGCATCTAGTCTTTCCTCCTGAGTGTGTTTTCTAGAATTGGGTTTGCGTGTAACATCACTTTTTGCTGGGTTCCCGGGCATGCTGGGGTGAGGGGGAATGAGCAGGTGGACCTCATAGCAAAGGAGAGTTTAAGAAGAGAAATAGATATCCATGTATCATTGGGGAGAGTGGAACTGAGAGAAATAATTAAAGAGGGCTTAACAAATGAATGGCAGAGAGGATGGGAAATGGAATTCAGGGGTAGACACTACTTTTCTATACAATCTGAAGTTAGGAAAATATGTTTCTATACATCTCTGTCCCGTAGGGACTCAGTTAAACTGTGTAGATTGAGGTTGGGACACTGTGGGTTAAATTACTATTTGTGCATTGTAGGGAAACATGTTTCTGGCTTGTGTGAATGTGGGAGTAATGAGACAGTTAAGCATGTTTTCCTAGAATGTAAAAAGTATAGGGTAGAAAGAAAAGTATTGTTTGTTAGACTGACAGGACTTGGAGTTGAGGCTTTTTCTGTTTTATCTTTGTTTGGACACAATGAGAAACATCAACTGATATCCAGGGCTGTTCTTCAATTCCTGCAAGTTACAGGACTGTATGTAAGAATTTAGTTCAAACTTTGACCTGTGGAGGGCAGTAATACGCTTAGCAGCGTCTACACTGCCGGAATCCTACAAGAAGAAGAAGAAGAAGTCTTTCCTCCAGTCTTTCCATCAGCTTTGAAAACTTTTATTGCTGTTTATCAACAAGAGGACCAAAGTTGTGCCAATGAAAGTCATTGTGAGACTGAGAAACAAGAATAATACTGTTAGAGACATCAGCCAAACCTTAGGCTTACCAAAATCAACTGTTTGGAACTTCATTAAGAAGAAAAAGAGCACTGGTGAACTTACTAATCGCAAAGGGATTGGCAGGCCAAGGAAGACCTCCACAGCTGATGACAGAAGAATTCTCTCTATAATAAAGAGCAAAGTATGGAGAGAAGGAACTGCCCAAGATCCAAAGCCAACCACCTCATCTGTGAAACACAATGGTGGGGTGTTATGGCCTGGACATGTATGGCTGCTGAAGATACTGACTCACTTATCTTCATTGATGATGCAACTGCTGATGGTAGTAGTATAATTAATTCTGAAGTGTACAGTATAGACACATCCCATCTGCTCAAGTTCAAACAAATGCCTCAAAACTCATTGGCCGGCGGTTCAGTCTACAGCAAGACAATGATTCCAAACATATTGCTGAAGCAACAAAGGAGTTTTTCAAAGCTAAAAAATGGTCGATTCTTGAGTGACCAAGTCAATCACCCGATCTGAACCGAATTGAGCATGCCTTTTATATACTGAAGAGAAAACTGAAGGGGACCAGACCCCAAAACAAGCATAAGCTAAAGATGGCTGCAATACAGGCCTGGCAGAGCATCACCAGAGAAGACACCCAGCAACTGGTGATGTCCATGAATTGCAGACTTCAAGCAGTCATTGCATGTCAAGGATATGCAACAAATTACTAAACATGAATACTTTCATTTACATAACATTGCTGTGTCCCAAACATTATGGTGCCTGAAATGGGGGACTATTTATAAACACTGCTGTAATTTTTACATGGTGAAACCAATATGTATAAAAATGGCCTTTATTAAAATCTGATTGTGCATTTTAACCACATGTGATTTTTTTTAATTACAAATCTCAAATTGTGGAGTACAGAGGCAAATGAATAAATGATGGGTCTTTGTCCCAAACATTATGGAGGGAACTGTATCTCTGCCCAGGCTAGACTAAGAAAGAAATACATCCAGTGTTCCAACTCCTGGAATATCATTCTGTGTGGACACTTGGTGAAGACTGACATATCTTGAACAGGTTATCGAGGCATATTATCTAGAATCATAAGATGCCAGAGGATCGTTGTCACATGCAGAATCAAAGCCTGGAATGAATCAGTGTTCCCAGAATTTGATCGAAACTTTGATGTAAGTGTGCACATCTTTTTCTTCAGACAATGCAGTCATGTAACAGTTTTTACATTGAAATGTGGCTCATCACAAATGTCCTCAATCATTTACATCACTTCCAAGATACATCTGCTAAAATCTGCCTCTCCCTTGCATTCCTCTACCCATGCAAGTATTAAGGCCCTGTCCCACTTGGGCCGTCACTTACTCGACAGGCCGGTAGTGACGGTCGTGCGACTGTCCCACGAGAGTCGCGTGCGTCATTATGCGCCTGCATAGCCGTCTGGAGCGCGTGACGTCATTTGAAGATGGACTCAAAATGCAGGAGTAACTCAGCGGGACCGGCAGCATCTCTGGAGAGAAGCAATGGATGATGTCTCGGGTCGAGACCCTTCTTCAGTCTGAAAGAAGGGTCTTGACCCAAAACGTCACCCATTGCTTCTCTCCAGAGATGCTACCTGTCCCGCTGAGTTACTCCTGCATTTTGTGTCTATCTTCAATTTTCTTAGGCCCCGCTCTGGGAGTAGGAGTGGGGACGGATCCGGATCCGCAACGGCCATGAGCCCCAGGCTGAGTTCGACGATCGTTTGCCTGCTTCTGAGACTTGGGCCTGTCCCACTTTGGCCGTCAGTTACGCGACAGGCCGGTGGCGCACGAAGATTTAATTCAGGACGAAGTCCACACTCCTCCACGCCACTCCACACTCCTCCACACCACTCCATGCGCCCGTCCCTGCGCTACCCACGCGCCACCCACACGCTAGCAGGTGGCGTAAATGGCGCGGGAAAGACAGCCAAGTGGAACAGGCCCTTTAAGCTCAATCATATGTCTCAAATATTGCAAGTCCTGAAGTAACATAGATCTACACTTAAATATTTAATGCAGCACATGTAGAGCTCATTGTACCAGAATTGAATAGAGCTTGATAGTTTTTTTGCATTCTATTAAAATTCACACTGAAACTGGTACCCTACTTAATCATAAACTTATCTGTCTTTCAAACCACACACCCCTAATTGTATTAATGGATGGATGAAATAGTTAAAATGGCTATTATTGTGGGCAAATCCCTGTTTGCATTATGCTAAAGCAGTCTCTTGGAATCAAGGGTGGTTTGTTTCCACTCCAGCTTTGTCAATTTGGGTCAATTTGGAAACTGAAAACACTTCCACGGATGGGACAGGTGCTGGCTGATGGAGAGAGCCAGTGTGAATTTTGTGAGGTGGTCTGCTCCTTCTATTGCTTATGCAGGCGCTCTTTGTGCTGGCATTGCATGGCCTCAAGATTCTCAGATCATCTGAATACCCATTCTCAACATTGATTGCTCATGGGCCAGAGTCTCTGAGGAGTCAGTGGGGATGTTGCATTTCTTGGAATCATACAACATGGAAATAGGTTTTAGCCCACTGACTCCATGCCAATCATCAAGTTTATACGAATCTCATTCTTATTCTCTCTGCATTCCCATTAACTCCCCTTGGATCCTATTACTCACCTATAGATCAGACTCAATCTACTGTCATCAATTAATTTGTCACCCTGGGAGGGTGCAGCACCCAAAGGAAACCCACATGGTCATGGGGATAATATGCAAATTCCTCATGTCCTGTGAGGCAGCAGCTCCACCCATGTGTCACCCATGCATCTTTAAGCACATCCATCCGCCTGATAATTATTTCACCAGCATAATGCTGGACGATTTACAGGTAAATCAAGAAATTTGGCTCTGAAAATTAAATATATGGAAGGAGATGGTTGACTAGTTGGTATTGGTAATGTTACATCCATAAGTGTTGTGAGCTAAGCAAAAGCAATTGGTAGGAAGTTTAAGCACATGTTTCCGTGGTAAGACGGGCATAGAAAACAGTGTAAATCAAGTCAAGTCAAGTCAAGTTTATTCGTCACATACACATACGAGATGTGCAGTGAAATGAAAAGTGGCAATGCTCGCGGACTTTGTGCAAAAAACAAACAAACAAACTACAAACAGAATGGAACAGAATCACATATTCTTCTACATATTAAATATTGTGGGCGGAAGGAAAAAGGGGAGAAAAAAACAGCAATTTATAAAAAAATAAAAATAAAAAAACAAACAAACAGTAGAATGGTACAGTAAAGTTAGTCCCTGGTGAGATAGGAGTTTACAGTCCTACTGGCCTCTGGGAAGAAATTCTTTCTCAACCTCTCCGTTCTCACAGCATGGCAACGGAGGTGTTTGCCTGACCATAGCAGCTGGAACAGTCCGTTGCAGGGGTGGAAGGGGTCTCCCATGATCTTATTGGCTCTGGAGTTGCACCTCCTGATGTATAGTTCCTGCAGAGGGGCGAGTGAAGTTCCCATAGTGCGTTCGGCCGAACGCACTACTCTCTGCAGAACCTTCTTGTCCTGGGCAGAGCTAGTTGGTGTATGTTGGTGTAATTCCAATCCAGGAATGCACAAAGCTGACTGGAAAGCAACTTTCCTGATGAAAAAGTATAATTAAGGAGAAAGTTCAATTTTTCTAAATTTATCATACTTTGAAATAGAGTTAAATTATGCGACATTTATAGCATCGTGCAATGTAAGATGAAATGGGCTGTATAATAGATGCAGAACAAGTTACCTTGGTGCGTGACTGCACGTAGTGCTGTTTAGAGGAACATCACAATAGCGATAAAGCGTGAAATTTAACAGACAATATGGTACAATTTGCAGTAACATACTTGTGGGAAGAGAAAACTACTAATTTTTGATGTGAGCTGTTTACATCAACAATACTTGAATATTTTTATTACCCTCCATGTATAGTGCCTAATATGTCTTCAAATTAACACTCGTGTTGCTACAGTGATAAATTGATTTGATTAATTTAAAGGCTGAATATGCAATTGGTAAGCTTGTACACTTCTAACCTCTAGCTAGATATGCAAGAAATAGACCTTTGTTTGGATCAAACAAATGATATCATGAAATTAAAAATTAGCTGCCCTGTTGCTGAGTCATGACATTAATAAAACATCTTTTGCTTGGAGCTCAGAAAAGCTACTATTATTTATTGCAAAAGTCAAAGCAAACATTTTATTCATGTGCAGTCTTGAAATACTCTTTCCTTTATATTGCTCCTGATTTATTCTAGAGGGTACCTGACTTGGGAATACTAAAAGAAACATTGTAATTGCATCATACAAGACAGTCGCTCTTAGTCAATTCCATCGATGGCAATATTAGTGTCCATTTCTGATCATTCAACTTTCCAGCAAAATCGCTTAATGAAGTTAGGAGACCCAAGTTCACTGTCATAATTTTGTAATGCAGTTTTGCACAATATAATAATTTATCACTTGCCAAGCAGACAGTTTTAGTTTATACGTTTAATAAGGGCATCCTTTAGTATGGGTAATTAGGAATGAACAGTTTGCATATTTACTAAATGCAAAATGTCATTGCCACCACGGCCTATTGCCTACATGAATTATTTCTCTATCTGTGTTAAACAGCTGTGCAATTATTACTACCATAATCAGATAATTTTCCCTAAGTAAGTTTTCTCTTGTGAGGCAATTAATTTAACCCTTCTGTAGCCAAACTGAATTTTTGCATAAACACATATTTGTGCATGATTGAGGATAGAGGACTTCAGTATAAACAAATGTAATATGGGGAATATTTAAGAACCATATTTTCGCATGCATTTATTTGCTGCAACAAACAGAAATCCATTTTTTTAAATACAATTGTTATTAGCAAGTTTTTGAAAGGATTGAACACAATAAATACAATTTCTGCAAAACCACAACTTAAAATTAATCATTCAAAATCTCGGTCTATTTCGCACATTAAAAATAAGCATTCAACTATTTTGGGTAATGTTGCAGAGAGTTTGAAATGCATAAGATTAAATATCTAACAAAGCCTACAATTTAATAATTTTCTAAGAGCAATCTATACTGCCTCATGATCAATGTCCTTTTTATGTGATATATCTTTAAAAAATATTATTTTCTGGTCAACAAATAATGAACAATATTTTATTTAGCTATGCATATTTAAATATGTATCTCATTTTATATAAAGTGTAAATTAATATGTTTTGCTTGTGTTTGTTGGATGGTGATATATCATGGCAACTATGATATCCATAGCTGATGTAAATGCCACACAGGGCATGTGTAATTAACCAGTAAAACTTGTTAATAGGTGCATAGTAGATGGGAATGTGAGACTTCTTTAATTGAATTGGTGAAGGTATTATTTAATCACTTTCCTTGACAAAGTCTTCCATCAGATATTTTCAGATAAATCTGCTATTTTTCTACTTTGGAATTGAAGATATCTATTTGTCACTTTTGATATTGATAGTGATGGCAAATATTCTGGATAAAATATAACTTGTCATTGTATCCATTGCTATGTTAAGCTGGAATGCGGAAATGTATTCTGCAATGGATTAAGTAATAGAGACTTTATTTTTAAGGACATGGAGGTCACTGATGTTACAAACACCTTGGGTCTAACTGAAATGGACAAATTTAATGAGGTTTGTTGGGTGACACACAAAGAGACATAGATAGAGATCCTTTTATTGGAAATAAATTTGTTCAGCTTTACAAATCTACTTAACAGTTAATAATAGGTTTGAAAAGCAGGTCAGGAAAGGTCATATTGCCAAGATGCAATACAGTATAAATGGTATTGGTGTCTACAACTATTTAATGTCTAAGGTCCATAAAACTCAACAAAAGTTAACAGGCAATTCTCTAAAACGTATTTCATATTAATACATTAATGGGGAAGCAAGGAGGTAAAGTGGGGCTATCTGCAAAATATTTTTTTAAATATTGGCTGAATCCTCTGTATAGCAAAGCAATAACATTTTTTTAATTGTAGCTACATTCATTGTTGGAATCACAAGTAAAATATTATGCTTAAAAGTAATTATAAAGGACATTGCTATTAAAACCTAGAGTGCTTGTAAATGTTGCTTTATTCAATTAATCCACATGGTGTAAATCTCTGCTTAACTGTAGAAAAGAACTGGAAGAATATGAACAGACAAAGAAGAAAGAACAGGAAAAGAAAATCATAGAAAAGGAAGAGAGGAGAAAGCGTTACCAAGCCCGAAAGATGCATTACCTCCTCAGCACTGAGCAGGTCTGTGTACCTGTCCTGACAGCTTGCATAGTCGCCTGGGTCCCTGCCTGACAGAGATAAACTATCAGGCTGAATGGGACATGACTTGCTGAAATGATATCACAAAGACAATACTTCGAGTTCAATTTAGCGCTTTTCTATTGTGGAGTGCAAGCACCATGACTACTAGGTGACAGCATCTTCATACTGGCAGCATCAGCATTGTTGGCAGAAAGAGTCCAAGTCAGCAGTTTGATCTGCTGGCAGATAACACAACAGGAAGGGCATAACCTCAGCCTAACAACTCATTTTGACTGCCTCGTTTTGTGTTGTAATGTTGTCAAACTGTAGCCAACAAGCTGTTAAACTAAGATGGTAAAACATTTTTTTAATTGTCTTATCTTTTCTGCAACTGTTTCAGTAGGGTAGAGTTCCGAAGGGTAGGTTAATTGCAACTGACAGACTTGTTTTATGAAGGCTGCTTTAGGTTCATAAAGCAGCCTCTTTTCAAGATTGTTGCGTCTTGAAATGTCTGGAAGAATGTTTTGATGTTACTTCACACAAACAAAGCAGCCTTCATTTAAGTAGCATAGTTGACGGAATAAGTAGAAGGATAAATTGATAAAATGCAGTGAAAATATTTTTTGTTTGTATCGCTGGTAAACAGTTGATTTAGTGCTGTGTCAAATAGATATGATACAGAAGTTAATTAAGTTGACACAGGTAGTAACTAAACCTATATTTCATATATCACATTACAGCATGTAGAATTTTTTTTAGATTCTGTTTTTCACAGTTTTTTTTAAATTATTATACGTAGGTAAAATATGCATAGTAACATTAAGCATTAGGCTCATAGCAAGTGTTTGATTTAGCATGTGGTGAGATATGAATTAGGAAATTTATAGAACTATAATAGTCTAAAAGGAGTCCTAATAATTCTACACTATTTCGGACAATCCACAAGATTATGTTGTAGATAAAAAGGAAAGGCATTACAGTGTTTTTACATTTTTAGTCTACTTTCTGTACCAGCATTATTATCGAGCTAGAAATTTGCTAGGAAGATGAAGAGTTTTTTGAAGCAATTCAATTTTGTAGAAAAATATACGTGTGATATTCTTCTCATTTATTAAATGATGGAAATACGTTTATTAGTGCTTTTCTGTAGTTTCCATTTATCCATCCATTCAAAGCCATTACTTTTTATGAATAAGACAGCTGGAAAAAAAGTCAGGTTGATTATTGAATGTGATCAAATAAATTCACACATCTAAGGAAAGGGACTAAATTGAAAACAATAAAGTACCAAAGTTGCTGCAAAATAAAATATATAGGTCATGTAATAATATACATTTTTGTAACAGGATTTATAAATTAGATCTAATAGCTTAATATTGATCTAATAGCTTAATATTGTTTAGTATTTAACAATTCATATACAAATTTAACTTCAATTTCTTTAAGATGGATTTATCCAGTTAATGGGAGACTGTTACTATTGACACTTTACACCCTTGGTGCAAAGGGCCTCTCCCAAGATATCAAACTATGTAGAACATTACATGGAGAACAGTGAATGGACTACAGTAAGACATTTATCAAGATCCCTTGTGGTACGTTGATACAGAAGATTAAGATGCAAGGGATCCATCGTGACTCAGTAGTTTGGATTCAGAACTGGTTTACCCACAGCAGACAGAGGATAATGGTGGAAGGGTGTTATTCTAGTTGGAGGTCTGTGACCAGTGCTGTTCTGCAGGGATTAGTGGTGAACATCTATATTTTGTGATATATATAAATAGCAGGGATGAAAATGTCGATGGGTTGGTTAGTTAGCTTGCAGAGTGATGGACAGTGAAGAAGACTGTCAAAGGATACAACAGCATATAGAGCAGTTACAGATATAGGCAGATGGTGTCTAATCTGGGCATGTGTGTGCTGTTGCACTTTCCTAATTCAAAGGTAAAGGAAAAATAAATCGTGAATCGCACAACCCTAAACAGCATTGATGCACAGGTGGGATCTGGTAGTCAACGTCCATAGCTCCCTTTAGTAGCAACACAAATAGATAGAGTGGTAAAGAAGGCATGTGGCATGCTTGCCATCAAGGTTTGGGGTAATGTTTACCAGAATCAAGAGTCAGTAACTGCTTTATAAAACTTTTGTTAGGCCACATTTGGAGCATTGTGTGCAATTCTGGTCTCCTTGTTAAAGGAAGGATATGGAGGTGTTGGGGAGAGTACATAAGAGGTTTACCAGGAAACTGCTTGGATTAGAGGGTACTGGCTCTAGAGAGAGGTTGGACAAACTTGGATTGTTTTCTCTGGAGCATTAAAGACTGAGAGAAGTGTATAAAATGATGAGATTAATAAATAGTGTAGGGAGTCAGAATCTTTTTCCCCAGGTTTGAAATGTCAAATACTAGAGGGCATGGCTTTAAGGTCAGAGGGTGAAATCGTAAAGGCATTAACTTTGTGATCATGGTAAATCAGATCCAGTAGATAAGCTGTGTTGTTTACATGCCTGTCACCAGACATCTGAGGCAAGAAATTTACTCAGATCTCCAGAACTACAAGATGTTTCCAGAAGAGCAGTGCAAATGTTACCACAATATTCTCAAGGTCTCGATTAAAAAATAACAATCTCACCAACTCATTGGAATGCCTAGCACTTTTAGTTTAGTTTAGAAATACAGTGTGGAAACAGAGCCTTTGGCCCACCGAGTCCATACCGACCAGCGATTCCCGCATTGAGCATTGAAAATGGAAAAGGAACTTCTGGGAAGGCCGTTGGCTCTTTACAATGGGACGGTGCAGTGCCCACAGCAAGCAGTGGAAAAGTGCACAAGATCTGAACAACTCACTAATCTGACCTTCCAAGCATCATTTACCCATTCTCCATACCCCCCCCCCCCCCAAACTGAGTTTGCTGGTTTCACATTGACCTGCTACTGCAGAATTCTCAGAACTAGAAGCAAGTCATTGACAACTCCGATGGTTAGCCAAAGAAGAAACTGCTTTTGTCATGGAAGTTTCAACATAACATCTATAGCATTGTAAAACATGTTAAGGAACACCAGAGCAATGTATTCAAGTCATGGAAGGAGAGGTCATGTTCCTAGTGCATATATTACTGAATTGAATATGCATCAAGCGATTAAGGCAAACAATATGTTTGCTTTTAACACAAAAATAAATATATTTTACTGCAATTATTTGGGGTAAAATTGCAGCTGAAATATTCGGTACAAGACTTGTCTCCTAATGTAAGAAAATAATTGCTTGTAATAGAGATTGTAAAATAGCTAGATTGATTTTTGGTCTTATGGTGGGGTCATTGAGTGAAGATAAGCTAAGGTGAATAGGTATATATTCTGCTGCCTTTAGAAGAATGAGAAGAATTAGAAGAATGAGAATGAAAAAATTTGGTGGTTCACAGGATTGATGCAGGAATTATGTTTCCTTAGCGAGGGTGTTAGAACCCGGGGTTGGCTGCTCTATACTGAGATGCCACTATTTGTTATGTTCTTTGTTATTGTTTGAATAATAATCAGTATTTTTAATTTAAGGTGTTGGTGCATTGAAAGATTATACAGATTATACAGATTAGAAAAAAACAAGGAATTAAATAATATTTGGCACCTGTGTCTTAGCTATGTGGACATATATCTTGAGAAGTAATTGAATTTGTATGATGCCTTTCATAATCCCAGAATATTGCAAAGTAATTTATAGCCATTGAAGTAATGGCATTAGTTATGATTCTTTATTTGGCTATCAGAGCAAAAGCAAGTTAAAGGCTAAAAATAGATTATCAGCTACATGAGGTATAGTTTCTTGATCTGTCAAAATAGAAAGACACTGCCCATGTGACTTTTGAGTTGTTTCAGTAATATTTCACATACTTGATAATGCTAGTGGGATCACAGGCATCACACGGGAGGGCTGGTCCCCCAATGCAATATTCCACCTCTCCACCAATTTCAATATTGGTGGCCAGTGGTGGTGGGGGGGGGGGTGAGAGGTAGGGGGTGGGGGGTTAAGATTAGACTTTTAATTATATAGAAGGCAAGGCAACTTTAATTAGGCAAGGCAACTTTAATTAGGCAAGGCAACTTTAATTACGCAAGGCAACTTTAATTAGGCAAGGCAACTTTAATTAGGCAAGGTAACTTTAATTAGGCAAGGCAACTTTAATTAGGCAAGGCAACTTTAATTAGGCAAGGCAACTTTAATTAGGCAACACAGCTTTAGCATTTCCAAACCAAAGGCAACACAGCTTTAGCATTTCCAAACCAAAAGCAACACAGCTTTAGCATTTCCAAACCAAAGGCAACTCAGCTTTAGCATTTCCAAACCAAAGGCAACACAGTTTTAGCATTTCCAAACCAAACATGTTAAGGAACACCAGAGCAATGTATTCAAGTCATGGAAGGAGAGGTCATGTTCCTAGTGCATATATTACTGAATTGAATATGCATCAAGCGATTAAGGCAAACAATATGTTTGCTTTTAACACAAAAATAAATATATTTTACTGCAATTATTTGGGGTAAAATTGCAGCTGAAATATTCGGTACAAGACTTGTCTCCTAATGTAAGAAAATAATTGCTTGTAATAGAGATTGTAAAATAGCTAGATTGATTTTTGGTCTTATGGTGGGGTCATTGAGTGAAGATAAGCTAAGGTGAATAGGTATATATTCTGCTGCCTTTAGAAGAATGAGAAGAATTAGAAGAATGAGAATGAAAAAATTTGGTGGTTCACAGGATTGATGCAGGAATTATGTTTCCTTAGCGAGGGTGTTAGAACCCGGGGTTGGCTGCTCTATACTGAGATGCCACTATTTGTTATGTTCTTTGTTATTGTTTGAATAATAATCAGTATTTTTAATTTAAGGTGTTGGTGCATTGAAAGATTATACAGATTATACAGATTAGAAAAAAACAAGGAATTAAATAATATTTGGCACCTGTGTCTTAGCTATGTGGACATATATCTTGAGAAGTAATTGAATTTGTATGATGCCTTTCATAATCCCAGAATATTGCAAAGTAATTTATAGCCATTGAAGTAATGGCATTAGTTATGATTCTTTATTTGGCTATCAGAGCAAAAGCAAGTTAAAGGCTAAAAATAGATTATCAGCTACATGAGGTATAGTTTCTTGATCTGTCAAAATAGAAAGACACTGCCCATGTGACTTTTGAGTTGTTTCAGTAATATTTCACATACTTGATAATGCTAGTGGGATCACAGGCATCACACGGGAGGGCTGGTCCCCCAATGCAATATTCCACCTCTCCACCAATTTCAATATTGGTGGCCAGTGGTGGTGGGGGGGGGGGTGAGAGGTAGGGGGTGGGGGGTTAAGATTAGACTTTTAATTATATAGAAGGCAAGGCAACTTTAATTAGGCAAGGCAACTTTAATTAGGCAAGGCAACTTTAATTACGCAAGGCAACTTTAATTAGGCAAGGCAACTTTAATTAGGCAAGGTAACTTTAATTAGGCAAGGCAACTTTAATTAGGCAAGGCAACTTTAATTAGGCAAGGCAACTTTAATTAGGCAACACAGCTTTAGCATTTCCAAACCAAAGGCAACACAGCTTTAGCATTTCCAAACCAAAAGCAACACAGCTTTAGCATTTCCAAACCAAAGGCAACACAGCTTTAGCATTTCCAAACCAAAGGCAACTCAGCTTTAGCATTTCCAAACCAAAGGCAACACAGTTTTAGCATTTCCAAACCAAAGGCAACACAGCTTTAGCATTTCCAAACCAAACGCAACACAGCTTTAGCATTTCCAAACCAAACGCAACACAGCTTTAGCATTTCCAAACCAAAGGCAACACAGCTTTAGCATTTTCAAACCAAAGGCAACACAGCTTTAGCATTTCCAAACTATATTTTCAAACCACATTAAGGGCACTGACAAGTCAGTAAAACCACTCACAGTTTAGTAGACATGTGTTCAGTGTTATTCACAGCTTAGACTGAGAGACGTGACCCTCTCGCTCCCCCATCTTGCAGAGACTGACTGAGGCACTCAACACTTCCAGGTTTTATAGTCCCTCCGGAAGGTGCGTGGCCTTCAGGAGAGAGAATCTCAACATTTTTTAAACACTAATAACTCTTTTATTTTTAATCGATGGGGAAAATCCTCTTGTCCTGCGCAGTGGAGGGGGGCTCTGAGTAAGATGGCCAAAGATCACAGCCGTAAGTGGCAGCGTTTTTTCTAAAATCAATATATAGAACAACAGGAAGTGGTCAAGATCAGACTATTAGTAATATAGATAGCCTATGGAAATTTGGGCACCATTTCAATTCTCCTATTTTGGTTGTAATTGCAAACAGCTTTGAAAGGACTGTGGTTCTATTTAAAATCCCCAAATCGACTATGGATGCATTTTGATGCATTAATGTATCCTCCTGCAAATTATGTGGCTATTAATATGATATAAATTGGCCATTCACTAAGCAGATAAAAAAATTGCATGTTTCGGCAGTTGATCCACATCCAATCCGGCATGAAATAAAGCAATGCTTCACCTTTATCTAAAGGAGCTGGCATTTTATTTCTGACTCTTAGTTATGGGTCTTCAGTCTGTGTTGATTTAAGAGGATTGCCAACATTGTATGGAATAATATATCAAAACTTTTATTATGCATTATAACTTCTGTCACCATTTTCATCATAATTTTGATGGTTTGGTACTTCTGGTTTCCAATGGAAACTTGCCGATAAGTTGGTATCCAGGGAATGTGCAGAATATTTATTTACTTAAGTGAATGGAAAAATGTATTTAAATGATAAAGCTTTTTTTAAAGCTATCTTGTCCGTGTGTAAATATATTCACATACTTTCTTTCATAACATGAGGAATTGTGTAAAATCGCAAGGATTTTAAATATGAGGAGAAAAACCTTGTTGATAAGCCAATGAATTTCACAGTCAGTTGCATGCATAAGCTTTGTTGTGTTGGGTGCATCAAAGATAATGATGTAATTGGCATCAATCCTTCTGAAGTACAGAATTGTAAAAAACAAACAAAAATTCCTAATTTAGCATATAATCTTGTGTTGCAATGTGGCATGTTGGATATCACATTGGAACTAGTTGGTTTTACTGTGATGGTTGTTTTTGAATCTTAATAACTCAATCCTTGAATGACAGTGGCACGGGTAGATTAATAGACCAACTGGTGGTGATGTAGGCATTCATTCCATGATTTTTCTCCAGTCAATAAGGAGGTTAATAAATCTTTGTATAATTGGATGTTTGTTGGAACTGGTACAATTAAGTTGGGATGTTACTGGTTCAATAGTTTCTTTATTGTCACATGTACAGAGATACGGTGAAATGTTTGTCCTTCATGTTATCCATCAAATTGTACCATACACTAAGTATGATAAATTCTCTTCTGAAACAGCATCCAGAGAGTTGCCATGTTCCACTGAATCTGCCATGCATCTGCCCACTCACTCAACCTGTCCAAGTCACCCTGCAACCTCCTAGCATCCTCTTCGCAGTTCACACTGCAAATTTGCTAGTGTTACTTTTAATCCCATCATCTAAATCATTAATATATATTGTAAATAGTTGCGGCCCCAGCAATGGGCCTTGTGGCACTCCACTCCAGGCTAACTGGTCTATAATTCCCTGTTTTCTCTCTCGCTCCTTTTTTGAAAAGTGGGATAACATTAGCTACACTCCAATCCACAGGAACTGATCCAGAATCTATAGAACATTGGAAAATGATCACCAATGCATCCACGATTTCTAGAGCCATCTCCTTGACTACCCTGGGATGCAGACCATCAGGCCCTTGGGATTTATCAGCCTTCAGTCCAATCAGTCTACCCAATACTATTTTTTGCCTAATGCAAATTTATTTCAGTTCCTCTGTCTCCCTAGATCCTCTGTCCTCTAGTATATCTGGGAGATTGTTTGTGTCTTCCTTAGTGAAGACAGAACCAAAGTACCTGTTCAACTCTTCTGCCATTTCCTTGTTCCCCATAATAATTTCACCTGTTTCTGCCTTCAAGGGACCTACATTTGTCTTTACTAATCTTTTTCTCTTAACATACCTAAAGAAGCTTTTACTATCCTTTATATTCTTGGCCAGTTTACCCTCGTACTTCATCTTTTCATCCCGTATTGCCCTTTTGTTACCTTCTGTCATCCTTTGAAAGTTTCCTCTGGCTTCCCGCAACTCTTCGCTATGTTATACAACTTTTCTTTTAGTTTTATTCCATCCCTAACTTCCCTTGTCAGCCCTCGTTGCCTCTTACACCCTTTAGAATATTTCTTCCTCTTTGGAATGAAATGATCCTGCATCTTCTAGATTATGCCCAGAAATTCCTGCCATTGCTGTTCCACCGTCATTTCTGCTAGGATCTTTTTCCAGTGGACCTCGGCCAGCTCCTCTCTCATGCCTTCATAGTCCCCTTTGTTCAACTGCAACACTGACACTTCTGATTTAACCTTCTCCCTCTCAAATTGCAGATTAAAACTTATCGTATTCACCAACTGCATTTAAAATAAGCTGAAATACACAGATGAGAGAAATAAAATCAATTATGTATTTAATATTGTTGCAAGAGGCCATTTGTTATGTTGCCATCTACCTACAAACGCCTTTTCCTTAATGTTCATTCTGTTGTTATACACTGAAGTGGATTTCTCGTAATCACTCATCCATTTCAGAATGTAACATCATCATTGTTGACAGTGATCTGGTACTTTACCCAAGTATTATTTTTCACATATAAGCAGAGATAATGTAATCAGCGTATTCAGTTATATCACAGCTGAGTTTAATTATATTCTTCATCAGTGCGTGTGCAATAGATATCTGAGCAGACGCATTGCATACATAGGCACCTCAATTAAGTGATTGTTTGAGTTATGGTGGTTGATGTCAATTAATATGTTAAAATATTGTTACAGAATCTCTTGCAGAATTTCAAAGATGGCCATGTTAAAAAAATACTTTAAAAAATGATAACAATTTCCGTAAGTAGAGTGGAAATATTTCCGGTTTTATGAAGGTGTGATACTTAAACGATTTCCTTGTGTTGTCAAAAATTAAATCAATTTTCAAGCTTCATTGTCAATTCTATTCAGATTAGTTTATTGTCATATACACCAGGCTGAAATGAAATTTCTAGTCATGGAGTAAACAATAAATACAACGGAGCAGCAGAATAGTGCAAAGATTATAGTGCAAACTGAAGTAATACAAAAAACTATACTTAAGTGCAAAATAACCATGTTGGGTAGAGTTAAGAATAAGAGTATGTGGCAGCACCAGTGTGATATAAGTGGTTTGCGTGCAGTCTCATTGCAGTGGGAAAGGAGCTTTTCTTCAATCTGGACATCCGGTCTTTCAAGCTTCGGTATCTTCTCCCAGAAAGTAGAAGAGAGAAAAGGGAATAGCGAATTTGGTGTGCTTCCGTGAAAACCCTTCTAGCTTTTGTGAGGCAACGCGCCATGAAGATGGAAGGAAAGGACGAGCCTGTGAGAGACTGGCAGGAGACGAGCCTCGGACGACTCCAGGTGGATTCCTGGGTTCTGTGGTGGGCGAGCCATACCTTCTGTCGAGGTATGACTGCGGTCTCCGGGAGCTTCTGCTGCCCTACATGGCTCACCATGCATGTGAGGGAACCAGATGAGTTCGCTGGTGATATAAATGCTAAAAAAACTTGCTGTTGTCGATCGTCTCCATAGTAACACCATTGATGTGGAGAGTGTTTTGTTCACCATGCTGCTTCCATAGGTCGCAACCAACTCTTTTGCTTTGCTAACGTTAAGGGGCTGTCCCTCTGCGGCGACCTAATCTGCGAGTTTAGAAGAGTGTCTTCGACCTTCAAACTCGCAGCATGGTCGACACCTGGTCCTAGGAGGTCCTATGAGGACACTGGAACTCTCCTTCATGCTCGAGGGAAGTTCCCGAATACTCGCGGCCTCAGCTAGGTCACGGAAAATGTTTCAGCATGTTGAAACATTTTCCGCGAGTAAAATTTGGTCGGCATGGGACTTTTTAACTCGTAGTGCAGTGGAGTGGGGTCGCTATTTAGTTACAGGCAGTCGAGGGCAGCCGTAGGCAATCTCCTTCGCTGATTGGATCATTGGAGTTTTTAGGACCAAGGAAAACTGACCAATAGGTAAAATGCCCGCTAAACTTTATTATACTTCTTAAAAGTGTCTCCCCCCTTCCCTTCTCTCCCCTTCCCTTCTCTCCCCTTTCCTTCTCTCCCCATTCCTTCTCTCCGCTTCCCTTCTCTCCCCTTCCCCTCTCTCCCCCTCTTACCCCCCCCCCCCCCCCTCCGCGCTCTCTAAAGGACTTACCATTACTGTGCAGCCGTTTTACCTTCCTCTTCATCGTGGGTGTGAATTTCGGACAGCGCTCCCCCGCTTTCCCTGGCCTCCGCCTTTGCGATCTGTTTGTGTGTGTGTGTGCGGTCGGTCGATCCAGCTCACGGTTTCAATGCGGACGGTCGAATCAGCTCGAGGTTTTCCAGGCGAGTGGCCTCGAGCTGGAAGGTCGAAGACGGTCTTCTGGACTCGCGGATTAGGTGGGACAGCCCCTTTAAGGACTAGGTTGTTTTCGTGCAATCTGGACACGTTCTTGAACCTTCTCTTTCCACTACTTCTTGAACCTTCTCTTTCCACTACTCCCTTTCATCTTTGCCGTTGATCCGCCTGACAACAATTTCTTCGGCAAACTTAAAGATTAAATTGGTGCTGTACTTTGCTGCATAGCTATGGATGCACAGGGAGCAGTGCAGAGAACGGAGCACACAGCTCGGAGGATTGTCAGAGTGGAGGAAATATTGTGACTAGTTCTAACCATATGAGGTCTTCCAGTAGGAAGTCCATAAGCCAGTTTGGTGATGGAGGCTCCAAGACCAGGGCCCATAAGTTAGAAATAGCATATTTGATAAGGTGTTGATAGTTGAGCTGTAGTCGATGAATAGCATCCTGACATAGGTGTTCTTATTATCAAGGTTTTATGTATGTTATTGCTAGTTAGGCATCCCACATACAATACATACAAAGAGAGAAAGTTAAACAACATTTGATATTTAAATTATTTGCCTTTGAGCAATGGAGTTATGCCTATGCATTAGTTGATACCGACACAGAATCAGTTGATATATAAATTATTTTACTTGAGCACTGATGGTATGCCTATGGGATTTACAACCACATCAGCCTTGTTATGTTTGTTACCTTAAAATCCATTCTGATGACATTTATTATATCCAAAAAATTAAAAACTCAGGCTTTACAAATGGTCTTTATAAAATAAAAACAAATCCTATCAAAGCAATTCTTGATCTTATGATAATTATACAATTAGCAGTTCTATGGGATTGCAGACATGACAACGTGTATAGACTGGAGAGCGAAACGGGTGTTTAGGCACATGAATTGTGGTAATTTTTGAATATTAATAGTTAAAGCCAACTAGTATGATATATGTACAGAATTTTCAAGTAACACAGTATTATCCTATTCCAAATAATATGTAACTTAACAACCATACGCAGCTGGATAAAACAGCTGACGTGATATTAACCCCATTTAATAGTATATACAAACTTTATTTTGTTGATTCTCATTGAATACAATATTAATTGTCCAGCTAATTATAGGCATCATCAGACAAAAATAATTTTGTGAATATGAAAATAAATAGTAGCAGAATTATTGGAATTGAAAATAAAAATATTTACTCTATTCAATCTTTTTAGAAAGCATTTGTATAACATTAATGGCTGCAATGCCATGATGTATATTTGTTGCATTTTCTCTGTAATATTTGCTAAAAATGTGCGCTGTATGATTAGTTGAGTCATATTAACAATTTAATTAATTATCAGGATTAAACATGTATTTCCCAGATATGTATTGTTTTATGTTTTATTTACAATAGGATGCTTACTCCTAACATTTTAAGCTACCATTGGTCTCTGAATTAATATTGCATATCTTCAATATAAATCTGAGAAAATCAAGTAATATTAAAATTATCATATATTAAAACTAAAATAAAATGCAAATAACTTTCAAAGCAGATTTTGTAATTTTGACATTCAAAGTGTAAGGCAGCAAATATATCAAACCATATAGTTTAAAATACTTATCTGGATTCTATCTTGAAAAATAAACTCGATCAGGCTATTTAAAAAAAACACATCATATGCCTTTTTCAGATATGATGTACAAAAAAACGGTGAGATATTAAGTTTTTGTTTTCATATTAAAATGCTTCATATAATTAGCATTTTGAGGAATCGGAATTTACAATGAAATACTGAGACTTTTTTTTGGAAAATGTCTACTTAGGTTCTTAAACTGTACATTTTGAGAGTTTGTAAAACTAAAAGTGATGGTTAGCATCAGGTTCTCTGTTTTTCTCAAGTGACTTGTTTGTTAATTGCTTTCAACATTAATTATGAAATTTGTTTAATTAATCTTTACGGAGCTTTTATGTGAATGAATGAATGGTACTAAATGGTGGTGTACAATTTCATTTCTCTCAGGAATACCCAACACAGTTAACAGCTATTTGTTTAAAAACAAATTGTAATTGTGCAATTGGCAAGCAGTAATATTACCTTTTGACTTTTTCTTCGAGTGTAATTGAAACTTGAATATCTTACTGAATGTTGGATTAGAACAATGCGTTAACAATCCACCTACTTCTTAACAGCAGGTCAATTATTTGCTGAGTGGGATTTTTATAAATCCCGTGGCAGTTGTATGTCCTGATAATTATGATGAAGTATGGTGGTCAGTGTTGATTCAGCAATTCTACCTACAGCACGTACTTCATTCACTGATCTCCTTCATGCTCTTCTTTACGGTCATTAAACTTCTTGTGCCTTTTCTTGCCATCCCCTGTGGCCCTAATTACAAAAGGCCTTTATGAAAAGCATCTAGATTGGGGAGGAAGCTGACTGATGGATTGATAGCTTTGCAAAAGGGTCCAGAATTTAAATGCTATTCAATGGATGAATGGCCAACAAAAGGCACGTTTGCAGTTGTGCTTGACCTGGTGCAATTAATATTCTAGTTCATGCATGAATTCGTATGATGGAGGGGGACTTAAAGTGCCAAAAGTGTGTCTCTTGCATAACTCATTTCCTTTTTTCATGACAACCCAGAATTTTATACTTAAAAATATCAATGTTGTCACAGCTCATTTGCCCTACTGTGTAATCAGTACACTAGCCAGAAGTAGAACTTGGTGCGGTGAGGTCAGTAGGAAGCTATTAACGGGGTCACTCTTGAGAATTCACCAGCATTATTGAGTTCAGATTTAGCATGAATGTACAGAAGAACTCGGGTCCTTTTTAAAAAAAACAGTTAGCACAGATTTCCCCATAGTCTTTATCAGTTTATAAAATTGCCAAAGATAATGGATTCCCATGTCTCTGTACAGGATAAGAGGTACTGACGATTGTGATAAACTGGAGTGGTGGGCAGAAAAGTAGGTTACTCACACAGGCTTTTAGCAGATGTTACTGTATAAATGTTGGCACACAATACCAATTATGTTGTTCAATGTAGCATAGACATTTGCCTTTCTGAATCTGTGTAAATATTACTTGTCGAATGTTAAATGGAGTTAATTTTTATTGCAAAATTCTATTATTACAAGTTCACTGAATATCTTAAACTAGTGTAAATCATACAATTAAAAAATGAAACAAATTTGGGATTGATAATTAATGTCTGCAATGCTTCATGTCATTGAGTTTATGTGTTACTTTTTTAAAATCTAGATTCGAGGTATTTACAACTCTCCATACAGACAGTACCCAAGTGAGACTGAGTACAGATTAAAACACAGTAGTCCACTGAGTCGCACTATACTTCACAAAAAGGATTTCACGGAAGGCCTTGTGGATCCATCAATACCAGGTGTTCCATGCGTCTTTCCTCCATTACTACCACCCATACACAGAAAAAAACCACAGGTATGCTATTTTCTTGCTTTTGTTTATCAAATTATATTTTTTACTCATAAAAAAATGTTGCAAAGCAACAATGTGAATTTTGGTTGTCTGAAGAAGGGTCTCGACCCGAAATGTCACCCATTCCTTCTTTCCAGAGATGCTGCCTGTCCCACTGAGTTACTCCAGCTTTTTGTCTCTATCTTCAATGTGAATTTTGCATTTCTTCCAGCTAAGGTTAACAGTTATCCTCAATGAATCATGGTATGTTTCCAAATACATAAGGAGAGGGTTTTTTTTAATACACTTTCAAATTAATTTCTAAAATTGTCAAAGGAAATATTGTATGTCTGAATTTGTTTAATTTTTCCTCAAGAATAAATTTGATCTATTGTTTGCTACACTTGTCAATTGATATATGCCAAAATACAAAATTTACAGACTTTTTTTAAGGGATTGAATATTTGTTTTGTTTTTTCTATTAAACAGTTTTTGATGTATGAATACCACAAAAATATTCATGATACATTTGTGAAATTATTAAATGGAAATATTGTTAAGTTACACAATTTATATGACATTTCTAAAAATATTTCAATCCTATACTGAACAATTGTGTCAGCACTTCAACATATTTAATTTTCTCTTAAAATATTGCCAGCCTAATTATGGGATTGCACAACTAAAACATTAGTTTGGTTCCTGTATGAACTTTGGCATGTCAACTGGTTTAGAAAGCTAGACAGGAACCATTATTTCAAAATATTGGAAAATACTTGCATAGTCTTCTCTGTCATATGCAGTCGTGTTAGTCATTTCTTAGTTATAACATTATTAAATCTGAGTCTGAAATGTGAGTTTAAATTGAGCCTGAATTCCACAGAGGTGAGGAGATGCTGCACTCTCAGTGCATCATTTTTCAGATGAGATGTTAAAACTAAGCCCTGTCTACAGATAATAACTAAATAACTAAATTGTAACATGTTAAAGAAATGCCCTGGCCAATACTTATGCCTAAATTAACATTACTAAAATAAGTTACCTGACCATTGTCATAGTGATAATCTTGGTCAAGCCATCGACGCTTCCTGCTCTGAACTACTGCAGTGTTTTGCTTGTGCACAGTTTACTTTGTATAATCTGTTGATTCATTGATCCTTTCCTACAGGTTTTCTGTAAAGGGTCAAGTAATATGGCAATCAAACGTGTACAGATGACCTCCACATTTGTGGACTTGCGGGGATGGAGATGGTGGGATGTTGCAATCCCACCGATCGGTCCATATCATGATTTTTCATAGCGCTAATCCATAATCATTTTGTCATTTATACATGCGTCAAGAAACGCAGAATTGAAAAAAAAAGTTTATTTATTTCTTTTTTCCAACAATATTTTCCAAATGTGAAATGTTTGCCATCGTGAGCAGCAAGGGCAGTGGGACCATTGGAACATCACACCTGAGGGTTCTGATTATATTTGCACATTTCCCTCATTTGGAGATGTATGACTTTCCTGGAGTCCCTTCAGCAAAAGACTGCAGCAGTTCATATAGGTGGCTCACCCACCATCATGTCCTTGCCAGCAAAGGTCAAATGCTGAAAGATGAATAA
>CM075978.1:137407467-137509212 GCA_038087875.1 Malacoraja senta
TCTTCTCCCCCTCTTCCTCTCCCCCTTCTCCTCTCTCCCCTTCACCTCTCCCCACTACTCCTCTCCCCCTCCCCTCCCCCCCCTCATCTCCCCTCCTCCTCTCCCTCCTCCTCTCCCCCTCCTCTCCCCCCCTCCTCTACCGTCCCTCTCATTCTCCGCCCCTCTCACTCTCCGCCCCTCTCTCTCTCCGCCCCTCTCTCTGTCTCCGCCCCCTTTCTGTAACCCCTCCCTCTCCCTCTCTAGACGTGCCTGCGAGTTGGGGGCTATGTGTGAGTGGATAGGGTGGGGATGGGGTAAGGAGCGAATGAATAATATTAATATAATAAGAAGGGGGTGGTGTGTGTGTGTGGAGGGTGCTTAGTGTGTGTGTGTGGGGGGGGGCTGGTTAGTGCGTGTGTGATGCCGCAGGCCCCCACCCCCGTAACTGCGCATTGAGAGGACGGGACCCAACGGGTCCCACTTGGTCTAGTATCTTTTAAAAATAGAAATCTCATTCTTCCTTCGGAGCTACATAACATTGTTAATATAAGTTTTATCCAATGAAAATTGTATAAACCATCACAAATGACTACAAGACAAAAGCATGCAGAGTGTCTCCAAAGAAAGTTACAAAGTGAACTTTAAACTTTTAACAATGAAGGAGAGAGGATGACTGCAACCTGTGCCCTCATTGGTGACAATCTATATAAATGCTAAATCATTTCTGTACCGCAGTTGTGCCTTTTGTTCAACCAATAATGATTTCCAATTAGCTTTCCAAAATAAAATTATTTTTTAAAGCCAATATTGCACACTGAGGATACCCTCCATGTTATTTGCCACTATTCTGAGTCTATTCCATTTAGCAAAATGACATAGCCACAGAGAACAGATCAACACCTCAAAAGTGGGCCCCTAGCTGATACAATGAAATACATTTCACCTCAATCTATAACCTCCCTTTACTATAACCCTCAAACTATGATCAAACAAAGGTCATTGAAGAGGTTTATTTTTCACTTTTTATTCATTTTTCATGGTGGTGCGAGTTAGGCCCGTAGTTGTAGTTGTTGTGCTTCCCCAACTCCCTGTATAAGCTCTTCTAAGCTTAAAACAAAGCGCGGGATTGGTCAATTTGCGTCCGACCTCAATGTCAAACGTGCATTGATTGGACAATTACTACTCGGAAAATTTGAAGTTTTTCCCATATTTCAAAAAAAATGTGCAGGTTTTGGTCTTGGTATCAGGTTTCAGGTATGATTTATATAATATTTTTATACAATATGTTAAAAATTCAGGTAGTTCCATGAGTTGGGTCACGAACTTGAACGAAAAAGCTCCTCGGCCAACATCCTAACGGTAAAACTGCAGTTAATGGTCCTCAATGGGGAAAACCCAGTTGTTGTGGTCATATTTCTCATAATCAAAGGTAATTGTTGGGAAGTTAATCATTCCAGCTCAAGGACATCACTTTCTAAATTCATCCGGGCAATTTCTTGGTCCAAACCACCTTTAGCTGCTTAATCTTTTTACCACACAATATTCAATTTTATTCACGTGTTCTCAACAAATGAAACAGTGGTTTGTCTATATGCAACAAAACATTCAAAGTCATGGCCTAGGAAGTGTCATATGTTTACGTTATAGATGTGTCAGGGAATGACCATGTCCACTGACAGGATTAACCCATGATCATGAGAATCAATTGCATTGCCATCACAGAATCCGCCACCATCAGCTTCAATAAGCAGATACTCTAATGGACTAGCCACACAAGCATCTTGGGGGTTGGGATCTTGGTGACTCACATCCTGGTATACCAGAGCCTTTCAACCAAAGCATAATCCAGGAGCATTATGGACTTCACTTCATTTGCTTTGACAAGGACAGGTCCAATAACAGTTTTTTAAAAAGTCTGACATTCTCAGCTCAGCTTCGCAGATACTCCCATTGGCACTGATGACTTTTGCCTCCAAGAAGAATAAGGACATCACAATCTGCAGATTCTCCTCCAAGAAGTCACCCCTACTTGGAAATACAGTGCTGTTTCTTCATCATCACTGGGTCTAAATTCTGAATCTCCCCACAGTGCTGCAAAGTGGGGGTTTCACCTTCACCATACAGACCACAGCAGTTCTAGAAGAGGGATCACCCATCACCTTTGTTAGGGATGGACAATAAATACTTGCTTTGTTAATAGCTTGCTTTGTTAGCATCAGATGCACATGTCAAACACAATGATGGCACTTTTAAAACTGAACGTTTAACATTTAAGACCAATCCTTTAGTTTAACCTTGGTCAGGGAATGCATAGCATTTAGTTAATATTCTTGTGAATAATTTCAAATTATCTGGTTTGAAGATCCCAGGAGTTTAATTACTATTAATGGTTCAATGGTTTGTATATTATCACGTGTATGCAGGTACAGTGAAATACTTTTCCTGCATACAACTCAGCATGACTATTACTATACATGAGCACAATCTCCCGGTTAGGCTAGATGTACAGAATAGCCCACTGAGTCTGCATGGAAGAGGTGCCATTTTGGTGCCATTTTACTGTTCCTCTTGCAGCTGGCCACAAAGGCCCATTGCAACCGCTGCAAACATAATCAAAGACTTGTCCCACCCTAGCCCTTCCTCCTTCTCCCTGCTCCTGTCCTGCAACAGGTACAGAAGCTTGTAAGCAAGCACACATCACCAAGCTCAAGCACAGCTTCCTCCCCTCCATTGTCAGACTTATGGAAGAATGCTTCTTCCATAAGCGAGGGTACTGTTCGGTTCAACTCTACCATTGAGGATATCCGACTTTGTCTGAGGAACTGATGCCGTACAATGTGCAACAATGCTGAGAACTACATTCTGCACTCTGTATCTTCCCCTTTGTTCCATCTATTGAGTTTGAACTATTGTATCTATATATGATGTATCTGAAATGTTTGGATAGCATGCAAAACAAAGATTTTCACTGTACCTCGGTGCTTGTGACAATAATAAACCTAAACCTAAAATGACAGTCAATAAAAGAAACATTACATCATACTCAGTTGCAGGCTCTGGCCACCAGATGACTCTGCGGAGCAATTTATTTTCTTAACGTGCCCTTGTGTCATCCATGTTGCTTTGCCTCAGCTCTGTAAGAACAATAGTGTTTATATATAAATTAGTTATTCACACTTTTTTGCCACCTTCCATCTGTTATTGCTATCTCAAGATGTTATCGTCAGCTAATCCAGCTTTTTTATCGATACATCTGTACCGTGGTCAAATTGTTCTACCCAGCTACCTTCAGCCCATTCCAACTCATTCCTTAAGACTGTTTTATTATCTATATAAAATTTCCAACATATTGCACAACAAATTCTGAGGCGATTCTTTACTTTAGCTTTCTTACAACCAACGTCATTAAGCAAGCCAGTTAGTTTTCTCTGTCCCATGCTCTCAGTTCCATCATTCCTTCAGCTGTTGCTTAACTACAACTGTATTGAATGAAACAGATATAGTTGGTTTGTATGGGCCACAGATTTATAGATAATTATTACTCAGTATCATTGATCTTTTTTTCTCGCCTCATGTGGCCTCTGCTTTCTTTCTTTATATTTTCTCTTATTTTCCAAAACCCAGAGAAGGAAGCCTTTTGATTCATCGAGTCTATTGCCATCTCTGAAACCAATTCCATTCCCCCACCTATATCCCTGTAATCTATTAGAAACATAGAAAATACGTGCTGGAGGAGGCCATTTGGCCCAGGGCAAGTACCGCCATTCATTGTGATCATGGCTAATCATCCACAATAAGTAACCCGTGCCTGACTTCTACCCATATCCCTTGATTCCGCTAGCCCCTCTCGCATATTCTCTCGCATCATCTACCTATCAGCAGATATTGCTGGAGCAAACCAACATGGACACCAGGGAAATATGCAAAACACCACGCAAGACGATATCAGAGATCAGTATCGAACCTGGATGGCTGGAGCTGTGAGTCAGCAGCGTTATCTTCTCTGCCATTGTGCCACCCTATCTCCTCTTCTGTGTCTTAACCGAGAGGTATAGAAGATCATGAGTAGAATAGATAGAGTAAATGCAGAGTGTTTTACCCAAAGTAGTGGAATCAAGAACCAGAGAACATAGGTTTAAAGTGAGGGGGGAAAAAGTAATAGGAACCTGAAGGGCCACCTTTTGTATACCTTTGTGATAGGTATATGGAATTACTGCCGGGGGAGATAGTTGAGGCAGGTACTATACAACATTTAAGAAACATTTGGACAGGTACATGAATAGGATAGGTTTAGAGAGATATGGGCCAAATGCAGTCAGATGAGACTAGTGTAGATGGTGCATGTTGGTCAGCATAGGCAAGTTGAGCCGAAAGGCCTGTTTCCAAGTCGTATGACTCTCTAACTCTCTGACTCTACTGCACTTGTCTCCCCATTCCCCTTCTCCCCACTACAGCAATCTTGGAAATCTCCTTTGATCAGAAAGTAACATGAACCAAATACTAAACTGAGGGGATAGTATATGTTAGATTTTAACCAATTAGTTCTGATGCTGACAAACTTAGTGAGAATAACTATTAATTAGATGTCCATACTTGTTTATAGCACATTAATTATACCGCAGGAACAATATGACAGAATAACCATCAAGTTATTGACCTGCACCAAGCAGACTTTGGGCATTTGTCAGACCAGGGATCCTTCAAGCATATCAAGCATGGGGTTTTTTTGCACCAATATGATGCTAGAGAAATTTGCTTGGGATACCTCATAGCTTCAGCACATCTTAATTATATTTCTGCACCATTTGAGGCAGTGGGTCAATTTTTGCTCATTGTTTATCAGGCAAAAACCTTCAATTGGTTATTAACTGTTGCATTACATGTTGGTCCACATACAGTATGCTTATTATGGACATCAACCTAAGTGATCTCTCCGTTTGATCGGCTGTGGTTACAAGTGACATTACATGATCAACAATGAACTGTCTTGTAGACAAAAGTAGATCAATTACCATCAGTATGCTAAGCCTTGCTGTCAAATAATTATAAATTCTTGCTCATAGAAAGGGTATGACTCATCAACTTACAAAAGGTCAAGGACCTGAACATTAGGTTGTTTTTTTCCCTCCACAGATGCTGTTTGATATGCTTACTATTTCCACTATTCTGTATTTACTTCATATTTCCAGTATTTTCAGATTTTTGTTTATTGGCATATTGATATGACCCATTAATTTACATTTGAGTACCTGCCACACCCTAACAGTTCCAGAAATGCATGTTTCAATTCTTGCTCCCATTGAAATTGTGATTTACATCAAGTCAAAAAATGAATCATAAGTATCAAGCTTGTGATATATTTACCTCACTTGATCTAAGAAATAAACATTAGAGGATTGTGAATTCCTTCATTTTTAGTTCCTGACAAAGCCATGATACAATATCTAAGACTGAATCTGGATTGAGGGAGAAGTCTTTTAAAATTCCAAGCCTGTCTCCTTGCTGAAGACATTAATCAATTCTCTACTTCATATGTCCATGGATCGTGCTACAATTTTACATTGACATAATGGCTACACTGAGACACAATGTAAAACAACACACAGCTCTGTCCTAAATGGAGAAACAAGGAACTGCAGATGCTGGTTTATACCAAAGATAGACAAAGTGCTTGAGTAAATCAGCGGGTCAGGCAGCATCTCTGGATAAAAAGGATGGGTGCCTTTTTCAGGTTCGAACCCTGTTAATCTTCTTGTCTGAAAGAGGGTCCCGACCAGAAACATCACCCATCATGCTGCCTGACCCACTGAGTTACTCCAGCACTTTGTGCTTAACTGTGTTGTAAATATCTGCACTTGTACTGCATTCTCTTGCCACAAGTGGCAGCAATCTGGCCTATTTGGCTGATGTGCAAAGGAACTGTCATGTGTGGATGGTATGTGGGAGTGCGGATGGTATGTCCCAGAACACAGCAGATTCACATTCTGGAAACCCATTGAGAAGCCCTTGGGCTGGGAACCTTGCAAATCTGCTGGAGGATATATCACAGATATGTCCTTGCAATCTCAAAGTATCTGCAAACACTGGAACCCAGCACAGTAATAGAAACATAGAAAATAGGTGCAGGAGGAGGCCATTCGACCCTTCGAGCCAGCACCGGCATTCATTGTGATCATGGCTGATCGTCCCCTATCAATAACCCGTGCCTGCCTTCTCCCCATATCCCTTGACTCCACTAGCCTAGAGCTCTATCTAACTCTCTCTTAAATCCATCCAGTGACTTGGCCTCCACTGCCCTCTGTGGCAGGGAATTCCATAAATTCACAACTCTGGGCGAAAAAGTTTTTTCTCACCTCAGTCTTAAATGACCTCCCCTTTATTCTAAGACTGTGGCCCCTGGTTCTGGACTCGCCCAACATTGGGAACATTTTTTCTGCATCTAGCTTGTCCAGTCCTTTTATAATTGTATATGTTTCTATAAGATCCCCCTCATCCTTCTAAACGCCAGTGAATACAAGCCTAGTGTTTTCAATCTTTCCTCATATGACAGTCCCGCCATCCCAGGGATCAATCTCGTAAACCTACGCTGCACTGCCCCAATCACAAGGATGTCCTTCCTCAAATTAGGAGACCAAAACTGTACACAATACTCCAGATGTGGTCTCACCAGAGCCCTATACAACTGCAGAAGATCCTCTTTACTCCCATACTGAAATCCTCTTGTTATGAAGGCCAACATTCCATTAGCTTTCTTCACTGCCTGCTATACCTGTAAGCCCACTTTCAGTGACCGGTGTACAAGGACGCCCAGGTCTCGCTGCACCTCCCCCTTACCTAACCTAACCCCATTGAGATAATAATCTGCCCCCTTGTTTTTGCCACCAAAGTGGATAACCTCACATTTATCTATATTATACTGCATCTGCCACGCATCTGCCCACTCACTCAACTTGTCCAGGCCACCCTGCAACCTCCTAACATCCTCTTCACAGTTCACCCTGCCACCCAGCTTTGTGTCATCCGCAAACTTGCTAGTGTTGCTCCTAATTCCCTCTTCCAAATCATTAATATATATGGTAAACAGTTGCGGCCCCAACACTGAGCCCTGTGGCACTCCACTCGCCACTGCCTGCCATTCTGAAAAGGACCCGTTCACTCCTACTCTTTGCTTCCGGTCTGCCAACCAATTTTCTATCCATGTCAACACCCTACCCCCAATACCATGTGCTCTAATTTTAGTCACCAGTCTCCCGTGCGGGACCTTATCAATGGCTTTCTGAAAGTCTAGATACACTACATCCACTGGCACCCCTTCATCCATTTTACTTGTCACATCCTCAAAAAATTCCAGAAGATTAGTCAAGCATGATTTCCCTTTCATAAATCCATGTTGACTTGGACTAATCCTTTTAATGCTATCCAAATGCTCCATTATTACCTCTTTAATAATTGACTCCAGCATCTTTCCCACCACCGAAGTCAGGCTAACTGGTCTGTAATTCCCCGTTTTCTCTTTCGCTCCTTTCTTGAAAAGTGGAATAACATTAGCTATCCACCAATCCACAGGAACTGATCCTGAATCTATTGAACATTGGAAAATGATCACCAATGCGTCCACTATTTCTAGAGCCACCTCCCTGAGGACCCTGGGATGCAGACCATCAGGCCCAGGAGATTTATCATCCTTCAGTCCCATTAGCCTAGCCAATACTATTTCTCGCCTAATGAAAATTTATTTCAGTTCCTCTACCCCCTTAGATCCTCTGTCCTCCAGTACATCAGGGAGATTGTTTGTGTCTTCCTTAGTGAAAGCATAATGGAAGCAATATAGGCTTGATTGGCAGTACACTCGTCCCTTTCCCTGTAGCACTGGAACATTGTGTGGCCTCCGCCTGTATTATAATAGAAGCCATGGCCTTTGCCAATTTCCACTGTACCAGGAGAATATATATGGATATAGCCACGCCTTCCTAGAAAGGATGACATTGTGGCTACTTGGAATCACCTTCACAGGGTTACACTGTCTTTGACATCTTATGTAGCGCTTCTGCCCATTCCAGAGTGTCCCAAAAATCTTGTGGAAATGCCACCAACTTGAAAGTTTCCCTTCAAATTACACACCATCTGACTCATTGTCAGACATAAATCCTGTAATATATCCTCCACTCTCCCCCCTCCCCCCTTCCCACCCACGTCCTTTCAACTCTGCAGAAATACCTTCATCAAAAGGTCTGTAGCAGTTAAAGAATATAGCTCACCACTTAATTCTCAAGGACACTTAAAGATGGCATTGTCAGTGATGCCTGGATCCTGAAAATATATTTTAAAGATCTCATCTTCCTCATATATATGTAGTCTTTGCAGAACTGGCATGTTGTTCGTTTGCTCCTTGGAATAGGTAGATGAACTAGCCATATGGCACTTTAGCCTGGTAAAGTCATACAACATGGAGACAGTCCTCTCGAGCCAACACATTCATGCCTACCAACGCTAGTCCGATTTGCCTTTATTATGCCCAGATCCCTTTGAACCTCTCCTATCCAAGTACCTGTCCAAACCTCTTTAAAAAAAATGTTATTTAGATTCCTCAACTACATGGTATATCACCTTGCAAAGAACCAACTTTTAGCTATCCTTTTACTGAACATGAATTTCATGGATTGGGCTTGTGGATGCTGGAGATAGACACAGCGATGGTGTATCTTTTTTCTTCCTCCATGGATAATCACCTGGTAGGGTTCAACTAAATATGATATTTTGTGTATCTGGAATAAGATGCCACAATTATATGCTCACAGTAAGGAGAAAGGAGTTGTCATCGGACAGAAAGGATACCGTATGTTCAAAGGGAGGTGAATGGTTCACAGGGTCAGATTTACTTATCAGGTTACAATTAGACTGATGAGATTCTGAGATAAGGGGTGGCAGATAAAATATTAAAAGGGTCCCGACCCAAAATGTCGTCTATCCATGTTCTCTAGAGATGCTGCCGGACCCGCTGAGTTACTCCAGCATTTGTGGTGAGAATCTTAGTAGTATTAAATGGGAGGGTCTTTTCAGAAGAAAAATATTGTGAATAAAGTACTGAAAGATGATTTCAGTGAAGATGTTTTGTTGTGGAAGAAAATTGTCGCTTAACTGGTTCATCGGTTTAGTGACTTTAACGAATATTACATTTGTGACCATCCTACCTGCTTAAATCAAAATATATTTAGAGAAGGATTTGAGGGAAGAAAGTATGAGCACAGAGTTGTAATTAAAATTTAAATTACAAGGTTTAGTTACAGTGCCCAACACCACATCTCCATTCTGCATTATTTGCAAATATTTTTAACTCAATACAATATTGATTAACAGTTTAAAATTCAAACTTTTTTTTCCAGCTTTGGACATTTTTAAATTCTCATCTATCAACAAAATGTTATCAACTTTCATGTTCTTTATAACTGTGTATCAAAAGGTATTACTTTTATAAATAATTTACAATTGAGAAGCTTGCAGCACTTACACAGACGCGCAGGTTCCTCAGTCATCAATAATGTGTCAAAAAACATGACAATAAAACATTTACCTTATCCTGTACCTGTCAGG
Source organism: Malacoraja senta (assembly GCA_038087875.1). Lineage (NCBI taxonomy): Eukaryota > Metazoa > Chordata > Chondrichthyes > Rajiformes > Rajidae > Malacoraja > Malacoraja senta. Next base: position 137,417,038 of record CM075978.1, read on the forward strand.
GTCCCTTCCGCGATACTGTTGAAGTATGGCAACAACGCTACAAGCCTTTGGAGCCATCCGTCCGGGTGGCAACATCAATCACATCAGAGGAGGCGGCCAGGGAGGAGATGAAAAGAGAAGAATGGAGAAATCGTATACATGACAATAGGTAAGTCATTATCTTCAACATCAATGGTACATTGTTATGTAACTTGTTATTGTTGTTTTCCTTCAGTATTAATTATACCTTAGAATTATTGATTTGTTAAAACAATAATATTTATTGCATTTAATTAAAAAAATTAAATACTTCCACTTTATATTTATTGATTATTCATGACAGAACAATAATATATTGTAATTGGTTCTTGGCCGCATGGGGGCATTAGTTGTATGTAGCAGGCAATACACATGTTGAAAGATGATAGCAACAGGAGTATAACAAGTGGACAGCTAGTTTTGTTTATTTATTATGATTAAGCTGTGCATACCTGTTGTGGCACAATTCCAATAAATTCTATATGCAATAATATTGGGCAGTGAAATCAAGGCATAATGGTTGAAAGTGTAATTGGGTGGGTGAAGTAATTGGCAATGGAACAAGACGTAGCCATGAAATAACTTCCAGGTATTTTTTTTATGGAGGGAAGGAATGCATCTGCTTCTACATGCTGCACAATTCATCTTTCTGTGCAAGGGGTATCGAAAACATCATGTTGTAATGTACAACATCATGTTATAATATACAATGCCCTCCATAATGTTTGGGACAAAGACCTATTGATTTATTTGCCTCTGTACTCCACAATTTAAGATTTGTAATAGAAAAAAATCTCATGTGGTTAAAGAGCACATTGTCAAAGGCCATTTTTTTATACATTTTGGTTTTACCATGTAGAAATTACAGCTGTGTTTGTATATAGTCCCCCCATTTCAGGGCACCATAATGTTTGGGACACATGGCTTCACAGGTGTTTGTAATTGCTCAGGTGTGTTTAATTGCCTCCTTAATGCAGGTATAAAGGGCCTTCCCACTTGGGCGTCATTTGCGCATAATTTACGTGACATCATTTACGCGTCACGATGCGCGCGTCGTTGCGCGCATGGTGCGTGGTGACATAGGCAGTGATACGCGGTCGTGCGCGGTGCCCCAGGATTTTGGGGTGTATAAATCTTTGCGCGCCATGTGCGTGACGCGCAAATGACGCCCAAGTGGGACAGGCCCTTTAGAGAGGGGGCGCTGTCCTGTGCACGGCTGCCCAGCCAGCAGCTGTCTGTCCTTTCATCTTTTATTTTTTATTTTAGTTAGTTAAGTGTTTTGTTTGGAGTTCTAGACTTTTTTATGTGGGGGGTGGGGGGGGGGGGGAAGGGGGAAACTACCTTTCAGGGTCCCTACCTGGTCGGAGAGGCAGCTTTTCTCCGGGCTGCAGCTTCAACCCGTCCTCGCGGCCTACCAGCGGGCCTGGAGCGGCGTTTCCTGTCGGGGACCGCCCAGAACCTCGGCTTCGGCGGCGGCACAGCGCTGGAGCGCTATCGCGGAGCGGGCGATGCCTTGCCCGGGTCGCCGCGCTGGAGCTCCGGTGAGCTGAGGATCGCTGTGGAAAACATCGCGGAGCTGCGGGACTGTGGAGCGACCAGCCGCGGGTGGCGGCGCTGAACTACACACCAGGAGCCTGGGATCTGTAGATGAGATCGCCAGTTGTGGAGCTCCAACCGGCGCGGCCTTGTTGGCTTCGGAAGCCGCGGCCCCCAGTGCGGAAGCGGCCGTTCCAGGGTTCCCAGGCCGCTGGGAGGACTCTCCCGACGCCGGAGCAATATCACCTGGCGAGAACGGCGTGGAACATCGGGCCTCCGTAGAGGCAACTGTGGAAGCCTCAGTGGGCCCGACTATGGGTGAACTGGGGTTGGGGACTGGACTTTGTGCCTTCCCTCATGGTGGGAGCCATTGTGGGGGGATGTTCTTTGTGTTAAGATTCTCTTCTTTTGTGTGCTGCATAATGGCAAGAAGCATTTCACTTCACTACACCTGGGTGTATGTGAATGTGACTAATAAAATACTATACTATACTATACTATACACCTAGTCTTTCCTCCAGTCTTTCCATCACCTTTGGAAACGTTTATAGCTGTTTATCAATATGAGGACCAAAGTTGTGCCAATGATAGTCAAAGAAGCCATTATGAGACTGAGAAACAATAGAACTGATAGAGATATCAGCCAAACATTAAACTTAAGGGCCTGTCCCACTGACGCGAACTTCCAGCGACTGTCTACGACCTTCAAGCTCAAGGGCACTCGCCTGAAAAACCTCGAGCTGGATCGAAGGGGGGGGGAGAAAGGGGGGGGGGAGAAGGGGGGGTAAAGGGGGGGGGTAAAGGGGGGGTAAAGGGGGGGGGGGGGGGGAAGACACTTTTAAGAAGCCAGAATAAAGATACCGGGCATTTTACATTACCGGTCGGTTTTCCTTGGTCCTGAAAACTCCAATGAGTCAATTAAAATACCTGGTCAGCAAAGGAGATTGCCTACGGCTGCCCTCGACTGCCTATAACTACATAGTGACCCCACTCCACTGCACTACGAGTTCAAAAGAACCATGCCGACCAATTTTTACTCGCGGAAATTTTTTCAACATGCTGAAAAACTTTCCTCGAATAAACTGAGGCCGCGAGTATGCGTGAACTTCCCTTCGAGACTGAAGGAGAGTTTCAGTGACCTCTTAGGACCTCCTAGGACCACGTGTCGACCATGCTGCGAGTTTCAGTCGAGTGCAAACTCTTCTAAACTCGCAAATTAGGTCACGCAGTGGGACAGCCCCTTAACCAAAATCAATTGTTTGGAACATCATTAAGAAGAAAAAGAGCACTGGTGAGCTTTCTAATCGCGAAGGGACTGGCAGGCTAAGGAAGACCTCCACAGCTGATGACAGACCAATTCTCTATATAATAAAGTAAAATCCCCAAACACCTGTCCGATAGATCAGAAACACTCTTCAGGAGTCAGGTGTGGATTTGTCAATTTCCACTGTCTGCTGAAGACTTCATGAACAGAAATACAGAGGCTACACTGCAAGATGCAAACCGCTGGTTAGCCGCAAAAATAGGATGGCCAGGTTACAATTTGCCAGGAAGTACTTAAAAGAGAAACCACAGTTCTGGAAAAAGGTCTTGTGGACAGATGAGATGAAGATCAGATGAGATGAAGATTGCTATATCAGAGTGATGGCAAGAGCAAAGAATGGAGGAGAGAAGGAACTGCCCAAGATCCAAAGCATACCACCTCATCTGTGAAACACGGTGGTGCGGGAGTCATGGCCTGGGCGTGTATGGCTGCTGAAGGTACTGACTCACTTATCTTCATTGATGATATTACTGCTGATGGTACTAGCATAATGAATTCTGAAGTGTATAGACACATCCTATCTGCCCAAGTTCAAACAAATGCCTCAAAACACATTGGCTGGCAGTTCATTCTACAGCAAGACAATGATCCCAAACATACTGCTAAAGCAACAAAGGAGTTTTTCAAAGCTAGAAAATGGTATATTCTTGAGTGGCTAAGTCAATCACCCGATCTGAACCCAGTTGAGCATGCCTTTTATATGCTGAAGAGAAAACTGAAGGGGACGAGCCGCCGAAACAAGCATAAGCTAAAGATGGCTGCAATACCGGCCTGTCAGAGCATCACCAGAGAAGGCACCCAGCAACTGGTGATGCCCATGAATCGCAGATTTCAAGCAGTCATTGCATGCAAAGGATATGTAACAAAATACTAAACATGACTACTTTCATTTACATGACATTGCTGTGTCCCAAACATTATGGTGCCCTGAAATGGGGGTACTATGTATAAACATTGCTGTAATTTCTACATGGTGAAACCAAAATGTATAAAAATGGCCTTTATTAAAATCTGACAATGTGCACTTTAACCACATGTGATTTTTTCAATTACAAATCTCATATTATGGAGTACAGAGGCAAATAAATAAATGATGGGTCTTTATCCAAAACATTATGGAGGGCACTGTACATCAGTTAATGTCAAGAAATAGTTTTCTAGATGTGATGCTGGAGATATATACGTACAGTTGTTCAGGACTGATTAGTTCACTTAGCTTTCTGAGTCAGATGATGAAATAGGGAAATGCTTTTCAGAGATAGAGAAAGCTGGTGAGTCTGTGGTAAAGCATAACTCGTGTCAACAGATTGATATACAATCTGAAAATACTGAGAGGGTTCAGGGACAGCGATTTCACAAATGTATGCAATGGTATACTGTCGTCATTGGCATGACTGGCTGGTTTTGCTCCAAGTTCACCAAATGAATGTTGATTGTCAGAAGGTCAGTCACATGGCGCCATTTGGGATCTGACTGGATCATATGAGATAAACTAGGCTAACGGTGAGATACATTCTCCGATAGATATCTAACTTTGCTGAGATGCAGCCTTAGGAGTGTGCCAACTATTAAGACACGAGAGAAGATGAATGTCCTGTCTTCTCATATGTTGACAACATTTTTGATTCCAGCACCATCAGTGAATAGGTCCCCATATTGCTTGTCTGCATGCCAACCTGGTCTCCTGCAGTCATGTCAAAAAGTGGCAGCCTGAACCTAGACCATCTATACCCAGAGCTGTTTGAGATTCTACTCTCAGGCCTTTTGGAGTTTCTTCCTTTGAAGATCAACCATTCCTTCTCTCCAGAGATGCTGCTGTTCTGCTGAGTTACTCCAGCTTTTTGTGTTTTTCTTCTCCTTCTATCCCTTAATTCAGTCAATATCAACTCCAGAAAATCTGAGAATCGGTCACATCCAATGAAAAATGCATTGTTAGTAATCTTCCCCTTTCCACGCCTTTAACTATTTAAAATTATATCTCTCTTTCACTGTTTCCTGTGATCAGTTCAGGGTGACCACTCCAAACCTCACCTGCGTCAATGTTAATTCTCCCATCCTAACAGAGGTCAGTGCATTTGTGTAAAAGATATAATTCACTTCCGTCCAATGAGAAGAAAATGTAGTCCAGCATTTGTTCCTATCTTTTAAATTTAACTGCCTTATATATTGCTCCCCTTCATTTACGTTGCTGGCACTTATTTACAATTCTGTTCCATGTGAGTTGTTTCAGTGTTGTTCCTGTTGCATTTTCTTTGAATTGTAGGATAAAGAACATAAATCTGTATGAGGTCTCCTTTTGATGCACCAGAGAAACCAGTTCAAGTTTGTCCACGCTGTCCTTATAGCTAATACCTTCTAATCCAGGCAGCATTCTGGTAAAAACCCCATTCTCTTGTTTCAAAATATTCCTTTTGTATTTATCTGCTCTTGTCTGCATAATTTCTATTATTTCTACGTTTAAATACTCATCGGAGTACCACAACCCTTTTTATTCCATTTTTAATCTTCCTCCTTTTTGTACCTCTTCACATTAATGCTTAGTATAATTAATAATGTTTGTTATCTTTGACCCATATTATTTACATTTGTTTAAACACTTCTATTATTAAAGATTATACAAATAAATGGAATAGCAAGTTAATAAATAATATACTGAAAACTATGATAAATCATCAATTATGATTTTTATAGCTTTTCAATAACTTCCCGTCAGAAGCTATCCACAATTTGTATTATACAATGAGACAAATTTGTTGTTGTTGTTGTTCTTCTTGTTAAGCCCTTTGCTCCTCTAGGGAGCATACATAGCCCATTGACAAATGTCCTCCACCTCACTCGCTTGTTGGCAGTTCTTTCGAGCTCCCCAGTTGAGCCCACTCAGACATTTCTGTCTGGTCACCTCTTCTCCAGCTGTTCCTGGGGCGACCTCTTTTCCTTTTTCCTTGGGGGTTCCATTTCAGGGCTTGCTGGGTGATGTGTGTGGCAGGTTTCCTGAGGGTGTGTCCAATCCAACTCCATTTTCTCCTTCGAATTTGTAAGTCAATGAGCTCCTGGCTTGTTCTTTTCCACAGGTCCACATTGCTTACTTTGTCTCTCCACCAGATGTTAAGTATTCTCCTAAGGCAGGTGTTAATAAATGTTTGCAGCCTGTTTGTACTGTGTTTTGTTGTTTTCCATGTCTCTGATCCATGCAGCATCACCTGTTTCACATTTGAGTTAAAGATGCATATTTTGGAATTGATTGAGATGTGTTTTGAGCTCCAGACCTTCCTGAGCATGTTAAACACCACCCTAGCCTTATTGATTCTACTTTTTATGTCTGCCTCTGCCCCTCCGGTGATGTCCACAACACTGCCTAGGTATGTGAATGTTTCTACCTCCTCTAGAGCAGTGCTGTGCATAAGGATAGGTTGCTGGTTTTGCAGTGGATCCGCATCACCTGTGTCTTTGCTGTATTGGATGTAAGACCAAATTTTGTTACAGCTTGTGAGAGTCTGTCCGACTTCTCCTGCATTTGTATCTGTGTGTGTGAAAGGAGAGCTATGTCGTCTGCAAAGTCAAGATCATCTAGCTGTTCCCACATTGTCCACTGAATTCCATTTATTTTCCCATCAGTTGTTTCCATCATGATCCAGTCAATTGCCAGGAGGAACAGGAATGGTGACAATAGACATCCCTGCTTAACGCCCGTCCTGATACGAAAGCTCTGAGAGAGCTGACTTGCATGCATAACATTGCATGAGGCTCCATCATACGAGTTCTTGATTAAGTTTATGATCTTGGTGGGAATTCCATAGTGGTCCATTAGGCGCCATAATGTTGTCCTGTCTAAGCTGTCAAACACTTTCTCAAAGTCGACGAAGATGATGTACAGGGACGTGTTCCATTCATTAGACTGCTCAATGATGATGCGTAATGTTGCTATGTGGTCTGTGCATGAGCGATCCTTCCTGAATCCTGCTTGCTGGTCCTGTAGCCTCTTGTCTACAGCTTCCTGAAGACGGTTGAGGATGACCCGGTTGATAATTTTACTGGGTACAGAAAGTAGGGTGATCCCTCGGTAGTTGTCACATTTTCTTAGGTCACCTTTTTTTGGCAGTTTCTCGATGTATCCCTCTGCCCATTCTGTGGGTGTCTTTTCCTCTTCCCAAATTCTTACAAAGAAGTCATAGAGCATGTCTGTTGATGAGTCTATGTCTACTTTCAGGGCTTCAAGTGGAATATTGTCAGGGCCAGCAGCCTTGCCAGTTTTCTGTTGCTTGGTTGCAGCCTTTATTTCTGATTTTGTTGCTCTGTCACACTTAATTTGTAGTGGTATCCTGGCTTTGGGAATGTGTGCCTGTTTAGGACTTCTTCGAAATGTTCTACCCATCTGTATCGACTGCGCCTCCTGGGTTGAAAGCAGTTGATCGTTCTTGTTTGTAATTGGTTTATTGCAGATATGTCCCGGACAATTTGCTTGTGATGGTATACAACTCCCTCATGTTCCTTTGATTCGCTGCAATTTCTGCCTCTTTGGCTAGCCTCTACACATGTGTTCTCATGTCCCTCCTGATGTTCTTTTGCACTTCTCAGTGGCATCTGCTGTAATCTTTTTGGGCTAATGCCTTTTCAGCACTTGTACTTGAGTTGTTCACTTTCTCCTTTAAATTTCTCCTCTGTTGGATTGTGTTGAGGGTTTCTGGTGTTATCCACTTTGTGCTTTTGGATCCTTCTCCCTAGGGCCTCCTCACAGGATGAGCTCCAAGCAGCTTTTAGGTGTTCCCACTCCTCATTTATTGTCCATCCTTCCTTCCTCCTCCACCTCAGCTCTGTGTTTTCCCTTGAGAGGGTATCCTTGAACTTCTTCACCACGAGCACTACTGAGATATTCAATGTTGTATTTAGCTCTTTGGCTTTGGTGTCTCTTCAGCCTTAGCTTGAATTTCCCTTCCAGGAGGTAGTGGTCTGAATCTGCATCTGCTCCTATTCTTGTTCTGACATCTTCCATGGACCTTCTGACCTTTTTACAGATACAAATGTGGTCAATTTGATTTTCTGTGACATGATCTGATGACACCCAAGTTGTTTTGTAGATTGTTTTATGAGGGGATACACTTCCCCCAATCACTAGGTTATTGTTAACACAGGTCTCAGCAAACATCTCGCCATTTTCATTCATTTTCCCCACTCCATCCTTTCCTCATACTGCCTCATATCCCTCATTTTGGCCTCCAACCTTAGTGCTGTAGTCAGGATAATGAGGTCTCTGCCTCCAATTCTACCAAGTAGGTGGTTCAAGCTGTCATACAACCTGCCTTTGACCTCATCCTCTGCACCGTTGGTGGGTGCATAACATTGGATTATGTGGGCTTTCACTCTTCTTGTTGGTTTTGAAGGTTGCGGAGATGAGGCGAGAGCTGATGGGTTCCCATGCCGTTAGAGCTTTTCTAGCATCCTTCGTCATCATGATGGCCACTCCCTCTGTATGCGTTGCTCCCTCCTCTTCCTGTCCAGAGTAGATAATGGACTGTCAGGTGACCAATTTGATCTCCCCTGACTGTGTCCATCTTGTTTCAGCCAAGCCCAGGACTAAGAGATTTTAGTGCACCATTTTGTTGGCAATTGTGGCAGCCTTGCCAGCCTGGAACATGGTTCGGATGTTCCATGTCCCCACAAGGATGGATTTCTTTGGCGTCAGAAGGTTGAAACCCCACGCCCAACCCCCAACCTGGAGGACCAGGGACTGCTTCATCTGCCTCTTTGCATTTTGTTGCCCCTGGCCAAACTTAAGGTTCAATGTTTGTAATGATAGTAATTCATTTGTGAGTTGCACAAAATTAAGGAGGGAAAAGATGCATTCAAAGGTTTTCTCTGCAAGTTAAAAATGTTTCCTGCTGTAATTGTTATCTATTGCTACCAATATTGTTTCAATTCTGTGAGACATCATTTCCCTAGAATAAAGGGTAAATGCATGTGTTCTTCAAGAAGTAGAATTTGAAGACAGCCCTATCAAGTAGGTTTCTTACTGGGAACATTATACCAGTAATTTTACCTGATAGAATCCATCAATATGGCTCAGTTAGACTTTAACGAGAATGACCTTTGTTAAGACAGTTGTGCGTATGTCGCTCGCTGTTGTGCTTTGTTAAGACAGTTGTGCGTATGTCGCTCGCTGTGGTGCTTTGAATATTGGAGAGCAATTTAACTCGTTAGTCCTCAATATTATTTTAGATTTTCATTAACCCACTTATCTATTACATATTATAGTATCGTAGGGAGAATGTTGAAGTGCTTTGTTTCATGTTACAGCATATTAAATATGATTTCTAGAGTATTTGTAATTCCTACATATATAAAACATGCCGAGAACTTAATCAACCTTTTGTCTTTACTATTTCAATAAACACACATAAGCTAAGCTTCTGAACTTCTGAATTTCATTGTAAGTAGTCCATTTCCCTCTAATTTAGTGGGAAGCCAGTTATCTCAGTTTCCAATTAAATAAGCTGGAGTAATTTTAATTTGTATAGAAATAGTTTTCGCTTATTCATTTGTAATTCCTTTCCGTAAGGTTTTTAGCTGTTTGGTTAAAACCATTCCGGGCATAGGTCCAAACTGAAAAATCCATTCCAAAGAACTAATAATTTTGGTATTACTTATGCGACGGATGAAAATTAATTTCATATGACAGCTTTACTCATTTCAGAATCATTTTTGTAGTTGTCAAGCAGAAAATCCACACTCAAAAGATAAATCCTATCTTGCTACAAAATACAAAGAATTCTAATGCTACCATTTAAAAGTTTGAAAAGGATCCCAAGGGATGGCTTCTTACTAATATAAGCTACTTAAGAAATTAAGGATATCCTTTTCATATAATAATACATTTTTGACTGCAAAGTTATTTTACTTTCAAACTAGATTGCTTCATTTATGGATCTGTGCACAGCAACAAGATCATTTTATTTTGAATATTTTAAGGTAATATACTCATAGTTAAATCTTATTTATAATCATTAACTATAATCATTCTTATGTCATTACAACTGTAAAATTTATATTTCTATTTAATTGAATATAGAAATAGTCTATGCTAACAATATCACCTTGGAACCTACTTTTTCATGTAATATAACCCTTAATTCTTGAATAAATCACTCCTCAAGTGAATGGTGGGGAATATATTTCTCTTTGAGATAATGGAAGTGAAATCATATAAATTATACCTTATTCTAAAAATAATATTCATGTTCTTTAAAAGTAAAATGTTGCAGAAATATTAATTTTCCTCTCTTATTATCACAAATTTCAGCTTTTCCGTTAGTTATTGAAGTTGAAAGGTTGCATGATGTTTTCGTTGGTCATAATCATATGTAATATATTCCTGGTTGACTGTTGCTTTATGTATCTTTATGTGACAAATGATAACCACTGTGATACCTCAATATGAGTAATCTTCCTTTCATAAAAATGCTTCTGTGTAGATGAAAAAATATATTTTCATGGATCTTGCATTTAAATTGTTTACAGAAAAAGGTTTTGTTTAAAATCTCAAAATTGAAGTTACTATACCAGTAATTAACCCTGAATTGGTGTGCAAATGTATATCTAAAATGCATTACTTTAATTCTGCGGTACTACACAGTGAAGGGAAAATGTTGAGTATGGTGCACCAGGCACGCCTAATAATTGGCAAACTTGCATTTCCACTTGCATGAGGATCACAAATTAATTCAGAGTCTTCCTACAAAAAACATTTCATTGCCTTTCATATTTTATTTCACCTGATCTGAGTCACTTTTAATGCACCTGGTATTGTAAAAGGTATGTCCCTTCTTGGATGTTATCTCTGATTATGCCACCAATGGTATCTGAGTTCTTTTTATCGAAACCTAGTTTATAGCCTATTGTTGGCAAGATATAGATTCAAATACCTTTATGGTATTCTGGAAACAAGATCCGGTCCTTTTAAAAAAAAAAACCTATGATTCATTATATTTCTCAATTCCACATGTCAAAAGTTAATTTGAGAAATTGGATCATTTAACAAAATATAATGTTCATCCGATTACCGGCAGAATATATGAAGTACGCTAAACAAAACCAGCATTTATGCCTGCATTCTCTTCGTCATTCCTAATAGGCTCATGGCGCTTAAGTTGTCCTGTAGCTTAAAAGTACTCTCTGTTTTGGTTTACCAATACCTCGCTCAATGTCAAACACTGTTTGTCATAGCTTGTGGAGTAGAAGTGGAGCTGGAGTCTGATTGCCAACTCGATCAAAATCATACTGTGTTTTTACACCACTCGTAGTTTGTTCCTCATTCACTAGCTCAGCATTAGATTATACAGATAGGTAGATGTGGAAGGGCCCAACGTTTGCCAGAACTTTCTTACCAGCTTCACATCAACTACCTATAAGCATTTGTTGGTAAAAAAAAGTTTTCAGATTGTAGGATTCTTTTTTTTCCAAATCAACGCTTGGAAAGCATCTTCCTTCAACATTATCTCCTTGCTGCTGGCAAATCACAGTTACTTCTTCTAGTGTGATCAGTTCTTAGTACTTTAAAGTGACACTAGAATGCAAATTCTAGTCGCCCATTGTTCACACTCTAATATTAAAAACGTTATGGCCTGAAAAAGTTGATAGATTTTAAATTATTTCACTAAATAGAGGCAAAGCAGTGTTTCTGAGTTGGGAGAAACACAGAATTTAGAGGTATGGATATAGATATAAATTATATGAAAACATAGATGACACTAACTTAAGAGGAGGCTGATATCTTGAACACACAAGAAAGCTGGATCAGATGCTGGAATCTTGAACAAGTAACAAAGTGCTGAAGGAGCTCCGCAGGTCAGGCAGCATCTGTGAAGTGAATGGGCAGATTATGTTTCAGACCGTCTAGATTCCAGATGTGGATCCATATAGATCATGCATAGAAATGCTCTCCCCATACAATAAAGTACGGACTTGCAATAGTAGGCGTGCAGCAAAAGTCCACTAAATTGATTTGTAGGAAAACAGCTCGTTATATAGAAAGAGCTTTAGAAGAATTGATGCGTTGGAAGGGACTGCAGATGCTGGCTTAAACTGAAGATAAACACAAAAGGCTAGAGTAACTCTGTGGGTCAGGCAGCATCTCAGGAGAAAAGGAATAGGTGGCATTTTGGGTCGAGACCCTTCTTTAGACTGAGAGTCAGGGAATATGGAAACGAGAGATCTCAATGGTGATATAAAGAGATATAGAAAAAATGAATGAAAAATATGCAAAAAAGTAACTATGATCAAGGAAACAGTCCATTGTTGGCTGTGGGTTTGATGTTAATTAGTTATACAGACAATAAAACTCACCAGGATGACAGTGAAACTAGTACAATGACTAGGGTCGAATTGACTTGTACTCTCAAGATTTTAGAAGAATGTAAGGTGATCACATTGAGACGTGCAACATTCTTACAGGGTTGGCAAGGCAGATACAGGCATGATATTGCCACCAGCTAAGGTATCGAGGACCATGAGACACAGTATCAGAATAAGGCCTCAGGCTTTCATGATAGGGATGAGAAGAAATTTCTTTGGAATTCTCTGTCCCAGGTGGTTTTGAAGGCTCAGTTTATTTGACAGGGATGGATGAAATTTTGGATATTTGGGTATTAAGGCTATGTGATTCATGTGAAGGTAGCAGTGAGGTAAAATATAATTCATGATCTTATTGATCAGTGGAACATATACGATGGACTAATGACCAACTCTTGTTTCAACTTTTTAAGTATAATGGAACAAATGGCCTGCTTTAGCATATTTTGGGGATTTTATGATACTGCTGAACCATAACAAGTCATACAAGTTCATTTCCCAATTCTTTTTTTAAATTAACATATGAATTATGTTTGAATTTCTAACATTTCTTTTAACACAATAGTACCTTTTTCTCAAGGAACCAATTCAATGTGAGATTAGCTAATACATAAAAAAAGGAAATGCAATCATTGCAATTCAGCCATCATTCTGCAATTCTATCTATTTTATACCATACTTTGAAAGCAGTATGCAAAGTGATGGAAGTTAATCATTTGCTGTGAACAGGGAAATGTTCTTATCAGTAATAAGGGATAAACTTGGGAAATACATTAAAACAAAATTCAAACATGGCAAGAAAATTGATCTCATATTGATTTGGCATATTGGAGTTATCTCACAATCATTTGTATTTAAATGCTGTAAAGGAATAGCTCACTGTCTCATGCATTTCTCCATATCTGTGGTCAACCAAGGTTCACTAATCCTGCCAGCCTTGCTCTTCACTCTAACAGAAACATGCTGTCCCTGCACACTCACACACTCACACTCTTTTTTCTCTTTTCCAAGGACTTTATTCAGCAAAAATGCATAGTACAGCACATCAAAAAAACACATTCAGAGGTTACAATACATCAAGCAATCATTATAGTACGATGATGCAGTCATTATTTACAATGCTCTCGACCCCACGCGGCGACCAGCATACACAGAAGGCCTCAAGAGTCTCCGTGGACACTGCATGTTCCCTCTCCAGTGACACACAAGCACAGACATAGGCCCGGAAGAGGGGCAGGCAGCCGACTCTGGCGCGACCATCGACCGACCGCTGCCACGACCTGCGAATGACCATGTTGGCCAGGCCCAGGAGCAAACCGACATGGAGGTCCCACCCCCCCCCCCCCCACACCCGATCGTCTCTCCCCACTCCCTGCCTTGTGTCCAAACACCAGGATCGTAGGACTAAAATGTAACCAAAACTTGAGGAACAACCCCTTCAGATATTGGTACAAGGGGCAGCAACCTCACACACTCCATATAGGCGTGGAACACGTTCTCTTCCTCGCCGCAGAAAATACAGGCGGCCGGTGAGCCCGAGAACCGACTCAAAAGTTTATTACACGCCACCACTCTGTGCAACACTCTCCACCCTAGGTCCCCAATGTAAAGGGGGATGACTCCCTTGTAGAGATACCTCCACTGGGGACCACCTCCGCCTCCAGGTGGTAACACAGATCGCCATGGTGTGTCCGGATGGAAGACGAAGTCAAGGAGGTCCAGAATGTGCAGGAGCATTCTGTACAGTATGCGTTTCTTTGCATCACAAAACGGCATGCTGGGCATCTCGGAAAGGCGGCTCAAGTTGTGTGGAGCCGGCGCCCGAGAAATATTCCGGAGCCTAGGCCCGATGAGTAAATCCGACGGAGTGGGGATAAGCACAGTCAGAACCACTCCAAGCACACGCCTCTCCTCAACACCCGCCATGACAGGGTGAGGACCGGCCATTCCCGCAGCCACAACACCCCCCTCCCGCTGTGGAGTAACACGCTGGCTGAAAACAAACAAATTCCTCACTCTTAGCACATTACGATAGAAACTAGGCAAACCCCGTAAGGCGGGTCGACTGATGCCCGCCACCGGGAGCCGCGAAACCCCTCTTAGGCAACAACCCCGGCGGAAAAAATACGTGGCCAGAGTGTGCCATCTGGAGGGGTTCTCCGCATACATATACCTCCGCAGAGTCCTGAGATGGAGAGCCGCCACCTGGGTACGCACGCATACCAAGGACTGGCCGCACTCCACCAACGGGAGACTCAGGACCGCTGCGGAAACCCAGTGCTTCCTATCTCCCCAAAAGAAATCCACCAGCTTCTTCAGTACTGCAGTTACAAAGATAGAGGGCGGGACAAGAGTAGCCAGCCAGTACCACAACATGGAGGCTACCAGCTGGTTTATGACCAGCACCCTCCCCTGGAAAGAAAGAACTCCAAGCAGGCGTGACCAGCGCCCCAGCTGGGCGGCGACTTTTGTCTCCAGCTCCAGCCAGTTCTCCGGCCAAGCATCCTCAGTGGGACTCAGGTACACCCCCAGGTAGGGGAGGTGTGCGGTGCTCCACGCATACAATGTCATCTCCTCTGGCAGGGAGTCCATCTGCCACTGACCCACTAAAAGTCCAGAACACTTACTCCAGTTAATCCTGGCAGATGATGCAGCCGAGAAAACCTGCTGGCAATCATGGATCCTTCGCAGGTCACCAGGGTCAGTGAACATAAGGAGTACATCATCAGCATAAGCTGAAAGAACCACCTCCACCCCCGGTCCTGGTAGAGCCAGGCCTGTCAACCGCCTCCGAAGAAGACACAGGAATGGCTCCACACAGACCGAGTACAACTGACCAGACATGGGACACCCCTGACGAATCCCCCTCCCAAAGTGAATGAGAACCAACAACACACCATTAACCTTCACGAGACACTCCACTGCAGAGATCAAAAGCCGGACCCGGGCTACAAAATGCGGTCCAAATCCGAACGCTTGCAGCAGCCCGGAGGTAGTCATGCTCTACCCTGTCAAAAGCCTTTTCCTGATCAAGAGACAGAAAGGCAGCTGACTGACCAGTACCCTGAGATAGATGAATCAGGTCCCTAACCAGGTGGATGTTATCCTGAATGGACCAGCCAGGGACTGTATAGGACTGGTCAGGGTGGATCAGTTGAGACAGCACGGAACCCAGGCGATTTGCCATCGCCCGTGCAAAAACTTTATACTCTCTACAGAGGAGAGAGACTGGGCACCAGCTCTTCAACAAGCGGAGTTTGCCCTTCTTGGACAGCAGGACAACAACTGCCCTACGCCACGAGAGGGGCATCTCCCCGGTCGCCAGGCTCCCCCCAGGACCTTCATGTAATCACCCCCCAGGATATCCCAGAAGGCTTTAACAAACTCTACCGTCAGCCCATCCAGCCCAGGGGACTTGCCCTACTGAGCTGGTGCAGGGCACGAGTCAACTCCTCCAAAGATAAGGGGTCATCAAGAAGATCGGACACCTCCCTATCTACAGTCAGTAGACCCTCCCACAGGACCCGCTGAGCCTCCCCTCTGAATCCATTTGCGGAGAACAGAGACCCATAAAAGGACCGGACTAAAGCACTAATCCTCTCTGGATCTGTGACAGAGGAGCTATCATCTGCGAGCAGCTCTACGACCTGTTTGCGGGCTCCCTGCCCTTTCTCCAGAGAGAAAAAGAAATGTGAAGCTCGGTCCAGATCGTACAACATCTGGATCCGCGACCTCACGTAAGCGCCTCGGGACCGCTCAAGCAGCAGGTTCCTCAAAGCTTCCTTCCTCTCCTGATACTCTCCCCACTCACAGGAGTCCTCGCCAATCCGACCCAGGCGAGACTGCGTCGAGTAACTGCTTCTCGAGCCTCTCGACCGCCGAGTTCCACCGAGTCCCGCCATCCGGTCGACCCCCACGTATATTCCTGACAAAAGAGACGAATGTAAGCCTTTCCCACATCCCACCACTGCCTAAGGGAAGGGAAGCTCCTCTGCCTCTCTCTATGCTTCAACGTGCCAGTACGCGGACCCAGCCCGTATGTGCGCTGGATTAAATTCCACACGCGCCAGACAGTGGTCTGAGCACAGCACCAGCCGCATTGAGGCCGCCGAGACACGGGAGACATACTCACCGGAGATGTACATGCGATCGATGCGGGAACCACCCCCCTCAGACCTCTGCGAAAAAGCGCTGGAATCAGGGAGGAGGTTCCGCCATGCATCAACCAGCTCAAAGGAACCAATCAAAAACCTCTCAGCTTCTTCGCTACAGCGGGGGCACACTGAGTACCAGAATGATCTCGCACCTCAAGTGTGCAATTGAAACCCCCCCCAAGGAAGACACACTCTCCGCTATCAATAGTGCTCAACAGAGCAGTCACCTCCTGAAGTAGGCATGCCTGCATTGTGCCGGTGCTGGGGTGTACACGTTAACGAAATGTAACAGCATGCCATCCAGGCTCATTGCCATATAGAGCAAACGATCTGGCACAATTTCCTGCACCTTCAGGATCTCTGGCTGGAAAGTCGGGGCCAACAGGAAAGCCACCCCACTCGAATTTGTGCTGAGGTGGCTCATGTAGACCCCCCCTTCCCACTCTAGTCACCAAGTGGGTTCATCACTTACAACAGTATGCGTCTCTTGCAGAAAACTCACTGCATATTTCCCCTCTCTGAGGACTGATAGATGATGAAATCTACAAAGGTCCCCCCTACCACCATTTAGGTTTAGACTGGCAACTGTGAATGTGCAAACACACTAGAATTTTTTCCTCGCACTCCTGATGAGAGCGGGGACCCTCTGTCTTAGGAACTTCAAAAAGTCCCTAAACTGACGCTTCTCAGACTCGGGAAGACCACTGTCTTTGCTGCCAAGGATAATATCAAGTGTCTTAATAAATCTGGACAGATCCTTCCATCGTCTCCCCGCAGCTTCAATTTTAGTTTTAGAATACTTGTTTATTTTCAAAAAGTCCCGAATCTCACAGATAACGACCCCTTGAGACACAGCATTGGAGTCCAGGCAGTTCGCCAACCCAATGACACCTAGAGCACCATCCTCCCCTATACTGCGCTCAAGATCATCGTCTGAGTTCGGAAGACTACAGCTAGCTGTCAGCTCACCCACCCCTCTGCACAAGCTGGCTGCATCACTCTCGCCCACCGGCATAACACCATCCCCAGGATCAATGTCGAGGGAGGGTCCTGATACCCCTGACAGCAATGACCTGTCCAGTGAAAGGCCAGGCTCCTGCACTCTCCCACCACCCCCTACGTCTGGGCCTGGGGAAGAAAAAACAAGAGGCATCCCCAGGGCCCGTGGAACGCAGGCACCCCCGTAATCCGAATGAGGGTCACGACCCGAAACAGCCCCGACCCCCACCGCACCCATGGTACCCACTCCACCGGCAACACCCAGAGAGTCTCTACCCTCCACCACCAGGGGAGTAACCTCACTAAGGCCCACTGAAAGAGCCGGTGTTTCTGGAGTCTCCCCGACTACCTCAGCTGGTGGGGCAGCACACCCCACAGCAACTCTCGTGGTTCTAATAAGGAGCACAGACTGAAAAACTACCTCTACTCCCAAGACTCCCCCTTCGGGTTGTCTCTGCTCATCCCCCATCCCAGGGGACACATTTCCAGGGGAGCCAAGCTCAATAACCGGTGAGATAACACTCCTCGGAAGGCTCCTGAGATGAGGGGCAAACCACCGGCCCAGAGGACACATTTCCAGGGGAGTCAACCCCAGTAACTGGTATGGTAACACCCACAGAAGGTCCCTGAAACAAAGGGCCAACCTCCGGCCCAGAGGACACTAGTTCTTGGCCACCATCCTCAACAGGGGTGGAAGGTCTCGATGTAGGCTGCCCCTTTACTGTGGGCCCACGACCTTGCTCTCCCTCTCCGGGCCCACACCTTATTTTAGTCCTGCTTGCATGCAGCGGTACGGTGACCTCCATAAAGGAAGGGTCCTCCGCCTCCACACTATCAGCTACCTCTTTTCCGCCCCCACGTTCAACCTTCCCTGCCCCCTTCTGCACATTCTCAGCTCCTGGCTGAGTCACACCAGGTGCATCTTGGACCTCACTGGGGCCAACAGGCACCCCTTGGTGGGCTCAGGTCTTGGCGAGGGCCCATCCACTTGCGATTAGCTCGCTTGGAGGTCCTTATTCTTCTTTTTGGACTTTTTCTTCTGCACCACCCATTCCCCCTCCCCCCCCCCTCGCCCTTCCCCTGCGCCTCGCCGTTAACCACCACCACAGGTACAGGATGTAGGGGGCGGGGGGCAGCACAGCCCTGGGCCGCCGAGGCGGAGCTGGCAGCCCCAGCTAGGTCAGCATTGCCGCCCTGTGTCACCGAGGCATAACAGGTCTCCCCGGATGGGCCAGCAATGCATTCCTGGGTCTCTACGTTAGGATTTCTAGCATCGGCCCGGCGATTGGGACAATCCCTGCGGAAATGTCCAAACTCTCTGCACGCTAGACACCGTGCCTCCCCCCAACTCCAACGCACGTGGTAGGGGTCACCTTCATGCTCCACAACGAATCTCCCCTCAGCGCCCATCCCCACTTCCACCTTCATGAAAACCCGCCGCTTGAAACTCAAGATTCCTTTGAGACACGGGTCACTCCAGGGGTGCATAAGCCTAATAAACCTAGACCGCACCTCCCCAATCGTAGCCGGGTGTGGACGAAGTTGTGCATCCCGGATGAACATGGGAACGTCCCGCAGGAGAACCAGTTTCACGATGGACACCCACGGTTCCACCGGTACAAAGATCCCCTGTGATCCCCTTCTCCACAGCTAAGGCCACATCCTCCTGGGACTTTAGTATCATCCCACACTTCCCTCTTGCAACCTCGGCAGAGGCAATTACATCCTTCTGGAAAAGGTCATGCATGCCCTTCATTATTGCATCCCTGCTCCACAGGAACCCGGTTTGGACCGAGATCCCGTATTTTCTACCACCCGTCAACATAAGGCTCATCCTAGATTGGCCCCGAAGCCGCAGCCAAAACCACAGCTCCGAGCCCGAGACCGAGCCCCCGCCATCTTGACAATGGCACAAACCAGCACCAGGGACACCAGCAGTCTCAGCTCAAAAGCAATCTCAGAGTCAGTCACAGTCCGAAAAAGCAACAGAAGCAGTTCTCTCCAGCTGAGTAAGGAAAATCCCCATGGCCCCCGATCTCCGGGCTCTCTTGGCAATCCGCCAGCCACAGCCGCTCCCACGGCGCTCCAGAAGAACGCAGGAATTCCTCACTAAATGGAGAAATCCTTTAACAAAGGAAAGTTTCAACAGTCCAACGCTAAATCAGACTTTGAAATCTCACTGCCTCTGTCCCTCTTCCTTCGACAAAAACCTTGAAAGGTTGCTTCAAAACTTCTCAACCACCAGAGCAGAGAGTGACACACTCTCTCCCTCCCCCCTCTCTCCGCCCCCCCCTCTCCAGCACCCCCCCTCTCCCCTCCTCTCTCTCCCCCCCCTCTCTCCCCCTCTCCCTCTCCCTCTCTCTCTCTCCCTCCCCTCTCTCTCCCCCCCTCTCTCTCCCCGCTCTCTCCCCCCCCTCTCTCCCCCCTCTCTCCCCCCCCCCTCCCTCTCCCCCTCTCTCTCTCTCCCCCACAGCCTCTTCTAATCTACCTTACAAGTCTCTGTTTAATGCCTTCAACATTTTCCTTGCCCCAATTTAGGATTTAAATTTGTGGACCAGTCCCACCTTTTCCTCGACTATTTTAAATACCAAATCTCTAACCTGCTCTTGTAGCATGGTATTTATGTAGCTGGTCTAGTTGAGAGTCTGATCAGCCTTGATGCTTTGGCAAGTCAGTAATGTCAAGGATTCATTAGTTAGATTGTCTCTTGTTGGAGACGATTACCACTTGGCACATTAGTGTCACAAATGCTACTTGCCACTTATACATACATACTGTATACACATATACACAGGTATGACTCCAACCATTGGAATGTTTTTACTTCACATTTTTATCAGGACATCTTAATACCGAATTCTATTAAACATCGCCTTGATTTCAAGGACAGTCATTTTTACCACAGATCTGGAATTCAACTCTTTGAATAAACCATTGGACAAAGACTGTGATGAGGTCAGGAGTCAAGTGGACTTGATATCACTTCTTCCTTTTCCCATCTCTCTTCCCCATTTTTTATTCTATCCATTGAAATCTCTCTTAGCCACGTTCAGTAGCGTGATTATAGAATAATTAAAATGAAGTCATTAAGTTATTGAAGTGCAATACACAATGTTTCTTAAACAGTATGATTTTAACCAACTAAACATGTAACGTTGACATTAATTACTATCTCAGTATGGTGCATTTATCATCTCCCCTTCTGAGTAAAGAATACTGATTCTGCTTTGCCTAATAGCACTAAACATCCCAAACAACTAATATGAGAGACAGTTACTGTGCAAATCACATTATGCATGTGTCTGCTCTAGGGCACAGTTAAGCATGATTAGCTTCCTTTGATCCAGTGTTCCTTTGCTCCAGCTGGCTAATTTTCAATGGAAATTTTCAAACAAGCCGTTTACTTCTTCCAGTTTGTGTTTTTTTCTTATAAAGTCTTACCACTTTATATCATTCCGTAAAGATTATATCTTATGCAAGACTGTTACACAAAAGAATAAAACTATAACCCTGTGAAAATTTAAGATGCTATGCCAGTTTCATGGTATTCTGAAAGTTGTGGAAATTATTGATAACTTGCTCGTTTATCCTGATAAAGTGAAAGAGCTCTTAAAAACTGAGAGCAATTTCCAATAGAATCTGATTATAACTGAAATCTTTAGCAACTAATAGTACATAATTATTGATTAAAACTCAAGGTCATAGGGTCTGAAGAAGGGTTTCGGCCCGAAACGTTGCTTATTTCCTTCGCTCCATAGATGCTGCTGCACCAGCTGAGTTTCTCCAGCATTTTTGTCTACCTTCGATTTTCCAGCATCTGCAGTTCCTTCTTAAACACAACATCATAGGGCAGTAACTAGGTTTAGGCAGATACATTTGTTAACAATTTGTAAACTACAGTACAATATACGACAGAATTTCCAAGTATGCCATAAAATAAAGTTAGTTTTATCAAAACATTTGATTAAAAAACATAGAAGAGTACATCACAGGAACAGGTCTTTCGGCCCAAAATGTATTTGCCGAACATGATGCCAAGATAAGCTAATCTCATCTGCCTGTACATGATCCATATTGCCTTTGCTCACTGTATATCTATGTGCCTAACTAAAAGCCACTTAAGCACCTCCGCCTTTAGTATCTGCCCACATCACCACCCCTGGCAGCACCTTCCAAGCGCCCACTATTCTCTGTGTAAAAGAACTTCTGGTTTCTTTAAACTTTGCTCTTCTCAATGCACTTAATGCTGTGCCCTCTAGTCTTTGACATTTCCACCTTGAGAAAAAGATCCTAACTGTCTACCCTAACTGGGCCTCTCATAACTTTATATAGTTCTACCTGGTTTCCTTCAACCTCCGGTCCTCCAGAGAAAATAATCCAAGTCTGTCCAACCTCTCTTTGTATGTAATACCACATAATCCAGGCAGCATGCTGGTAAATGTTTTCTGTGCTTGCAATGTTTCCATCATATGAATTTTACTAGCCTAAGCAGAAGTGAATGTACACTAGTATGGGACAGCGAGGCATACTGATTGGAAAGTGGCTGGGCTGTTAGTACAATGGGTTAATTTGGCAATGTTAGCATTACAACAATATTGGTACTTTCACCCAGAAGCTAAGATGATTATTTAGTCATACAATATTATTTTTAACATAAATACGATGGATTACTTGTTAATTAACCTGTTGTAGATAGCATGTTACATTTGATGTGCTGCTAACGTTGTTTCTAGTCCACTGTACCCACCCACGTATCTGTACCTACCTTTCCCAAGCCAACTGATCCTAAGCACTGCAGATGTGAGGTTCCTAATGAGCCTCAGGCAGTCTATTGTTATGATCCCCTCCTATAACTTCCAAAGACACTTCAGAACAGTTTTGTTTTAATATTTAAATAAATATTCTTAATATACTAAATTATATGTAATTGAATAAAGTATTAAAACTTACTTAAAATGTAAAACTGCATGTAAATAATGCTAAATAATTTAAATGAATGCCTTTTTATAGGGGGTTACAAGTCTATTCAAATGAATAGATTCACTAACTGTGTGCCATCTAGTTCCAGCACTGCAGTAGGAAATCCAACATTGCCTCTGGCCCCCAGCTGTCATTGAATTTTGAGTTTGGGCAAGTACAGGTGTAAGTCTAAAAGAGCTGATCCTTGAATGGGTTACAGCTGCCAGTTGTCTATTAACTCACCAGCTGTTGGCCAGCTAAATACAGCACAATATTTTGTTTAGTTTCTATTCAGCATGACTTTAATGCCTTTAAAACTATTCCACATTTCCTATAAAGTATCATATCATACCAGTATAATTGGATGGATAATTGGTGAAATGATTTTAAAAAATGGCCAATTTTAAGAATAAATGACATATAATTTATAATATTAAGGTGAGAGAGCAAGCTATCAAAAAAATGAATGATGGCTTGAGTTAAATTAGTTCTTCATCAATGGAACAATGGGATCTGATTGAAAATCTGCCCAATTGCATAAACTCTTCCTTTCTTGATGATTGTGAATTTGGTTTGGATAGCCTAAATCTGTTTAAATAGTACATGTGAACTGAACCATCTCAAATTTGCTGCTAAATGGCAAAATCACTTAGAAGCCAAATAATAGGTAGTGACTGATAAAGTAACAATAGGTCATATTTGGGCTATTCTAATGTTTGAACTGAGGGTTGGATGAGCTTTACTCTGTAAAGTATGTTGTACCTAACAAGTTAATTTCACGTTTACAGTAATTGATCAAATTCAGAAGAGTTGTATTTCCTAACCTTAACATGCATCACATTGCAAGTGCAATATTATGATGTGAAATGTTGGTACCTCGACACTTTATGCACATCAGTTGGAAGTAGCTCAGATGGTTTGGTCCTTCGGGGACCCCAAGAACAAAGAGAGACCCCAAGAACAAAGAGGGACCCAGCGGGGCGGAGTGGGGGATGCGAGGTGCCGAGAACAAAGAGGAACCATTGGGAATCTAATGAATACTTTTGTAATTGTGTTGGTGCCAGATACATGGCGACTCTTTGCGTACTTTGTATATTGTATGCAAAAACAATGAATTTTCACTGTCCCTAGGTACATGTGATGACAAAGTATCATTGAATTGAATTTCTATTAATTGTGTAATAGGCTCATTAATGCCCTTGTTTTGATATGAAAAAGTTCCTAAGGGCTACAAAATTGAACTCTGAAGAGAAAACAGCAACATTTCTGTAAAACATTGCAATTGCATCTGGGATAAGAGCACAGATGGAACTTATCTAGGAGTAATAATGGCGATATTGCAAATGAATAAAAGAAAGAGAGGTTTTGTTTTATATCAGTAATTATAATAGACCGAATCAGTGATGGAAAATCACTATAACTAAATGAAATAATAGGAATAAAGAAAATATTGCAGTAAAATAATGTCAAATCTCAACGATCAGACAGAGTCATCCAGGATTTTAAAACATCGTTGAAGCCCTAACAATAATCTAAACATGTTACATTTTTAAACTCTCCCTTAAGTTTGGAAAATCGTTTTACTCCCTCTACAACTTGGGAAAGATTCAGGAGGGAAGCTAACAAATTAAAGACCAACGCCCAATATCTATAATCATGAATTTAACAGAATAGTAAGATTAAATGAGAACTTACCAGTTTGAAGTTTGATCTTTATTTTATGAGGAGTTACGTTGAGGGACTACGTGAAGAAGAGCCCGTCCAGCCGCACACGCGTCAATCTTCAAAGCAGCAGAGTGAAATCACAGACAACAATTACTGAAGTATGATAGTAAGATACGTAAAGACTAGAACTACCAGCTCGATCTTTATGAGGGTGGGAGCGAAGGGCACGTACTCCCTCAACGTAACTCCACATAAAATAAAGATCAAACTTCAAACTGGTAAGTTCTCGTTTAATCTTACTATTTTACTTCGGAGTCACGTGAATGACTACGTGAAGATTTCAAAGCTCTGTGATTTCACGCCGTAGATTCAAATCCAGGCGTCTCACTGCAT
The DNA here is from genome assembly GCA_038087875.1 of Malacoraja senta. Taxonomy (NCBI): domain Eukaryota; kingdom Metazoa; phylum Chordata; class Chondrichthyes; order Rajiformes; family Rajidae; genus Malacoraja; species Malacoraja senta. The sequence continues at coordinate 137,441,428 of CM075978.1, forward strand.
TCTAAATAAGTAAAGCAATCAACAATGCATAACCACAACATGGATGCAACCAGTTAATGGTTAATTTATCACCACAATAGTAACCCCTTTATCACAAGAGGAAACTTAATACTAAATCCAAAATAGCACCACCAAATAACCACAGGTACTATAATCTCCTTATGGTAATACTTGTGAAACATTCTTTCACTTTGTCCTGCGGCCGCGAGGATATGTTCTATTGGAACATCCAAATCCTTGGCCGCCAATGTTGATGGTGCCCTGGTGGAATGAGATTTAAATTTGTCAGTATCAATACCTGCATCAAGCAACACCTGCTTCAGCCATCTTGAAATAGTCTGAACCAACACTTTCTTATGCAGTTATATATGGCTAATAAACAATGCTGATACTGCACCTCTTAAGGTTCTGGTAGCTTCAATCTAACATTGTAACTGTGATACAACACATAGACGTGGATCCGTAGGATATGCTGAAAACCCCAACTTACATCCTGTGATTCCAGGTCTACTCTGTTTAAGCAAATCATAGACATAGAACATAATAGTATCTGTTGCTATTTCCATAATGTCTATACGTAGTTTCTGCAATGTTTTCACTCTCTGTGCTGAAACCAGTGCCCTGAGCATGACTACCTTCATGGTAATTTAGGCCAAGGACAGCACTGCAATAGGAGTCTATTAACGAAAAAGCATAACACATTTCTTACATTCCAGATTTCTGTATACCTGTGTCTAGGAGGCTTAGAATTGAAAATTCCCTTCATAAATCTACAGACCAAAGGGTGTGACCCTACAAGATTTTATTCTGATTCCCTCCATAGATATGCAGAAAAGGCACTCCTTACAGTATTGATAGCACTATAGCTTAACTGCCAATCAAAAATAAAGAGTTGACAGAAACTCTAACACGTCTGAGATGTCTGCAGTGTGATATGTAATATTCTGCCTTAAGCAAAACATATCCCATTTCCTTATGTAAGAAATGTACTGCTTCTGGGTACTATCCCTCCAGGTTGCAATAATATACACAGTACGATCTGATAGTCCTCTTCCGAGATATTACACTCCATAAAGCCCTGTCTCACAGTGCGAGTTGACCCACGAGGTACCCCGAGTGAAAGACTCGTGGTTGTGTACGAGATTCCAAGTGTATGATCAAGAGTTTAACCGAGTTCCCCCGGGTATGACTACGTTTGCCGTTAACTTGTCATTTCTGCGATGTTCCAAGTTTGTCTCCCGAGTTACCAAATTCCTCTCCCGAGTTACTCTTGAGCCAAACGTGAATGAAGGTCTGTTTTAATAAGCAACAGTGTTACTGAAGAAGGGTTTCGACCCGAAACGTCGCATATCTCTTCTCTCCGTAGGTGCTGCCTCACCCGCTGAGTTTCTCCAGCATTTTTTGTCTGCCTTTGCATATTTACAAGCCTTGTTACCACCGTTTTTAAACAAAACAATATTCATGCTCAACATTATGTTTATCCAAGTACGTTCACTGTACTTCCTTTACTGTAATAGACGTTGGAACCTCCGGAGTTTGTGATGGGCGCTATTTAAATACAGGGATGTCTTTTCATTGCTGGACGTTTTTCCCTGTAACATATTTAATAGAATTTAAACTTTATAATTAAACTATTCGCATCCGCATATAAAATCTGAATTAAGCCGAATTACTCATTGAACTGGCAATCGTGACATGGAAGCCTTAAAGACGAAAATGGCAGACACAGACACAGAATATTTGTATCTGCATTGCATTTTCATGCAGTTCATTTGGACCACAGTCTATGGCCCTTCCGCTGCAGGATATTGAAATGGAAACACCCGTCCAACAAGGGTAGGGATATCACCCCAAGGGGCACATAGCGACAAGAGAGTTTAGTTTAAATATAGATGGAAACAGTCCTATGTATGACACTATTGAATGTATAGACACTGATAATGCATTGCACTTTTTGTTTTGTGCACATTTCTTATTCTGAGTAAAGTTTATGTTAGAAAAATACCGAAGGCATTAACCACTGAGAATCTATGAAAAGATTTCGCATGGTATTTGTTTTATACATATTTTTATTCAGGAGAAAGATTATTTTTGAAATTACACATGGCATTGGTGTATTGCATATCCTGTACATCTTTTTATGAATAAAGTTGTTTTTTTAGAAATAAATCCACTGAAGGCACTGTTGTGTTTTTAAATTGATCTCAGTGACTGCAGGAGCATTTGTTAATGAAACAACATTCTCAAGTATCTCAATAATAAACCACGGTTTAAGTTTTCGCAAAAGCCTTTAGGAATAGCAATAACTATTTCATTTAAAGGATAACCTTTCAAATACTGGCCGTTAATAAGGACGTAAATTTAATTTAATAAATTTAAGCAGGAGTAAGCAATCCTTGAGTCTTCTCCGCCATCCAGGTAGATCACGGCTGATTTGGTGTCTCAAATCTAGTTTCTCCTTCATATGATATCCTATGAAACAGGGGGTGCGCAGTTTAATATTACCTGCACCCTATAATCAGTGAATAGATTCTTGCTTTTCAATCAAAATAAGAAAGCGCCACGAGAAAGTACATTGCAATGCTCGATTCTGCAAATATAGCAAACTCTCAAAATATTGTTCCTTTGGCTACAGTTTATAGTCTTTAACTATTTATTTTTATAACTGCGGTCTAATGTATTAAACTATTGGTAAAAAAAAAAAACAAAGGAAATATGCAGGATTATGTCACTTTTTAACATCTGCTGGCAGAAAATATATTTACTACTCTACATATATTTATCAAAGAAAAGAGTGTATACGTTATATATTTTACAAATGTCACTCTTGCTGTAGAATTTTGTTCGGAAATAATTAAAATAGCAAGTGAAATGTAGTTATATTGCCAAGGAATGGCTTAAAATTGCTTGCTAAATTTAGGTTAGCAATAAAATACAGCAACGATTCAAATAAATTATAGAAAAATGTGTTTATTATTTCATTATTGTCACGTGTACCGAGTGAAAAGCTTTGTTTTGCATACTATCTTATCAGATGGATAGCATCGGTTTGGAAGGATATGGGTCATACGCTGGCATGTGGGGCGCCATGTTCGGCTTGGAGAATATGGACCAAATAAGCTGTTTTCGTGTTGTATGACTGACTATGAGATAAAATAATATTATACTTAATTATAATGGTCAAACTCAAGTACGAATCGAAGTGCAGTATACAGAGTGCAGAATACAGTTCTCAGCATTGCACCGCACCAGTTGCACAGAGAGTCCAAATGTCCGTAATGAGGCAGAGGTGAATCGGACAGTACCTTCGGTTATAGAAAGACCTTAAAGAAACCTGATAATAGAGGGGAAGAAGCTGTTCCCGAGGCTGGCGCTTTCAAACTTCTGTACCACCCGCCCGCCGGACGGGAGCAAGGAGAAGAAGAAATGACCGGGATGGGACAAGTCTTTGATTATATATGTTGTGAGGCAGCGTGGAGTGTAAATGGAGTCAATGGTGGGAGACCTGGTCTTTGTAAAATAATATATCCTATAAGATTTTTTTTTCTCATTTTGAGACATATAGTAAAAGACTGTGTTCCGATACTAACTATTAAATCCCTTAAACTTGCAAAATAACTGTTTATTAGTTCTGGCGAGGACAGCTGACCCTTTACTTGTGCAGTGACAAGGGGAGGGGTTCTCGTAATTAGCATAAGGAATGGAAATGAAACGTTCACAATATAATCACTGTGAAATAAGTTGATTCCTTTCAACCAACTAATGCTGCAGGGGACAAAAGATTTTGACGGTGTTGTCCAATTTAGAGAGCATTAAGACGTCTTAAATCACAAGAGAACTTGTTCATGAAATAGTAGTGTTTATCTGAGTTACAAGAAGCAACTATCAACAAAGTTGTTGATCCGACGAGAAAATGATGTTGGAATACATGAAAATAACCATGGAAAATGAAATATATAGCCTCTTAAAACTGCAGCTGTCTCGAGGAATCATTGCTAATCTGAAGATTTTAAATTCATGGTTTATGAGAAACTTTCTTGGTTGGTTTTCGGCTTGCCTTCTCTTTGGACTGCTTTATGCTTGACTAGTCTCACAATTCCTTTCAAACTTTGAGACCTGACATAAATCAAAGTTGAAACTTGCTGCCTTTAACAACATTTCAGCGGTAATCTTATCATTATTTACCACATCAGATTAGTGCAACTGTGAGAAAGCTTTGCAAGGAGATCATTATCAATTTACTCCATACGTACAAAGGTTTGAGACTTTTTTTAATTGATCTATATTGGCGCCAAAGAATGAGGAAAGTGGGTGAGTTTATATGTATTTTTGACATTTTATGAATTAAAGCAAAATAGATCATATTCCGGAAGAAATTGTAACTGATGTCAAAATACCGTGGCTGGATTTATTAATTAAACGGGGCTCTGATGAAAGATCATACTCGAAACGTTAATCCAACACGGTAGACTCAAGAGTCACTAAGTTTAACTCAAGGGCCACCAAGTTCTTACAACGAGTTTAAATGTTTCCATTTTTAACCTCAAGAGTAAATTTTACTCGTGGAAAACTTTAAACATGTTTGAACTTTTTCAAGAGTTAAGAAGTTTCACGGGTACCCGCCGTTAGTGCCACGAGTCGTTAAGTAGCGTCCACGAGTTCCGACGTTCCTACTACGTTAATCGTAAGTGATTACCACGAGTTAAATTTGTTTTAAGCTCGGGGTACCTCGTGGGTCAGCTCGCACCGTGAGACAGGGGTTTTAGAATCTGCAAATCAACAAACCAATACGATTATGTAAAGGATGTGAATCATCAGTTATAGGGTGCACAAATAGGTTAATTCTGTTTGGGAAAATCATAAGAGGCTTTGTGATCATTTTTAACACCAGAGGATACCATGGTTTTGTAGGTCCAATCTGGTACCACCAATACTCCCGAAGCGGAGTCCTGTTTGATCTTCTGTATACACTGACTAAATGAGGCAAAATGGAGAATATGTATACAAAAACATTCTACCCCAATGCAGTGAGAAACATCCACCGCTACTGCCCCAGGATCAGGTTCCCATGACACATATTTAGGTAATTGGTGGTTAAGTCTGGATGCAAACAAGTCACCAACCGTGCAAGAATATTATTAAATTTGTCACGATCCAACATCCATTCTGTATTATCATTGAATTTTCGTGACCTTGAGTCTGCAACTATTTTGAATCTACCTGGTAGGTAGATTGCCAAACCAAATATTTCTGGTAAAAACACCAGGTCCAGATCACGTTAGCCAGTCTGTCACAAAATTCTGACTTCATACCACTCAAATGATTAACATACGTTTCTATTCCGTAGTGATGTCAAACTATACCTAAACATGCAAACTTTGCATATTAGAGCAATAAGCTTTAGGCCATAAAATGTTCCTAAAACTCTCATTAAATGATCCCTTGTTATTGGATCAAAGGTACTTTCTCCACATTCCATCTACCTCCACAGCTTTAAATACTTATAAGTATGACCCCAACCTAGAGCACTAAAATTAGTCGGTAGCATAATGGAAAGTGTTTCAACCAGGATCTCTCTGGAAACATTTGAGACACTCATGATCCATCATAGTATTCCAGTAATAACTGCAACTGGCAATTACATGGGCCTGGCAAAATGCCCTGAATGTATTCTCAATACCTGTATCTATGCTTGCTGTAAATGCTGATAATGCAGCGATCTAATTTGTACAGCTGAAAATAAGCAATAGTTTGCAAAGCAGGCTTGCTACCTGCCTAATTGAGGGTTGGTGCTCTGTAATGAGCTTAATACAACTTCCAATTAAATGCAGCCTTTATCCTTGGGCGGAATCACTACCATGTGTTCTCATTTAATAATGAAACCCAAATAATCAATTACTGTGCTTGGTAATCGTTTATTTTTATCTGGATGGTTAATAAATCTCCAAAGTGAGCTTCATTCTTGACACTCATAGTTCTGTTGTAGCCCGAGTGTTTCCTACAATCAGAATATATCAAAATAGGCCATTACCAAATGTCCCTGAGTTCTTAGTAATGCTAAGATTGGTTCCAACAACCTGGCAAATAGTCTCAGAGCTGAGGCTAAACCTTAATACAATGCTTTAAATTGCCATAATTGACATCCAGTTAATTTTAAATATCTATGATTATTTACCATATACAGCCACACAGTAAAATGCATTTTAAGATCTATGCTAGCCATATAGCATTTTCTTGAAATTGGCTGTATAGTATTGGCAAATGTTCCAAAAAACTGTTTTTTATACTGTACAGAACAGGGTTAAAACTTGTCAGATCTAGAATAATTCTAAACCCACCATTCTTATTTGCTCTCATAAAACACTTGGCATAAATTGATGGTGATGGTGAACTGACTTCTTAATTATCCCTTTTTCACAATATTAATGTTCTGCCTGAATCTGCATATTCTCTTATTTTGAGAAATATGTGTCCGGTTTGAAATACCTTAGTAGGAGAAACCAAATATGGGTAGAATTCAATTCTAAACCCCACAATACTATACAGTATAAATACATCAGATTGTCATTCTTTTAGCAAGAATTGTAATCTTTCCCAACTTGTAAGTGTAAAACATTAATATGTCTCTTACCGAACCAGACCCCCTACCTCAGGGTTTGCCTATGGCAATTGTTATCCCCTGATCTTAGTGGAATATTGTAACCTCCACATACCTCAGGAGGAGTGCGCCAACAAAGCAAATATGGGAAAGACCGATTTGATCCTTCACTGTCCCCAGTCACCACACATTGGTAGGAAAAACTGCCTTCGATTTGATCTGCCAATCACCGACAGGTTCATCTAGTCTTTTATCCTTTTTTGGCTAGATTCTTTCCAAAACAGATTTAAGGCAATTAAATATTAGATAGTTTACAGAGCCCCCCCAAACATAGGGTATATGTTAGGTCTTATAGCACTTTTATAAATACAGTTTATTTCAAAGTGCGCACTACACATGAGTGCTAAGTCAACCTTGTTGTGATACAGGCACTTGCTCTCCATCCAAACCTCTGACCGAAAGCCGTAATGCCTGTCCAGTAATTTCAACACCCTCAGCCATTTTTTTTTCTTTTTCCCCGCTGAGACTGCTTACAATGCTCAGTACTGCGGGTTTCATATTTATTGACAGCTCATGCATGGTCAGAACCTGGAGCTGCTGGGAGAGCAAGTAATTTATTGACATTGCTAATTTATCTCCCAATGGTTCCCCTGATAGTTTTGGAACCACAAATTTTATATATTGTGCCAAATCTGGTACTTTAGGCTCTGTTATTGGGCTCTGGTCCTCATATGATTCGTTTCTGAATCTTTGCGTGAAATAATCCTCCTCATGGAGGGGCGAATTGGCATCCTGCTTCAGGTGTTTCTAGCGCTGGCTCTCCCATAGGCCTACGCATAGTAAACCCTTTCTCAGGTGCTCGCCGCGCGGGCTCTCCTGTAGGTCCATGCATAGGCAGCCCTCTTTCAGGTGCTGCTGGTGCTGGCTCACCTGTAGGCCAACGCTTAAACTGTCCTTCTCCAGACATAGTTGGCGCTGGCTCTCCTGTAGACCAACGCATAAAAAATGCCTTTATCCAGGCATTGCTCACATTGGCTCCCCTGTAGGCCACCGCTGAGCCGAACCTTTCCAAGTACACCCTGCGCTGGTTCTCCCTTAGGCCAACGCTGAGCCGGACCTTCTAAAGCACTCCATGCGCTCGCTCTCCTATAGACCAACGCTAAGCCCAGACCTTCCCCAGGCACTCCCTGCGCTAGCTCCTGTAGGCCAACGCTAAGTCGGACCTTCCCCAGGCACTCCATGCGCTGGCTCTCCTATAGGCCAACGCTAAGCCCGGACATTCCCCAGGCATTCCCTGCTCTGGCTTCCCAACGCGGTCCTGAATAGACAAAATGTCTGCCTGAGTCGGGGATCCTCCGGTCTGACTCTTCAGAGTCTACTGGCCACCCGGCCTTTTTCTCTTGCGCCCTAATGGCGCTACAACGGTATATATATTTAACCGTATTTAAAATCAAAAGGGCGCCCGCTACTCGCAGACCCGTGGTCTTTCTCGAGTTTACCTGCGGTACGCCTCTAACATCCTTTCTTCATTCTGACTTGTGTTTTCCCAACTACAAGTTCTCTGAAGAAAGCGACCTGAAAAACGTAAGTAAACACTTACCTTCAGGCTTTTTACTTACCGGTTTGGAGGAGCTCTGCTCACTCCAAACACATCGGTCACTGCGCTATGCGCTGACGATATGACGCGTGTGCTCACGTGACTCCGAAGTAAAATCTATAGTTATGGCAATAATGAGCCTGAGTAATAATGATCACAAAACTACTAGACTGTTGTTTAAAAACCTATGAACATGAGGGGAGAAAACGTCCATACTTACCCATGATGGACCGCTCTCGTGCCACACCATCTGCGAAGCACAAAACTGGCACGTGATGGAATACTCTTCATTCGCCTGGATGAGTACAGTTCCACCATACTCTAGTATCAGAACATCATAAGGTCATAAGAAATAGGAGTAGAATTAGGTCATTCGGCCCATGAAGTCTACTCCGCCATTCAATCATGGCTAATCTATCTCTCCTAACCCCATTCTCCTGCCTTCTCACCATAACCTGACACCTGTACTAATCAAGAATCATTCTATCTCTGCCTTAAAAATATCCACTGACGTGGCCTCCACAGCCTTCTGTGGCAAAGAATTCCACAGATTCACCATACTCTAAAGAAATTTCTCCCCATCTCCTTCCGAAAAGAACATCCTTTAATTCTGAGGCTATGATCTCTAGTCCTAGACTCTCCCACTAGTCAAAACATTCTCTCCACATCCACTCTATTCAAGCCTTTCACTATTCTGTATGTTTCAATGAGGTCCTCCCTCATTCTTCTAAACTTCAGTGTGTACAGGCCCAGTGCGGTCAAACACTCATCATAGGTTAACCTACTCATTCCTGGAATTATTCTTGTAAATCTTGATCCACACATAATCCACCACCCTAAACATTAATTCCCTTCACTTTCAGTGCCCATTACTAAAACGTCTACCATTTATAAAATGCATGTTTTCTTAACTACTGTAAGCTACTCTGAAAGCATTTCCCTAATCACTTGACTACCACCAAGAAAAATGATTGCAGCTGTTCCATTGGAATACCACTACCTGCAGGTTCTTCTTACCTACAGCGCCCAACACATCAAATCTGCACTAGTCCCACCTGCCTGTGTTTGGCCCATATTGCTCTAATCCTCTCCTATCCATGTACCTGTCTAAATGTTTATTGAACATTGCGATAGTAGAGGGCCTGTCCCACTTGGCGATTTTTTTTCAGCGACTGCCGGCGTCATATCAGTGTCGCCAAAGATTTTGAACATTTCAAAATCCAACAGCGACAAAAAAAATGTTGCGACATTTGATAAAACACCGCGCGTCATACATCATCACGCTGCATCACAATTTTTCGGTGACTTGATACTTCAGTCGCTGAAAAAATCGCCAAGTGGGACAGGCCCTTACCTGCCTCATCAACCTCCACTGACAGCTCGTTCGATATACCCACCACCCTTTGTGTAAATAAAATTACCCCTCAGGTTCCTATTGCATCTTTCCCCCCTCCCCCCCTACATAAACCTATATCCTCTCGTTCTCGCTTCCCCTACTCTAGGCAAAAGACTCTATGCATTTACCTGATCTATTCCTCTCATGATCAGGTAAGATCACCCTCCATCCTCCTCCGTTCCAAGGATTAGAGTCCTAGCCTGCTCAACCTCTCCCTTTAGGTCAGGCCCTCAAATCCTGGCAACATCCTTGTAATTCTGCTCTGCATCCTTTCCAACTTGCCACATCTTTCCTATAACATGGTGCCCAAAACTGAACACAATATTCTAAATGTGGCCTCACCAGCGTTTTGTACAACTGCAACATGACCTCCCAATTTCCACACTCAACACTCTGACTGATGAAGGCCAATGTGCTGAAAGCCTTTTTGATCACCCTATCTACCTGTGATGCAACATTCAAGGCACCATGTACCTGCACTCCTAGATCTCTAACACTCCACAAAGCCCTACCATTCACGGTGTAGGTCCTGCCCATGTTTGACCGCAAAATGCAACACCTTACATTTCTCTCTATTGAATTCCATTAACCGGTCCTCAGCCCACCTGCCCAATTGATCAAGATCCTGCTGCAATTTTGACAACCATCTTCACTATCTAAATTACCCACCCACGTTAGTGTCAAATGAATAAATGGAATAAAGATGGTTGTTGTACTACCACTTTACAAAGTTCTAGTTAGACCATATTAAACAGATGTAGTTAGATAACGATCAAGCAACCTTCAATATTTTGAGCACTTGTTGGAAGGATCAATTCACTTGGAGGAATTGTAATATTAATTTACCAGAAAGATCGCAAGGGTTAACTTACAAGGAGAGATTACACAAACTAGAGTTAGTATATTCAACTGGAATTTAAAAGGTTAGAGTTTGATACAATATTTTCAAAATATTAAAGAGAGCTGATCTATTCCAGCTGATCATAATGTCTTGGACAAAATAAGATAACTAAAAACTTACAGCAACACGTGCAAAGGGTAGAAGTTTGGAAAACTGATGCAGATGGCAATTGACTTAAGACTGTTGTGAAATATGAGAATTAACTTGTACTAACTAAAGGTATTAATCGCTGATACATGACCCAGTATATAGTTTAAATAATAATAATAATAATAATAATAATAATAATAATAATAATAATAATAAATCGAACAGACTAAAAAATAAAAAGCAAGTATGAAACAGCATTCAGAAAAAACCAAAACAAGAATATTTATAAAGTGTCATAAACAATATTTATAAATAAATGAATCGTATGTGTCCGAAAAGGAGCAGGAAGAAGCCAAAGCTTATTCATTCCCACCCCTTATTCAACTGCTTATAATTATACAAATTTAGCAGCTATAAACACCTATTTCCATATGTACACCAAATTATTTACATTTATACACTAATCAAATATTTGCAAAGCCATACAAAAAAAAGAGAAAAAAATAGAAAAGAATAAACAACCATAATTTCATTGAAAGGCACAACAGAAGAGCTACTGATCCTTTTCTGTTTGGAAGTATGAATGATACATTCTGTATTTCAACAGGTTACAGAGTTCTGTTATAGGACCCAGATAGACTGGTTTTCCATGCAAAAAAAAAGGAACAAAGTCCTGGAGTAACTCGGCGGGCCAGGCAGCATTTCTAGGGAACATGGGTTAGGCGGTTTCGAGTAGGGAGCGTTCTTCAGACTGAGAAGTGATGTCTTAGGTCGGGACCCTTCGTTAGACTGAAGAATGGTCCTAACCTAAAACGTTGCCTATCCATGTTCTCCAGAGATGCCATCTAACCCACTGAGTGGCTGGGTTTCTATGCACTGCATTTTAAGTCCTGCAAGCTCATATCAACAGTTAATGGAGGCCTCAATCTTCATCTTCTTAATCCTAATGGGATAGACGACAGATTGAGTTCCTCTAATGATTTGTGGTTACTTCTTATAGCTCCTATCTTATTTCCTCCCCAGATACACCAGCCAGCAATATACAAAGTAATGAGCTGGGTGAATACTGGAAGAAAAGGCTCTTGGTGGAACCTGTAAAAGAATAAATTGCCAATCCAAGAGTCAGGAAATTTTGCAATTATAATCTACAGGTTCTGCATGCAAAAGAAGGATTCCTGCAGGGCATCAAATATATGTTCAGACGTTGGGGATGTGCAGCAGATGGTGGGTCAATTGGAACAGTCCACGACCTGTATCCTTGACATTATGATAGATGGCTTCCCAGGACCACAGCTCCCCAAGAGCATGTGGCCAATCTGCAGCTGTGACCCTCACAGTAGAGACCCTCAAGGCAATCACAGCTTCTGTTAGGATGTTCAAATTGCAGCTGTAGAGGCCTAAGGCATCAGAGTAGAGAAAGCAATTGTACTTTACAGCTTCTATAAGCTTGGAAAGTAATTGCAGATAATCATCTTACTGAACTTCATTAATCTGATTTGTACCATTACGTCTGTCTCCCTCCAGTTCAGTAAGCCTGCTGAGTGAGTCTTTGCCCAATACCAATGTCACAATTAATATATGGTGATTGTCTTTGAGGAGTGAAATTTCTGTGGTTTTGTACCAAACTTCTTTGATATATGCATATATGTCTGTGAGAAAACAGAATAAGGCTGCACATAAAGCATTTAAGATGGCTAATGTAATGTAAATCAACATCATCGATATTAGTGCATGAAGAGAAGGAAAACAGATAGTACTAGAAATATGTAGCAGGTCATGCAGCATCTGTGAAGAAAGAAGCAGAGGTAATGTCAATGATTGTTTATCACAGCCAGGAAAGTCAAACATCAAATATGTTTTAAGTTGCAGAGGAAAGGGTGGGGTGGAGATAGCAGTTGGAATGCCTGTGGTAGGCTGGAGACCAAGGGAGACAGAATGAGATAAGTGGCGGTAGACCAATGAAAGCTTGTTAATCACAGCCACACGTCAGAGGAGAGGAGATGAATGAAAACAAAAAGAAAATAAACAATGTTGTGCACCTGGGAGATGCAAACAACGGCAGATATTAGAATACTGAAATATAGACGAATACCAAAATGGTTCAGCAACTCCAACGGAATCTGTGCAAAGAGGAAAAACAAAACACACTTTACATGTTAATGACATTTTATTAGAACTGAGTGATGTGATTTGCAGAGAAAATGCTAGACATCGTGCCCTCTAGTCTTCAAACCTCAATTGGTATGCAGCTCCAAATGTTTGGGCACTTTGATAATAATATGGCTATAACAATATGTTACTGGTTTCTGACTGCTTCCATTAATCAGGGATTTTCCCGTGTTCATCTATGGAAGAGATAGATGGCATCAGAATTGACCCCAGGATGATTTATGATTGGTACAGCCTAACTCTACGGCTTATCCTTGATTATTGGAAGTTCTACATGCATCTTCTGAATCATTGAAAATGTAGACTGCGCATTTGTTATTCATGATGGCGTCCACTGGCCATTGCTTAATAATCAATCCAACTGTAAGCAGAACAAAGTATCAGCCTTGCTGGATACTTATGCTTTGGGATAGAGGGCAAACGTGACATACTTTCATGGAAGTGAGTGCAGAAAAGGTTCACTAGGTTGGATCCTGGGATGAAGGGGTTGACAAATAGAAAGCTCCCGCAAAGTGCTGCGGAGCTGAACGATGACGGACCCATTGACCCGCCGAGAACAAAGAAGTACCCAGCGGGCTACCCGCAACCATGTGCAGCGGCAGGCCAAGTTCACCGCCGTGAAGTGGACCTGGCGGGCCGCAGCCTGCAGGGAAAGCTCAGAGACCGTTGAGCTCGGCCCTGTAGACCGGTGAATCAAGGAGGAGGGAGTCACAGGTGATGACAGATGCGAGGAGTTGGCTGGAGAGGGCCTCCAGTGCCTTCAAGGTTGGCTGTGGAAGGCGCCCCTTGGGATGCAAAGGCGGTCAGACGAGGAGAGAAATGTTGGTTTTCAGGCCGAGCCAGTCGAGGGCGACAGAGGAGGCCTAGCAGCAGCCTGGGGCTTACCTGGGCTTACCTGGATTGGGGAGCATCCAGTACATCCAGCATGTGGACCGGGCTTTGGACTTTTTCTTTTTGTAAATGCCGCCAATATATGGTGACTGTGTATGTGTAAGCTATGCAAAAAAGAATTTCGCTGTGCAGTGCATATATGACAATAAAGAACCATTGATCTATATAAAGAAAGGGCAGGCAGATTGGTCCATAGTAATTGGAGTTTTAAAGGGTGTGAGGTGATTTAACTGAAATATTGAAGTCCCTGCGGGGAATATGGGGAATATTGAGAGAATGTTTCCCATTTACCTAAGATCTGGGGCATAGTTTCATATAATGGGGTCAGCTATTCAAGGCTGATGTGAGAAGGAATTTGGTTTCTCAGCGAATCCTGAATCTTTGCAATTCGCTCTCTCAGATAACTAAGGAGGTGAGTTATTGAATATATCAAGGAGTGATTAAGTCATTTAAATTACAGGTTGTCGATGGGAATGGAGAAAGTGTGGAAAAGAAGTGTTGAGCTGAAGACTGGATCAGCCATGAATTTATTGGCTACTCCTCATGTTTTATATGTTCTTACGTTCCGTGTCATTTGTTCTTTTGTTCTTGCCTCGTCTACTTCAAACATCTTCCAATTTCTATTCTCCCTCTGAGGACAAAATTGCAAGGTAACCCACGTCTGAAGAAGGGTCCTGACCTGAAATGCCGCATATCCATTGCCTCCACAGATGCTGCCCTGACTTTGTGTTTTACTCAAGTTTCCAGCATCCGCAGTTCCTTGTGTCTCAACTCAACTGCTTTCAAGATGCTTCCCCTTTGAATTGCTTGCTTAAGCCAGATCCAGTAGATAATGATAATTCTTCAGCTGACTGTAGTGTAATCTCAATTCAAGTTTACTATCATATGTACAAGTACAGTTAAGTAGAGGTACAATGAAAGTATTACTTCCAGCAGCTTCACAGGCATATAGACTTAGACAACACACAAAATATAAATTACAGGTAAATTACACAAGACAGTAAAAGGAACAAGACTGCACAAACAAGATAATGCTGCAAAAACACAATGAGAAATAATATCCATTGCAGTGCAAGATGTGGCCTGTAGCATTCTGTAACCAAGGTGGGATTAAGGTTGTGCAGGACAGTTCAAGAACCTGATAGTTACAGGAAAGTAGCTGTTCATGCAGCAGCGAGAAAAGGGCATGGCTTGGATGGTGGAGATCTTTGATGATGGATGACGTCTTCTCGAGGCAACACCTGATGCAGATGCTTTTGATGGTGGGGATGGCTGTGGACCAAGCTGAGTCCACCACTCTCTGCAGCCTCTTCTTTTAGTTTACTTTAGAGATACAGAATGGAAACAGACCCTTCGACTCACCACAGAAACAGGCCCTTCGACCACCGAGTCCGCGCCGACCAGCAATCACCCTGTACACAGCATTATCCTACACACTAGAGACAATTAACAAATTTTACTGATGCTAATTGACCTACAAACCTGTGCATCTTTGGACTGTGGGGGGAAACCGGACCACTCGGAGAAAACCCACATGATCACAGAGAGAATGTACAAACTCCGTTCAGACAGCACCCATAGTCAGGAGCGAACCCGGGTCTCTGGCGCTGTAAAGCAACAACTATACTGCTGTGCCCGTGTGCGGACGTGATGTCGAAGGACGAGAAGCCGAAGCCAAGAAGTGGAAGCCAAGATACCGAAAGTACATCGCGCCGAAAAGCCAAGATACCGAAAGTACATCACGCCGAAAAGCCAAGATACCGAAAGTGCATCACGCCAAGGATACGAACCTGAACGGACATCACACCACAAAGACAAGACGCAGAACGGACATGACGTCGAAAAGCCGCCGAACGGACATGACTTCTCCGGAGACGGGATTGGTCCTAGACCTTGTCAGCGATTGGTCCAGACCCCGCGTCCATCACATCTCTGGCCGGGGGGGGTGGGGAGACGGGAGGGTGGGGGGAGCTTGAGCTTGCGTTTGTAAAATGATGGCAGTGACTCCAAGCTGCTGCGATTGCCACAGAGGCCGTGATGTGATGGACGCCGCGGGTGTCTGGATCAATTGCTGACCTTTGTCGATGACTGACAAGGTGTCGGACCAATCCCGTTCCCAGAGAAGTACAAGGTACAACAATTTAACTATTTCAAAATTTAACAAGGTACAACAATTCTTGCAGCAAATATAGATTTTTTAAAGTGTTTCATACCTATTTATCATTTCGGCTTCGTGTGCGTTCGGCGTCAGATTGTTTTTCGGCTTAAAATCTGACGGGGAACGAACAGGACGTCGAAAAGCCTCTGTGGCAATCGCAGCAGCTTGGAGTCACTGCCACCATTTTACAAACGCAAACGCAAGCTCAAGCTCTCCCCCACCCTCCCGTCTCCCCCTGGCCAATGATGTGATGGATGCGGGGGGTCTGGACCAATCGCTGACCTTTGTCGATGACTGACAAGGTGTTGGACCAATCCTGTCTCCTGTCATGTCCGTTCGGCGGCTTTTCGACGTCATGTGCGTTCTGCATCTTGTCTTTGTGTCTGTTCAGGTTCATATCCTTTCGGCGTGATGCACTTTTGGCTTTGTGTCCTTTCGGCGTGATGTACTTTCGGTATCATGGCTTTTCGGCGTGATGTACTTTTGGTATCATGGCTTTTTGGCGTGATGTACCTTTGGTATCTTGGCTTTTCAGCGTGATGTACTTTCGGTATCATGGCCTTTCGGCGTGATGTACTTTTGGTATCTGGCTTATCGGCGTGATGTACTTTTGGTATCTTGGCTTTTCGGCGTGATGTACTTTCGGTATCATGGCTTTTCGGCGTAATGTACCCTCGGTATCTTGGCTTTCACTTCTTGGCTTCGGCTTCTCATCCTTCGATGTCCCGTCCAGGTACCACTGTGCCACTGGGCTGCCTCTTCTGTTCCTTTGTGTTTGAATTGCCATACCAGGCCACGATGCAACCAGTCAGGATACTTTGTAAATACATCTGTAGAAGTTTGTTAGAGTAATCGATGACATGCTGAATCTCTTTCAACTTCTGAGAAATTAGAGGTGCTGCTATCTTCCTCAGTTGCCTGGGACAGGTTACCCGAAATGTTAATGCCAAGGAATTTGAAGCTGCTACTCCTTTCCACTGCTAACCTATCAATGAAAACCAGCATGTGGTCTCCAAACCTTCCCTTTCTGAAATCAATGATTAATTTCTTGGTTTGTTGATCTTGAGTGAGGGGTTATTGTGGCACTACTCAACCATGTATCCTATCTCTCCTGCATGCTGGCTCATCATCGCCAATTATTCGGCCAACCACTGTGGTGTCGTCAGTGGAATTGTAGATGACACTGAAGTTGTGCATAGCCACACAGACATGGTTACATAGAAACCTATCAGCTGAAATGGTTATATCTATTTCAACGACAGATATGCCTTTGATATTCAGGTGGTTAATATGCGCTAAGTTTTAAATTATTTTAACCTCTGGTAATTTCTCACTGGTTATAATAACGTAGATTCCATGGATGGCTCACTTTTATTGCAGCCAGCTATTGTGTGTGCCCATCTCTTGAAAAGTGCTGGCACAGTGGATCGCACAAGAAGAAGCCAATGTGGCTATCGTCAGATCATAAGGATGGAATAATACATACGAATACCATTCACAATCACCGTGAAACTGGCACCATGTAAACTACCAAAGACTTCCGTCGAGTTGCTTTTCGTCTGTCACATACATCAACATTTCCCATGAAGTTTTGTTCCTGTGGTCCACTGCCACCCAAGCATTCTTGCACAGAAAGCATTTTGTAAATATTTATAGTATGTTGTATATAGTATATAGTAGTATGTTATAGTGTAGCAGAGGCCCAGGAGCGGATGGAGTGGTTGCAGAGGGAGGAGTAACGTCCGAGCGGTGAGTTTAAAACCCGATCGCGGGGCTTTGCTTTACAGAGGCCCAGGAGCGGTTGGAGCGGTTACAGAGGGAGGAGTAACGTCCGAGCGGTGAGTTTAAAACCCGATCGCGGGGCTTTGCTTTACAGAGGCCCAGGAGCCGTTGGAGCGGTTGCAGAGGGAGGAGGAGCCCAAATCTGTAACGTTCCAATGTCCCAACATTCCATTAGCATTTCAAAACAAGTGGGCTTCAGGAAGCCGCTGATTGGTGGAAGCGGACAAGAGGGAGCAGCTGATTCCAGACTGATTTCTTCCAGCACTTTGTATTGTATTGTATTCTACTTTGTATTGTATCCAGGGTAAGGGGGGAGTATGAGTGCCAGGGCAGTTTACTGTTCTGGATGTCAGATGTGGGAAGTCAAGGAGTCTGATAGCCTTCCAGACATCCACATCTGCGCCAGGTGCATTGAGATGGGGCTCCCAAGTGACCATATTAGGAACATTGAGCAGCAGCTCGATGACCTCCGTCTGGTCAGGGAGAGCGAGGAAGTCATAGAGAGGAGTTACAGAGAGGTGGTCACTCCAAGACCACAGGAGGCAGGCAAGTGGGTCACAGTTAGGAGGGGCAAGGGCAGAGGCAGGGACTAGAGAGTACCCCGGTGGTTGTACACCTTGACAATAAGTACTCCTGTTTAAGTACTAAAGAAGGAACTGCAGATGTTGGAAAATCAAAGCTAGTAGACAGTGTGTGAGGCAGGAGGCAGAGAAGGGAAGCACTCAGACCCAACATGTAGGGGGGAAAGAAGGAAAAAATAATAAACAGAGAATAAGAGGTGGTGGGTTTCTTAAATGTGTGAGCAGAGAGACAGAGGGGTGTAAAATGAGGGTAGAAGCAATAGGTAGCAAGGTGAAAAGTAAAAGTGGCAGGCAGACAAATCCAGGGCAAAAATCAAAAAGGGCCACTTTTCAACATAATTGTATAAGGGGTAAGAGAGTTGTAAAAACAAGCCTGAAGGCTTTGTGTCTCAATGCAAGGAGCATTCGTAATATGGTGGATGTGTTGAATGTGCAGATAGCTATTAATGATTATGATATAGTTGGGATCACGGAAACATGGCTCCAGGGTGACCAAGTCTGGGAGGTGAACATCCAGGGATATTCAATATTCAGGAGAATATTCAGGACAGAAAGGAAAAGGAGGTGGGGTAGCGTTGCTGGTTAGAGAGGAGATTAACGCAATAGAAAGGAAGGACATTAGCTTGGAGGATGTGGAATCGATAAGGGTAGAGCTGCGAAACACTAAGGGGCAGAAAATGCTAGTGGGTGTTGTGTACAGGCCACCTAACAGTGGTAGTGGAGTTGGGGATGGCATCAAACAGGAAATTAGAAATGCGTGCAACAAAGGTAAAACAGTTATAATGGGTGACTTCAATCTACATATAGATTGGGTGAATCAAATTGGCAGGGGTGCTGAGGAAGAGGATTTCTTGGAATGTATGCGGGATAGTTTTCTAAACCAACATGTAGAGGAACCAACGAGAGAGCAGGCCATTCTAGACTGGGTATTGAGTAATGAGGAAGGGTTAGTTAGCAGTCTTGTTGTGCGTGGCCCCTTGGGCAAGAGTGACCATAATATGGTTGAGTTCTTCATTAGGATGGAGAGTGACATTGTTAATTCGGAAACAAGGGTTCTGAACTTAAAGACAGGTAACTTTGAGGGTATGAGACGTGAATTGGCCAAGATTGACTGGCAATTGATTCTTAAAGGGTTGACGGTGGATATGCAATGGAAGGCATTTAAAGACTGCATGGATGAACTACAACAATTGTTCATCCCAGTTTGGCAAAAGAATAAATCAGGGAAGGTAGTGCATCCGTGGATAACAAGGGAAATCAGGGATAGTATCAAAACAAAAGATGAAGCGTACAAATCAGCCAGAAAAAGCAGCCTACCAGAGGACTGGGAGAAATTCAGAGTCCAGCAGAGGAGGGCAAAGGGCATAATTAGGAAAGGGAAAATAGATTATGAAAGAAAACTGGCAGGGAACATAAAAACTGACTGCAAAAGTTTTTATAGATATGTGAAGAGAAAAAGATTAGTTAAAACAAATGTAGGTCCCTTGCAGTCAGAAACAGGTGAATTGGTCATGGGGAACAAGGACATGGCAGACCAATTGAATAACTACTTTGGTTCTGTCTTCACTAAGAAAGACATAAATAATCTGCCGGAAATAGCAGGGGACCGCGGGTCAAATGAGATGGAGGAACTGAGTGAAATCCAGGTTAGCCGGGAAGTGGTGTTAGGTAAATTGAATGGATTAAAGGCCGATAAATCCCCATGGCCAGATAGGCTGCATCCCAGAGTACTTAAGGAAGTAGCCCCAGAAATAGTGGATGCATTAGTGATAATTTTTCAAAACTTCTTAGAGTCTGGAGTAGTTCCTGAGGTTTGGAGGGTAGCTAATGTAACCTCACTTTTAAAAAAAAGGGAGGGAGAGAGAAAACGGGGAATTACAGACCAGTTAGTCTAACATCGGTAGTGGGGAAACTGCTAGAGTCAGTTATTAAAGATGGGATAGCAGCACATTTGGAAAGTGGTGAAATCATTGGACAAAGTCAGCATGGATTTACGAAAGGTAAATCATGTCTGACGAATCTTATAGAATTTTTCGAGGATGTAACTAGTAGAGTGGATAAGGGATAGTGGATGTGTTATATCTGGACTTTCAGAAGGCTTTCGACAAGGTCCCACATAAGAGATTAGTATACAAACTTAAAGCACATGGTATTGGAGGTTCAGTATTGATGTGGATAGAGAACTGGCTGGCAAACAGGAAGCAAAGAGTAGGAGTAAACGGGTCCTTTTCAGAATGGCAGGCAGTGACTAGTGGGGTACCGCAAGGCTCAGTGCTGGGACCCCAGCTATTTACATTATATATTAATGATTTGGACGAGGGAATTCAATGCAACATCTCCAAGTTTGCGGATGACACGAAGCTGGGGGGCAGTGTTAGCTGTGAGGAGGGTGCTAGGAGGGTGCAAGGTGACTTGGATACGCTGGGTGAGTGGGCACATGCATGGCAGATGCAGTATAATGTGGATACTTGTGAGGTTATCCACTTTGGTGGCAAAAACAGGAAAATAGACTATTATCTGAATGGTGGCCGATTAGGAAAAGGGGAGATGCAACGAGACATGGGTGTCATGGTACACCAGTTATTGAAAGTAGGCAAGCAGGTGCAGCAGGCAGTGAAGAAATGTTAGCATTCATAGCAAAAGGATTTGAGTATAGGAGCAGGGAGGTTCTACTGCAGTTGTACAGGGTCTTGGGGAGACCACACCTGGAGTATTGCGTACAGTTTTGGTCTCCAAATCTGAGGAAAGACATTCTTGCCATAGAGCGAGTACAGAGAAGGTTCACCAGACTGATTCCTGGGATGTCAGGACTTTCATATGAAGAAAGACTGGATAGACTCGGCTTGTACTCGCTAGAATTTAGAAGATTGAGGGGGGATCTTATAGAAACTTACAAAATTCTTAAGGGGTTGGACAGGCTAGATGCAGGAAGATTGTTCCCGATGTTGGGGAAGTCCAGGACAAGGGGTCACAGTTTAAGGATAAAGGGGAAATCTTTTAGGACCGAGATGAGAAAAAAAATTTCACACAGAGAGTGGTGAATCTGTGGAATTCTCTGCCACAGAAGGTAGTTGAGGCCAGTTCATTGGCTATATTTAAGAGGGAGT
Source organism: Malacoraja senta (assembly GCA_038087875.1). Taxonomy (NCBI): domain Eukaryota; kingdom Metazoa; phylum Chordata; class Chondrichthyes; order Rajiformes; family Rajidae; genus Malacoraja; species Malacoraja senta. The sequence continues at coordinate 137,462,698 of CM075978.1, forward strand.
TAGGTGTGGCCCTTGTGGCTAAAGGGATCAGAGGGTATGGAGAGAAGGCAGGTACAGGATACTGAGTTGGATGATCAGCCATGATCATATTGAATGGTGGTGCAGGCTCGAAGGACCGAATGGCCTACTCCTGCACCTATTTTCTATGTTTCTATGTTTCTATGTTGCCGTTTGGGTGCTTTGATGGGATAGTCCTCTTCATCTGAAGATGATTCCATCCTGTTGAAGTTGCATCAAGATGGTTGTCTAGTATAACTCTTCTTTACACCATCTCCAGAGCTCACCATTGCAACATCTATACAAGAAACTGCAGCCAATTTTAAAGCTGCAACTGACGTTTTGTATCACTGCATGTTCCAGTCCTATGTTTCATGTAGGAAATGTCAAGGTTCTGGAACTACCTCACAAATAACAGACATATTAAATACACATATGCATACACCGATACATATATGTCCTTAAAATGCCTTTGATTAAATGGAGTGGACAGGTTCATATTCTTGTCTAAGTTTGTGTGGTACTATTAATGGTGTATCTGAGGAAATATGCAACATTATTGTTTGTGAACTATTCACATATTGTTACCATCACAGATTTGCATTTACTCTTTGTGAGGATGTGATTTCCATCAATACTACAAGATAATTTAACCTCTTTCTACAAAAGTGTGGTGGTACCACGACATGGTCAGGGGCATACCTGTTCTTAAGCTATCTCTCCGAAGACTCCTTTACAAGTTCTTCTCTACATCTAAATGCATCAGTTCAGAGGAAACCCATTGGCAATCTTTTAGTTGCAGTCATGGTTCAGGACACTAGTGTGATTTATCTTGAAATAACACAGTCATGGGAACCAAAGGAAAAATTAGAGCAATACAGCAATGATTTAAACCCACTTATTTTAACATTATGTTGTTTTTTTAGACCAATTCCATCTAGTCATGATGGATTCTGTCCTCTGAGCGGTTTGAAACCGAGTCCTGCATGTCTCCACAGTATGAGACTCTGAAGGATGTGTTCGTGTCTGCGATTGTTCATCACCCGTTCTAGTCAATTGAAATCAAAGAACAATATTGCATTTGCTAGCTCCTTTCATGTTCTCAGCCTTTCCCAACACGTGGTACAACAAAATAAGAACTTTAAAGTATTATCACTTGTGTAAAACAGGAAACACAGCAGCTGGTTTACGTATAGCAATTTCACAGAAAAACAAATTGTTAACCTGCTGTTTTTAGTGATGCTGGTCAGGGGTCAATTTTGGGTAGGTTCTAGGGAGAACCTCTCTTCTTCAGATTATACCATGAGATGTTTTACATCCACCTGGATTTCAGTTTAATGTCGCATTTGAAAGCCAGCAACTCTGACAGTGCAGTATTCCCTCAGTACCACAATGATGTGTCAGCGTAAATTATGCGCACAAGTCTCTGGAAACAAAAAAACTTCAAATGGGCAAAAAAAAGACATAGATCCGTGGTGACTGTTCCCTGCCAAATTTCACACATCATTACATCCCATTGGCAACCATTTTTAGATTATAATGAGTCTGAAATTGCCCCCTCTCACTCAAATTGCAGTACTAAAATAACTGGATTCAAAAACAATAATAATAATAATAATAATAATAATAATAATAATAATAATAATAATAATAATAATAATAATAATAATAATAATAATAATATGATTATTTACCTGACAATCTAACAATTCATTTTTTTAGGTGATAGACCAAGGCACATGTTTTAATATAGCGAAAGTTATGTACTTTAGTGTCTATGTTTTTGATGCTTATTTTGCTGAATTACCTACTGAGTGATAGATTTGGGTTTTTTGAGAGAGGTTGGCTGATCGCATTTCACTCGAAGCTCTGGACAGCTGTCTGGAAGAGGTGACCTTTGTCACCAACTCCTGGGCTAGATTCAAACCTACCCCTTTACATGTGAACAGCAGTATCAGACTGTTTTCCACGGGTAATAACAGCAAGTGATCCATGGGAAGAACAATGCACTGTTTTAAATATAGCTGAAAATAAAGAAAGATAAACTGTTCTGATATGCACAGGATGGCAACTGTTATCAGAGCAGCCGGCTCACAGCATCAGTTCCATATATTCTGGGAGATTGGGGGCCACATTAATTTTTGGTGATGTCTGTCCCATGTGAAAATTAGCAGTCCTAGCACTGTAATTTGTCTTGAGTGAACGCTGTTTTCCTCAAGAGTATTTGAACACCTATATATTCATCTTGTTTTAAAATGGCAATGCTCAAATTCCATGAGATTTTGTTTACTTTGTTCTTTTCTAAAACAGCATACTGCAGCAAAAATTTAATCAGAAAATCAATTACAATCATTTTCAGTCCTAAAGCATATTTATTCATTAATATTAATTTGATTCCACTGTTAGTTAATTTGGTGGGTCCCACAAATTGCCAAAAAATATTGTGGATAACATAAAATCAATAAAAAATAATTCTATATTAATGTCCAAAATTAAACATTGGAAAAGCTGACAAATTAAGCTAAATATGTTAGCCTATTTTTCCCAGATTAGGTACAATGGTAAGGAAATATTAGAGTGATAAAACTCAATTTTAAATGTGCTTTTGTTTTTTTTTAATCATTTTAAAAAATGTTTATGGCATTAATGTTCTGGAGTAAAAATACAATTGCACAGCTACTTTTTAAACTGTTTTTTTTAGTACTGATTTATCAAGAGAAAATAAAATTCTAATCGCACGTCATATAATTCAGAGAAAAAAGTAGGAAAGTGAAAAGATAACTGATAAAACCTTAATCTATTTATGCAGGAACAATGATGCACAGCAGTGGCCTGTGTTTTACATAAGGTATTACTTAGATTGGAAACATGCTGATATTGTAACCATGGAAACAAACCAATTTCTTCCAGCTTACAGGCAGAAGCAGGAGGTACAAGGCTGATACTTGCCAACTCATGCTGAGAAGAGAAAAGGTCCAAATGTAACAATCAATGATATCTAGGTCCAGTGGTTACCATATTCTTATAGACATTGGCAGAACATTCAAATATTGCAGTAGGAACCAAAGATTTCCATCAGTAAAACCAACTGGTTGTGTAAATACATATCCATAATTATTCATCTTGAAGAAGGGCATTCATGATAGTCTTTTATATTCAAGCATGGAAATACATCATCCCATTACAAGCTGTTGGTTTAGTTTAATAAGATAACTAACAAAGTAATTTATTGTAGAACTATGAGCTGATTCTTATCTGTTATAAATACTCCAATATCAATTTTTCTATTGATTTTTTTATTTGTGAATATATTTTAGCAGTAGACCTTGATTATAAACATTGAACAAAGTGTGAGTTAAAGGTCAGGGGTAAAATAAATACTGACAAACCCTTGTCATCAAACATCCAAAACAAGGCCTCATGCACATGGTTTATTATCACCTGTTGCTAGATATTTACAAAGAAACATAGAAAATAGGTGCAGGAGGAGGCCATTTGCCCCTTCAAGCCAGCACCGCCATTCATTGTGATCATGGCTGATCATCCCTTGATTCCAATAGCCCCTAGAACTCTATCTAATGGGCTTGTCCCACTTAGGCGACTTTTTAGGTGACTGCAGGAGACTATGCAGTCGTTACCTGGTCGACACATGTTCGCGGGCGGTTGCCGGGGAGTTGCCTTCATGGTCGTGAGGAGTTCCCGCATTCTGGAATATGTATATGTGTGTATATATATGAGAGAGAGTGAGAGAGTGTGTGTGTGTGTGTGTGTGTGTGTGTGTGTGTGTGTGTGTGTGTGTGTGTGTGTGTGTGTGTGTGTGTGTGTGTGTGTGTGTGTGTGTGTGTGTGTGTGTGCGCATGCGTGCGTGCGTGTCTCTCTCTCTCTCTCTCTCTGACAGTCGCCTGAAAAATTGCCTGTCTCTTTTAAATTCATCCAGTGAATTGGCCTCTACTGCCTTCTGTGGCAGAGAATTCCACAAATTCACAACTATCTGGGTGAAAAAGTTTTTTCTCATCTCACTTTTAAATGGCCTCCCCTTTATCTTTAGACTGTGGCCCCTGGTTCTGGACTCCCCCAGCATTGGAAACATTTTTCCTGCATCTAGCTTGTCCAGTCCTTTTATAATTTTATATGTTTCTATAAGATTTTTTAATTTTATATGTTTCTATAAGTTCTATTGAGACTTGCATCATTTGTAAGTTTAAACATTTGTGAAAGTAAGTCACAATCAAGATTTACAATATTCATTTTAATTCATACATAGTTGTGACCATTACTGTGCAGTGACTGTACGGTATAATATTGTATTTTTTCATAATCTTCTAACTTCAGTTCTAAGAAAATACAGTGATTTTTGTTAGGTTTGAAAACTGTATAACTAAAAACAACTCAAAACCAGAATTCATCGGTGTTTTACTAACATAATTCCATAATGCATTGTTGCTTAAATACTGTTATATTAAAAAATAGGAATTATATCCTGGATTACAAAGACAGCTATTTCATTTTCGGTTCCTCTGAAAAAAGACCCCAAATATGCACATTGATGTTGAATACATCCAGACACTCGTGTGCGGACGTGGCGTCGAAGGACAAGAAGCCAAAGCAAAGAAGTCGAAGCCAAATAGCCGAATGGAAACAAAGCCGAAACGCCAAATAACCGAAAGCATACGAAGCCGAGACGCCAACGAACCGAAAGGGCAGGGACGCCGAAAATCCAACTAACCAAGAGGCTGCGTCGCCTAAAAGCAAACTCACCGAATGGCCGCACTGCCGAAGCGCCACCTAACCGAAAGACTGCGTCGCCTACAAGCCAACTAACCGAATGCCGGTCTGCCGAAAAGTCGAATAATAGCTTGTGTGGGAAATGACCCCCACCCTCCCGTCTCCACTGGCCAGTGATGTGATGGATGTGGGGGTCTGGCACAATCGCTGACAAGTCCCACCCCCTGGCGATGTCATGTCTGTTATTTGACTTTTTGGCAGAGCGGCATTCGGTGAGTTTGCTTTTAGGCGACGCAGCCATTCGGTTAGTTGGCTTTTAGGTGTCCCGCCCTTTCTGTTATTTGGCGTTTCGGCTTCGTATGCTTTCGGTTATTTGGCGTTTCGGCTTCGTTTCCATTCGGCTATTTGGCTTCGTCTTCTTTGCTTCGGCTTCCCGTCCTTCGACACCACGTCCGGGTACCCCAGACACTACTTTAGGATTTTCAACTATGTATAACTGTCTGTACATCCTGTCCATATGCAACTCTTCCAGAGGCAGGAGTGCCTGTGAGGGCTGCTTCTGCATGGCTTAAAGGGACATTCCTGAGCAGGACCAAAGTTGTTGCTTTACATAGGTCCTCTTTTGGTTACTTACTCACTGGTTTTCTTTTGCATTTTCTTTACTATCAGCGTCTCAACTACAACACCATCCAGCTCAAAATCCGCATCCAAATCCCACCCACCAATCAATTGAACCCAAAAGTCAAATAAACAGCAAACATTGGGAATGTACAATAAAAACTGAAAGTGCTGGAAATACTCAGCAGGTCAGGCTGCATCAATATGACATGTAACAGAGTTAATGTTTCAGATCAAGAGTCAAGAGAGTCAAGAGTGTTTTATTGTCATATGTCCCAGATAGAACAGAATATGTAAACATAGTACACTGTAAACAATCAAAAACCCTTCATCAGAATTGGGAAGGTGAGAAAGGAAGGGATGTCTCCCAAATGTAAAACCAGGATGACTAGGGCAGAATATATCATAAAAAGGTTACCTGGCCAATGAGTAAATAGGAGCAGTCAGAGAGTGAGAACATTTACAAAGAGCATACACAAAAGAATGTAGGAGTTGCAATATCCAGAGTAGGAGGGCATGTCCAGCATGTCATGCTGAATATGTCCTCCAATTCCAGAGAGATAAATAGGGAGTAAAAGGGATTTTTTTTTAAAACAAGTCTTACAAGTGCAGGGTATTGCATTTTGGCGAGTTAAACCAGGTCGGGAGTGACATAGGCAATGACATGGCCCTGTGGAGTTTTGCAGAACAAAGAGACCTTGGGGTGCAAATACATTGTTCCCTGAAAGTGTCCTCACAATTAGGCAGGGTGCTGATTCATCAGTGGGAGCTTTGATAGAAGAATTTGGACATTACATTACAACCATTTAAGACATTGGTAAAATTGCACTTGGAATATTGCGTACATTTCTGGTCATGTTGCTCCAGGAATGATGTGATTAAAGTAAAGAGGGTTTGGACAAGATCCAGGAGTGTGTTGTCAGGGTTAGAGGACTTGAGCTAAAAGGGGAGAGTAGACCGTCTTCCCTATAGTGACAGAAGTAAAGGGGCTAACGTACAGAGGTTTATGAAATCATGAGGGACATTGATAAGCTGTAGTCTTTTCCCCAGGGTAGGGAATCCAAAACTAGAGGGCAAAGGTTCAAGATGAGAGGGAAATAATTTAAAGGTGGCCTGAGAGACAGCTTTTTCACATAGAAAGTGATGGATATATGGAAAGAGCTGCCAAATGAAGTGGTGGAGGCAGTTATAATTGCAATAGTTAAAATACATTTGGATAGGTACATGGAAAGAAAAGATTTATGGGATATGGGCCAAGTGCAGGTAAATGGGACCAGCTCTGGTTGGCAACTTAGCATGGTTGAGTGGTGCCAAAGGGCATACTTCTGTGCTAAATAATGTTATGACTTCCGAGACGAACATGCTGAGCTAATATCACAGATGGACATTTGATGCAGACAGAGAAATCCTACAGAGGTGTACAAAATCATGAAGGGCATGGTTAGGATGAATGCACATAGTCTGATTCCAAGGATAGGGATAGGTGGAGAGCACAGGTGAGGGGTGATAGATTTAGTAGGAACCTGAGGGGCAACTTTTTCACACAGACGGTAGTGGGAAAATCAAACGACCTGCCAGAGGATGCAGTTATGACAAGTACAATAACAACATTTAAAAGATATTTGGACTGGTATATGGACAGGGAAGATTTAGAGGGATAAATGTTGGAAAATGGGACCAGCACCTTGGTCAGGATGAGTGAGTTCAGTGAAAGGGTCTGTTTCCAAACTGACTATGACTCAAAATCAAATTACCTGGAGTTGGAGAATTCAGTATTGAGTCAAGAAGGCTGAAACATGCCCAGACAGAAGATGAGACAGATAATAATGAGACTTTAAATCTCCATCCCACTCTCATTTGACTTAATCGGTCAGTGGCCCCTTGTGCTGTAACAATGATTCCCAATGCAATCTTGAGGAAAGCACCTCATCTTCTCTGCCTGGCATGTCTTCCTACACAGCATTTTGTAACTTACATTCATTTCTAAATTTTTTTTGCATACGTTCTCACTCTCCAACTATCCCCATTTTCTCATTGACCAGATTAACCTTGGTTACATCATATCCTCACGGTAACCCCTGTGTTACCTTATTGGAGACATACCCTGCCATACATCTGAATAAGCTTATTTTCTCTCCTTCCTTGTCCTTTCACTCCATAGATGCTGCTTGACCCGCTAAATTTTAAAATCTTTTCCCTGTACGGAGGACCCGACCTTTCTCTGTTGGGTCTCCGTTGTCGTTGGGGCCTAGCACCGTGGAGCGGCCTTCAACCAGAACGACCTGGGGCTCCAGTCGCGGAGCCTGCGGATTACTCACCATCGCAAAGCTGGCCGAGTTCGGAGCGGGAGGAGCTGTGGTGGCGCGCTGCTGCGGTGACACCGGGAGCTCCCGCAACGGCAACTTCTCCTGCCTGAGCTGCGGGGTTGAAAATGACCCGGAGTGGGGCCTTACATCGCCCGGCGCGGCTTTAAATTGCTGCGGGACATGCTAGCGCCCGCCGGGGGCTCCAACATCAAGACCCGGAGCGTGGCCTTGCATCGCCCGGCGGGGCTTAAATGGCCGCAGGACTTATTTACCACCACCCGCCGGGGGCTTTGACTCTGACATCGGGAGGAGAATGGGGAGCGCAGGGGAGAGATAAGACTTTGCCTTCCATCACAGTGAGGAGGAATTCGCTGTGATGGATGTTTGTGTAAATTGTGTTGTGTCTTCGTTCTTCTTCTTGTTTGTATGACTGCAGAAACCAAATTTTGTTTGAACCTCTGGGTTCAAATGACAACAAATAAAATCTAATCTAATCTAATCTAATCTCTCTCAACCATTCCGATTTCAGCTACAACTTTAAACTTAACTAAGTAATATCACACATGCCATGAACCTCTGGTGCTATTGAATTAATAAAGTATGTGCCCATAACCAAAATGTTTGTTGTTATGTTGCTGAGCAACTGTTTTCATATCTCTGTAGGATCCAAGAAAACTCCAACTGCAAATTTTATTTTATTTTGCTTCAATAGTAAATGAATGGAATCTAAACTGCAGTTACTTATGCTGTATTTTATTCATGTATTCCTCTTACATGTGTATTCTTAAAGTTAGTTCTGGATAAAATATTTGAAGAGTCAAATTGCCGGGTATAGGCAAATTGCTGGGAACAGGAAAAACATATACATACACAGCTGAAACTATAATAGTCTGTTTTTAGAACTTTTTGGGATTAAATATAATTTAGTTTAGTTTAGTTTATTGTCATGTATACCAAGGTACATTGAAAAGCTTGTTTTTGCAAATAAATACTGTTGTTAATACATTATACCTCTCAATACATTTGCAACTTTTAAATTAAAAAATATATCTTGGTAGCTTGTTCTTGTCCTGCTAAGAAGCTGAAATGGAAGAAAACAACCAGATCCTATTGTTTCCAATCCTTTCAAATAGGATTTTATTTTTGGTTACCTGATTTATTTACTAATGTTTCTAACATTACGCCATAAAATAATGAAATTCTAATCTGTTAGTTAGTGTAATTAATGTAAATTGGTTTAATGGAATATATTTTATATATATTTCAGCTTTTTCTAGCATTCAGGTAAAACATTTGGAAAGTAGGCAGGAAGTTCTTTTCACAAAAAAATCAATCTACCTCATGAATCTTACAACTTTCTAAGAGAACACAACCCTGTTTCCAATTCAAAATATTTAACACACGTGAGTGTATGAAGTAGGTTATTTCTGCATCAACATCGGCATCAGCAAGCCCAATGGTATTTAGAACTCCTCTGACGCTCCACCTTTTCATGTTGGTTAAATCTGTTTATAGAATACCCCCAGCTAAGTGTCTGGGGTGTAATTTGAAAAATCAACATACACTTTAATTAACATTTGGCAGTCTTCCTAGAATTATATTGTTTACACAATACCACACCTTTATGTCATAACCCTTCTGTTAAATTCCATACATAATTTAGAATCTTATATTAAAACATCGCAACTTGTTCAGGGTGTTGGGTGGCATCTGCAACATGTCTTTTTTAATGATATTGCAACAATTAACCAACACTCAATCCCATGCTCCTCTTTTAATATCTATTCAAGTAAGTTTTGCATGTTTATATTTGGTTCTATTCGTATCCTGAATCTTGGAAATAATATCCCCTCACCCCTCCCTCCAGAATACAAATCTATTTCTGGAAGATTGCTTCTTTGTGGCCATGAACTGATTGCCTAATAATCATTAATCTCCAATATTCCTTTATCATTGAAATAATTTCCCTTGGTTTCTGTTGGTTTTTATAAACTACTATTGTGTCTATTTCAGCAAACGTAATAAATAGAGAATACACAAGAGGGACAATGAAGTAGCCAGTTTATTCCACGAGTGAGAAAGACCTAATAACTCATGAATGACAAAGTCACTAGTGAGTTATTAAAGGTCTTCTCATGGGCCCATTGCATCTGTCAATGTCGCACGGGCAGCCTGTGAAATGGGGTCAGACTGTTGGTGGGTGGGAAAGTGCAACCACACTTACTCATCCCACCCACATTGAAAATGGCACCTCAGGCAGGATGGCAGGTATGGCTTTCTGCTGAGTATAACAATTTGCATTTATGTAGAACCTTTAACATTGTAGATATCTCCAAGGTGCTTTTGAATCATATTAAATACACAGCTATAATTATTAAATTATGTTGCCTAGTGGGAAGATCTACGTACAGGAATTGTTTGCTACTGCTGGCAAATATTTTTGTTTAAAGTATATACTTTTGTTTAAGGTATAATTTGATAAATTAATAGTCTAGCACTACATAAAAATGCACGATTCACCTCCAAGTTTGTAAAATGGTAAAACCAGCAAATAATTCACGTTCACAAGTTATAGGAGTAGAATTAGGCCATTTGGCCCATCGAGTCTACTCTGCCATTCAATCATGGCATCTCTGCCTCCTAAACCAATTTTCTTGCTTTCTCCCCATAACCCTTGACACCCATTTTAATCAAGAATTTGTCTATCTCTGTCTCAAAAATATCCACTGACTTGGCCTCCATAGCCCTCTGTGGCAAAGAATTCCACAGAAAAACTACCTTCTGACTAAAGAAGTTCCTCCTCACCTCCTTTCTAAAAGAGCGCCCTTTAATTCTGAGGCTATGACCTCTGGTCCTAGACTCTCCCTCCAGTGGAAACATATTTTCCACATCCACACTCTCTATGCCTTTCATTATTCTGTAAGTTTCAATGAGGTCCCCTCTCAGCCTTCTAAACTCCAGCGAGTACAGGCCCAGTGCTGTCAAACGCTCATCACATGCTAGCCCAAAAACTCATTCCTGGAATAATGGTATTGCTGTACTATCAACTTAATGCAACAGGTCAAATCAAAAGATATTATCACTCTTCAGTTTGAACCACGTAACTCAGTTTTGACGTCTTTCATTAATTTCTGTTCAAAAATATTAGCTATTGCTAGCAAATAAAAAGCAGAATAAACTACTATCACAAGCCGTCATCAAATATAATTACATATGTTTTATAAATTGACATAAAATTTCACATTCATATTGAAAGAAACTTGCATATATGTATTTTATTTTGAACTGTAGTCACAGTTACCACTTACAAGAACATTTCAATAATCTCACATCTTTGGCAAACAAGCAGATTTGATGGACTATTAGATATTCCTAATAATATCGCACATATTCATATTTCACTTTCTTACATGCTAAACTGTAGTATAATAAATTATAAAGTAAACTCGGTGAGTTTAAAAGGAACACAGTTTTCCCAACTACCAACTATCATCTGTGGATCAAGCTTATTACTGATCTGTCAGTGGGAGATTAATGAATCACGCGATTCTATCCATTTGGTTTCTTACCTGTGCAAAGTCGAAAAAAGTGGGATTATGTTATATCGTTCGCTGCAAGATATCTGTAGCCGCAGTAATTATGTGTCTTCAGTTATGTTTTAATGATGAACATTGGGATGTTGATGTTGAGAGTTTCAATTTGGGCAATGCCATTCAAAAGCAAGAGGTGCTTAAACTCTCTTGCTGAAACAGAATAATGCATATTTCTTACATGGTGTAACTGCTACTTGCTCCTTATCAATTCATATTTGAAGTTTGTAAATTATCTCCAGACATCCCCACTTATGATGAAGGGTACATTGTTGCTTTTAAAATGGTTACCACAAGGATATTGTCATGAGGAGATTTCAAAAAAATTAACTGAAGCTGAGATAGTTGACCTCTGACAACAACAACCATCTTTTCTTATGATGGCAGAACTCAAGTCAATGAAGAGTTTTCCCCTGGTTTTCCATCAGCTAGAGTTGTGCTCAGCCATATGCTGCCTTGATGTCAAGATCAATCACCCTCTGGGATTGAGTTCACGTGTCCATAAAATCATGGAATCATAGGGATTTACAGCACAGAAGAAAGGCAGTTGTCCAAAACAGACTTTGGGTTAATCCTCATCCCTGGTCTGCAATTTATAATGTTGCATTGTATACCTCTTCAAGTGTTCACCTAGGTACTGTTTAAATATGATGAGGGGTTTGGCTTCCATCACCTTTTCAAGCAATTAGTTCCAAACCTAGACCTTTAGTTGAGTGCAATCATTCTTTCTCTACTCTCCTATAATCCTTCTACCAGTTAATTTAAATCTATGCTCTCTAGTTATGTTTTTTTTTCTGCCAAGGGAAATAGGACCTTTATATTTATCCTCCAGAAAATATGTTAAGAACTAAAAGCAGTTAGGTCTAATAATTCTGCAAAATGGTGAGCGTAAAGTGGACCTTCCTTTCTCTGTGACTCAAGTGATAATCAAGCGTTCCACCATCATATGCAGTGTGTGTGCTTCAAAGGCCTATACAGATTGCGATTTTCAGATAGATATTGTTTACCTGGATTTTTGTAGCATGGTCTTGTCACACATAGTAGTCAAGTCACATTTATTTATATAGCACATTTAAAAAACAACTCTCGTTGGCCAAAGTGCTTTACATTTGTTATAAGAATAATATAAACAAACAAACTACATACATATATACATATAGCCCTCGCTCAGAGGACGTCAAGAAAGGCTTGGGAGTATAGATACGTTTTTAGTCTTGACTTAAAGGAGTCGATGGAGGGGGCAGTTCTGATGGGAAGGGGGATTCTGTTCCACAGTCTAGGAGCTGCAACCGCAAAGGCGCAGTCGCCCCTGATCACCCACAATAACCCACACCCATGCTTGCTTTGCCAGTAATCACCCACAATAACTCCACACCCATGCTTGCTTTGTCCAGATGCAAAGAGCCTATCTGAAGCAACCAGAGTCCTGAGATAAAGGCCCTGAGCAGTTGGACTGTCCAGAATAATGCATTGGTTAAGCTACATCCTTAAACTCCCCTGATACCATTAATGGCTGGTATTCAGAAACATTAAGAACAATTCATTAAAAAGTTAAATTATTAGAAGCATTTCTACACTTTGTAAAAAAAAAGTAAAATACTTAAAATCAATTATAAATTCCAATTGAAGAAGGATCCCAATCTGAAATATCACCTGTCCACTTCCCTCCACAAATCCTAGCTGGCCCAGAGTTTCTCTTACTTACTTTCTTCTCATCTTTCTTCCCTGCAGTCTTAATCCCTGTTGAAATCATCAGGTCTAAACAGATGCAAACACCAAGAGCCAGTGCCCCCATTTAAATGCCTGTTAGCCTTTACCAGTAGCACCTAGGCTAATTATTTACTGATAAAGATATTAATAGTTTAACTCTTGAGTATTTTATATATGGTCAATATTTTTATCTCAATTCCTTATAGATTTCTGCCATTTGGCCATCCAACCATATTCAAAACTTATGAGCCACTCCTACATACTAGCACCAAATATGGACCCATTGCTTATGGAACTAAGCATTTCAGAGCAACAGAAGATATACCAATCATGAATAAGGTAGGCAAGCAACAATGCTTCACTGTTTACTTTTTATGTATCTTCCAATGGTGGTGATGATTCTTAAGATAGAGTTTCTTAACATCTATATACATCATTAAAATGAAATTTAATAGAATTTTTGAAATGTAAATATGCTTTAAAAATTAGTAGATAAGTATTATGTATTGTAATTTCAAGTTAATTATTGGTTTATTGAAAAAATATGTTTTGCTAGCAATATCCATAATTTTAAAAACATATGTTTTTATGTTTAGAGTATCCATCTATTGCACTCTCAACATTAGCAAAATACATTTTGACAGTATTTATAAATTTGATATTTAACAACTAGCATCATTTGAATTATGCATTTTCTTACAGAAAGAAAATATATAATGTGCACACATAGGCAAGTATGTGTGTGTGTGGGTGTACACACATTACCAACGTTTTGGAGCATTCGTTAAAACAAATTTTGGAAAGAATTAAATAACCCAGCTAACAATGTGCAGATATTCGTTTCACAGCATCACCTTTGCTTAGTGACATGAATGACATTTCCCACTTAGCTAACTTGGTGTTTAATTGACACTTGCAATATATATTTGATTCAATTCCAGTAATCATTTGAAGAAAGGCACAAATATGAAAGTGACCTTTTAGTTAAACAGAAATTTACATTCCTGATAGAAAACATTTCAGGAATGTTTTGTTGAGAATATCTTTCAATCTGCAGCCATTCATTATTATGCTAGTGAAATGGGGATTTCTAAATTTAGAGGTTTTTTTTTAGTCTTTGCTAAAATATACCTTAAATGTTTTAATCTGTTAACAAATTCATTTGCACCTGCTTTTCTGATTGAAAACTAATGCAGAGAAGATACATAAACAGAACACTTGATTTGCCACAATTATAATTACACATCACTATTGTTAAACAGCTCAGCATTTCACCTTGCATGATACACCAAAGTTCCACAGTATCTTGCTTCATGGATACCGAAGATTCACTGTATTTGTGTAAGTGAGATGTTGCTCACAATCTTATAAAATAAAAACCATGGATAAATATCGTTCAGGTGTTGCAACTTATAAAACCTATTCCTGTGCTTGCACGTGTCTATGAAATCTTATACCTGAATGATGAGAATGCTAGCGGTGGGGCAGCATAGTGGAAAACCATAAAGTATTTGGTGGAATTTCATTAATTTATTTATTTATTGGAAAACTCTGATTAATTTGCAGTGATCATTGTTCAGAAATGATCAAATTGATATCTATGAGCAAAAAATTTACATTCAAATACTTTGCTTATTAGCTGTGAATTGTATAACAATGTACAAATGTAAGTTGGAAACTTTTTTCCCACAAAGTATTGAAATTGTTACATTTAAACTTGATTTTAACAAATAAGCAATTCATTTTATAATGCCAGAAGCTGCTTACAATTCTCATATTTCTAACATCATTGTATTTAAATTAAACTATGTTTCGTTGAATTGTATTAGTTGCAACCATAAACTTCGTGTCATTGTTTTTAGTTCTTGGCATGAAAAAAAGAACTAGGAATGTAGACCAGTGGCCAATGTGATGCAGAGAGTTGTGAATCTGTGGAATCATCCAGAGAGTTGAGAATCTATGGATAACTCTGCCACAGAAGGCAGTGGAGGCTAATTCACTGGATATATTCAAGATATGGCTATTAGGGCTAATGGAATCAAGGGATATGGAGAGAAAGCAGGAACAGAGTACTGATTTTGGATGATCAGCCATGATCATATTGAATGGGGGTGCCGGCTCGAAGGGCCGAATGGCCTACTCCTGCAGCTATATTCTATGTTTCTATGATATTGATGACTAAAATATGCTGGTGCAAATTTGGCTGCTTCACCTAAAACGTAAAGTTCTGTAAAAGTTTTATTTTAAAACCAATCTTTTCTCACAAGCATCTTTTCTTACGAAACTCTAAACTCGTGAAACATTGCATATTGAAAGATTCCAGTTAACCATTCGCTGAGGGGAAAACATAAAAACAAATCAGTAGAAAATTATCTCAGTAGATAATGTAGAACATTAAGTCAACCTTTCTTCCTCAATAGTTCTAAAATAGAGTGGGAAGTAGAATTGATCATGGATTTAATGTTGCAAATCCCTGGGTGCAGAAACATGGGTGCAACTATGACTGTCTGCCCATTGCAGCCGATGATTGAAACTGCTGTCAGTAGCATCCTGACAATAATGAACATTCGGCTTAACGACCGTGATTATGATTATCAGAATTGATGTGCAAGTGCAATGTGCAGGGATCATTACAGCTGAACTTTACAGCTGTGAAGCAAGCTTTGGTTATGGATAATTGTACTTTTACATGTTGATTGAGATGAAATATGCTTTCAACAGACAACATTATATTATTCTTCAAGGCCCCATTCAGATTTTAATCTTTGCAATTGTCCAGGTAAAACCACTATTACTCTAACACTTATTTTGACCTGCAAGCTCAAAGTCCTTTAAGCTATTCCTTTGGAGCACTAAGCAAAATGGCTATGTAACATTTACCCTTCATCCAGTGTAGTAGAGACACACACTACTATTCAGATGTTGATTTTGCACTGAATGAGTTTTAAATTGCTCCCTCTGTATAGTACACTACAACAGTGGTTCCCTAAGATGTACCCCAGTTGCATATGATTTCTAACAATTCATATTGAAATAATCATAATTGCAAGCAATGGCTTAGAAAGAAAAAGTTATTTAATGCTGAACTACATTGTTCTGTGCATAAGTTTAGTGTAGTATCTCTAAAGTCTAAGTCAATTGGCATTTTTATTCATTGACACAAATGTGACAGTGATGGTATGAAAACTCAATTTAGAGTTAGGCATAATTATCAACCACACTGTTTCATTAAAATTATGGCTTTCATCGAATTTTGTACGAATGTTAATAAGGAATTGTTAATATGTTTTATTTTTGTTCAATGATTAAGCATTACATATTTATTCAGCAAAGAGAGGAGACATCTATATTAGTTTAAGCTGTTGTCAAAGTATAAATGTTAGCTCAATGGTTCATCTGGGATAGTATCGTAATGCAATATATTTTGTAAGTATTGACAGTGTGGTCATTGGACACATCGACAGGTTAGATTAAGTAAAAATCCATGAATTTGTTTCATGAGTTACACTTTCAAAAAGCTGGTAATTCTAAGTCTTAATTCACACAAACAACTATTAAATATGTGGATGGTGAGGAGTTAATTTGAAGCAGCCGCATGAATTTTGGAATCTTTGATAGGGGCAGAAAGCTTATGTTGCACTGACAGATCAATGGATGAGGAAAACCTTTCAGAAATAAGGTACGTGATTTTTCAAAAAGAGTGTTAAAACATGAGGGAAAAAGTGATTATGGAGTCGCATTTGAGGTTAGAGGTAGAGAATAACAAATTGGTTTGAACCCTGGTTAGGAGAGACGAAGTAGATTGGGAACTAAAGGGTACCCGGACGGGACGTCGAAGGACGAGAAGCCGAAGCCAAGAAGTGGAGGCCAAGATACCGAACGGCTATGATGCCGAAAAGCCAAGATATCGAATGGACACGACGCCGAAAAGCCAAGATACTGAACGGGCACGATGCCGAAAGGATATGAAGCCGAACGGACACGACGCCGAAAGGATACAAAGCAGAATGGACATGATGCCAAAACGATACAAAGCCAAACAGACACCATGCCGAACGGACAAGACGCAGAATGGACATGACATCGAAAAGCCGCCGAACGGACATGACATCTCGGGGACGGGATTTGTCCGAAACCTTGTCAGCGATTTGTACAGACCCCTGCGTCCATCACATCACTGGCCGGGAGGGAAATGGGAGGGTGGGGGGGGGGGAGCTTGAGCTTGCATTTGTAAAATGGTGGCAGTGACTCCAAGCTCTGCGATTGCCTCAGAGGCAGTGATGTGCATCACTGGCCAGGGGGAGACAGGAGGGTGGGGGGGAGCTTGAGCTTGCTTTTGAAAAATGGTGGCAGCCACAGACGCTTTTCGACGTCATGTTCATTCCCCGTCAGATTTTAAGCCGAAAAACAATCTGACGCTGAACGCACATGAAGCCAAAATAATAAACAGGTGTGAAACACTATAACACTTTAAAAAATCTATATTTGCTGCAAGAATACACAAACAAATTTATTATTTAACTATTTTAAAATGTAACAAGGTATAACAATTTAACTATTTTAAAATGTAACAAGGTACAACAATTTAACTATTTACGAATATGGCGTCGAAAAACCTCTGTGGCAATTGCAGCAGCTTGGAGTCACTGCCACCATTTTACAAATGCAAGCTCAAGCTCCCCCCCCATCCTCCCGTCTCCCTCCCGGTCAGTGATGTGATGGACGCGGGGGTCTGAACCAATCGCTGCCAAGGTCTCGGACAAATCCCGTCCCCGGATACGTCATGTCCGTTCTGCGTCTTGTCCTTTCGGCGTGGTGTCCGTTCGGCTTTGTATCCTTTCGGCCTGGTGTCCGTTCGGTATCTTGGCTTTTCGGCGTGATGTTCGTTCGGCATCTTAGCTTCCACATCTTGGCTTCTGCTTCTCATCCTTCGACGCCCTGTCTGCACTTGAACTAAAGAGAGCTTAAAGTAACCTCTGGATTACTTCCAGTGCCATGAGCAAGTCGGCATGGGAATAAAAGGATAAATCCAATGGTGGCATGTACATCGGGATGGTGCAGGGGAATTTCTTTAAGTTCCTGGAACATTGGGACTGTGTCAGGGGAGAGTGACCTACACTGGAATGGGATCAACATCCTAGTAGGGAGACAGACACAAAATGCTGGAGTAACTCAGCGGGACAGGCAGCATCTCTGAAAAGAAGGAATTGGTGACGTTTCGGTTTGAGACGCTTCTAGTATGGAGGGGTGCCAGTGCTATTAGAGAAGGTTTAAAGTGAGTTGGCAGGTGAATGGGGCTCAGAGTAGATGTTCAGATGGGAAGATTCAGTCACCTAGAGAAGAAAATTTTAGTAACTAGAGAAGGCAGAGCAGGCTAGTAAATGCACACGGGGGAATACTAAAACAAAATTGCCTCTATTTTAATACAAGGTCGAACTAGTAAGGTGGGTGAACTCAAAGCTTTAATTAAAACATATGACTGGACTTTGTTGCCACTACTGTAATTGTTGAAAGATAGGCAGGACTGATAATTTAGTATCAGTAGGTTTGGAGTTTTCAGGTGAGATACAGGAGCATTAAAATGGGACATGGCATTGCACTGATAGCCAAAAAATGCATTATTTCAGTAATGAGGGAGGATAACCTTGACGGCTCCTCAAATGAGGCTATGTGTCTAGAGATTATGAACAAAAAAGGGTATTGTCACTTAGTTGGGAGAGACCAACAAACAGTTAACAGGAATATAGAAGATCAGATACATAGGTAAATTACAGAGAGGTGCGAAAAAAGTAGCGTTATAGTACGAGGGGGGTTAAATTTTCCAAATATTAACCAAATATTAATAGTATAAATGGCTCAGAAGTAGCAAAGAAGAGCTTTTTGAAACAATATGTAGTTAAACCAATGAGGGAGGAAGCATTATAGGATATTATCTTGTGAAATGTAACCGATAAGTTGAAGAGATTGTCAGTGAGCATGCATTGGACATACTGACCGTAACTCCATATATTTCAATATATTTATCTATACTTTAACTGGCTTAAGGATAAAGAAGGATCTTTCAAATTTTCCATTCATTGCTGATCCAATATTGCCCTTGAGAAAATAGTAGTGAGCCACCTTTTGACTATCAGTGAAGGTATTCCAAAAGTACTGTTTATGATTGCATCAATGTGCTGGGATCTTCAGAGATATGCACGCCCAGGAATTTGAAGCATATGACTCTCACCACCGTCGATCCTCATCCTTCCACTTCCAAAGTCCACAATCAGTTCATTGGTCTTACTGATGTTGAGAGCAAGGTTGTTGTTCTGGCCCCTTTTTGTCAGTCAATTGATCTCCCACCTATATTCTGACTCATCATCATCTGTATTTCGTCCAACAATGATGGTATCACCGGTGAACTTGAAGATGGAGTTCGAATTGTGTCCGGCTACACAGTCGTGACTATACAGTGAATAGGGGTCTGAGCACGCAGCCTTGGGGTGCTCCCATGCTGATATTGATCGAGGAAGTAGTGTTACCGCCAATTTGTATTGATTGTGGTCTGTTAATGGGGAAGTCAAGGATCCAGTTGCAGAGATGCGCAGAGACCCAGTTCCGTGAGCAGTAACCAGTTGGAAGGGGATTTTGGTTTTGAACACCTAGCTGTAGTCTATGAACAACAGCTTGACGTATGTGTGTTTTCTTGTCAAGTGGTCCATTGCAGAGTGGAAGCCAGTGAGATTGCATCCATCATTGACCTGTTGTGGTGGTAAGCAAATTGTAAGGGGTCCAGGTTCTTGCTAAGGTAGGAATTGACATGCGCCATAACCAACCTTTCAAAGTACTTAATCACCACAGACTTAATGCCATCGGTTGGTAGTCATTGAGGTGCGTCACCTTACTCTTCTTGGGAAGTGGTATTATTGATTCCCTTTTGCTATTGAAGCTGGTGGGAACCTCAGACCTCTGTAATGAGAGGTTGAAGATGTCTGCATATACTCCAACCAGTTGGTCTGCACATGTTTTAAGAACATGACCTGGCATACCATCAAGTTTCTTTTAGCCTTTTTGATGGCCTTATCCAGGTTATATCTGGATTTTTTATATAACTGTGTATAACATGTTGTATAACTTCTGCCATTCAGGGATCTTTGTGGCAGTTAAAAGAAAAATCAGTACTTCATTCAAAGCTAAATCAGTACTTCATTGAGAATCACCAGATTTGGAGAGAACCCAAATCTTTGGGTCCAATAATCAATACTCTTGCTTAAGCTTTCTGAATAATTTGGATGTTTTACTTTTATTTGCTACATTCTGATCTTTAGAACCTCAGACATAGAAATTTTAATTTTTCAACGTATATCTTTTTGTTTGAAATTAGTAGGGCAGTACAGTGGTGCAGTTGGTAGAGCTGCTGCCATGCAATGCCTGAGACCCAGATCCGAGCCTGAGCTCACATGCTGTCTATGTGGCGTTTGTACGTTCTCACTGTGACTGAGTGAGTCTACTCCAGGTTCTACAGTTCCACCCACATCCCAAAGACGTGCAGGTTTATAGGTTAACTGGGCTCTGTAAAGTTTTCTCTAATGTGCAGGGAGCGGATGGGAAAGTAGGATAACGTTGAACTTGTGTGCACAAGTGATCGAAGGTCAACAAGGACTAGATGGGCTGAAAGGCCTATTTCCATGCTGTGTCTCTAAACTAACCTAAATTAATATAATGGCAGCTAATGTAAAATAATGTTTAAGTATGTTCTTAAGTTTTTACTTCAGAAAGTTGCTTGAGTTTTTTGATGAATGTCCAGCATTGGTATATTTCACTAATAAATCATGGAGAGTACTAGCTTAGGAATCTGGACCAATCTAGGTACAAATGCCATGTCCACCATGTCATGGATTGGTCAAATCGACTGTTCCTCTGTTGCTGTTACTGACAAAAGAGTAAAAATATAAATTTAACTTTGGTAGTGTGGCTAATTATGCTGGATGAGTAAAGATTTTGAAGATCAGTGACTGGAGCTCCACTTTCTGTACATATTCACAGGGTTGATATGAACCCCTGTTTAAAAAAAATCCTATGCATTGTACATCTTATGTAATACTGTTTTTCAGCTAATACAGTGAAACCCAAGTCCCCAAGATCTATACTGCAGTTTAATAGCAAAAAAAATGACTTGAGTAATTAAGTGATTGTTATTATTTCTTTACTGCACTGTCCTGATAAGATGGCTGAGGGCCAACAGGAATTTGATATTAGTGATTGGGCACAGGAATTTGAATTATCTGACCAGACTTTAGTAGCCCTTAGGGAAAAGGGGTTCTCTTCAATATGAGCATTTTCTAAATTGACCCCTGAGATGATTAAAAAGGAGTTTATTAAGTCTATTACTCTGGCACAACATATGCTGTTGATTGATGTAGGAGTTGCTTCATGATCTGTTAGCCAATTACCATTGAAGCAGATTGTTGAGGCAGGTGTTTCCTCCATTTCTGTGGGGATTTTAAAGGAGCAGTTATATTCTGCCTTCAAGTTTTATTGAGATTTTTTAGTAACACTTTTCAATTGAATCTTGCCCTGTTTTAATCAATGGCCAAATGTGTAGAAATCATTGTCATATTTATTAGACAACCAGTTCCAACATACTTCAGCAATCTGGCTCCACAAATCCATGACAAACTAATTGATCTACTAGATGGGCAAATAAATCACTTTATTCCTGATGACTGGAGTTGCAAATATTGTAAATCTACTGTCTTTAAACATATTGGAAAATGCTGAAACATTGATGTAATTATTGTAGAGGTTGTAATGTGCTGAAGATTGTTTTATATTTGCCAAAAGGATTTTAAATGTGCAGCGATCAAATAAGCACCAATATAACTCCTGCCTTGCCAACCCCCTCCCTGTCCCCCTTCACTTTTACCCCAACCAAAAATCAAACCATGGCATATTTGTCTTAAAGCTGTATTTTGCCCCATGATTTTAAAAAAAGCACTGTTACAATTCTTTAAAAATTACAGCAACAAATTATTATCAACACTTAAACATCTTTTTTATCTTGTTTAAGATTTAATGCAGCATTAGCAGCATTAGATAATCATTGCATAAAAGTCACAGATATAAGCAAATAAGGCTAATATTCTAGATTAACCTGATGTAGTTGTTATAGGTTTTACTCATATTGCTTGTGCTTGCTGTTTGAGGGCCCTACCAATTTGAGTACAATTAACTTATGTATTCCGATTAATTATCAGGAGCAGATTTCTGAATTCAGCTAACAGTGATTCATATTGCCCCATTCCAATTAAATGTTTTAAGACATATTTAAGCACCTTATTCTTATTAATAGATTTGGTCATAACTTTCAAAAGGGAACTAGTCAGGCCAAAGAGCTAAAACAAAATGTAGGAATAATGTGATCATGTAAAAATGTACTGATTATCCAGTAAAGTACAATTGTTAAAGTGGTTTAATAAATGCCTTCAAGTAAGTAATTGGGACACACAAGAAGCTAGTTAAAATTAAAATGACTAATAATTTAAGTTAGCTAAAAAAAACACAATTTACTTGTACTTTTACATTTAATAAACTGCTAACAGCTAAAGGCCAAGTCAAAGTCAAAGAAGGTATCGTGTTATTCTGATAACACCTGAAGATGAGATGTTTGTAATGCATTTGATAAGACTTGTAGGTGAAATAGGTCAAAGAATCTCCTTTATTTATTTCCTGCGCATGCTGAAAATTTACCAATAGTACGAGGATATCACGGGATTAAGAATTTAATGAAAGTGGAAACAAAATTCGAAGTCAAGGGGATCAGGTGTGAACTTCTCTAGGTGCTACATGCTGAAGATTACACGGTACTCAACTGCAATTATTGGGTCATGAGGTAGTCCCATACCTAGCAAGATCTGCACAATGTCTAGGGTTGGAAGAATAATAGCAAGTAACATATGTATAAATAAATATCAATGTCCAATGGAGAAATCCTAACCATCAGTTTTTGAAATTCTGCAAACAAACAGTCGTAAATAACAATCAATATTTTAGGGATGGCCATTGATCAATATCACATAAATACTATAGCTGAAAGAATATTTGAGTATTCCGGTACTGCTGATTTCATGATTCCCAAAATGTTTCCATGCTTACAAGACTAAAAGGAATGGTGAAGGAATACTTTCCATTTCCCCAGATGGTGCATTATTAGGACAAAGCAGCACACCACAAACCTGTATGTCTTTGGAGTATGGGAGGAAACAGGAGGGCCCAGAGAAAACCCACATGGTGACAGGGAGAATGTGCTGACAGCACCCGCAGTCAGGATCAAACCCAGGTCTCTGGCGATGTAAGGCTACCTCTGCACCACTGTTCCACCCCAAAGTAAGCCGACATCCATAGGTTCAGAAAGGAGTAGACTAGAATGATTAAGAATGGTGGAGACATTGAATTTATCAAGTTAATGATCAATAGTTCTGTAAAGGGCCAGAGGTCAGAGGTCAGAGGAAGGGATATCTGAAAGCAGGGGAAAGGGTCTACATTCTGGATAAAGAGTCCTGGTAAGGCGAAAGGCACTAGTGAAGGTGGTGGAAGAGGAGCTGAACGTCATGCATGCTCAGAATTCATTGAGATGAGGACGTCAATGACCTTTCATCAGAACTGGTCAACTGAAAGATTAAAAGACCATTGACCTAATCTATATTACTAAATGTCTGATCTTGACCACTTCCTGTTGTTCTGTATATTGATTTTAGAAAAATCGCTGCCACTTACAGCTGTTATTTTTGGCCATCTTACTCAGAGTCCCCCTCCGGTGCGCAGGACAAGATTGATTTTTCCCATCGATGAAAAATAAAACTTATTAGTGTTTAAAAAATGTTGAGATTCTCTCTCCTGAAGGCCACGCCCCTGCCAGAGGGACTATAAAACCCGGAAGTGTTGAGTGCCTCAGTCAGTCTCTGCAAGATGGGGGAGCGAGAGGGTCACGTCTCTCAGTCTGAGCTGTGAATAACACGGAACACATGTCTACTAAACTGTGAGTGGTTTTACTGACCTGTCAGTGCCCTTAATGTGGTTTGAAAATATAGTTTGGAAATGCTAAAGCTGTGTTGCCTTTTATTTGGAAATGCTAAAGCTGTGTTGCCTTTGGTTTGAAAATACTAAAGCTGTGTTGCCTTTGGTTTGGAAATGCTAAAGCTGTGTTGCCTTTGGTTTGGAAATGCTAAAGCTGTGTTGCCTAATTAAAGTTGCCTTGCCTAATTAAAGTTGCCTTGCCTTCTATATAATTGAAAGTCTAATCTTGAACACTTCCTGTTTGCGCTTTATATTGATTTTAGAAAAAACGCTACCACGTATAGCTGTGATTTTAGGCCATCTTACTCAGTCCCCCTCCGCTCATCAGGTAGCAATGTTACAAAATTTTGAGATTTTAAAAATAAAGTCTGCAATTTATCCCATCAGATAAAGCATTAAAAGAAGTTGAATTTGACACCTAATTCACTTTCATACCTTCGGTATTAAAAAAGTTATGGCCATTTTCATAGTCGGAAATTAGCATCTTGTTCCCTATTGCTTTTCCATTGACCTAACACAAAAGCTGTGATCGAGGACAGTCAAAAGCCCATAACTTTCTTAAAAATTAAGAGAACTGAAAGAAATTTTCAGTTATTATAGATTGAAGCATTCTGAAACAAATATGAAACAATCTTATTTAGATGACATGAAATTAAAGCATATAATTAGTTAGTTACCTAATTGTAGCTAATTACAAAATTCAATTACTAGATCTAAACATCTATCAATTTCTTAAGAATAGATTAACATTTTTAAATAGCCTAAGTGTCCAAATAACATTCACACAAGAATTCACAATATAACATAATTTTTAAATCTCATTGTCATGGATTTACAGGTCAAATGGAAGGAATTTAATGTTTAATACCTGTAAATTAATGGACATTTAAATCATTTTGCGAGTGAGGATTTCTGGAACACGATCATTTGGAACGTTGATTTGCGGTGAATTTAACCCCGTATTGGCAAGAAAAATGCTGCCATTAGTTCGGGGAATAAAATCACCGTTTCACATGAAAAAATGTGAATTAAAGGCTTCTTAAGAAGCACTTTTATACATTAAAATAAACCACTTTCGTTTACCTGTCCCGTACGTGAAATCCGTCCCTGTTGTTGGCGTTGACGGCTTCAGAAGCTGATTTTAAAATGACTGCAGAGCTGAAATTGTCGGGAGATTTTTTTTTTTAAATACTCAAAACGCCCCTCGGAACGATTCTTCCGCAAAAGCTTGTTCTCCAACGAAATATAATACAGGACAAGGTAGGAGAAACCCGCGTTTTAACCCCGCCCCGCCCCCCCTCAAAGGCGCCAAAATCGCGCACACGGCCAGTGGCAGAATTACAGCGCCACTGAAAGTAAGTATTGTAACATACCTACATCAGGTGCCGAGGATTTTTTCCCATCGATGAAAAATAAAAGAGTTATTAGTGTTAAAAAAATGTTGAGATTCTCTCTCCTCTCAATCATGCCATTAAGGCCATGCCCCTTCTGGTGGGAGGGGGGAGGGACTATAAAACCCAGAAGTGTGGGCGTGGCTCAGTCTCTGCAAGATGGAGGAGGGAGAGGTCGTGACTCACTGCACTTGAATTTGGTGGCCTTGCACCCTGCTGGAAATGGAATTTCAAGGAATAGCCGTAAGTCAACTGCCAGCCCACCAGCCTTGAGTGAGTGAGCTGCCAGCACAACATGCTTGGGTGACTGAGCCGTCAGTCCAAGAATCCATTCTGCCCACAATGTCCATACTAGCCCTCTGGAAACCAGTCCCTTCAGCCCACAACACCCATACTAGCGGTGCAGAACCCCCCCCCCCCCCCGCCCCAATATTGGAATTGGTGGAGAGGTGGAATATTGCATTCCACTTAGTCTAGTTACTAACTATTTCCTTCTCTGGACCTGCTGAATATCTCCAGTATTCTCTCTCAGATTAAATATCCAGTCTGGTCTTTCCTCAAACATAACGATGCTGCCTCCTCTTAACAAAACTCGATCATGAGCTACAAATACATCTTCCCCTGCATTCCACAGTACATTGTGTAACATTTTTTTTTATTGTCTCCCATTTACCTTTGTGTTGATAGGGTATTAAGGATTGTATGGAACATTTTGCTTTTTTGTCTACTTCATCAATTGTTAGAACCTCTGGGAGTTGCATATTGTGCAGTGAAGCTGATGAGCTCGTCCGTCAAGTTTAAAGAAGGACTCCCAACAGAGGCTGGGTTTGGACATTGTGACACTTTATCTGATGGATTTTCTTTTCCTACACAAATCTATACAGTTGCAATATCAAAAAACACCTTTGGTTCTGACGTAAAGGATTTGACGTTGGCTTTCAAAGACAGGAACAGACAAATTCAGAGTTTGTGGTCTTTACAAATGTTGATGGATTGTATTATCCATGCTATTGCAAGTGCCTATCATTCAACCTGATTATAAAGCTGCCTCAGTTGCTTTGGCTCAGTATACAGTTCCTGTTTCTGAGTCAAAAACATTGTAAATTAATCTACTATACCCATGTTTTGAAGGCACAATCTACGGTATTACTCTATGGTAGTGAACAACTGTTGCCTTGATGGTGCTGTAATCCTTTGAGAAAAACATCAAAACAAAGTCATTCTATCTATTCAGGTGGGTATTAAATGATTTAGAAAATATTCACAAAACATAAAGGACTTTTCCAAGTTTGGCGTCAATATTGTTTCCTCAAATAACAATTCAAAAATAGATTACTTGTGTCACCGGCATACCCACATATTAGTAATTGGTAGAGCATAGTGTATACAAAAGGCTATTATTTTTACTCGTATATATCTGCCATTGTGGAACAATTTCCTCACATTGTCCTCACTGGGAGATTCTGAATGCATAAGTACAAGAATTTTTAGTCTGTACTTCCTCCCAATATAGAAAACAATGAAGTCCCTGGAAATTAAATCATGAATTACTGCCAACTTTAATTTCCTACTGGATGTTTGCATTATTTACAACCAGTGACTGCACTGCTGTCGTGATAATAGTGTTGAAACATGCTGTGGTTGTGATCATCCAAAGCAAAGTTCTCACTTACCTGATCTCTTCTGAATGTGTCTGTAATTCTTCTCCTCTGCTTTATTTCAAGGCTGTTGGTACTTTATGACTGAAAAACAGACCAAAAATAAACAAAATGATTTGTGGTCGTATTTATAGCAAAACTGTCAACACTTGTGATCATTACTTTGTCAAAGTGACAGCAACGTGAGGGACTGGAAATACATTCAAAAGGTTGATGTGATGTTGAAATACAGGCTTACCTACAGCAGAGAATTTTCCATCAGATTTCTGGATCACTTAATGCCCATGAGGAAATTTGCTTCATTTCTCATTGATATTTTATTTCTCGTTAGCAAATATTTAGGTATAAAACTCCCCACTTGGCTAAAATCTTTAACCATTTTTCCTTCAACCTCATTGTTTTTGTCAGACTGCTATTTGCTATCCTATGCCAAATATCATGACAGGTACTGCTGCTGCATGGAGGAGATCTCCCAAGCCTGAGGCGCTTGAGGCAGGTGATGCCAACCTGTCCAGGAATTCTAGATAGATCTGTACAAGGCCATCAGGGTCACCAAGGAACAATTCTAGACCAAGCTAGAGTCCCAGACTAACCATATAGTAACCTGTCAATGGTGACAAGGCTATGTCAAGCTACAAAACAAAGTTGGGCAAAATTACTGGAAACAACATATCCTCCTGACAATCTCAATTAATTCTATTATCATTTTTAACGGAAGGTCAGTAGAGTGATGTCATTAGGGCAACACAGTATTGCAGCGGCAGAGTTGCTGCCTTACAGCACCCGAGATCCGGTTTCAATCTTGACTACAGGTGCTGTCTGTACAGAGTTTGTACATTTTGCTTGTGACCAGGTAGGGTTTCTTCGGGCGCTCCGGTTTCTATCCACAGTCCACAGAAATACAGGTTTGTAGGTTTTGGCTTTGGTAAAATTGTAAATTGTTTCCAGTGTGTAGGAAAGTGCTAGTGTACAGATGGACGCTGGTCATTATGGACTCGGTGGGTGTAGATTGGTTACTTCACACTAACCAATTGTAGTCCTTATTAGTAGAAGCTCTGCCCACCATGTGGTTTATATTATCAGAACTCAGCTCATGCTGTTAGTCGAATTGCTGCTACGCTTGTTATAACAACATGCTGAAGTATACTGTAAGTTAACTTTAATAAACAATGTTGCACCATGTTCTGCAAATGACTGACTCATTTACATGGTGGCAGAAGTGGGATCTGCCAAAACGAACTTTTGGCATCCAGAACAGAGAACACAGATGCACTGTCTATCTGAGCAGCAACTTCCTCTACTGTTCGCATCGGGTAGTGTGGGCGTTTGATCGCTGTGTTTAGGTCTCTGGGGTTGATGTAGATTCGGATTTCTTCCTTGTTTTTCTTTGTTGTAACCACCATGGTGGAAACCCAGTCGGACGGGTCAGTAACCATAGCAATGACACCCAGGGACACCAGCCGCTTGAGCTCATTGTATTCTCTGTCGCGCATAGCATACGGGATGCGGTGTGGTGCCCGGACCACAGGTGTAACATTTGGATCAGTGGCGATATTGTACTTGATGGGCAGCTTTCCAAGCTTGTCGTCAAATAGTTCTTTGTATTGTGAGAGTATCTGCTGAGTGGAGCCCTCAGTGGGAGAGAATTAATGGACAGCAGGCCGAAAGGAGACCAGGTCTAGATCCTGGCATGCGTTGATGCCAAGCAGGGTTGCAGAATCCCCACGAACAATGAAAAACTTCAGTTTGTGACCTTGAGACTCCACGTTGCAATTCAATTCCGTTTCTCCAAGTGGCAGCGTACCTCTCCCCCATAGACTCGTAACATAGCCGTAGTATTTTCAATACGTTCACTGCTACGAATTTGTTTAAATTCAGATAAAGACATGACATTACATTTCGCACCAATATCAATCTTTGCAAGCGCAATGTTGTTGTTAATGAGGAGAGAGACTTCAGGGTCAAGTTGCTTGTTAGTGAAAGGAAGCAGGGAGTGAATGTCTGAACTGTTATCTTGACTCGCAGGGAGGAGAGCGGGGGATGGCGCTTCCAGCTCTTGGAACTCGTTATCAGTAGGTTCATGTTTTAACAGGTGGTAATTTAGCCTCGGGAAGTGAGCCATGCGATAGCGGCAACATTTCATGAAGTGGTTAAATTTCTTACAATAGTGGAACATTTTACCGTATGCAGCACAGAATTCGCGACCTGGAGCGTGGGAGCCATTACAGTTGCAACTTAAGGATTTCGAAAGCTCTTTGGTGCTGTGGGTACCAGGACCAGGCAGTGTCCTTGTTAGTCAGTTCCCGCAGGGGGGCAGATATGTCGCAGAGTTTGGGAATGAATTTCCCCAGGCCATTCTCAGGGCTTGTTTCCGCGCTGTATCTCTAAAGTCTAAAGTCTAAATCTGACCCAATACATGGTCGCCATCTCAATTATCAGATCAGTCTTCTTGGAAGTGAACACATGGAGTCCTCGGCTGTGTCTTTAGAACTTGTGTGAACCAGCTGGCGGGAATATTTACAGATATCTTTTACATCTTCCTATCCTAATCTGAAGTTCTCACCTGCTTTAACAAGAAAACTATCATCCCAGTGCCAAAGTAAAACCAGATAGCATGTCTTAATGACTACTATTTAGTGGGTCTGACTACCACTATAATAGAACATAGAGCAGAAAAACAGGCCTTTCAGCCCACAATGTCTGTCCAGAACATGATGCCAATTCCAACTCATATCTGCCTGTACATAATCCATATCCCTCCATTTCCTGCATAGCCATATGCCTATCCAAATGTTTCTTAAATGCCGCTATCAACCAAACACCTGGCGGTGCATTCCAGGCACTCACCACCCTCTGTGTAAATAAACTTGCCCTATACACCTCCTTTAAACTTTGCCCTTCTCAACTTAAAGCTATGCCTTCTAGTCTTTGATTTTTCTCCCTGAGAAAAAAAGATTCTGGCTATCTACCCAAGAAATGCTTTGGGAGATCACAGTGCACAGAACTCAGGCTTCCCAGAGAGCCGAGATCCACTGCAATTTGCCTATGGCTGCAACAGGTGCACAGCAGACATCATCGCCCTGGCCCTACACTCATCTCTAAAAAATGTCTCCTACGTCAGACTACCATTTATTGACAATAGCCTCAACACCCAAATGGGCCTGTCCCACGTAGGCAACTTTTAGGCGACTGCAGGAGACTATGCCATCGCCACATGGTAGTCACATGTTTTTGCGGGTGGTTGCCGAGGAGTCGCCTTCATGGTCAAGAGTTGAAAATTTAACGGCGACTAGAATGAAGCCGCCATGGAGAGTAGCGAGAATTCTTGTGCCATAGGTGGGTCTCCAGGAGGTCCTAGTGGGTTGCCAGGAGGTCGAAGGTGCTGACCGGTGAATTTCATTGGCTCATTTGGTGTAAAAAAACGTAAGCGGTAGTTTTCAGAACCA
This sequence comes from Malacoraja senta, assembly GCA_038087875.1. Classification (NCBI taxonomy): domain Eukaryota; kingdom Metazoa; phylum Chordata; class Chondrichthyes; order Rajiformes; family Rajidae; genus Malacoraja; species Malacoraja senta. The sequence goes on from CM075978.1 coordinate 137,493,197, forward strand.
AGGATAACCGACCGGTAATGTTAATGTCCGCAGAGCTTCACAGATGTGTATCTCTGGCTTCTTAAAAGTTGTCTCCTCCTCACCCCTCTCACCCCCTTCTCCCCCCTCTTTTAAAGGACTTACCGTACACTGTGCTTTTTAGCTTCTTAATTACTGCGCCAACCTTCCTGTTCATCGCGGTGTGTGTCTGTATCACATTGGCTTTGCACCGTGTGAATTTCACTCAGACAGCGCTCCCCCCACTTGCCCTGTCCCACGCCTGCATAACGGGCTGATGAAGGAAGCGATGTGTTTGTGTGTGTTCCACTCTGACAGTCGCCATTTTTGTTGCCGGTTTTTCAGGCGACTGCCGGCAACTTGACAATCACCGGCAGCCGCCTGAAAAATCGCCTAAGTGGGACAGGCCCATTAGTCCAACCAAACTCATCTCCAAACTCCTGCGCCTGGGACTCAGCAACCCTTCTGCAACAGAATCCTTGACTTCCTGACCCAGACACTGCAGTAAGGACAGGGGACAAAACATCGTCCACAATAATTCTCAACACCTGTCCTGCATGGCTACATTCTCAGCCTCTTACTAATCTCCTTGTACATTCACAACTATGCAGCCAAATTCTGCTATGAGTCCATTTACAGGTTTGCAGATGACATCACGTTGATCTCAACCAATGAGGAGAAGGTGTACAGAATGGAGATAGAGAGTTTTGTAGAGTCATAGAGTCTAAACAAAACTAAATAGAGTGATACAGTGTGGAAACAGGCCCTTTGGCCCAACGCACACACCAGCCAACATGTCCCAGCTACAGTAGCTTGGTGTCAAGAAGCAACCTCTCTGTCAATGTCAGCAAAAGGAGGGAGCTGGTCGTATTCTTCAGGAAGCAGGATGGAGCACATGGCTCAAGCTGTATTAATGGTGCTGAATTAGAAATGGTCGTTACTAGGTGTAAATAACACTAACAATTTGTCCTGGTCCAATCATATTGATGCTATGAACAAGGAAGCACACCAACTCATCTACTTCCTCAGAAGGTGAAGGAAATTGTACAGATACACCACATAAAGCATCCTCTCCAGGTGCATCACAGCTTGGTATGGCAATTGTTCCTCCCAATTCTATGAGAAAATGCAGAGTTTTGTAAATGCAGCCCAGTCCATCATCAAACCAGGCTCTGTGTCGCCCTTAACCCCCTGCCCCCCCACCCCCCCTCCCCCCACCCTCCAAACCCCACCTCCAATCAATTTTATCTGTATTTTATGTTGCCGCATCCAACATAATCAGACCACTCAAATCCTGGTCATTCTCACTTCTCCCCTCACCCTCTAGGTAGAAAATTAAAAGACTTGAAAGCACATACCACTCCATTCAAAAACAGTGTCTCCTCTGATGTTATCAGACTCTTGCACTGACATTTCTTGTGCTAAGTATGAATTCCCAATCTTCCAATCTCCCTTGTTGCGGTCCTTGCACTTTTTAAAAAAAATTATCCACACTTTCTCTGTAGCTGTAACACTACATTCTGCACTGTTTATTTTTTTCTTTTGCACAATGATATATTCATGCAAGTCATTATTGGTCTGGACAACATGCGAAACAAAGCCTCTGTACTTCAGGACAATTGACAATAATGAACCAATACCAATACCTGGAAGTGTCTCTTACATTGTTAGCTGTAGCTAGGTGAGAACGAAAAGCTGGTGTGGGAGAGGGATGGAAAGAGAGTGAATGCAGGGGTTACTTGAAGTTAGAGAAATCAATACTCATACTCCTGGGTTGTAAGCTGTCCAAGCAAAATATGAGATGCTGTCCCTCCAATTTGCATTTAGCCTCACTGACAATGGAGGAGGCCGAGGACAAAAAGGTCAGTGTGGGAATGGGAAGGAGAATTAAAGTGTTCAGCAACCAGGAGACCAGGTAGGTCCAGGCAGACTGTGCGAAAGTGTTCAGCAAAACGATTGTCCAGTCTATGTTTGGTCTCACCGATGTATAAGGGTCCACATCTTGAACAATGGATACAGTAGATGAGGTTGGAGGAGGTGCAAGTGAACCTCTGCCTGACGTGAAAGGGCTGCCGGGGTCGCTGGACAGAGTCGAGGGAGGAGGTATTGGGACAGGTGTTACATTTGCTGCGGTTGCAGGAGAAAATACCTGGGGAGAGGGTGGTTTGGGTGGGAAAGGATGAGTTGACCAGGGAGTTGTGGAGGGAACGGTCTCTGCAGAAGGCGGAGAGGGATGGAGATGGGAAGATGTGACTAGTGGTGGGATCCCGTTGGAGGTGACAAAAATGTCGGGGGATTATGTTTTGTATGCGACAGCTGATGTGGTGTAAGGTAAGGTCTAGAGGGACTCTAGAGATTAGAGATTAGATTAGAGATTCCTTTATTTGTCATTCAGACCTTTCGGTCTGAACGAAATTTCGTTGCCTGCAGTCATACATATAATAATAAATAACAAAACACACAATAAACACAAATTAACATCCACCACAGTGAGTTCACCAGGCACCTCCTCACTGTGATGGAGGCAAAAGTCTTAAAGTCTCTGTCTCTTCCCGCTTTGTTCTTCCTCTGCGCTGAGGCGATCCAGGCTTCTGATGTTGTGACCCCGCCGGGTGATGGTAAGTCAATCCCGCGGCTGAATCCGTGCTCCGCGACGGGCCGGTTCAAACTCCGCAGCCCGGGGTGGCCGAAGCTGCCGAAGCTGCCGCCCTCCAGTCCAGCGGACGCAGCTGTAGTTTAGAAGAAGAAGAATTTAGAATGCCATTTATTGTCATTTAACACCAAGGTTCAACGAAATTTCGTTCCTGCAGTCATAACAGCAACAAAAAAAACCCACACAATTAACACAATTCCACACAAACATCCATCACAGTGAATCTCCAAACACCTCCTCACTGTGATGGAAGGCAAAAGTCTTATCTCTTCCCTGTTCTCTGTTCTTTATTCTTCTCCCGCAGTCAAGTAGTCAAACTGCTGCATCGAGCTGATCGAGGCTCTTGATGTTGGAGCCCCCATTCAGGCCACGCCGGGCGATGCAAGGCCGCGCTCCGGGTCTTGATGTTGGAGCCCCCCGGTAGCGCCAGCAAGTCCAGCGGCCATTTAAAGCCGTGCCGGGCGATGTTAGACCCCGCTCCAGGCCATCCTCAACCCCGCAACTCGGGCGGGAGAAGTTGCCGTTGCGGGAGCCCCGAAAAGCGGTCTCCCACCAGGGACCCGCGAGCTCCCGATGTTACCGTCCACCGGGCCAGCAGCTGGAGCTTCCGAATCTCCGGGGTCGGGTAGCAGCCGCGCGCCACCACAGCTCTCCACGCTCCGAACTCAGTCAGCTCCGTGATGGTGAGTAAGTCCGCAGGCTCCGCGACTGGAGCCCCAGGTCGTTCCGGTTGGAGGCCGTTCCACGGTGCTAGGCCCCAACGACAACGGAGACCCGACAGGGAAAAGGTCGGGTCTCCCATGCAGGGAAGAGATTTAAAAGTTTCCCCACCCACCCCCCACACATACCCAGTTTAAAAAAACCACTATACACTACACTCAAACGAGACAAAAAAATAGTTGCGGGAGCTCCAGAAACACACGTCACCCACCTGTGACCTGCGAGCTCCCGGCGATGTCGTCCACCGGGCCCGCGGCCGAAGCTCCGGATTCAGGTCGCCACCAGTGTCCTCGGTCGCCACCGCCGGAACGCCACCGCAGCCCCAAAGCAGGCCAGCCCTGCGCTGGTAAGTCCTGGCTCTGCCTCCGGAGCCTCGAGGTCGGTCGCTCGCAGTTGGAGTTGGAGGCCAGCAGCTCCGCCATTAGGCCTCGGCGCAGACGGAGGCAGAGAAGAGGGAAACAACAAGAAAAAGTTGCATTCCCCCGAAGGAAGAGACAAAAATCATGTTTCACCCCCCCACCCCCCACACATACACAACCCAATAAACTAAAATTTAACTAAAACAGGACAAAAGAAAACAACAAAAAAAGTAAAAACAGACGGACTGCAGGCGAGCCGCTGCTGTTCTACAGCGCCGCCACTTCCACTCTGTCCCTGTTGTGACTAAGGGGAGGGGGAGCAAGGGCGGAGCTGCAGGGTACCAAGGAGACATTTGTGAGGGCCTCATCTGTGATGGAAGAGGGGAACCAACAACATCAGTTTCTGTGTGTAGGAAGGAACTGCAACTTCCTACACCACCGAAGATAGACACAAAATGCTAGAGTAACTCAGCGGGTCAGGCAGTATGTCTGGAGAAAAGGAATATGTGACTTTTCGGGTCAAGACCCATATCAACGTCAGCTTTATACAGGAAACCTGACAGTGCAGTAATGCGAACCTCACAACTGAAGTTCGTGATTTTTTGCAATTTCGGTCAACATTTGGCTGACCCACAATTCAATTTTGATGTCAGAAATGACACTGAACAATTTCTAAGCCTTATCGTCTGCACAGAAGAGGTTAGACAATGAAATTCAGATAATTTCAGTGATAGCTTAGCCATCTGTTAGATGCTCAGCTGTAGTTTTGGCATATGGAATCAACACACAATCAGTGAATTAACTTGAATGTTTTATGCACTGTTCTGAATATTAAGCCTTGTTGAATGAGATGAGTGTTTCAGTGGCATACTCAGAGATGATTATTGTTGAACAAAGCACAGAAACCAAATTTTAAATGCATGGATTCTCAGTCCATCAGATTAACTTGTGAACATTCCATTGTTTTTAAAATAATAACTTAGATTTTAAGATTTATCTAATGATATATCAGCTTGCATCTTAATCCTTTGTATATTTCCCAATCACTATTTCACTCATTGTAAAATGTCTCACATATTGTAATAACCAGATTATTTTACCTCCTTACATGCTATCTATAAAAATATGATTAGCTGCTACTTGACTTGTTGTCAGACCATGACAGGAGGATGGTGTAATTTGCCCTGCCATATAAGAAAAGGGAGTCTGTATCACACAGCAATTAATCTTTGAGGACAAGTGATTTTAAGGTCAGCATTGAGTACCATCTTTCACTACCAACTGGAAAATCTGGGTTACATTTTTGTTTTTGAAACATTAGTGAAATGCTAATTTCTTGTACAACTTCTAACCATGTAACAAAATTATAGAAACATGCACTTTGAATTATGTACTTCCTGTGCATGTGGTTTTGTTAATACTCATTAAAATTGTCAAAGTCCATCGATCCTATTGCACAACGTACAATATTTCAGGTTAATGGGTTAAGACAATATTTCAGGTTAATGGGTTAAGACAACAAATAAAAAAATCTTGAGGTAACAAATCAGATTCTTCGAATTCTGCTCATGTACACTATGTAAGTGTGTGGAATAAATAGTTCCTAAACACGGCAGATAATTGAGCAGCATCATGCTGCTGCTACAACATCAATGATAATTATTTGTAGGGCCTGTTGAACCATCTGAAATTTAAATAACTTCAGATTCTAACATAAGGTGCAAGTATTCTTGCATAGAGGCCAGACATCAATGCAAAGGGAAGTTAAAGACAGATTAATGGGCGGCATGGTGGCGCAGCGGTAAAGTTGCTGCCTTACAGCGCTTGCAGCACCGGAGACCCGGGTTCGATCCCAACTAGGGGTGCCATTTCTGTGGAGTTTGTATGTTCTCCCCATGAGATCTTCGGTTTCCTCCCACACTCCAAAGACGTACAGGTTTGCAGGTAAATTGGCTTGGTATAAGTGTAAATTGTCCCTAGTGTGTGTAGGATAGTGTTAATATGCGGGGATCGCTGGTCAGTGTGGACTTGGTGGGCTGATGGGCCTGTTTCCGTGCTGTATCTCTAAACTAAACTAGACAGATATCATAGTAATTAAACAGATAAAAAACCTAGGCCTTAATTTATTTGTTTTGCTTTTGTTTGGTTCCTTCATGGCTTTGTCTCTCGTTTCTGCCCAGCCCTGCACACCCGTTTCATTATATCATAGAACCATCCTTTAATTTTCTTCTTCTTGCGTATGGCGTGCACAGCCCAAAGTTGTAACACAACTTGTTCTATTTGATAGTAAGATTAAACGAGAACTTACCAACTTTGATCTTTATTTTATGAGGAGTTACTTTGGTGATTACGTGAAGAAGACCCGTCAGGGCGCATGCGCGTCAATCTTCAAAGCAGCGGTATGAAATCACAGATAACACAATATTTAAAGTAACATATTAAGATGAGCAACATGAGAACTACCATATGACCTTTTTTTATGAGAGAGGGTTGGGCGTGGCGGGCACGTAATCACCAACGTAACTCCTCATAAAATAAAGATCAAACTTCAAACTTGGTAAGTTCTCGTTTAATCTTACTATTTTACTTCGGAGTCACGTTAGTGACTACGTGAAGGGTTCAAAGCCCTGTGATTTTATGCCGCAGATCCAAATCCCGGCTTCTCACTGCATTGATTGACTTTCGATGAGAAACAATCAATAATGCGTTAAACATGAAATGTGAATATCATGCAGTAACAATTGATTTGAATAATCAAAACAACCAGTAACCCCTCTATCCCAGGGGAAACTAAACAGGACTTAATCCTGAATTTGCAAACAGCCTCTCGCCGATCGGCAATCAGCCGATAGTAAAAAAATTTAAAACAATTCATTTGACCACCTGTAAGAATATGGCCGATGTGAACATCCATCGCCCTAGCCGACGACGTTGCTGCTGCATGAGTGGAAAAGGATATATACACTTCAGTGTTAATACCTGCCTGAATCAACATTTGCTTTAAACCACCTTGAGATAGTCTTGCACTGACATTCTCCTATGTGGCTACATGTAACTAATAAACAATGCTGTTTCCACATTTCTTAAGGTCTTTATAGCTTCAATATAATGAAAATAAATGTGCCATTACACATAAACATGGATCAGTAGATTATGCTGAAACAAATTTAACAAACCTGTGACACCTGGCCTGCTCTGTTTGAGCAGAACGCAAATATATAACATAACATTCTCTTCAGCAACTTCCATCCTGTCTAGCAGAAGCTTTTGCAAACTCTGCACTTGCTATGCTGAACCAATGCCATGAGCATAACCACTTTCATGATTAGTTTGGCAAATTCAGAGACATGACAGGAACGTACAGTCGAAGCATCTTGAGGACCACACTTACATTCCAGATCGTCATATACCTGGGTTTAGGAGGTTTAGAGTTGAAATTCCTTTCATCAATCCAGCTCTGATATGATGAAACCCAATAGGATCTTTCCTGACCCCATCAAAACCATACGAGGACAAAGCACTTAAAGCTGTATTAATGGTGCTATAACTGAGCCCCTCATCATCGTAGAGTGTCAACAGGAACTCTAAAATATCCACAATACCTGCAGTACTATAGTCAATATTATTTTGTACACAATATTGCTCCCATTTTTTTTTTTACATAAGTAATATACCCCTTTTGAGTACTCTTTCTCCAGGCTACAGTGAGCATGTCCACCGTTCACCCAGATAGTCCTTGCTCCAGGTATGGCCTTCTTAAAACCTGCAAATTAACAAGTCACTACTATCACATAACAGATGACTTTCCCGTGTTAGCGGATGCTCCAGTCGATTCCTACGCTTGGGAACCACCAAAAAGAGGTTGGATCCCTAACTGTAACATCAAAGGGAACCATGCTTGATTCGGCCAATTAGGTATTACAAGCACCCCCAAAGTGGCATCGTGCTTGATTTCTTGCAGACTCCGACCTATTAGGCAAAATGGTAGGAAAATATATAAAACATACCACCCCAATGTAAAGTCTAAGTATCAATTGTAAATGCCACCTGGTCTGGTTCCCATGAAACCTATTTAGGCTGCTGATGGTTGAACCTTGATGCAAAACAATCGATATCTGGCATTCATATATAGGTACTATATTATTGAACAACTCCTGGTTCAACATCCAATCTATGTTGTCATGGAACTTTCGTGACTTGGCGTCGGCTACTATGTAGAATCTACCTGGTAGATAAATAGCTGAAATATATTTTTCAAGGCTCACATGTGATTAGCCAATCTGTCACAAAATGCCGACTTGATTCCACCGATGTGATTAATATATATGCCACTTGCGTAGTATTGTCAATCTGAAACTGAACATGCAGATTACATTTGTTAGAGCAATAAGCCTCTTTATAGTTAATTGCCCATGTCTGCAGAAGCGATGCCTCTTGCTCAGTCCATCTGCCTCCACAGCTGAAACTCGTATCTGTGACACCCCACCCGAGTGCACTGACATTCATCTGCAAAATCATGGAAGGCTGGTCAAGCATTACCTTGCTATAACTTCTGGACACATGGTGAATCGACCATTGCAAACCAGAAATAGCCTTTACTGATAACTGCACAGGTCTATTATAATGACCCGAATGTATCCTTAATGCCTCCATTAGCTTGATACACCTGTCAATTAGCTCTACCCTTTTTTCCCTGGGCAGAGTCACTTAATTGAATCAATTGTGACCCAAATAGTCAGGTGTTAATTTGGATTCCTCTGGATGGATAATGCCCAATCTTTGAAAATTGGATTTAACAACTATCACCTGTTACTTCAGCTGTTCTCTTGGATACCCCTGTAATCAAGATATCATCGAGATAAGCCATGAGCACCTGACCCTGGCCTCTCAGCATGCCTATTATAGGTTTTAACAATTTTGTTGCCATAGTTGATCCATCCAGGTGAATTTCAAATATCCTTACCCTGCAAATAAACAGACATTGAGTAATGCGCATCTTTAAGGTCTATAGTCGCCATATAGCATCCTCTTGACCCAGTTGCTTGGCAGTGACAATCCCATCTTACAATGTCTATACTACATCCCCCATCCTTTTTTGGCCTGGGAAAATATTAGACACAAATTGATGGGGTTGGTGAACCAACTTTACCATTACACCTTTATCACATAAGCTTGCAAGCGCAGTCTGAACATCATCTGTTCTGTTAATGAAAACTGAATAGTTCTCCCAAGAACATGCTGAATGTGCAAATCGCAATTTGGATTGAAATCCATTCGAAACCTTTGAATAACACTCTGTATAAAACAGAGCTAAGGTAATTTGCTTCCATTCATCCCAGAAACAGATGTAATGTACCCCAGATTTAAGTTGTGTCACATTTGATATGTGCACCTGAGAACCAGGCCCACCTACCTCCTTGATACTTGGTGGATGTTTGACCATGTTCCCGCTTCATTTGTAGGGGTACTTTCTTTTTTGGAAACTTGCCGACTGCCGGTGGCTTGATCAAGCCCACCGTCTTTGCCTCGTCATCTATGTCCTTGACACTCTTGGCGAGGTCCACTCCGAAGAGTACGTTTGCCGGCTGTATGTTGCTAGGCTGGAAAAATACTGCAATCTTGGAATTAATGGTGGGCCGAATGGCACTTTCCCTGAGACAATTTATCTCAAAAATGGGTGCTACAAAGCAACCCTAGTACCTCTTGATGCGTCTCCAACACATGCCCTCCATCCATCGTTCTCGTGAACGCCGTGATTCCTGAGCCAAGTAATTTCAGGATTCTCTGCAGCTTCATCTCCTGGGCACTGCACGCCCACACCCGTCTGGCTCCATATCACCCGGTTCACTGCTGGCACCTTCAGCAACTCGCAGTTACCCCGGTCTCTTGGTGATTCCAGACTCTGACTGGACAGCGAATCGTACTGCCAGAGATGGGAACTCTGACCACGGCCATCTTCGCTTTCCCAGTGGCACTCCATACTCTGACGCGACAGCGAATCGTGCTGCCAGAGAATGGAACTCTGACAACGGCCGTTTTTCGCTAGTCAACAAAGTCTCCGTCAGAGTCGGGTCAGAACTGAGCTGACCCTCTGCAAGCGCCTTTTAAATGAGGGTGCTATCCAGCAGCCTCTATATCGTGGAGGCCAGCTCTTCTCCCAGTGGCACTCCATACTCTGACGGGACAGCGAATCGTGCTGCCAGAGAATGGACCTCTGACAACGGCCATTCTTCGCTAAGTTCCAAGTCTCCGTCAGACCCTCTGCACTCACCTCATGCATGAGGGTGCTTTAAGCAGCCCTCTACCAGGTGCTGCCAGTGTGGCCTATGTGCATCCTACCGCCCACACAACTCCTCCCCCTGGAGTGTGCGTTTCTGGAGAAACCTCTGGATGAGGTGCTCCATTTGGGAGAACCGTTTTAAAACGTCTCCAGCCCCGTACAGGCTTGTTGTGGCCCGACTCCGTTGAGTCCGAGGTCCTCCCAGACTTCCCCGTGCCTTACGCCCGACAGGCGTTGGCTTTGGTGCTTTTTAGCACTGAGTCTGAAGTCGCCCCGCTCCCGGTCGGCGACTGTGCAGGGGTACGAGGCAGCCGCTCACAGACCGCATTCCCGCGGCTCTCCTATGCTTTACCTGCGGCTGCCCTCCCCCTGGTCGTCTTCATCATGGTGCTGCCTGTGACAAACCAGAGCACAGCACCACAGTAAAGGAAACTCTTTTACTCCAGCTAAGTTTCTCACTTAGCTGGAGCTTTAAAACTCTTTAAAATTACTCTAAAAGTACTTACCACAGGAGGAGCTCTGTCCTCCCGTTGTCCGTGCGCCAATGCGACCGACGTAATGACGCGCATGCGCCCTGACGGGTCTTCTTCACATAGTCACTAACGTGACTCCGAAGTAAAATCTAATTTGATTGTGCATTCGTCGAAACAGGGCGGACCACGTAAAGGTTGCAATCTCCCACCCCATCCTTTAATCTGAATTCCTTAGTCACTGACATTCATAACTTCACAGATGCAAATTGTTTATGTTATTTAAATTTCAATCTGAAATTCATTCTAATTTCAGTCACTGTATATGACAAAACCTTAATCAAACTGGGGCAATTTGTAACTGGGAAGTTCTCTGTCCCAAGGAAGGTAAACGTAACAGAGTCAATATTAATTCAAAAACTGCTGCATTTATTTTGAAATTAATTGTTGGTCACTATGTTACTTCTGACTCAGCAGGATACATATGTAGCTGCATGCTATATTTAAAACTAGAAAAATACATATTTAGTATCTGTTCAAACATAAGAACATATGAATTAGAAATTGGAAATTGCTGAGTTTGGGATTGGAAAAGGAACAAGATACTTCACAGCAGAAAATATGTTTATCCACTACTCAAGGGTACCTGTGTAGACAATTATATTTTAAAAGGTGGGAAAAGTGTGTATTAGCTTGATGGGGTGGATTTTCTTTTTGCAAAGGCAGGCACTAAGTGTACCTAAGGAACCAGTTGAATATTGAAATAATGGTATGCATTTAATGATGTAACAAAGTAATGGGCAAAACAGTTGACACAGAATGTCAACTTGTTTTCACTTCATAAGATGCAGAAGAGGGAAAAGCTGACAACCTTGGTGGATTAATGGCAAAATTAAGCACCCCATCCCAATTCAAAAGTGAGATACTAAACATTGACAATGTGCAATGGTAGGAGATTGGAAATTTTCTCCAGGTTTTGGCATGTTCAGTGTGCTGATTATTATTGATCACCTCATGCCAGTGGATTAGCAAAGATTTTATTTGGCTTCTTAAATATTCTGGTCTGATCATAACTCTTTCTCACAGAAACATATCCATATTTTTCACATCACCTTAGTAAGAAAGAAGGGAATCCTCATGTCGCTAATGGTGTATTTCTTAGATTTTTTAAAAATAATAGTATATCTTTATTCAGCAGCAAAATTAGTCATACAGCACAGGAAATGTCCATTTGGCCCAACTTGATCATGCTGACCAAGATGCCCTATCTACGCTAGTCCCACCTGCCCGTGTTTGGCCCATATCCCTAAACCTTTCCTATCCATGTATCTGTCCAAATGTCTTTTAAACCTTGTTATAGTACCTGCCTCAACTACCTCCTCTGGCAGCTCGTTCCATATACCCACCGTCCTCTGTGTGAAAAAGTTGCCCCTCAAGTTCCTTTTAAATTTTCCCCTCTCACCTTAAACCTATGTACTCTAGTTCTTGATTCTCCTACTCTGGCTAAATTACTTTGTGCATTCACCCTATCTACTCCCCTCATAATCTTATACACATCTATAAGATTACCCCTCACCCTCCTGTGCTCCAAGGAATATAGTCCTGGCCCATCCAATGTCTCCGTGTAGCTCAGCCCATCAAGTCCTGGCAATATTCTTGTAAATCTCCTCTTCAGTCTTTCCAGCTTAACAACATCCTTCCTATAGCAGGATGACCAAAACTGAACACAATACTCCAAATGCAGCCTCACCAATGTCTTGTGCAACTTGATTAGTACGGGTGTCCAAGTTTATGGGGAGAAGGCAGGAGAATGGGATTAAGAGGGAGAGATAGATCAGCCATGATTGAATGGCGGAGTACACTTGATGGGTCAAATGGCCTAATTCTACTCCTATCACTTATGATCTTATGATCTAACTGTAACATAATATCCCAACTTCAGTACTCAGCACCTTGACTGATAAAGGCCAATGTACGAAAAAGCCTTCTTGACCACCCTATCTACATCTATAAGATCTATGTTTGCTGATAATACCACTGTTTACAGCCAGATCAACAACAACAATGAGACAAAGTACAGAAAAAAGATCAAAAATCTTGTGTCATGGTGTCAGGACAACAACCTAGCCTTAAATGTCCTTAAGACAAAAGGGTTTGTTGTTCACCTAAGAAAGTGAGGAACAAACACAATCTTGTTTTCATCAACAGAGCTGCTGTAGAAATGGTGGACAGCTTCAAATCTCTAGGTATCTATACAACCAACAACCTAATCTTGTCCCTTCGCACTGATGCCCTGATTATGAAAGCATATCAGCAAATTTAGTTTCTATCCACCTGAGAAAATTTGGCATGACAACGCAGATTCTCTTGAGCAATAGTAAAAAAATTAAGACGGGATGCATCTCAGCCTGGTATGGCATCTGCTTTACTCTTGATCCCCTGAACCTGCAGAGAGTGGTGAACACAGCCCAATGTCACTTGTCACTTCCTTCAATCCACTTCATCTTCACAGTGCATTACATAAGGAAAGCTGTAAGTAACATCAAGGGAGTCTGCCACCCTGGCTATTCCCTTTTCTCTCTTCTACCTTTTAGGAAGAGATACAGGAGCTCAAATGTACAGACTTAAGAAAAACTTCTTCCCCACTGCCATCACCTTTTTCACATCCCCTTCACAGAGCTACTGTCACAAACTCTTAGCTCTTCATTATTCGTTATTCTGTTATTGTACTTTAATGTATGTTTGCAGTACTTCGGATTACACTACAATCTCACACCATACTGCTGTTTTGCACTTGTCTTTGCAATTATCATTGTATTTATCACTACAGATGCTCCCCAATATACACAATAGGTTACTTACTTAAACTCGCACTCACGTAAACAATTCTGTACTCAGTCCCTAGTACAATCATGGGAGTTTGTAATTTTCACCAAAGTGTACGATCATTCAAGTTTACATTAGAAACAAGCCAGCAATGCAGTTGTGCTAACCCAGCAGGCTGAGCGCTGCAGAAAGTGCCCCAACAGCAAGACGGGACTCGGGTCTACAGGTAGCTTGAGTAAAACACAGTGTTGGTTTGAGTGAGGAGAGATTCAGGTTTTGTCAAGCATGCAGAGAGGGATTTCTGCTGGATTTCAATTCATAATCTCAGTGAGTTATTTTAGGCAGGGGATGGAAACACACACAGAGTTGGTGATTCTGATTTATGTAAAATCCGACTTATGTAAGTGTTCAAGGAACGTAACCTTTACGTAAGTCAGGGAATGCCTGTACTATATATTTACTGTTTGCCATTTGGGTGCACAAGGAATTTCATTGCACCCTGGAGTCTTTGAAAATAAATTGACCTGAATCTGAACCTGACTAAAATTTCCTAGTGTTTTTATGACATTTAACCCCAACCACAATTTTTGAAAGTATTTTCTGTATGACGTATTGAACTGTATTTTTAAATTCAGAACATTCTCTTGGTCCCTTGCACAATGCAGTGTGAAAAGATATGACATAAAATATAAATTGAAGAACTGCAACCAATTGATTCAGTCGATTTATAGCAGATACTCGTGCAAAGGTCCAAGAATCATAAACAAAATATTTTTTTGTTTTTGTTTTAGCTGCAGCACAAAAATTATTATCCCTGTTCACAATTATTTGCCACATATCTATCAGGAACTAGTTGGAGATGTGAAAAATTCAAATTCTTGGTTCTCTAATTTCTCAGCAGGCAAACAAAACCCCCTGATGATCATCATCTACAGCGTTAGAAAATAAATTGATTTCTAAAGAGAAAATTAGATGGTACTTATTATACTGTCTAACTAGCAATCCAGTGTCATTTATCTGTCGTGTGATGAATGCCTTTCTTTTGTCTACCTTCCTCATTTAACAATGTGTGCCGTGGATTTCTGGCACAGAAGGGATGTTTAGTTTTAATGAATGTGCACTGACCGTCGCTCAAACCTCTACTCACAGCAAAATGACAATGGGTTGAGTTTTGTATGGCTGGTTTTAAAAGGAAAACCAACAATGATTTTTTTGAATGCCTTTTAGATTAAGAGCACCAAGCACTCTGCTCTTCCCATCTACTCATAATAAAGAACCTGCTGATGTTGATTATGTAGCTTTCATCATTTACTGAAGGTTTATTGTACATGATATATTTCTTTCAATAAAACACCAGCAGCGCCATTACAAGGAAGGTCAACAGATAGCTTGCTTTGTAATAGATGTTATAAATAGTTTCTCAGAGTTTTCAAAAGAAATATTAAGACTATTAGCATTTGCTTTATTAGTTTGTTGTAACAGCATCCTAGAAGTGTAAAGCACAGGAACAGGCCCTTCGGCCCACAATGTCTGTGCCAAACACAATTGCAAGTTAAACTAATTTCATCTGCCTGTACATGATCCATTTCCCTCCAATCCCTATCTACGTGCCTATCTGAAAGCCTCTTAAACACCACTATTTTACCTGCCACCACCACCACTACTCCTGGCAGTGCATTCCAGGCACTCACCATTCTCTGTGTAAAAAAAACTTGCCCCATACATCTCCTCACAACTCTCACACCTTAAAGCTATGTTTTCACAAAGCTATTTTTTGACATTTCCACCCTGGAAATAAACTTCTGACCATCTATGACCCAATTCTGTCAGGTCTTCCCTCAAACTCTGGCATTCCTGAGAAATTCCTTTAGATTATGTGGCATTTCTCTTATACTTAGAATATGTTCACTAAAATAGTATTTTAATTTGACTGGCAAGCCAATTAATAAGTGTTTCAACATGAGAATGAATCAAGTATCTGCAAAGGGTTTTATGCCCATCAGTAAGTTGTTAACCAGGAACAGCCACACTGAGAATAGAAAATGCTGAAAACACTCTGCAGATCAGGCATCATCTGTGGAAAAAGAAACAGTTAACATTTCAGTTCAGAGATTCCCAGTTTAGTTTAGATTAGTTTAGAGATACAACCTAAACATGCCCTTCGGCACACCGAGTCCGCGCTGACCAGCGATCCCTGCACATTAACACTATCCTACGCACACTATGGAAAACTTTACAATTACACCAAGCCAATTAGCCTACAGACCTGTACGGCTTTGGAATGTGGAAGAGCTCCTGGAGAAAACCCATGCAGGTCATTGGAGATCGTACTAACACCATACAGACAGTACCCATAGTCAGGATCGAACCTGGGTCTCTGCCACTGTCGGGCAGCAACTCTACCACTGCTCACCTGTACCATTCATACAAAAGATATCCAACCTGAAATATTATCTTTGTTTCTGTTTCCACAGATACTGCCTGACCTGTTTTCAGCGTCTTCAATTTTTCTTTCAATTTCAGATTCCCTGAACCAGTATATATATAATATATATATATGTGTGTGTGTGTGTGTGTGTGTGTGTGTGTGTATATATATATGTATATATATGTGTGTATATATATATATATATGTATGTATATATATATATTAACTAAAAACCAAAGGAATGTTGTAGCTTTACCACAAGTTAAGCTAAAATCAAACAGGG